>OW964560.2:30074449-31274449 GCA_943138885.2 Tholera decimalis
TAGTACTCATGCGGGGCTTCGCTCCCGTAGATTCTATCACGATAAAAACATAACTCTCCTTTTTTGCAGTCGGGTAAGAATTAGCCTATAACCTTCCTCAAGCTTCAAGCTACTTCCATACCAAATTTCATCCATATCCACCCTGTACTTTCGAAGATTAGCGCGTTCAAGCAAACAAACAAACAAACTTTTCCGCTTTATAATATTAGTATAGATGGGCTCGCTTTTGATCACTGTCTTGCCTGATGGTAAGCGATGATGTGGTCGTCGTTCAAGCACACTTACCTAGAAGTATCCTATTCACTCTTCGCTTAAAGACACCCCAGGTTATAGCTAACTGAAATTCCCCTCCTTAGCTATACGCACAGTGAAAATGTTCTGAAAATGTTTTGATCTTGTATTGGATTAGTATTCTTTTTTATCGTAAGGCATGTTATATTGGAATACTTACATCAAGATATGAAGAGAGTGAGTACTGATACATGCTGTTGACGCCGGCCATATCCGACAGCACGAAGAAAAGAATGGAACCGCGTTTGGCGACTGGGCGATACCCGTCGCGCAATACTTCTATATCTCTCGTTGTCGACGCTGCTAGCTCGAGTTTCTCCATCACCTACGAACGGAATATTTTTTATACTACACCTGCTTAGAAAGTACCTTGATACTTTATCAAATTTACGGTAGAAAGTACGTCATTGCATATCGAACAAATATGCGGGGAGAAAACGCATCTGAGCGGGAGAGAAAGGTGTATGAAAATCCATTTCTTACGTGATTTTTCTTTTTTAATTTTGGGTAAGACTATGCGCCGGTAACCTAAATATCAAAAGCCAAAAAGTTTTTAGTGAGTTTTTATCTCCAAATTCGCAAAATGACACTGGCCACTGGCTGTGTGTTGGATGGTGTCGGGCTGGCAGTGCGACCCTGCGGCGGCAGGATAAACAATTTGAAAAAAGAACATGTGAAAATTGCAGACGCCATTGGCGCCATTTTCAATTTGTGTGTTGTTTGAGGATTCAGTTTTCGTAGAAAGTAAAATAATAATTATAAATTTCAATTAGTAAAGATTTAGTTTTTTATTTTTCTCGTAGGTGTAGTATAAAGCACTATGTATCACTCGAGAGAAAGTGCGATTCCCGATCTCGGGTGTTTTAAAGCCCTCGCCTACGTCTCGGGCTTCAAACGACACCCTCGACGGTAATCGGTCACTTTCTCCTCTCGGTGAACAATGTACTATTTCAACACACTTGCTCATAAAATGGCTCTAAATTTTTTTTTTTTTTTTTTATAAAAATAGTAAAGCGGTTCACGGAACATATCTACCTTTCCAACAACTCTGTAGTCCTAATAGTTTCGGAAAAAAATGCCTGTGCCAGACAGACAGACATGACGAGTCTATTAAGGTTGCGTTTGTCGCCATTCGGCTAAAAAATCTTAATATTGGGGTGTAAGCTAGCGATTGAGTGACCTCAGCAGCCTTAGACTTGGTGTTCTCCAGCGTGTTGACGAGCTCCACGTTGTCCAGCATGTTGCCCGTAGAGGTGGCGAGCTCGCGGAGGAGGGAGTCTTCGAGGCCGGACAGCAGGCTCTTGTTGGCGCTGGTCTCCACGATGAGGCTCTCACGCTGCTCCTCGAGGTCCGAGCGCTCCGCTCGTACCACCACGCTTAAAAGCTGATCTTCCAAGCCCTGGGGAGGAATGACGTTCAGTCATTTATTTTGTTTTCTATTTGATTCAATCAATCAATCAAAAATATTTTATTTCACATAGGCCTACATGGGCATTTATTAAATGTCAGAAGCTAGTGCTCTGTCCAAGTTGTTCGTTTGCTATGGAGGAGATCTGGCAGGAAACTCCACGGTTACTCTTTTAAAAAATAATAGATTTTTACAATATTTGCATGATGCAGTTTTCTAGGTATGAGAGGACAGTATAGATCAATTAACATAATACTATGTCAGTCTTTAGTGTTCTCGCGTCGTGATTCTCGTTCGTCGATAATTTGCGTTAACATTTTATTAAATCTAAGTGCCCCATCACTTGAAGAAAACATGCACTATACATTTTATTTTGAACGAGTCCGCTTTGTAAGCGAAAGGTGAGGACTACGATGGGACGAGCGAGCACAGAAGATGCCTTTTCACTCTTGCTTTAAAGGCTGATTGTTGATAATAATCGTACATTAAAAAAACAAATAAAAGAGAATTATCAATGTGGTTAGAATTCACATTACTTGCAATCATGTTAGCTCCTCCAACTAAGCTAAATATACTCTTGCTCGTGGAATGCGAAAAGAACAGATGAGAGAGGGAAATAGTGATGCGAGAGTTAAAAGTTAATTTGTATGATGTTGGTGCTTTGATTAGAATATTATCTACACCTAATTCAGGAGAAGCGAAACTTATTTATGAAATGGTTGCTGCATCACTAACTCCCTCGCTTACTCAATAATATATGTATTTTAATAGTAGTATAATTAGGTATAATAATTAATTAGATTAGGGTATGATGAGGCTGACGTACCTTTGTTAAGTAAAAGCCTCTAACTATAGATTAAAAAAAAGATAAATATACTCGTGTCTGGGGTGAGCTTTCGATAACAAGGCCGATACCATAGCCATTAGGCTGTTGACGCTATATAGATAGACTTTTTCACTAGTTCTTTGATATAATACTAACCTGCACGGTAACAGTATAGTTGATGACGACGGCTTTGGAGTACGTGGCGGGGTTGAACTGCGGGTTGCTGAGCTTGGTGGTGAGGTACATGCGGTAGTTGGGGTCGTAGTCCACCTCCAGGCTGCCCAGCATTACGTACGAACGTCCGCTCTCCACTGGGAACATACAAGTCCCACTTCAGCAAAAGCTGGTTAGTTGGTTAGTTTTTCTACCGAAATGGTTACGTTATTTTAATGATTTAGCTAAAATTAAAGCAGCCCCACATGGATCGATCTTCAAGGTGAAGCAGCGCTTCCCGAGGACGGTCCATGGATGGGTGAGCATCTTGGCATATAGTTTCCTTCATGCCTCGAAAAGCAAGTAAAGCCGTTGATCCCGGCTGTAAGTTTTTCATCTTTGACAGTCGTAGGGGTAGTCAGAAGGCAGAAAATCTGACACTTGCCAACTCAGATACTGTTTTGTGGTCTGGGCTCTATCACTAGTATCAGATGAAGATGATCTTGATTCGTCAATAATAATTATATCTACCAGTGGCGAAGGCTCCATACAACTCGATTCCTACCGGCTTCCCTTTTGAAATATGGCAAATATTAGTCTATTATTTTATATATGAATATATAAATAGTAATGTATTATTTTCAATTAAACAAATAATTATTTACGAAGTTACAAGATTTCGAAGTCAGCCACAGGGCCACAGTTACTAGAATTCACGCATCACACTTGAGCAAGGTAAGCATGTTTTGGTCCGGCTTCCCTTTTATGAAAATTCACCCTTCGCCATTGACATCTACCAATATGGCTCAACTAACCTACTGTCTTATAGAGTAGTTTGGGAGCCCTGGAGCCTTATAAACACAGGTATTCTTTGTGCTGGTTACAGTCTCCACAACATCAATGTTAGCATGCATTTTGTGTTTTTTTTTAACCTACTTCAAAAAAATGTTCTCAGTGTATCGGATGTTTTTTAATGTGATGAACAAAAATAATATCATTATATGTAATTCTGTGTACTTCATAATTGGCGTAATTTTTAAGTAGTTGTAATATTTAATTATAAGTAAATTAAAAAAAAATAAAAAAAATGTGAATATTTCCAACTTGGCGACTTTAGCCGATTTTCAGTTAAGTCTCCCGCTCTGAGACCTTCGGGGTACTGAAGGATCAGGGTTCCTAGTCACAAAACACAGTTACCCAATACTTTGCTTACTATTGTCACAAAATAAATTGTATCACAAAATAAATATTTTTTTTATTTTAATATTTTTTTTATGTATTCTATTATTTTTTAATGATGATAGGCTCGCGTTTGACCACCATGCGCATGATGAAGCAATCTTTTAAGCTTCCGCTTTCAAAAGCGGACAGCGTCTAGAAATGGCAGTACTTATCAGCACAGCCTTTACCCAACTATATTTTGGTCAGCTATAATTTTAACGGATGCAACAGAAGACCAGTATTTTACATGGAGTTAATGCATATGTGACCTCGACAACCCAGTAACTGGGTAGCACAATAATACTTGGCAAGACTGACGTAGATTTTCGGGCTTTTGATCACCATACCAATAAAAGCCAGGCCCAAAGGCTAAACGTGCTTACCGAGGCACGGAGACTTCTCAGTATGTAATGGCTGTTCATTGTTCACCCATCCACGGACTGACCGTTATTAATTAGTCACGAGTTACTGCGGCTATTACAAAACTATGTCGCATACTCAGCTCGTGCGGAGGTCATGTCGTCACCAAGTGAGTGCAGTTACTGCGCTCTCTTTAATATTACCTTTTTATACATTTACGACATATCGGGGGCGTAGCTCAGATGGTAGAGCGCTCGCTTAGCATGCGAGAGGTACCGGGATCGATACCCGGCGCCTCCAATTTAATTTTTTAATCTTTCAATGGTTTTTGACCTTATCATTTATGAGGATCTATAGTGTTTCTCCGCGATACTTTACTGGTTCGTTGAATGGTTTTTATTTTTCTGTGAAGTGAAATTGACATTCACTAAATGTAAAAGACCCAACAGGTATCCAGCTTTAAACAGTTGGAATGCAAGCTGGTACCTTTAGGAAAAGCTTTGTAGATGATGACAGTCAGATTGACGACATACAAAAGATATAGAGCAGTTGCCATTACTTAGGCGTAGATGTATGAGTTTACTCACCGAAAAGTTTTCCGTCTTAGCATAGCAGTTGAATGTGAATACTTGTAAGTATCCTACCTAACCAATTTCTTTATTTCAAAAAACTATGGCCCATAGAAAATATGTAAGCAAGTAGATAATATATACTAATACATAATTATATACTCGTAACAACAAAATAAAACTACTATTAAGCACGTAGTGTGCGTCGTGTTAACCAATGATACACGCACTTTCTTCTGAGAGAATGAAACTAGTTTGCTTACACCGCGCTTTTGAAGGTCGTGTCGTCATCGTGAGAACCTTTACTGCATTTTATATTGCCCTTTTTAGTGTAGAGATATATCGGGGGCGTAGCTCAGATGGTAGAGCGCTCGCTTAGCATGCGAGAGGTACCGGGATCGATACCCGGCGCCTCCAACTCGTTTTTTACTAAATACTTTAACAGTGGTTTTAGACTTTAACATTTATGAGGAACTATATACAACGTGTAACGGAAAGGGTATATACATACCAAGGGCACGGCTTCTTTGGATGATATCAAACGATATTGGAAGGGTTTCAACTCAAAATAAAATACTCTAAAAATTGATACCAAATTTTCCGTTTCGTAAGTTTCTTAAATTGAAATCATAAAAATCGTGTCACTGCACTACGTAGGTCAATAACTTTCCACGTTACCTACTTAAATCTCTTCCGTAATTCTGTGCGCCTAGTACTGTAGTAGCCTAGCGTAAAGGCGGTGTTCTTTTGTCGGCGCGAGAAAGGAGATAGGATTAAAAAAACCCTTCCAATATCGTTTGATATCACCCAAAGAAGCCGTGCCCTTGGTTTGACGTTGTATATGGATTGTGACCACACAATCCATGTATGTCATCTTTAGCTTAATTTTGTGGAGGTAAATTCATTCAAATTCATCGAATTCAAAAGTTCAAGTCGACGCTTTTGGGAAAAGTTTGAGAGTTGACGATGATGTTGACGAACTCCGATGCAATTTCCTTTACTTTAAGCGTATTGTACTTGGCTTTTTCTCCTCTCATACAGAGAAAGCTCGTGTCTTAGCAGTGGGCACATTATAGGCTGATTGTATTTCTGCCGGAGTTGCAGGATTGTTATAACAAGATTCGAATGTGCTAACGTAAGTATACCTGAAGGAACAGGGTGGTTTTTCAGTAGAAGTCTGATAATACGCTGTTCTTGTTTCTCCGTTACTCAGTTGTTTGATAATGTTACCCCCAGAAAAAAGAACTGAAAATGTTGTGTCATGCATGGCTTTTAAGCCACAGCAATGTCTCTAAAAATTGCCGCTGTATACAATTAAAACAAATGTATACATTAAACCTACCTTTAATATTCTTCTCAAGTACATTATCAACGACGGGGTCTATGTACTCGTTCACGTCTTGGAACAGCACCGGCATGCCGTACTTGATAGCCATCTCTAACTGACGCAGGAACTGTGGGTCGTTGAATGATAACACCTGAAATTGTACGAGGCATATGTAAGTTGGGTCACGATATGAAAAAAGTCTTCAAGATGGTACGGAAGTTATTATTTCATTGGGATGTTGTTATGTTTGCTGGTGGACTGAGAACATATTATGAAGAGTTTTTAAGGATCTTCGTCGCAGACATTGTTCATTGAACATAGGTCATATGCGTTGTGAACCAAAATATTGTATAGGTACCTCGTACCGGGCCCTCGTGGTAGATTATAGCCAATTCCCAATCTTACAGAGGAGGCCTGAGTCCCAGTGGGAATGTTATAAGCCAATTATATTATGTTATTTTGAAATAAAGACGTGCCGTCCTGTAGGTTGTCATGGTCACGTTTCAAGCCATTAGGTAATACGGCTGGAATGCCGAAGGTGAGCTTGTTGAAAGATTTATGAATTATACCTCGTATTAGCGTGCTGCGTAAAACAGCCTGCAATGCGGCTGCAAGATTTCAAGATTGTTTTGACCGATTTTTTGTATTATTTTGTTTGTTTGTTTTAGTTCGATCGATGATATCGGTCATCAAAATTAATATTTTTGTTCCTGGAAAAATCTTATTATCCTTACACATTAACCCAACTAGCACAAATGGGCTGCATTAGTGCTTTGGAGCGTATCCGATTATTACTTATGGTATTAGATGTAAGCGCTAGAGCTTCTACTACAGAACTAAAGCAGCCGCTTTAGCGCCATTTGTGCGCCATTTTATGCAGCCTAAAGTTCCATTTAACCTGCATTACGGTTGCATAAAGGTTCCTTAATAGCTATAACGATTTATTAACGCTATACTAAAGCTCTCGTAGCGTTGCTTTTGAATGATTTTGAATTACTTTAAACGAATGAATTGATTATAGTTCTTTATTGTATATCTTCAATAAATTGACATTATTTGTAATATATTGGTAAAGTGTTTTCGTCGCCATCATGAAAATAAAACAAAAGTAAGTAAAAGTTTGTATTCTGTATTAGCAAGATATAACAAAGATACTTAAAACGCTGTCCAGTTTACTGTAGATACATAAGATAATTTTCGAGTAATTATAACGCGATTTTATGATTTTTAAAAAATTAACAAAAGTTTTGTGATATTTTTTATTGGTTATACTTACAGAATAAATTTTATTTCCGTATTTTTACGTGTCGATAACTTACTATTCGTAAGTGGCCGATTATTTACCGGTATATTTAATGCACATTTAACTGAAAAACTATGTATATCAACTCAATTTTGCAAGTGAATTATAAGTTTTCTTAAAAAATCATGGCGTCATTGTAATGTAGTCATAACCTGCAGTTTTAGCTCTAATAATTTCCTTTTGAGAATTAGAGCGCCAATTTTCACCCTTCTAATGCTTCCAGTGATTTTTGTTCCCCTAGTGCAACTCACAGCATCAAAAAGCTCCAATTTTCCTGTTTTTGTGGTTATAAGGTCTAGTTACGTACTTTTTCGAATGGTTTCCGTTTTGGAGATCCGTGGTCTACTCTTAAAAACGTTCACTTAACATAGAAATTGTACGCTTCTCAACTTTAAAAACAAATGCAAGATTACGGTGTTTTAATTGCGGTACTTGAATTTACACCCGATATTTCTACGTAAACATGATACAGGTTATTTTTTAAATAGATAATCATCAAACGTCTCAATAATAGTTTACATTATTTTGTTGTTGGTAGAATTAAAATCCAGTTATTTTATGGTTTAGTTATAACTATACCATAATATGAAGTTTAAACATTTCAATTAACTACCTATTATTGTTTTATTACAGAATGCCTTTTAAAATAGTTAAAACTATAAATGCAGACAAGGAAGAGCTGTCAATCTGCACTTCAGGATGGGATTAAATATCGCTAGATCAGAATAGAGAAAATTTGTCAAATGGAGACAATATTCCGATTGAAAAGACATTGCCTAATGATGATGAGAACGTTGCACAAAAAAAAAATCCGTAATTTGGCTAAAGAGGATAATGGATCCTGTGATGGTACTGCGCCAAATCCAAATGTTGTCACTGATATCTTTATACAATAAGAATAAATAAAAAAAGCCTATTCTTGGGGAATAGGCTTTTTTTTATTAAGTTTGTGATTTGTGAAATGTTGAGATTAAACTTCTTTAAAGTTAAAAGATTAAAAATTAAAATTCTTTAGTAAGTATTAGATGATTAGCAGTTTTTGTTTCTTTTAGGATATGTAATGTAGTTTTTAGTTACACTGATGAATTTTTTGTAACTATAGTATGCATAAGAGCATCTATTATTTCTATAATAAAACTTGTAGTAGTATAATAGTGGTTACTATAACTCCTGTACAGGTGCTGGAAACAGTCTACAATTAACTCCTTTTTGTAGTAAAGTAATCTATAAAAGTTACAATGGAAACCACTGTACAGCTGTAAGTGGCAGAATGACCTTCGTAATTCTCATATAAAGGTGTAAGTGGTAAATGAGTTCCACAGTGAACTACTGTGAAGGCTGGGGTAGTATTTGATTCAGCTTGTAGCACTTTAAGTAACTTTTATAGCTATAGACGTTTACGGATGCAGATATGCAACTTTGAACTGCTTGTTGAACCCTTAAACCGCTATTTTACGGTCGAAAGTAACAAAATAGGCTGCTATTTCCACTAATGTGCTCGTTGGGAAGTCTCTCACCGCGTCTGTATGTTCGCGATAAACTCAAAAACTACCGAAACTACCGCATTTTTCAACAATGAATAGATTGATTTATGAGGAAGATTTAAGTATATCATTTATTTAGGTTTTGTGTGAATTAGCAGAATGAGACCGTGCAAAGTTGGCCGAGTTTTTAGAAATTTACTACTAACTAACTAAAGAAAAGACAGAAACGTGTTCTTCCGTAACGAGTTCACATACCTTAAGATTATTCTTGGTCTCCTTCCTCCTGATCCAAGACAGCGCTTGCGTCTGCGGGTCGATACACAGCGGGAAGCGAGATGCTCTTGTCGTTAGGATACCGTTTTGTACCGATAGCTCGTCCGGGGGGAGACCTTCCGAGTTCCAACTGAAATCAGTCAGTTAACAAGTTGTTTTGGTGCTCAGAAATCCTGGTTTTACCGTAAAAGTGTAGGAATAATACTGCAATATAAGTAATAAACAAATCTAAAAATAAATTTTCGAACAGGTAATTAAAAGTACCTTTACGCTTGTTTTCATTAAGACTTCATAGCACTATATTTTCCCCAGAGATGAGCTGTAACAGGCGTTACAGCTCATCTCTGAGGGGGTTCGGAGTGGTATTTTTAGAGATAACGTGGTCACGGTATTAAGAGGCCGTGACGGTCAATGGTGAGTGATGCTTATTAATACTTAAAGTAGGTACAAAATGCTACTTGTTAAACTTACAACATTAATATACAATTAGTTTTATGATGACAAACATGTCCTTTAAACCTATAAAACACACTGATGATATTTGGAAATTTTTAATTATTTTTAGGCTCCAGGTGAAAATAGAGTTTCAACCACCATCGTCCAACGCGGTGTTGAACATGATAAAATCCTAATATTACATGCGGCTAAAGGCATGTAATATAAAGGTTTTACACTTGGTATTGCACTTCGATCAGAACAGTTCGACCGATTTCGCCTATTTCTTTTTGTCTTGTTCACAACTCTCAGGACAAGGTTTGTGTGTAAAAAAATCTCACTTATTAGTGAAAAGCACCTATACGAAGTCGAGTCATTTCACTAGTTGAAAACACTAAATGAATTCCAAAGGTTTAAGACTACTACCTTATTACCAGTAGCATAAAAATAATTTATACGATTTTATTTGAAACAGTTATATTTTATTCTTGGATCGTAGTTTACGTCACTTTAAAGTTTAAAACTGTGTGCAATATTATATTGAACTGTTAAACATATGACTACAATTTTACCACTATGTTATAGTACTTTTCGGTAAACTGATTAATTGAGGTTATTATTTCAAAATGGCAATACATTTACATTTTTGATCTTAAATTCGATTTCTGAATACTTATCGGTTTTAATCTATATTACAGTAAGAATGATTGAATGTAAGATAAATCATCATTTTACCAAAGTTTATTCAGCCACTTAGATAATCCTCTCAAAACTATTATAAATATTTACTTCTGGACTATCTGTAAATTTCTGTAAACATGTTACTTGAATATCTTTTTTATTATAGTACCATAAATTGTGTAGAAATCTTACATTGAACTCACCCGCTAATTTCTACCTCATTAGTCAAATTCTTCTCAATAGTGAACGGCGTAGTGAGCGGGATTCCTCTCCCCAGTATATCGCCCTGCCAGTCCTCATATATCATGGTTTGCCTGAAGGAGTACGAGAAAGGTCCCGCGTAGCTGAGGAACGAGGCCGAAAGCAGGCAGTTCCCGATCAAGCGGGACTGCTCCACGTAAAGCGCTGCAAGGTCTAGCGTCCAGCGCTTTTGTTCGCTTGATAAGCCTGACATTAGTTTGTCGGCGGCGACCAATCTGGAAAGTTGGAAAGAAAATATTTAGCTTAGTTGGAGGGGTTAACCAGATTGCTAGTAATGTGAATTTCTACACACATAGCCAATTCTCTTCTATATCATGTTTCTGAATCCGTAAAAGGGCGTTGTTAGCTGCGCTACAGTTTATACTATTGCAGCTCACATCGTTTGGTTTGAATTAGTCTCGTGTTATTGTTCCTAAATAAACAATTTACCTACTTATTTACTCTTAAAAAAAAATTAAGACGATAGAGTTAGCGCAGTAGTTGAGTCATTAAGTAGCTGATTTAGTGATTGCTGCGTGTCGTGTGTTAGATTTCCGCACGGAACAAATATTTGCATGGCCCACGGATAGTTGTTCCTGTTCTAACCGTTTATGTATGTGAGTTTATGTTTGTATACTCTTCTACGAATATAGGAGAAATATACTATTGGGGCAGCGTTTTAAAAAAAATAGATATAAGGATTTTGCTAACCAAAGAAGATTTTATTAATAAGCTTGTTTGTATTCATATGAAATAAACGTTTGTCACGCGTGTATGCATTCTTAAACCATCGAGCCGGTTGTAATGAATCTTCGGCAGGGTTTACGAGGACGTGCGAGAGAGTTTCGGGACAAACAAAAAACCTGTGAACAAAAAGAGAGGGTTGCCACATGCACCCATCTTGATTTGGGTGACTGAACCAAACACTTTATTACTTTCCGTGCCATTGCCACGCCTGCAGGGTAATAATAATAAAAACGTTTATTTATCATAATAATAACATATATTAGTAATACATGGTAACACATATTACCTATATAAAACAAAATCTGTACTAATAGTAGGTGAACTAGGGATACTTGTGACTTAAGAGGCAGGGTAACGCCCGTTAACTGCTGGAGTTGCGGGAATATTGAAGCCATTGAGTTCAATACAGTTGAAGGAACAGGGTAGTTTTAGTCAATAGAAGTCTGAAGTTTCCGCTTCACCCAGAGCGGGAGTCATTACCTGATTTTCCACCTTAAAAAAGGGTATATCTACTTTAGTAAAATACCAACCTTCGCATCATAATACCAGTTTCCTCCTGTAGCTCCTGCCTCTTCAACGTGGCCGACTCATATCTATTATTGAGTCCATCGAGCGTCTTATGTAAGCGATCAATCTCTCGGTTCAGGGACGCTAAGTAGTTGCATGCTTCAGTATATTATATAAAAATACCAACCTTCGCATCATAATATCAGTTTCCTCCTGCAGCTCGTCTCTTCAACATGGCCGTCTCATATCTATTATTGAGTCCATCGAGCGTCTTCTGTAAGCGAACGATCTCTCGGTTCAGGGACGCTAAGTAGTTGCATGCTTCAGTATATTATATAAAAATACCAACCTTCGCATCATAATATCAGTTTCCTCCTGCAGCTCCTGCCTCTTCAACATGGCCGTCTCATATCTATTATTGAGTACATCAAGCGTCTTTTGCAAGCGATCGATCTCACGGTTGAGGGACGCTAAGTAGTTTAATGTTTCAGTATATTATATAAAAATACTAACCTTCGCATCATAATATCAGTTTCCTCCTGCAGTTCCTGCCTCCTCAACATAGCCGTCTCATATCTATTATTGAGTCCATCGAGCGTCTTTTGCAAGCGGTCGATTTCGCGGTTCAGGGACGCTAAGTAATTGCATGCTTCACTATATTCCTTCTCGAGAGCTTCGACTTTGTCCTGTTTTGGTTTCACCTCTTTGTAGACGGCGCAGTAGCCAAGTACGGCTATTACGAATTTCAATAGACCATAGCTGTGGAAGGTGTAATGGGATGAAAAAATAACGTTACTTTATACTGTCAGTTTCGCTTTACGGGGTAAGGAGGAGACCCGTTGCCTGGTCACTCGTATGGATAATAATTAAAGGAATGCCGTATTCTTTATATCCGGTATTCGGCAATACAGTATTATGGACGTGTTAGCCGGGTAGTGTATGATCGCTCCCTTTACCTATGCTTTTTCTATGAGATAAAAACCAAATAGCCCGGCTCAACAGCCTAGCAAATACCAACCACCATAAATGATTGGCTTCTCACTCTCGACGAAACAGAAACGAATATAAAATAGGTAAGCAACTCAAGAAGAAGACTACTTGTACACAGATAGACAGTACTGCTAATCTCATACACACTAACACGCAAGACGAATTTCATATATGAGATTGTAACCAATTTCTTTTTTGTTATTATCATGCTTTGTTCATAATTTCATTTTTAACAGAGTTCTAAAAAGGAGGTTCTGTATTCTGTATGTATGTTTGTATATCCGCGATTTTCTCAGAAACTACTTATCCGATTTCAATCGCGTTTTCGTTGTTTCAAAGCATATTTTACAAGGAAAGTTTTAATATATAACATCAGGTTCTGATGAAGATCTTCGGAGATAAGTGATGCAACTCTTCAATTTAAAACAGCAAATCTCCCAGGATTGCTGCCCTCTTACATTTATGTACTGTTCAACATAATCAACCTATTAATATCACCACTGCTGAGGCACAGACCTTTCCTATGGATAAACACAGTAGGTACCTAAAGATAATGGGCTAGACAGAACCTACTAAGCAAGCCCAATGTGAATTAGTGGGTGCTAATGACTATGGATGCAGCCGGGACTAATAGCTTAACGTGACTTCCGAAGCACAGTAAAACTCGAGATAATAAGTTTTTGAACATCTCTCCGAAGACCGGCCACTGCGAACACTGCTTAACTCATTAAATCGTAGCCGAAAGCCGTTTATTTCATAAAGCTCCTCGAGTATTGTTTAACCTTTGTACAACATAAAATCACGTCTGAAACTTTGATGATAATATAATCAAAGGTCTGAAATATGGTTTTAGTGGGTTTAAAACACGTGCACAGCACACTTAATAAAATTAAGTGCGAAAGGTACAGTCACGGACTATAATTGATAAGCCACTTTCAAGATTTCCAATTTTGCAGTTTTATACATTCACGAGATTACACGATTAAACACGAACTCAAACCGAATGCTCGGAAACAAAATGACAAATTACTAATAATCGGAAATAGTCTTATCCATAGAGGTTGAAAAATGACTTTATAAGTTGTCAATGATAAATCCATACAACGGTGCTTACGTGTATCCCATCTATTTGATACTGACCTCCTTTGAAATAGTCCTCATTAAATACTCTTTATTTCTGAAATCCTATTCGAAGACAGAGTGACAGTTGAAATGTCGATGTCAGAAAAGATTTGGTGACGAAAATTTCGAATTTTGGTGAATCGTAGCCGTAGTTATTAACGCGAAAATGCCAGCTACAATATCTGAAGAAATTCGCTATAGAATCATAACAATGCATCAGCAGGGTCTGAGCATTCGTGCAATTTCGAGAGATCTGCACTTGACGGTGAGCTTATTCACTCATTCTATATGTTTTTGAATTTTTTTAAAAAGGTAATTATCTAAGTCCATTAACTTGAAAGTTGTTATTTTTTTAGCGAAACACCGTTTCTTTGTGGGTAAGAAGATACGCCGAAGAAGGACATATAAATGATCGTCGCCGAAACAACCATCGCCCTTCTGCATTAAGCGAAGCTCAGAGAACTGAAATGCTCCGCGAATATGAAGTTGATGGATTTATACCAACGCAGCGTTACGCGGAACGTTTTGATGTGAATCCCAGAACTCTTTAGCAGAAATAGCAAATAAAACTTCTTGCAAGATGGCGGCAGTTAGATGTTATCAGGCTACTGCAACTTCAAGGCGAAAAAAATTGTATGGACTTTAAGGGGTAAATAATGGTAGATTTTGCTGTCTCACCTGTTCCGTGCGCTTTCTCTTTCTTTCATGACAGTCAGCCATATATGTTTACTTGTCGTGTGTCTTGTAGTATTTTGTAAGTTTGTGCTTATTATTTTCTGGCCGTTAGTTACGGTTAATTTTTTATCTTAATTTGTAAAAAATGTGATCTTGTTCAGTCAACATAATTGTACCATAATGCCACCTAATAGCCGATTTATAACTTGTGAAGTATCGTACTTGTGAATTCGTAAAGGTAATGAAAAAGGAAGTTTATAGCAAACTTTTCATTAGATGAGGCTCGGTAAGTATTGAATTGGATATTTGATTGTATATTTTAATTAAAACATGGTACTAAAAGGCTTAATCGATCTTTTAATTTTCAATTTTATTTTGTGATAGTGATGTGCTGTAACGCAAATGGCTCTTATCAATTATCGATAAATGGTGTGTCTGTTTTTTTTTGCCGCATTTGCGTTGTGTGTAATTTTCAGGCAACACACCAAAAATCAGATCACTAGTTTAGTCACAGTACATTTTTGAAGTTTTTTCTTAGTTAAAACACAAAGTATCTTCCCGAGCACCTGACTATAGAGGGTGCGTCTCATATCATATAAAGTTATTTGGTATATTTTCATTTCAATAACGTTGCAGCAGTCACTGACGTTCTGACGACGGAGCTCCATCGAATGAAATATGAAATATTTAAGACCGCTATGTGTTTGCGTCCAGAAGAAGATCGGGATTAAATTACTGCAATCCTTGACATAATTATATTATTTAGTCTAATAATCTGTAGTAGTTTTATAATTAAGAATATACTGGATTTCTTAAAAACTTCAATCCTTGCTTTATTTCAACACAAATCCTTTCTTAAATTTAAAAAAGTTAAAAGAAAGCCCGTTACCGACCTGTATACTTTATCGATATCGATAAAGAAGTTAATACCATTGCTCAGCACTATTTAGTCTGATAGGTTGGTAGTACTGTTGTATGATGTCTTGTTCCCCGTGTATGTTCGTTCAGTTGGTATTGAAGTGAACTGTTACCTGTTTTTATTTTTTTAGTACTAAGTCCCGTCTCTTAAAACATAGTGTATTACATTATCTTTGGGTGTTATCTATGTTTAATGTAAACTGTAAACGTGAACGTCATCTTGGACGCTACGCGTTCGGATAAAATCGTGGTTTCGAGTTTTTCCGATGTCTAAATTATACCAACTATAATTTCTCCGTACACCAACGTTACTATGGCTACGCTAAAACAATTGTCGCTAGGTTACGGTTTCTACACCTGCAATTCGTCGACTTTAGGTAGTCACTCTGTTCTGTGTACGAATATAACCGATTAAACCCGATTTGCATTACACGGCTAAAATACGAATGGTGGCAAGTGGCTCATCATTTATAGTCCGTGACTGTACGTAGGTATCTCAAGTAACACAAACAATGATACACTAAAAAGCATAAAATAAAAACTATTTTTTCAAAAACTTAACCGACTAAAAAAGGTACAAAAACGACCTGTACTACAAAGAGAGAAATAAACTTCAAGATTTAATGGATGTCTAATTCCGTTTAAAATAAGGGCTAGGTATCCACTCACATGACTGAAGTCAATGCTTATTGTTTTTTTTGTTTTATTTTTCATACGCTTGCGTTTGGATGGTGCAACGCCGTTTGTCTTGTAGCCCAATCACGGAACGGGCTCAGTGTTATTAGACTTTTAGAAAATATTGTAAGTTACTTTAATTCGCTTACCCAGCTTTACTGATCTGCTGCATAGTGTCGAGTTTTTTGCTTTTCTTCATGTGCGCCTTAACGTCTTTGACCTGTTTCTGAGTGATGAGGTCGCAGTTCATTTCCTGCAGGTTTCGCAGGAAGTTAGGGTCGGCCATCATCCCTTTGGCTCCTTTCCAGTTGATCTCTTTTACTCCACGGATTATAGCTACACACTCGCATACGATCTGGTGAACGAGAAAAAAGGCTCTATAAGAATCGCTGGTAGGTCTTAAGAGAACAGTAGGGTTTTCATTCGAAAAATGACGTATGAAGTACAGACACCAAACGTCATCTAGTGGAAATTAATTTGATCGTAATAGCCAATGGTCACAGAAGTGAATATATAAACTGTTATAAAAAAAATTCTACTCTTCAGTTCTTTGGAGTTGACATCAGCCCAAGTTGTTAAAATTCTGTATATTCCTTTCGGGATATTTTGTAATGAATTCTGAATCTAAAACAGTGGTAGGTATACATCATTATGTAATATGCACCTGAACATTTAGTTAATGCATTTTTTATGTTTGTCAAATGCTTTTAAGTACTGCACTATTCTATCTGCATCACCCTAGATCGACTTGTAGAAAACGCATAAGGCATTATGTTTGCTTTGGTAGAGTATTTTTCTTTTCAGATGGAAAAACATCAATAAATAATTCCTTCCTCTCTGTGGAGCGCAAAGGAGTATCAAGTCTACTAACTTAAAACAAATCTTATTCCTTCCCTTCTTGTTGTCCCGGAACCGCGGTATCTCGTTAGAACATTCCCGCCACCAAGGCATTGGCTCTATGGGGGCCCCCCGTGATTGGTGCTGCATTCTATTTGAGGCGTATAACGGATGTACTCGCAAGAGCGATCCCGACCTTGATCACGCCTGATGATAAGCGATTGACATGGTCTACGATTGGACAAGCACCCACCCAGAAGATGCCTGTTCACTATTGCTTTAAAGGCTGAAGGTTTGTACGTGGAAAAGAACACACCTTTTTAATTGACTATTGGCTCGCGTTTCGACTACCATTTCACCTGATGGTAAGCGATAGAAAAATAGAAGTAACCTTTCACGCTTTACTTAAAGACCCCACCCCCAGGTTATATTATAGCTATGAGGAAACACAGACTCCAGTAAGGGATCCCACTTCTTAGCTGTACAATGTAAGTATTGGATCCGAAAACGTTTTGTGCGTATGGGTGGGGTGTCCACCATATAACGATAGCGCATCGCCGTGCGTCTTGTAGTCCGATGATGGAACGCACCTTTTTTATCGTAGAGAGGCTCGCGTTTGATCACCATCTAACCTGATGGTAAGCGAAGATTTCGTCGAAGATGAAGCACGCTTGCCTGGAAGTAACCTAATACCCCACCTGCACGGCTTCGGGCGGCGTGGCGAAGGAACGGATCTCGGTAATGTCATTCTTATCGAGGTCGGAGAGCGCCAGACGAGCGGCCTCAAGCGCCGGCAGCGCGGCTGACAATGCCTCTTCCGCTTCAGACTTCTCTTCGGAGATGATCGCGCTCTGTTCGGTTATTTCCGCCGATTTGATAGACGCAACCGTTTGCTTAGCCGTCGCTGCGCTTGTTGCTGTTAGGAGATAGATACGAAAATGTTTTTTAAATTACAGAATTTAATCAAGGAAATAGCGGGTACCATTGAAATAGAATGTAATGAAGCGTAAAACTCAAGATCGTATGTGGTGAAGAACTACTCTGGATGGACATTGCACATTTTAAGATATTTTAAATGAAATAAAAAATAGAAATGTGCTGAAATAGTTTTGCAAGTCTACGTTATCGATTTTCTTACGACGACCGACGTAAGGCAATTGTCCCACCGCTGACGATGAACGAGTAGTGAATAGAGCTAGCATCTGAAAACGAGTTGGCGAGCAGCGAGCGTGTATTTCCGATAGTTTTGGCGCTGGGCTATAAGCGAGTGGGCGAGTGCGACAGGCGATTACTCGCTAGTTGGTCAGCTGGACCGCTAGTTGGTGTCTGGGCGTGAGTTTTGACCGCCAAGCGGGCATCGCTAGGCGAGTATTATCTTTGAAAGCTCTAGTCGCTCAGCGACAGAACTAGTGAAGCGAGTCGTCACAGGCAGTGTGAATAGTCAGAGGGCAACTATTAATATATGCATCTCTTTCGTTTACACGGAATGTATATTTCATTGTGATTTTCTTGAGCGAGTAAATCGCCGATAGTTAGACGTAGACCTGAAAACTGAGTTGGTTTTCAAGTCGACGCGTATTTTTTTGTTTATAAATCAACCTACCTTTAGTGATCTCTTGGAGCAGGGTCTCACACTCCTTGGTTTGTTCAGCGACGATTACCTTCTGAATAACTAGCTTTGCGTTTAAGTCTTCAAGCTGAACATTTGCTTCTTCGATCTTAGCCAGCCCGCCTATTAGACGCTCGCACTGAAATGAAAAACAAATAAAAAAAAATATAAGTTTCATTTATGTTCCTATATATGTGTGAATGACTGATTATTAATTTTGTTTGATCTCCCTTGTTAGAAGTAGCTAACCGGTATGCTTTATAGCTATGTCAAGAACCTCAATATTTTCTTTATTTAGACCAACGGTGTATTTGGCTTTCTCCACTTGCTAACTCTGTGCCTGACTGAGAAAATCTGGCACCAGTCCTGCCAAAAGCGGGGAATTCACTAGTCGGACACGCCCGCGGGCTAGTCTGCAGACATGCCCGCCGGACCTCGCTACTATAGGTCTGTGCAATGTTAGCTAGTGTAGGACCGTCGCAGTCAGTCTGGCAGACTTGCCCGTTGCTCGCCCGCGCGATCTCATTTTGTCTGCGCAGGCACAGACATGTCCGTCCATCCGTGAATACTCATCGCGGGCCGCCTGCTCTCAGACCTGAGTGCGACAGCAACCAGTGCGGATGTTTTTTATGATTTATATATCGAACTATGGAGTAGTAACTATTAAAATAAAATGAGTTTCAATGAAAATAAATCATTCTGGGTAGAATTTTTCGCAGAGTATAAAAAATATCCATGTTTATGGATGATAAAAAAACAAGAGTACATGAAATCAGAATTACGCAAGGCTGTCTACCAAAATTTAATAACAAAATGTAAGGAAATATACCCCGAAGCTGATTTAGCTTATGTTAAGAAAAAAATTGAGTCCCTACGGTATTATTGCGGCACCAACAATAATGATTTTTCTTCGTCTCGTTGACATCGTAGCAACAACCGTGTAGCTGAGACACAGACAACAAACCGATGAGGCTGTGTAGTGTATTGTGGCGACAGACATGCCTGTACAGACTGCCCGCGGGCACGTCCGTCTAGTGAATTCGAAAAGTATCGTATTCGTCGTACTGAGTAGTGAAGATCATAGAGGAAGTTGCAGCTGCATCCGAATAAAGTGAAAGTCGCCTTTCAGTCGTAGTCGGGAAAAGTCTAAGCAGATGATGATATGGTGTGTTTGCTTGCAGCAGAGTAGTAGTCAGCTTAGTTTTCTAAAAATGTAGGTACCTTTTGACGAACATCAGCGATATTTCAGTACTCTTTGCTCTTAAACAAGCAACCAAACTAACATTGGCGCTGCCACCGTTGACAAATCCACTTTTTTTACATATACAACATGTATCGTAATTAACGCACACCCTCAAATACCCCAATTAGAAAATTATTTTATTATAATAATACAAACTCTGAATTTTTAGGTTTACTTATTTAAATAGTTTTTTTTTGAAGACTTTAACTTCCTTTAAATGACTTTCATTTTTCTGTAATGTGTACTGAATGACTAAACTGAAGTATATAAATCAAAAAGTTACTACTTTAATTTACGGTCCTTAGTTAGTTTGTTTTTACTATACAGCGAAAGTGTAATTTGTAATTTACGTAGATTTAATTACTTTGGGATAAAAATTTGGATATTTTTTTTTATTAATAACCATAAAAATCGATTCAGTAAACAATTCTGAACAAACTAATTCCAGGATGTGCATTAATTATGTTACATGTTGTATAACAATATTGTTTACAAGTAGTTTGTACACACCTGTGCGACGATAAAAGCGTCCTTCTCCTTTAGCAGAGACAAGTAGTTGGTGAGAAAATCCATGTAATGCTTGGGAGTGACATAGTTGTTGCGGCGCAAGCGCAGCAGGAACTCATGCGAGTAGTGAGCGATCGACATGTGTACGTGAACTACATGCTCCACGATGATCGGTCGGAACTCTTCGGGGATCTTCGCCACCTGAGAATAAAGTATTGAGTATCAATGTCATGGAAGAATGAATTTTTTTCATTTATTTAAATCTATTTAAAATTTATAATATAAATATACAATGCATTGAATTTAGGTACAAAGTAAGAGGTGACATTGTCGACTGTAGGTACTAATATTAACTGTGTTACGGTCGACAGCGTCTTCCACCCTGGTAAAATTCTCAAAATTCATCGTTTTGACACTTTTTAAATTTGAAAGCGTCTCCTTAATGGAAATTTTCAAAATGTTCGTGACGTTTATCATTTTATAGGAGCGTTTCTGTCAATTGAGAGATTAGATATAGAAAATCGGCCGACGTATCGCATATATTAAAAAATCATCAAATCGGCTACATGTGCTTACGATTTTAACAGTGCAACCATAATCATTGCGTGGTTTACGGTATGGAGCAGAATTATTTTTAATTGTATGAAGTAATGGATCTGAAACTCCACAGCACACACAAAATAATCGCAAGTCAAGAAATGGTATTAGCTGTTGCAAGCTCTTTCAACCAATCAAAGTAGACAACGCGTTTAACTATTGTCATTTTGCCACGAATTTCGAAAGAATATCTAGCCTATAACACTCTCTAATAATACACTACCAATGAAAATTTCAGAATTGGAATCATTATTCTAACAATGTGGGAAAACAACGAGTAGATTACCGCACTGTCTGGCAGTTTGAGTACTTTATACGACCTATGCAAATGTCCTTACTTTGTTGTTCGTCAAATCGTTCAAGTTCTAAGTTGAGTTACGCGATAGCTGACAAATCGCACCCTTCCTGTAAGAAAGCGGTAAGTGAATTCGGACAACTTTTCAGGAGCTTAAAAAAAGTGTCCAACTTTGTTAAAAAAAATCCCAGGAGTACCGTATAAAGAACAAAAGATGGCATTTAGCAGCGGCGAAATGATAGAGTTTCCGATTTTTCATTGTTTTATGTATACTGTGAGATAAGGTTGAATTATACGGTTACCTAAATAATCCCCGAAACTGTTACAAAAGATGCCGGTGTAAAAATGAATATTGCTTTGTTATGATCTTTGGTGTACCGCATCGGCTGCGTTAAGTGTAGTTATTCCATTATGCATGTTACAATTTTAGGCTAGTCTGAAAGTGTAAGTATCAATTACGTAGTTTTTACACGAAAAATTCATTTAAGTAAACAGAAATACATACTTTATGCATGCGAAAGTATCTACGTTTTGCTGGAGCTTCTGAATAAACTTGTTTATTTATTGGAAAAATATTCAAATAATGAAGTGTATCATCGTAAACTTCTATTTTACTGTTCACAGCTTGTCATGTACAAAAATTGTATGTCAATACTATATAGATTTATAGTAATTAAAAAAAAAGTTAAATTGCTGTGTTTCAATCTTATTAATCGATTTAGATTATGTTTGTATGTGTGCTAAGAAAAAACGTGCTATAGAAGTGTAGAAGTATGTAAAATAAGTGCCCAAAAATTAAAAAATCGGAAACCTTCTTTCAATTACACAAACACAGAAAAAAATACCTTTGTTAATGTTAAAAAAATTTGACTCTACACTGAGAAAAAAAAGCAACCAGATTTCACGTTGCTTCAACAAGTTTTCGGGTTAAAATAGCGCCTACGTGCTGTTTGGTTGAAACTACAAGTTTGATCTTGTAACCGTGCATCCACACCGCTGTTACTTTTTGTAGATCAACGTTTCCAAGTGTTACTCAGCAACATCCGACAGCAAATAGTAAATTGTTCACCGAGAGGAGAAAGTGACCGATTACCGTCGAGGGTGTCGTTTGAAGCCCGAGCCGTAGGCGAGGGCTTTAAAACACCCGAGATCGGGAATCGCACTTTCTCTCGAGTGATACATAGTGCTTTATACTACACCTACGAGGAAAATAAAAACTAAATGACAACTAACTAACTAATCGTTTTATTTTACTTTCTACGAAAACTGAATCCTCAAACAACACACAAATTGAAAATGGCGCCAATGGCGTCTGCAATTTTCACATGTTCTTTTTTCAAATTGTTTATCCTGCCGCCGCAGGGTCGCACTGCCAGCCCGACACCATCCAACACACAGCTAGTGGCCAGTGTCATTTTGCGAACTTGGAGATAAAAACTCACTGTAAAAACTTTTTGGCTTTTGATATTTAGGTTACCGGCGCATAGTCTTACCCAAAGTTAAAAAAGAAAAACCACGTAAGAAATGGATTTTCATACAGTTTTCTCTCCCGCTCAGATGCGTTTTCTCCCCGCATATTTGTTCGATATACAATGATGTACTTTCTATCGTAAATTTGATAAAGTAACAAGGTACTTTCCAAGCAGGTGTAGTATAAAAGTTATTTATTGTTAATATGTGTTGCTGTTTTAGTATAAGTTACCTCAAAAATGCAACAAAAAATATCACTGTCGATTAGTGTCGAAAGTTATTCTTTGTTATATTTTGTTAATTTATGTTGTTGGCGGTATGGACGTGTAAGTAACAATCATCAAATAGTAACAAGGAGCCACATAAGTTACAGATAGTTACCTAATGTTACCGTGTTGCATTTTGTTGCTCCACAAAAGTTAACTGCGGTGTGGATGCACGGTAAAGTGTAACCTGTTGATCCTACAAGATACGTATCATGTTATTTCTACGTTACATCAGGTCGAATTTACATTAACATTTTCCGATTGTTTTTACAAGTTTAGCAAGTAGATTTAACATGCTCAGCACGTTGTTGTGACATGACTAGCTTGTTGAATCTACAAGCAGCTTGTTAATTTCTCTTGTTACTCTTACGTGCTGGGCATGTAGTTCCAACATGCTCGCTTCGTTGTATTTTTATTTTTTTCATTAAAAAATAGGTTCGCGTTTGACCACCATCTCACCTGATGGTAAGTGATGATATGGTCGAAGATGGAGCACGCTTACCTAAAAGTAACCGATTCACTCTTGACTTAAAGACTCTTAGGTTATAGCTATCGGGAAACACAGACTCCGGCAGGGAATTCCACTCCTTAGCCGTACGCACAATGAAGGTATTCCCAAAACGTTTTGTGCGTATGGGTGGGATGTCCACCATGTAATGATGACGCTTCGCCGTTTGTCTCGCAGTCCAATGATGGAACGGGTTTGGCGGAATTTGACTGTGTAATTTCATCGCGCACTCCTCGAAATGTAACCGATAGAAAACCGATAGACTTGCAACTCGTCGTCGATATTCAAGGCTCTGGAGCTTTGACTCTACCAGTGCATCGTTGCCAAAGAGTCTCTTGGCCCACTTCTCGATAGACTCAAGTGCGTCCAGTTGGTATTTAGCAGATCCATCCCAAAGATGAGAGCAGTACTACATACACGACCGAGCCTGGGCTTGATAGAGATTCTGGTGTGAAGTGCCGTCTCACCTTTGCTAGGATTCCAACTTTTTTGATGCTAGTTGAGCCTTAGCCTCGATAAACGGGCCAAAATGAAGGGTAGAAGTTAGTGTTACCCCCAGAAGCCCGATACGGTCGGTTATCGGCACGGTTACACCCCGGAAAGTAGGAGCCGGTTCAAATTGACTCTTTTTTGCGGAGAAGAGACACGCCTGGGTCTTAGCTGCATTAAACTTGACCAAGTTGGCATCGCTCCATTTAGAGACAGCCTTCAGGGACAAGTTCAAGCGCCCAACCATGTCCTCACGGAGAGACTGGATCTGTGAACCACCAGCTCGCTCGCTGGACACATATCTCTCAGCAAGTGTGCTGTCGTCTGCATACCCAAAGGTACCGGGAATCAGCAGATCGTTAATGTGCAGCAAAAACAAAGTTGCTGAGAGAACAGACCCCTGAGGGACCCATGGTATTCATTGCCAATAGGCCAGATGAGCAGAAAACCGTTTTATTTATGCTTTTTAGTGTATCATTGTTTACTTAACTTGAGATACCTATATACCGTTTGCAGTTATTTTTTTAAAAGAGAGTTTGCTGTACACCTTTTTTTCACCCACTTAAACCATATTTCAGACGTGATTCAAAAGGTCTGTGCCTCAGCTGTGGTGATATTAATAACTAGGCTGATTATGCTAAAACATCTATGTAATGTACGAGGGCAGCAATCGTGAGAGATTTGCTGTTCTTAGTTGAAGAGTTCCATCGCTTATCTTCGAAGATCTTCATCAGAACCTGATGTGATATACTTACATACGATATTTTTCTCTAACCTACATGGTTGGGCGCTTGAACTTGTGGAGCGAGCTGGTGGGTCATAGATCCAGTCTATTCAGACTGGATCTGTGACCCACCAGCTCGCGCGCTGGTCACATATCTCTCAGAAACTGTACTGTCGTCTGCATACCCAAAGGTACCGGGAATCAGCAGATCGTTAATGTGCAGCAAAAATAAAGTTGCTGAGAGAACAGACCCCTGAGGGACCCCGGCATTAATTGCCAATTGTCCAAACGAGCAGCCATCAATGACCACTCGAATGGACCGATCTCTTAGGAAGTCTTCAATCCAAACGCAAAGTTGAGTCGGTAAACCAAAGGAAGGAAGCTTAGCAATAAGGCTATCGTACCAGACCCTGTCAAAGGCTTTGGAGATGTCAAGGGAAACAGCAAGTGCTTCCCCGAGCTTCTCAATGGCCTCACTACAGGTATGAATGGCATACGCTAGAAGGTCCCCAGTTGACCGGTTTTTGCGAAAGCCGTATTGTCGGTCGCTGAGGATGTCGTTGGCTTCTAGGTATGCCAGGAGCTTACTATTAAGTAGCTCTTTTTCTTCCAGAGTATGAACGTGACTGAAATAGGCCTGTAGTTGGCCGGGTCAGCACGACTGCCCTTTTTGGGTACAGGCTGTACGTTAGCCAGCTTCCATGCTTTCGACACCTTTCCAGTCTCTAGCGAAAGGCGAAACAGGCGTGTCGTGTGCGTAAAGAAGTAGGTGCAGCTACGCGTCAGGTATTTATGACAACTGCTTGGAGAAACTACGTAACGATAGTAACGCAAAACAATGCCGCAACAAGTTTTGTGCAATAAGTAAGTAAGTGGACTTGCAAGATACGCCTTTGCAATAGTATCCAAGAACAAATGCCTATGTTTATTTACTTTTATAAAGTTATGTTAATTCTTCGTGTTAGTTATGGGTATGTGTATTTATGGCGTTATACCCAGGGAAATTTGTAAAATAAATAAATGGATGTATGTTTACATCTATTTAAGAATGTAAAACTGTTTTATTTTTTGTCGCAAAAATACACATTTTTTGTGACAGTACCCTTATTTTTGGCGCTAGCTTCATGAAAATTTGTGAGAAGGTGTATTAGAGTACGCTCGATTTTTTGCAATAATAAAAAAAATATGACGCAAGTTGAGTTACGCGACTCTTCCAGGAAGGGTGCGAAATGCTTGCATTGTTTGGACGGGCCTGATCAAATCTGAGTGAGTGTCCTCTAAAAAGCACGACAGACATAAACCTACATGGTTCTCATCTGATTTGATCGCTACGGATTGCCTAGACTTTAAAAGAGACGTTGACCTCTGAATTGGTTTCGTGAAACACCGGCCTCATCTAGTTCACATTTACGAAAAATTATGTGTAAAGTTTTATTTATATCCTAATTGCAAAATAAACATCATTATTACATTACCACTTTATAATATTCCATAGTACCTATAGATTAATTTAGCGATTTAAGAACTGAGCCTATCACAATTTTGTGCCATAAATGGCTGATAGAGAGAAGAGAGTTAAAACAAGCAATTGAACATACGTCTGCTAGAAAAACGTTGGCCACCGCTAACAGAGCCTGCTTCGGCCACGGGAACTGCCAGTCTATGGTAGTGTTGTTCACCAGCCCGGGGAAACTGCGACACCTGATAACAAAATAAAATAAACTTCAAATAGATTCAAATTGGTAGAGAATACCTAAGGCATTAAGTCCGCGTTTATAATTTTGTGTTGCATTAAGTTTTAATAAATAAATAACTATACAAGATGTAACTACTGGAAGAGCGAAACTTCTTGACATAAGTATACTTCTTACTTAAATTGAAATTCCCTGAAGACCAAATATAAACGTATTTTTAAGTTATTGAAATAAAAATAAAATATTTATTTAATGGTGCCGGTGCAGTAACCACACTCATCGTGGTGATGAGATTGGTTACTGCACCGGCACCATTAAATGAAAATACCGTTGGTAGGACCAACGGTATTTCTAAAAGTAGGTAGGTACACGACCATAAGTGTGACCACCTCCGCCACAAGGTATCATGTTATCCGGTAACAAGGCTGTCAAATTCAGAGAAGCGTTTTTCCGTAAAAATACTGTAAGTCGCGTCCATGACTGGAACCTAACTGTAACTAGACGGATAATCATGTAAAAGTATTACCTATTCCTCAATATGTCACCGCTGGGAGACATGGAGAGCACAACGTGGAGATTTTCACAACACCTGTTGCAGAAGAAGTTCCATACCGCATCCCTGAAACATTTATTGAGTAATTATTGATCAAATATGGAAAATTAATTAATTCAATATGTTAGTATCATCACGGCTGTGTACGTCCGTTCATTCGTATCGTCCATAAATTCTATTATACGCCGTATTTGTAGTTGTACCAGCCGTATCGTACTTGGGAATAGCAGTAAATATGGTCAAATGTACAGCTGTGCGACAGTTTTATTTATTTATTGATAATAGGCTCGCGTTTGGCCACCGTCCCACCTGATGGTAAGTGATGATGTGGTCGAAGATGAAACACCCTTACCTACAAGTAACCTCTTGACTTAAAGAACCCCAGGTTATAACTATCAGGAAACACAGACTTCGGCAGTTAAAGTAGAGGAAACTGAGCAATCTTGGTCCAATAGCTACAGGCACGATTTACAAGTTTTGGTCGTTGATTGGTAATTTTAGATCATCACTACTGCGCTCAAGAAAATATCTGGTGAAAACCAGCATGACCGAAGACCTTAAAATCCGAACACAAGCAGCTTTGACCAACCCGCACTGGGCCCGCGTGGTAATTACGGCCCATTTCCTCTCATAAAGAGGGGGCCAGTGTGCCCAGTAGACGGTACATTATAGGCTGTTTATATAATAATAAATTAGAATGTACCTAAGTAAGCACACTCTTAGTTCTTATATATTGTTTGTGCTATACACTAACCATAAGAAATACATTTAAATGTACTCAACATTATCATAACTAAGTTCGTAGACTTTAAGTAGAATTAGGTCAACATTTGATTAAGGACTATTTTATTATCTTTGCGATTTATATGCTCAGTATAAAAATAGAAAACTAGTCGACATAAGAAAGGGCAGGAGAATTTCAGACGAAACGATGTCGAAGTAACGTTTATTAATCTCAGCTTAAGTTTCATTTTACACGAGACAAGACGCGACTCAACAATTTATGAAGAGGCTAAGGCCTCGTATTCATGGTAAACATTTGTTTAGCAACATGGTTGCATAAACATGTTGCAGAGTTGCTGTCAACATATTGCGGGCAACACTTGTATTGCGGAGTTGATCACGCCATGTTGCAGAGTTGACGCCCGGCGAGCGATAACATTAGTTTATCAGCAAATGTTGACCTGTGTGGACGTGTTTACTATGAATACAACATAGTTAAAAGAATGGAAAACAAACATTCCTGTGGGTATGATGAAGTTCCAATTAGTCTGTTCAAGGAGCACATAGCCATATTAGCCGAGCCTTTATCTGACTTCTTCAATAAATGTATAAAGGAGACTATTTTCCCAGAACAACCAAAAATCGCGAAAGTTATACTTACCTGTTTATAAGAAGGGAAGTAAATCTGACCCTAAAAACTATAGGCCCATCTCTCTATTACCAGTGCTGTCAAAATTATTTGAGAAGATTCTTAAAACTCGACTTTTAGTACATTTGAGAGTAAACAAAGTGTTAAATAAAAGGCAATTTGGGTATCAGCAGGGTGTTCGAACTTCTGATGCGATTAATACGTTATTAGATGATGTTATAAGAAAAATAAATAATAAAATGAGAGTTGCAGGGATTTTCCTGGATTTAAGCTCCGCATTTGACACAATTGACCATGAATTTCTTTTGACTAAAATGAAACATTACGGAATCAGAGAAAATGCTTTGCAACTATTCTCTTCCTACTTAAAAAACAGGCGGATGTACGTTGAAATTGACAAAACTCAGAATAATTATAAGAAAAGATACAAATCTAAAACTGTATGCATATCGAAGGGCGTCCCACAAGGATCGATTCTAGGACCTATTTTATTTTTAATATTTATTAATGACTTGATTAATTATTTAAATACAATTTTACCGGGTATTAATTTAGTAATTTTCGCGGATGACACGAATGCTATAGTGGCAGCTAATGACATGGTAGAGTTAACTGAAAGAGTAAATGCTACGTTACAAGCATTTCATGTGTGGTTCACGGCAAATAAATTATTTATTAATAGTAGAAAGACTCAAATAATGTTATTTAAAACTACAGCCCGAAACACAGATAATTTAAATGTTGCCTTAAATAAAGTTGAACTTACGACCGTTGCCGAAGTTAAATTCTTAGGCATACATATTGACCAACTCTTAAATTTTAAACCATAATTAAAGGCAATTGATGCATCTATATCGTCTGCATGTTACGCTCTGAGAGCCCTTAGAAATGAAATCAATATAGAACAACTAAAAATGGTATAATTTGCGCTAGTGGAATCCAAAATTAGATATAGCATACTTTTATGGGGAAACAGCTATAATTTAAGCTTATAGATTAAGCAAAAACGAGCAATTCGGACCATGGTCAGAATCTCACAAAGGGAAAGTTGCCGACAACATTTTATCACTTTAGGCATTCTTACAGTTCCAGGTCTTTATGTACTATTACTTTTAAGTAATATGGCCAAATACATTCAAGACTATGATTCAGAAGAAGAGCGGCAGATTAGGGAAGCCACCCGTAGACAAGATATGAATAATAAAAAATTAACTAATCATAACCTACGAATTGTCAAACACTGTCCACGATACCATTCCGTAAGATTATTTAACAGGTTGCCTTTAGACATAAAAAGTGCTGTCTATAGTACTACTTTCAAATTAAAATTAAAACAATTCCTATTGAATAAGTGTCTATATGCTGTAGAAGAACTCTAAGTTATTGGTGTATAATTGTGTTACTTTTTATTGGATTTTATTCATTAATTTAGCTGTACATTTTATAATTGTTATTTTTAATTCATTCTGACATTATTTGCTATTTTATGTGTAATTAATGTTTTTAATGTAATTTATTTTAAATTTTATTTTTTGACCCTGTTTAATTTTTTGATGACATTTAAATTTATTATTTTTAAATTGTTGACATACATAGAAAAATCCTTACTTATTTTATTTTATTGTAAAACTGTAATATTGTAATTTATTTATGTGTGTAAATTCAGATACAAATTACTTGTTTATGAATAAATTACTATGACTATAAGAGGCTTAACTGCCTCGTATGCAACGCCGTTAGTAGTAATCGAATTCGTTTACTGAAATATGAACCTTATGTGCAGTAAATAAAGTTCTATATAAATCAGTATCTTTGACAGTCGTTACGGGTAGTCAGAAAAACTCACACTGGTCTTGCCAAGGGGTATCATGTTGTACAGCTATTTTTTTTTTATTCACTCTTGACCTGACCTGACTGGACCTGATGGTAAGCGAAGGTCTACGATGAAACGAGCTAGTCCATAAGATGCCTGTTCACTCTTGGTTTTTAAAGGCTGAAAGTTTATAAGTGGCAAAGAACACAGAAACCAGAGAGGCTTCCAAACCTAGGCTTTGCACACAAAAAATGTGGAAGACAAATCAGATAGGCAGCCGCTCCATGATTTAAAAAAATTATACTCAGCTGGATCCAGGTAGACTGGGAACGGACCCCAACATAGATAGAAAAAGGTTTAACAGATGATATACCAGGATTGCATACTTACTTGGCTACTCCATACCCAGCCTCAACGCTGGCATTGCGTACCGTATTGATGATGGCATCTTTCTCGTCATCGCCGAACAGCGCGGGGATCATACCGATCATCAGAATGTTGTTGATGAACTCCAGGAAGCCCTCCTCGATGATCTAAAAAAATAACATACATAATCTTACTTTTCTTACTAATATTAAAATGCAAGAGTTTGTGAGGATGGATACATAGAAGAATTGATATTTGTTTCTCTTTCACGCAATTTTACTGAACGGGTTTAAATGAAATTTGTAAATAAGTAGATAATTGACATCCTGGAATAACACATTTAAACGGGGAAAACCCTCCCACGCGACCGAAGTCCCGGGCAGAAGTATATCGCCATATGTATAGGGTGACATAATATTACTTAAAAGTTGGGACGGTTTTTCCCACGGGAGTTCCGGAATAAACAGTAGACTATGTGACTTAATGCTGTAGGCATTCTCTACGCGAAGCGATAATTAAAACATATTTATTACTAGCAGTCGCGCGGGGCTTCGCTCTTGTGTACTTTATCACGATAAAAAACATAACCTCGTTCTTTTGCAGTCTGGTAAAATGTAACCTATAACCTTTTTCAAGCTTCAAGCTACTTCTATACCAAATTTCATCCTAATCTACCATAGAAAAACAATAGCTAAACTATAATTATAGCAGTGGTATAAGTAACACCAAACCAACTACTGGTTCTCACGGGTAAAGATGGAGGAAATAACAGATTTTTCTGGGGCTAAGGTGTCTTGTTAGAACATTGCCACAACCCCGAAAGTTCCAGTTTCTGCAGAATAAATCAGTAGTCTGTTAATACCTGTGCCGCCGTGAACAAGAAGACGGTTTTCTTGTTATCGACGCCGAGCGCGGTGTACAGCCTCTTCATGTCGTCTTTGAGGGAGTTCTCACTGTAGTTGCGCATTATCACGATCTCGAACATGTCACAACCTATAACATAGAAATGTTTGTATTTCATAAAAGCTTTGCCTGGGACTTCGCTCGCATGTAAAGTTCTGTATAAAGTGTTCCAGTTTCCTAAATCATTTTTTTTTTCTTTTTATGTGGTAAAATCATCAAATAAGTCCTCCCACCCCGGGCAGGGCCGGAGGGACTGTCAGACTTGTACTGACTAAAATCCACGGTGTTCCTTCAATAACCCTTTATGTTCCGGGGTCACGGTAATGGGATAAGTCCCACGACCCCAGCAGGCTTCGGCCCTCGACGGGGGGGCCTCGTCATGTTGGTGACGCTCTTTGAGGCGCGCGTGGTACACAACGCGCCGTCGACCCGGGCATGGTCCATGGTCGGACAGCGAGTTGCCCTTTACTCGCTGTCCGCATGCCCGCGCCTACGGTGGCCGGAGATCGTCGGCCGACGTCCGACGCCGTGGGCGACTACCACTGCGTCTTAAATCAATTATAGGCTATAATAATATTTCCCAGACTTTATGACTATATTACAAAAAAAGTCGGTCAAGTAGAGTCGGAGATAAGTGTGTACAAACTTGATACAAGTAGATTACGACTTTGATTCAAAAAACCGGTATCGTAGGTACAACACTGCACAAGAGCTGGCAACATTATTTGTAAGTTTGACATTTGCATGTGTCAATTTTGTTTCTGGGATTAAAAACAGACTATAGGTAATTACGAGTGTCTGAGTATCTTGAGTTTTGTGTTATTGTTGACTTACTTAACTTTTGAGCAATCTTCAAAACAGCGATTTGATCAGGCCCGTCGAAATAGTGTAAGCATTTGTCAGCTATCGTATAGGTCAACTTAGAACTTACTTGAGATTTTTTTTTATTGAAAATAGTTTCGCGTTCACCACTATCTCACCTGATGGTAAGTGATGATGTGGTCGAAGATGGAGCACGCTTACCTAAAAGTAACCTATTCACTCTGGACTTAAAGACTCCTAGGTTGTAGCTGTCGGTAAACACAGACTCCGGCAGGGAATTCCTCTTAGGGATGTAAAGCGGTAAAATTATCCTGGTAAAATACGGTAAAAAATGTTATTTTACGTAATTTATGGTATTTTACGGCAAAACATGGTAATTTTCGGTAAAAAACCTATTAAACGTACTCATACCCACTAACATACGTAGTGCAAAAAATACGTAGTGAGTATGTTTGTGTGTATGTCACTACTTCACTATTGGAACTTCTTCCCTTGTTCAGTATTGGAACTTGAAAAAAAAAAGAGAAAACTGGGTTCGTGCGACTCATGCGTACTAAAAAACCCTAAAACTTTATTCCCAAGGCAAGAATTCAACATGTGAATCATCACACGTGAATCGGCAACATCGCATAATGATTTTGAATCTTTACGCGTGCGAGATTTAAAACAAATTAAAATTTAAAACTTCATAAGTCGCCGGTAATTTTACCGTAATTTATATAAATGACCGTAAAATAATCGTATTTTACGAGCATTTTCAGTAAAAGTATGTAATTTTGCAACCCTAATTCCACTCCACTAAGTAAAGACAAAAATAAAGGAACGGCTTACCAGCCGCGAAGGCCGCCAGCCGGCAGATGGACTTCTTGCCGGAGCCGCCGACGCCGATGATGAGCGCGTTCCCGCGGTCCATGCGCAGGATGCGCTGCGTGCGCGTCAGGTGCTCCAGGCAGTCCTCGAACAGCACCACCGACATCTTGCCCACGCGCTCGTTGTACTCGTCCAAGATCTGTTACAACCATTGATTTAAATAGTAAAGATAAGGTCGTCAGAACATTTGACGGACGCGGTCGCCCTACAAAACACACTAGCGCCATCTATTATAACTAAGATGTCAATCGGCGTGGTCTGCTCCTAGACGTAGCCTTGTAAGAGCGGGGTGTGGTATTTTTCGAGGTACAAAGAAATAAAAAAAAAACCTTTTAGTTTTTGAATTTTATATTTGTTTTACATAAAAATACATTTTAATTTGCTTTTAATAAACAATAAAAATTAATTTTGTACATAATTTAATCTTATAGTAATATTATTAAATCTTTTTATTTCATCGGCTGCAACGCGCGCCGCTGCAAAATTATGTCGCACTTTTACGCGGCTTCGCGTTGTCTATGCTAAAGGTTGAGACAAACAAGAAACAAAATTGTTTTAAATAATGTTAGAAGTTGATTTAATGACATATTTTTAACTTACCGGTGATATGAAATGTTATTTTTTTTTTATTGTGCTTTATGTCGTAGTTCACGCAACCCTTCACGACACAATTTGGCATTTTTGCTTGTAAAACTGACGACCTCTCCCGAAGATAGCCGATCGCGTTCTAGTTCACTTCGATAAAGGTAAGACCACTTTGGGACCAAGTTCGAGGCGTCATTATAACATGCGGTATATATGTCAATGGTTACAACCCAAAATAGTACATGATGTATTAAGGGCGGTAAGTAAGGAATTACGATCGAGGCTCTAGTAGAAGCCCGAAGTTGGAGACTGAGGGCTTTCTGAGTCGAGGTTCGTAATTCCCGTACCGCCCGTGAAACATACTATGTTTTTCATCACATTTGCGAGTAAATAAATAAAATTATAGTGCAGAAAAAACTTATTTATTGAAATTTATAGTCACTACAATTAGTAAAATCAAGACAAACGTTTTTTTTTCGGGGAATCTTAGATTAACTTTTATACTTGTCTACTAATACAAAAGTTAAATAATTATGAATTATAGCTTTAATACACAAGTCAGTAGGTACAACTATTATTACGAAACCGAAGCGGATGGCGGGTTTTTTGCCCACACCTCAGATTATACAAATGTTTCGTTCAGAAACGTTAAGGGCAAATACTTACGTAGGTATACAGCCATGACGGATTATAAAAAAATAAAAATAATTTCGACGTTTTGATACAAAAAAAAACTATTAAAATCGATTATTAAGAGCATTAGTTGAATATTTAAGTAACATGTAACGAGATTGCAATGAAATTACATTTTAAAACAATTTTTCAATTGCGTGTAAACTCCTTGCTTGAACTTGAACCTGTGTGCAGTGATATAAATTTAAAAAAAATTACTTACCGACCTTGGGTTTCATGACAAAAAGAAAACTCGAGGGTTTTATATGGGGTATTACGGCCAAGTTAACCTGTATGTTTAGATACTGTTTACGTGCAAGTGTGATGAAAAAATTTAAGCACCATTGCTTGGCCGGCAAACTATTGTGTTTTAAAGACTAAAAAGCCTTGAAAATATTGATTACTCAGTAATCTTACTAGGACGTCAGAAACTAAACTGTTACTTACTTTAGTTATTACTTATTAAGATTGTAAAAACACTGTACAACCTTCTTGATGAAATAAATTATTACTTCCTTACTTATTATTTTTAAAATACAAATGTTTGTCAGCCACCAAAGGTTCCGCACCGAAGGGGCACACTTTTTATTTATGTTTTTCATTATAAATACGAATTTAAGCGTCATAAAAAATAAATAAAATATGTTTTGGAATATGCAATATCAAGCCTTTTTATATGACACTTCAGTCGAACTAGTAGCTTGAATGGTAAATTTCGACCCCTTAGAAGACTATTTATGATTTATTAACAATTAGGTACAGTTTTCAGATTTTTACTTGAATTTGTACTATACAACAATGTGACTTGCCAAGTTTCATGATTCTAAATCAATGGGAAGTTCCCTATTATTGCGGTAAAAGGCTAAGCAGATTATGATGATGACAATAGACCAGTACCTCTTGAAACAAGAAGTAGACGGCTTCATAGTCAAGCAGGTCCTCGTAGTATCGAACTTCTTCTTCGTCTAACGCGTTGCGGTAATCTCCAAACAACAGCGGGTCGCGGAAAACGTACGCTTCCATCTGTGAACAATGAGTACGTACACGCACGGTAATAAGGGGCAAACTGACCTATTTAACTCCTTAACCCGCGACATCTTTCCCCAGATGTCTTGTTATACTTTCCGACTTTTCTGCCGAAATTGAAAAATTAATTACTAACTCTTAAGTTTTTTCAAGTAGGGTTATTTTTCCCCTGTAACGAGAAATACGCGGTGAAAAGATTTCCAGTTGGTGTACGCGGTAATCAGTTAGGCATCGTACATCTCTGTCGAAACACTCTGTGATATAAGATCTCATTTTGTAGAAAGAACTGTTGAGAAAAAATTGTAGTTTGTAATGCGACGGCGGGTAAAAAGCTTTAAAGTTGATGATTAGAACGATTAGGACGATAAGTCCTACGTTTATACTTTTTTTTATAACGATTAATTAATTGGCAGTTTTTTATTTATTTTTTTGTCGGATTCGCCCATGAAGGGTTCCGTAGAGCTCTTTAATGTTTATTTTTTCTTTTTTATAAAAATTGTGAAGTGGTTCACAGAATACATCTACCTAGACATCTACCAGAATACTTCTACCTTACCTAGACACCACGTAGAACGTTAAAGAACAGCCTGTTCTTACCGTAAGCTCTTGTTCAGGTTCGATTTCCTCCTCCTCTTCTGCCTCCACCGATTCCGTAACGGCCACGACCTCCGATTCAGGCGCTTTCTCTGCTATCATGCCAAACTCTGCCGGGCACATAGAGTCCAAATCAATAGAGTTATTATGTGACAGTCTCTATGTCCTGTTATATAATGAATCATCAACAACTGCTAAGCCTTTTCCCAAATATGATAGAGTGGGCTTGCAGCTAAGTGTGTTTAAAATGTTATATAGTGAATGACATTGGCAGGTGTCCCGTAAGTTGTGCACCAATTAATGATGATGATGACTGAATACATTTTGCCTCTAAAAGAAATATAAATGCTAACGGGCACAGCTAGTAGCTATAATAAAATTTGACAACTATCAACTTGATCTCAGAATTAAGGTTTCTTAAGTTTATACGTTGTTTCGCTGAAATCTGTAATTAGGATGGGAATGGGAACAGTACCGTCTTCTTCCTCTTCAACTTTGACTTCCTCCTCTGGCACCACGATCTCTTCAAGAACGACGGGCTCTTCTTCGGGGAAGTATATCATCACTTGCTCGTGAATATGGTTGCGCATCAACTCGTTATCCTGTTCATATGAGAGAAAAGCATTTAACAGAGTATTAAGAAATCATTACATGATTTACAGAAGATAAGTTATTAGTAATTTTACTACCCAAGGTTCAGTAAGAGATATTTGGTACAAATTTGAGGTAGAATTGGGACTGGTACCGATATGTTATTCAGATTTACGTCAAAATAATCAGACTTGGTTGATTTATCATTTAACATAAGACTATCCATTTCGTTCATAGTATAGTTCAATCAGCCTGCAATATTTTCATTACCGAGTCACTGATTTTTTCTTTATAAGACACCATAGTTGCTCACATGGACATTAGAATATGAAAAAGATTTTGTGGTGATATGATATGTGAATATATCTAGTTGATTCCCTTTACCGTTTTGGCAGCGGCGATGAATTAAACTACACAAAGTGCTAGAAAACTCATACATCCCGGTGTCATCGGGTGTAAACTGGACGAATTTTGTTAAAGACTGTGTGGAGAGTATGCAAAATAGATGTCGAGTTGTAGATCAAAACGCCAGACTAACTTACTTGCACACTAATCAGTCGGTCACAGATGACGCGAGTGAACTCGTTGCGCCAACAGCGCACGACGCAGCGCTTCTCGCTGAAGTAGTTGGGGTGCGTGAGGCACATGCCGGCCGCTATGCGGGAGAGGTCGCGCAGGTTGAATATGTAGTGGAACTTGGCAGGCGTAGGGGGAAGCTCTACTACAATTATCTGAAAGGGGAATACAATTTTCAGTTGCGAACCCAAGTCGGCCGTAGATGAAAATTTACAGATGGCTCAGATCTCAAATGTATGTGCGGCGTAAGCCCACAGACAAAACCCCACCTTTTATCTTGTTCCACAGGCCCTGTCACCTGCACTATTGACGATGTCTGCATCAGCGAGCGGAAATCGCGTAGCTGAGTTTTGGGCCAAACTTTTATAATATATTATTGCCATTGACTTGCTAAAAAGAAGTTAAAGACACCTCATAGTAGCTTTGATTGACGATGTATTTTTATTACGTACTAGTACTCACGCGGGGCTTCGCTCCCGTGGTTTCTATCACGGTAAAAACATAACTCTCCTTTTTTGCAGTCGCGTAAAAAGTAGCCTATAACCTTCCTCAACCTTCAAGCTACTTCCATACCAAATTGCACCCAGTACTTTCGAAGATTAGCGCGTTCAAGCAAACAAACAAACAAATTTTTCCGCTTTATAATATTAGTATATAAGCCCTCTGTAGGCCGCGATCACGTCTAATGGTAAGTCATAGCAATTTAAACTAGATCTATCATCAACAGACTTCTACCTACATTATCTTCTTTCTCGTAATTTTTGATGTGCTACTTTTTACTTATAATTATTTAAGTATTACTGTCTTATTAATACATAATTTATAGCTGAACTACAATAGAGTTGCAATGAGTTTATGTTCCGAATAGGGTACATGGACTTGTCATGTGTAACACAAAAGGTACATTATATTAGCTATTAATAAAGTATGGCGAAATATATGTTCGAGTAACGAGTTTGTTGCTTACGTGACATTTCGTTTAACTTTCAATCATGGTCAAGCTATCACTGTCTGGACTGAATATAAATGTTTAGGTACATTTCGTATCGGGGGCGTAGCTCAGATGGTAGAGCGCTCGCTTAGCATGTGAGAGGTACCGGGATCGATACCCGGCGCCTCCAAACTTACTTTTAATTTGTTGATGGGTTAAATTTTAGCTTTTGCAACTTCTGGTCAAAATTGTATCAAACATGCTTCGAGTATAGTCTAAACTACATTCAACATTACGTATAATTAACACCAGCTAGATTAACAGAATTCTTCTTAAATCCCGATCAGAAATCTACCCAGATGAAGTTGCGGGCAGAATTTATAATTCTAGTCCAATAGAGTTGCAATGAGTTCATGTTCCGCATAGGTTCTGCTACCATAAAGGGTATATTTTATTAGCGTAAGGGTATATTTTTTATTTTTTTGATAACACTAGGCTCGCCTTTGACCACCATCTCAACTGATGGTAAGTGATGATGTGGTCGAAGATAAAACACGCTTACCTACAAGTAACCTATTCACTCGTGACTTAAAAGACCCCCAGGCTATAGCTATCAGGAAACAAAAGTATGGAGAAATGTATGTAAGTTGGCCTACGTGACATTTCACTTAATTTTCAATCATGATCAAACTATCACTGCCTGTATTATTGAATATAAATCTTTAGATCCAGATCATATCGGGGGCGTAGCTCAGATGGTAGAGCGCTCGCTTAGCATGCGAGAGGTACCGGGATCGATACCCGGCGCCTCCAAACTTACTTTTAATTTGTTGATGGGTTAAATTTTAGCTTTTGCAACTTCTGGTCAAAATTGTATCAAACATGCTTCGAGTATAGTCTAAACTACATTCAACATTACGTATAATTAACACCAGCTAGATTAACAGAATTCTTCTTAAATCCCGATCAGAAATCTACCCAGATGAAGTTGCGGGCAGAATTTATAATTCTAGTTTAATAGAGTTGCAATGAGTTCATGTTCCGCATAGGTTCTGCTACCATAAAGGGTATATTTTATTAGCGTAAGGGTATATTTTTTATTTTTTTGATAACACTAGGCTCGCCTTTGACCACCATCTCAACTGATGGTAAGTGATGATGTGGTCGAAGATAAAACACGCTTACCTACAAGTAACCTATTCACTCGTGACTTAAAAGACCCCCAGGCTATAGCTATCAGGAAACAAAAGTTTGGAGAAATGTATGTAAGTTGGCCTACGTGACATTTCACTTAATTTTCAATCATGATCAAACTATCACTGCCTGTATTATTGAATATAAATCTTTAGATCCAGATCATATCGGGGGCGTAGCTCAGATGGTAGAGCGCTCGCTTAGCATGCGAGAGGTACCGGGATCGATACCCGGCGCCTCCAAACTTACTATTAAATTTTTGATGGGTCTACCATGATTTTTGCTTTTGTAACTTCTGGCCAAAATTGTATCAGAAATGCTTCTAGTTTAGTCTAGACTAGATTAAACATCACGTTTAATTAAGATGATTAACAGAATACATTTTAAATTTCGATCTTGATAATTATTTAGGCTTTTGTAACTAAGTATAAGTCGGTATCTTTGATATTGTACTTTCGTTTTTGCCACCGACTTCCGAAATTAAAGCTATTTTTCACTTTGCAGTGTGCTTTTGAAGTCGGTTTAATTTTTTGTTAAAAAGTTTTTATTTCTCTCTTTTTAGTTGGCTGGTTTGTAATTTACTTAGTTCCAAAAGCCTAAATATCAACTACTTATAAACTTTAACAAAATATTATTTTTCGCGATGCAGGGCTGTTGAGGAGTTCTCCTGGCACTTCACCATCTGTTCAAAATAGTATCAAACATGCTTCGAGTTTAGTCTAGACTAGATGCAACCTTCCCTAGGTTGCTTCGAGAAATTGGATATCAAGGTATAAGGTATACATGGATCCCCAATTCCCCAGGTTGGGTGGACCATACATACGGCGACCATATATTGCCTACTTTTTATCCCGGAATTCCCACGTGATCGGGATAACGCAGGAAATCCCTCCTACGTGAACGAAGTCGCAGGCAGAAGCTAGTATAACATACATAGAAAGCAAAAATCATATAAGATATCTTTTCGAGCATACCTTATACAAGTCCAGAGTCATATGCACAATCTTCTCGATGATTTGTTGTATCTCTTCGGGGAAGATGGCGAAGTGTCCCTTCAGGATAGAGACATAAATGTGGCGTAGAGTACCCTCCGAGGGGAACTGCAGGTTGTAGGTGGAGAACATTGAGATAAAGCGAGGGTCCACCTGGAAAGAGATGGGAGACGTTTATGATGAAATAACAAGAAAAATATCCAGCTTTTTTAGTACCACAACAGGAAAAATGGAACCCTTATAGGATCACTTCGTTGTCCGTCTGTCTGTCTGTCAAGACCATTTATTTCGGGAACACGTGAAGATTGTATGTTTTAATTTCGAGTAGAAATTAAAACATACAATCTGATCTACAGTCCCTTGAAACCCTGAAAAAAATCAAACTTCTAAATTAACGTAAAAAAAATACGGCCGTGTATGTCGCAAAAACGCGTATTTCGACACTCTTAAGCGAGTCAAAATTGATAGGGTAGTTCTCGTTGACCTAGAACTATGAAATTTGACAAATAACATCGTTTTCAGATTATTATTACTTATATTACTTGAAAAATCTGTAAACTATACATTTGTAATTAAATCATTAAAAAGATACGTCTTATACGGAGCTGAATTTAAAATAGTAGTAATCATAAAGTAAGGGAATATAATTATTTTTGCAGATTTTACCGGGTGAAACCGCGTTGCACAGATATTCATCCTGTTTACCTTTGACATAGAGCCACGTAAATCTGTAAAATGTTTAGATACTTACGTCATTTCTGCCACCGCCAGCCTTGCCCATGGCGGCTAAGAATCCAACATCCTTGATATTCTTCCAGTTGAGATCTTTGCCGCGGTCGTAGAAGCCCTTCCTCTCAAACAGTAGTTTCAGCAGAGCTATGGGTTGCTGCGTGCCGTACCTGTCCACCTGTGACGATGATTATCTATAGTATAGTAACTTCTGGTTGGGGTCTTTATTCTGTGTAAATATTAATCTGTTTCCAGAATCAAGATGAATATTATAAGTTTTTAAGCTACCATGTTTAATGACAGTATCATTAGAACTTAAACTGGGATATTTGCCGTGTTTTATTGTTTCGAGTTTTCGATATTTCGGCACTGTTGCAAGCGCCATGATGACTTATGAACAATAAATACACCTTGTAAATATCCCATTTTAAGTTCCAATGATATGTACTATTAAGGATATTGTTAGGATTTTAATTAGGTAATATAGAAGTATATTCTAATGGGATAAAAAAGTGTTTTGGAGGCGCCGGGTATCGATCCCGGTACCTCTCGCATGCTAAGCGAGCGCTCTACCATCTGAGCTACGCCCCCGATATGTCTCAACAGTACAAAAGGCAATGTAAAGTGTAGCAAAAGGTTCTCTCGATGGCGACACGACTTCACAAGCGCGGTGTAAGTAATTTTATTATATCAGAAGAAAGTGCGTGATGACACGACACTGACACTTTGTGCTTAATAGTAGGTTTATTATGTTACTATCGGTTGCGTGGGGCTTTGCTCCCATTGACTTTATCATAGTAAAAACATAACCCTCCATTTTTGCAGTCGGGTAAAAAGTTTATACCTTCCTCAAGCTTCAAACTCCTTCCATGCCAAATTTCATCCAAATCCACGCAGTACTCTCGAAGATTAGCGCATTCAAACAAACAAATTTCCGCTTTATAATATTAGTAGGTATAGATTACGAGTGTATGTTATTATTTATGTATATTTTCTATGTGTCTTACTCGCCTGAAATAAAAAAAAACAGTTAGCTAGGATACCTACTTTTACACAATGAGCTACGCAGCTAAGTCAGAAAACTCAATTGTATGAGATTCTTTCATAGATGTACGGTTTAAGTAGTGCCCACTGCGATGTCTGTGTCCTAAATGCCATCATTATCATGTAAAAGACCCAACAAGTATCCACTTGTTGGGTCTTTTACATTTGGCGATTATCTATTTCATCTCCACAAAATTAAAAGTAAAGCCCCGCGGAGTTACCATTATAGATCCTCATAAATGATAAGGTCGAAAACCATTGGTGTATTAAAAAATAACATCAGTTGGAGGCGCCGGGTATCGATCCCGGTACCTCTCGCATGCTAAGCGAGCGCTCTACCATCTGAGCTACGCCCCCGATATGTCGTAAATGTATAAAAAGGTAATATTAAAGAGAGCGCAGTAACTGCACTCACTTGGTGACGACATGACCTCCGCATGAGCTGGGTATGCGACATTTTTTTTTTATAATAGCGGCTGTAGCTTGTGGCTATATAACAAAGGCCACAGTCTTGTCGTGGTCTGGTAGTAGATGGGTGAACATCCATTACATGCCGTAACTCCTCCGTTCCATGGAAAACACATTAAGCCAAGAAATCTGACACAAGAATCGCATGGTCTGGTTTTACCTTCGATCATTATTAATGAACGAAAGATGTTAGGTACCTACATATTGGGTTAATGAACGTGAGATTGGTAGTCACTTCATGTAAAATACTGGAACTTGCATATGGTTAGTTGTATTTTGGTTTGTTGGATGGAGGTTGACCCCAACATAATTTAGAAAGTGTAAGCAAATTGTTGATCAGCATATCAGTGTGTATCGTTGGTGGACCCCTCACGTAAGCAAAAATATGGCCGAAATCTAGTACGTTGTTAATTTTTGCATTCCTGTTTATAAAATATTTAATTTATTAAAGGGACCGGAGACGCAGAAAAATACTACGAGTAAATGAACGTGTGAATTACTGAGAACAGGCGACTACCCCACTGCGACGACGTTTTATTGTTTAGTTTGCACGGTTCTTCTACAGACCACAGCAATTTCTACTCTACGTAAAAGAGCTAACAAAACAGAAAGTATTAGTTTGTACTATGTTTGTATTAGTGGCTCACATTAAGCCTTCACAACTGTGATGACATAAAAAATATGTAACTTTAAAAAATAAATCCATTTGGAGGCGCCGGGTATCGATCCCGGTACCTCTCGCATGCTAAGCGAGCGCTCTACCATCTGAGCTACGCCCCCGTTATGTCTTAACATCACAAAAGGCATTATTTTATCGAGTGCAGTAAAGCACTCTCACTTGGTGACGACATAACCTTCGCATACGCTGCGTAAGCGACATGATTTTGTAATATCAGCACTCAGCAGTAACCAGTTACATTTATCAATGGTCAGCTAGTCTAGTACGCATGACCTATGGTAATGCATACATAAGTAAGCATATAAGAGTCGTTCTGGGCGTGAAGATGGAAATATTATAAATAATATTTCCGTCTTCACACCCAGAACTTGCTTTATGCAAGTTACAAATGTTAATTATCAATATGTACCTATTAAGGGGGCGACCTAATGTTCTGAAGTCCAAGTTTCTAGCTTAGTTTAGGCAACAGTCTCCCACAATGCGAATAGCATCCATAATGTTAATTATGTTCAAAACAATTAATATTAAGTCTTGCTTGTTTAATTATATTCCACGTTTTTCGTTTGAATGATTTTTTCAGCATTATTTAATAGTTAGCAGTGTCTGTGTCTTCGTTCGCGGGGGAAGCTTTTCCCTATGAATCTTGATCCCGAGGGAATCTCATGAAAAAAGGCTAGCCTATATTATGTTGCGCTAAAACCTCCTCTATCTTACAGTGAAATTTCTTATAAAATCGACGCAGCCGTTTAGAGCCGCAGAGAGATAAGTCCAGGCAAACAGAAAGACAGATATACAAATAACTTCAAGTAAATGAAGAGTAAGTTGAATTAAGACTTCTGAGCAGCCACTAGGATTTAACTCCTATTTATCACTCATTCAAATTCAAACCTCCTTGCTTGATCAAGGCAAAAATAATTCTGGAGGCACCGGGTATCGATCCCAGTACCTCTCGCATGCTAAGTGAGCTACACCCCCGATATATATCTTAATTATAATAAACAATCAACTATGCACACGCACTTACTACATACATTAAGTCAATGACGAAATAACCTTTGCATCCTAATTAGAGCCGGATGTTAGAGGAGGACTGTATGTTGATGATTAAAACTTCAGAGCTTCGGAGATTTCACGATTTATTATTGTTCCCGGGACGGCTTGCTGCTTGAGTGACGTAATTTTAACTGACAATGAAGATGACTTATAATTGACTTGTATCCTCATTGGATACAAGTCAGTTATAAGTCGTAGTCACACTCACAATGACTACACTGGTTATATTTCAAAAATATAAAAACTAGCTGTGCTCTCGGCTTCGTTCGCGTGGGAAATTTTTCCGTGTTAGGGATAAATTACCCAATAGCCAAGTGTTATGTTTATATTTATAATTATGTTGTCTGTGGTAACGCTCTCTCTTCTCTCTGCCATGTCGTCCTACTAAGATTGCCTCTAGACACGTAAGCCTTTTATTAAATAATTAATGTTAATTGAAGGAGTGCTCGTATTCATTGCCATAATACCCTTACAAACCTAACAGGTTATGGGCTATTCAAATAAAACGTGAGGGATAAGCTAGAAACAAACATTAAATAGGCATAGAAGCGTGCACGAACGTGAACGAACAAAAATGGCTTCCGTTCAAGAAAAATTTCCCCAATTGAAACCGGATAATTTCAACAATTGGATATTCCGAGTTCAATGCATACTGGACGAAAAACAATTATTGCATACCATAAAAACGGATGAATCAAAGACAGAACATAAAGACGAAGATTTCATCAAAGCAAATGCTATGGCAAAAAGCATAATCGTCCAATGCGTTCCAGATAAATACCTGAATATAATCAGGGTTGGGCAGTATTTGAATTACTTGTAATTAAAATACGTAATTGAAATACAAATACGTATTTGGTATTTGTATTTCAATTACTTCTTTGAAATGTAATTTGTAATTCGTATTTCAAATACCTGACGCCGATGTATTTTGTAATTAGTATTTCAAATACTTGAGGCTTCAAAATACATTTTAACATTAAAATACATTTAACCTTTATTAATTTAACGATCGTGAGTGTGAGTGCGAGGCGAGACCGCGAGAGTGTAATGATGGTAAAGCAGCCACAAAACGCAAAAAATAGACTTAAAAAATCAAAACAAATTCAAATACACACGCACACACCATCACATCCACACACACACACTGAAACTCACATCCTACTATAAACACACGCACACATCATTACATCCATACACACTTAAACTTCCACACTTCTATAGACACACCCATAATAATACACTAGACAGAGCTGCAATTTCATTACTTTATAACTTTTAAGTCAATCTTTTTGTTCTTAAAATTAGTTCTAAGTTAAATTAAATCTACTGTCTTAATATTGTCAACTAACTTTCAAGGGGAGGAGCGAGACAACCCCGACACAAGTGTTATTAATTACTTACTGGGGCTGTTTCATCCACATTTGTTAATGTTACTGTTTGAGACATAATAAACAATTTATTTATTATTATTATTATTTACGTCAAATTGTCAATGTGAAGCTAAGATGTCAATTTATCAAGTCATAATGGTTTGTTTTAGTTTTTTCCAAACACGGAATAAATAAAGCTTCTGTTCTGTGTAAAACGAACGAAAATGTGTTCAAACAATTTAACACAAGTTTGTGCTCATCAGGACCTGTAGAAAGATTGTTTTTTTAGCAGGTTTTATTCATTCTCCAACAAAAGGATGTTTGTCTGACAGTACATTTAAAAAGTTAGTGTTCATGAAAGGAAACTCTGGTTTTACTGATTAATTCATGTTCTTTTCCTCTACTTTTCAGCCCGTGTCTGTCAAGTCTTCTACTGCAATAGTGCCACAATAGTCTATCATTGATTTCTTAATTGTCGATCAATGGCATTATCATTTTGCTAAAAGTTCGTAATCTGTTAAATTCATAATGGTCTCCTAGTAGAATTGTGTTATAAATTGACATAGTTGTATTGCCATTATTATAAAACCTGTTAATAGAAATGTAGTAAATCTTCTAATAATATTTTAGCTGTCAAAGTCAAATGTGACATTACTGCTTACTGACGTTTTATCTGTTTTTTTTAGCGGCCGGTGTTTTGATTTATGTGTTTTAAATTATCTTTAATAGAGAAGCCTATATTTATTACAATACAAAATGGTGCTAATTGACCAAAATTCGGTTGGAACTGTAAAAATTTTAGCAGAATACCGCGTAAGTCAGACATTCATTTGTCATTGTGTACGAGATTACCATTCTAAGCCATTTCATTCAATGGAGTGTCAGTGGTTGAACCTTATAATAATAGATTACCAAACTTGTCAAAATCTACAAATAAAAATTGGCAAAGTGCGAGTCAGACTCGATCATGAAGGGTTCCGTTGTAATTATAATAATATAATATAATACGTATATTTATTTAACGAAAAAAAGAACCTTACAAACTTCTTAAAACTAGCTTATTTACATTTTTTACAACTACGCCAAATAACTTTGTTTTGAAAAAAAAAACCTTACAAATTTCTTAAAACTGGCTTTTTTACATTTTTTACAACTGCGCCGAATAAATTTGTTTTTCATAGTGTTTGTATGAATTACAAAGTTTTATTTGCGGTTTTAGAAAATATGCTGTACCTCAAAAATTGCTGACCCGATCTCGTTCAAACCAATTTTGGTTGAAAGTTTACATTAAGATCTACAGACATATATTTTTTTTAGATTTTTCACTCCATTATTATAGAAGTTAGAGGGGGACACATTTTACCAATTTGGAAGCTTATATCTTTTAAACGATTGACTTTATGAAAAAGTGGTTTTAGAAACCCCTATATCATTTTTAAAGACCTGTCTATAGATACCACACACGCATAGGTTTCATGAAAAAATATTTTCCGTTTTAGTTCCATGGGACCGTTCAAGTATTACGTAAGCACTACAGGGGGGCGTGGGGGTCTTTGCTTTGCTTATTTTTGATGACATGGGGGGTAGGGGGATCTGGGGGCACGGCAGTGCCCCCGCCAAGTCGAGCGCAAAGCAAACACTGCCGTACCATCCTTTTCTGGAACCATTTCAGCGTATTTTCAGGCCCCTATTTGGGGACCTTTGGATAGATTTAGAACGTTGAAATAATCGTTATTTAGTAAGCTACCAGCACACACTTAAACCACAAAATTTAATGTTTGTAGCTTGTTTATTTCCTAAGTTATGCAAAAGCAAAGTTGTCCTATTTCGACATATATAGACTCACTGATCATCAAAATAGAACTAGTACTTCCCATAAACCTAGAGAGCTGAAATTTGGCATAGAGGTAGTGTTTAGTACCTATATGAAGGGAAAACTATCAAAACTAGGATCATGGAAGATCTGGAGTACCTTACGACCCTGAGGAGAAACCGTAACAGACCAGCTAAACTATTGAAATTATCGACATGCTATGTTCACGAAGTTTATTGAGCGTAGTGACTTAGTGAGCCCTTTCTTTTGAAATTAAAAAAAATGAAGGTCTGAAGTATCTGATGAAGAACCCTAAGAGCTCAGCTGAACTATGGGAGATATGGAAATGCGCCTCGACAAAAGTTATTCAGTGTGACGAGCCCTTTCTACTGATGTGTATAAAAAATTGAAGGTCTGAAGTATCTGATGAAGAACCCTAAGAGCTCAGCTGAACTATGGGAGATATGGAAATGCGCCTTGACAAAAGTTATTCAATGTGACGAGCCCCTTCTTATAAATGAATATGAAACTGGAGTCTGAATAATTAAGAAACTAATCAAGTAAAAAATAGCTTTCTGCAAAAAGAAGTGAAATCCCACCAAAAACATCCTGTAAAAAATTAGCCAAGTCTCGCTTAAGCTGCTTGTTTCTCTATAAAAAGTAATGAAATCTCTAAGCAAAGCGAAGCCAAGTCTAAGGATCTTTACTACGATTTCTTTATTAATATAGTTAGATTTTATGTGACTTGGCCGTTGAATTCGATGTATTAACTAGTAAAAGTGCATAGAGTATGTTCAACGGCCGGTTACATAAATCAATCAATTGTACCAATATTTACGTAAGCATGGGGGGAGGGGTAAGAGCTTTGCTTACTTTTGCTGACGAGGGGGAGGGGTGGATTAAAAATTGCAAAAAATGTCCTTACGTAATACTTGAACGGCCGCCATGTATGGGGAGCCCCCCTTTATTTTAATTATTTTTTCTTAAAATCGGAATAGGTTCATAGAATATAATATATAAATAATAGGTAGATGTACCTACCAAGTTTCACATGTATAGTCCTAATAGTTTCAGAATAAAATGACTGTGACATACGGACCGATGGACGGACAGACAGACAGACAGACGGACAGACATGACGAAACTATAAGGGTTCAGTTTTTTGCCATTCGGCTACGGAACACTAAAAATGAATGATCCACCATTCCGGCACTATTGCAATAGCAGACTCGGCCCCCTGGTCTAGATTACTTATTTTGTATTTTGTAATTTGTATTTCAATTAAAAATAGCTAAAATACTGTATTTTGTATTTTATATTTCAAATACCCTACTTAAATATATTTTGTATTTCGTATTTTAATTACTTGCGATACAGTATTTTGTAATTTGTATTTCAATTAAAGCAAAGCATGTATTTTGCCCAGCCCTGAATATAATAAAGTCATGCGAAACCGCAAATGCCATGATAAACATCCTCAAAAATATGTTTGAAAGAAAAAGCATAATTTCAATAATACATCTAAGAAGAAAATTATTAAACTTGAAACAAAAACCTGATGAAAAATTAGAAGACTACTTTGAACAGTTTGAAACTATTGTGAGGGAACTAGAATGCCATCAAGAAAAACTAAGTAACAGGGATAAAATTGCTTGCTTGTTGACGGGTCTAGACACAAAATATGATACCGTAATAACTGCCATTGAGTGCAACAGTGATATGTCAGACATCACTCCAGACCTAAAATTAGATTTTGTGAAACAGCGTCTCCTAGATGAAGAATTGAAAATCTAAGAGAAAAACAGTACTACAACAAACAATGAAACGGCTTTCTACACTTGTAATATATGTAACAAGCAAGGGCACACAGCAAAATACTGTAGATCAAATCGAGGTCACCATAGAGGAAGAGCACGAGCCAGAGGATATCGAGGTCACCGTGGGTCGCAACTTAACACCGTGGATTTTAGTCAGTAAAAGTCTGACAGTCCCTCCCACCCTGCCCGGAGTGGGAGGACTTATTTAATAATTTTACCAGGTTAAAAAAAAAAAAAAAAACAAAAAACTGTAAGTCAAAGCACATTCACATTTATTTCTACAATTAACTGCAATAATAATGTTATTGAGAACAATAATTGTCATTATGTTAAAACAAAGGCTAACCAAATTGAGATTGATTGGATTATAGACTCAGGTTGTACAGAACATTTAATTAATGAAAGTTATGAAAAATACATGTATAATAATCAAAAACTTCAAACTCCATTGAAAATATATGTTGCAAATCAACATATATTTTCCAATGGATGATTATATTTTAACAGAGAAGAAAGAATCTATTAAAATGTCATATAGAAATTCTGAAATTAATTTAGAAGCATTAATTGTACAAAAATTAAGTTTTAATCTACTTTCAGTAAAACAGTTGGTAAGCAAAAATTATAATGTTAATTTCAATAGACAAAATGTAATTATTCAGAATCAAAATGCTAAAAACTATGTAAAAGGAATGCTTGAAGGTAAATTATTCAAATTGAAATTGGAGGTATGTTTCAGTGTTTCATGTAATAGCGCCTTATCTTCAAAAGATCTGTGGCATAAAAGGCTTGGTCATTTAAATAGAAGAAGTTTACACAGTATGGGATTACCAGTCAGTGACACACCGTGTACACCCTGCGTGCTAGGTAAATCAACAAAATTACCCTTTGTTCCTATAAACAGACCAAGATCAACGTGCATAGATGAGTTAATACACACAGATATTGCTGGACCATGTCAAATACCTGGAATTAATGGTGAGTTATATTATCAAGTAATTATAGATGATTATTCACATTTTTGTGTAACATTTGTGCTGAAAAATAAAAGTGAAGCTACTCAAAATGTCATAAATTATATAAAACAATTTTACTAAACTAAAATTAATAAAAACTAAATTAATTAAACTAAAATTAAAAATATTAGGTGTGATAATGGTCGTGAATTTAAAAATCATATATTAGAGAATTTTTGTAAACAAAAAGGTATTATAATTCAATGTACTCAACCTTATTCGCCTCAACAAAACAGAGTATCGGAGCGAATGAACCGTACCTTGTATAACAGAACTCGCACACTACTATTGGAAACTGGACTTCCAAAGCATTTATGGTGTGAAGCTATAGCATGTTCTACCTATCAGCTTAATCGTTGTCCATCATCTGCTATAAATTATAAAACTCCTGCAGAATTAATGTATGGTAAAAAGGATTTATCAAAATTAAGAGTATTCGGAAGTAAGTCTTGGGTAGTAACAATGCCAAAAGGAGATAAACTTGATCAAAGAGCAAAAGAAATGTATATGGTAGGATATTCTCCTAATGGATATCGTCTGTGGAATCCAGAAACAAATAAAATACTAATATCACGTGATGTAAGAATGAACGAAGATGATATAAGCTACAAAGAAAATAAAGAAGATGTGAAATATTATGAGCATGAAGAAGAAGATGAAGAAGTACAAGAGAGAAATGAGCAAATTATTAATAGACAAGAACAAGAATCTGAAACAAATAGAGAGGAACATGTAAACCAAGAAGTTCAAACAAATACACATGAACAGGAAAATGTAAGAAAATCAGAAAGAAACAGAAAGTTACCTCAATATCTACAAGATTATAATCTAGAAGATCAAGAAGATGTATCAAACATAGCATACTGTTTACTAAAGTCAAAATTTTAATTCGATTCCAGTTTTGACATTAGCTACTGTCATTTTGTGAAATAATGATACCACATATAATAGTGTAGTGATGAACACAAAAATCGATAAACAATCAGTGTGTGCCATCAGTGTGCCAATTAAAGACTAAATTATTGATTTTTATTTAAATAAATACATAATTATTCATAGTAATTATTTATTAATTAGTAATCGCTGCTCTATTTTATAAAAAGTTAATATTTTTTTTTATATTAAAAACAATACTTATAATAAAAGAGCCTAGATAGTTTTCAGTATTGGCAACCCGTGCGCGCTCGTGCAGCTATCGCCATTTTGTTTATCGTGTCATTCGGCTTCATTCTCCCAGTCTGACTGCACGAATATCTTATTTCACGGTATAAAACACAATATAAAATTACGGCTACCGAATGGTCTAAATGCGTATCCCATGTTGTCAAAGAAGAGGAAAAAATGAGTAGGCTAGATATGTTAATTGACAATATCACAGACACATTTATAATAAATGTTACAGAAAGTGACAGCGATAGCGATAGCGATGACGGCGACAATTTATAAAATAAATTATTACCATAATACATCTATCTGTTTTATTTGTCATGTTCCTTCATGATCACATTTTTTTATTTATTTCACACACAATTATAAAAGAAAAGTCTCAGATCGTTAATTAATCGTCAAAACTAAATTATCGGTTCAGAAATATTTAATTTCCTGATATACTTAATTTACTAGAGTTTTACTTAATTACGAGTATAGTAGACTCAGATCCACTATCATATGAACAAGCTATAAACAAAGGAGTAGAATGGAAGAATGCAATAGAAGTAGAACTCAAATCACTGGAAGAATTGGATACCTGGACAGAAACAGATCTACCAAAAAGCGAAAAAGCTATTGATACAAGATGGGTATTCCGAACGAAACAAGATGGCAAGAAAAAGGCTAGATTAGTGGCCAAAGGGTTTCAAATAAATAATGTATACAACGTATATTCACCAGTAGCTAGAATGTCTACAATTCGATTAATGTTTAGCTACGCAGTACAAGAAAATCTACCAATGAAACAGTTGGATGTTCCAACAGCTTTTTTAAATGGTCAACTGAATGATAACCACCAGAAGGAGTAAAAGTAAAATATGGAAAAGTGTTAAAGCTGAATAAAGCTTTATATGGTCTTAGAGAAGCTCCAAAATGTTGGAATGACAGATATCATAAATTTATTAAAAAACTAGGATATGAACAATCCATATATGATTTTTGTCTATACATCTATACTAATATTATAAAGCGGAAAAGTTTGTTAGTTTGTTTGTTTGTTTGTTTGTTTGTTTGTTTGCTTGAACGCGCTAATCTTCGAAAGTACTGGGTGGATTTGGATGAAATTTGGTATGGAAGTAGCTTGAAGCTTGAGGAAGGTTATAGGCTACTTTTTACCCGACTGCAAAAAAGGAGAGTTATGTTTTTACCGTGATAGAATCCACGGGAGCGAAGCCCCGCGAGAGTACTAGTGAAAGATAAAACCTTACTTTTAATATGGGTTGATGATATTTTAATTATAGGAAAAGATAAAGACACTTTAGAAACAATATTAAAACTTAAAGAAGAATTTAAAATAAGAGATTTAGGAGAAATAAAGAGTATCTTGGAATGGAAATTGTCAGAAAAAATGGAAAACTTCAAATAAGTCAACGAAAATTAATAGAAAAAGTATTACAAAAATTTGCAATGCAAGACTGTAAAGGTGTACAGACGCCTATGGAACATGGAACATCATTAACAGATGAGGAAATCATAACCAATGTACCATATCGTGAATTAATAGGTTGTCTAACTTACATTTCTACCACTTCAAGACCCGATATTACTTTTACCACATCATATCTCAGTAAGTATTTAGATAAGCCAACTAAAACTTTATGGACAGCAGCAAAGAGGGTATTAAGATACTTAAAGCAAACATCAAGTAAGTATCTAACTTATACAAAGTCAGACAATAATCAAACATCTTTAGTTGCCTACGCCGACGCCGATTGGGCGAGTGACAAGGAAGATAGGAAAAGTGTAAGTGGTTGTGCTATTTATCATAACAATAATTTAGTGTCCTGGTTCTCCAAAAAACAGCAAACAGTATCTCTATCTTCAGCAGAGGCAGAGTATGTAGCAGCTGCAATATTATCGTCTGAACTACTTTATCTAAAAGGTATACTCACAAACTTTAACTGTTACCCAGATGCTACATACCTTTTGATAGATAACCAAAGTGCCATACAAATGATTCAATGTAATGAAAATGGTAAAAGAACAAAACACATAGATATAAAATTCCACTTTATTAAAGATTGTATAAATAAGAATATGTTTACCATTTCATATGTGTCATCCAATGAGAATGTTGCAGATATTTTTACCAAGCCATTGTTATCAGTAAAACATAATTACTTTGTAAGTAAACTTAAGATTACATTGTAAACAATATTTAAACTAAATATTGAGAGGGGGTGTTAGGGATAAATTACCCAATAGCCAAGTGTTATGTTTATATTTATATGTTGTCTGTGGTAACGCTCTCTCTTCTCTCTGCCATGTCGTCCTACTAAGATTGCCTCTAGACACGTAAGCCTTTTATTAAATAATGTTAATTGAAGAAGTGCTCGTATTCATTGCCATAATACCCTTACAAACCTAACATTCCGCGTAAATAATTCCTACCCTGTGAGAATTTCGGAGTAAAAAGTAGCATATATGTTGCCCACCTCTATGCTGACTTTCTCTTTTTTCCAATAGAAGACCCATCAATATCTGTTAAGCCGTATAGGAGATAAGCTCGGACAAGCTGTCAGACAGACCTAGTCTGATAGAAAAACATTATTTTAATTAAAAAAAAAATATTATATTGATAGGCTCGCGTTTGATCACTATCTCACCTGATGGTAAGCGATGATGTGGTCGAAGATGAAGCACGCTTGCCTAGAAGTAACCTATTCACTTACAGGTTATAGCTATCAGGAAAAACTGACTCTGGCAGGGAATTTCACTCCTTAGCTGTACGCATCATGACACATTTTGTGCGTATGGGTGGGATGTCCACTATGTAATGACGGCGCATTATCATTCATCTTTTAATCCGATGATAGGAAATGTCACCGACAGGCTTGCAATTTGTCGCTGACGTTCAAGGCTCTGGAGCTTTGATCGACCAGTGCATCGTTCTCAATAACTCTCCTGTCTCTTTTTTGTGTTTTAGTGTCGTGAAAATAAGTACAAGCAATTGAGAAAGCAGTTACTTTGAAATCACAGACAGAGACTTCAATTTTATGATGTATATGTAAATATTTACAATAGATGTAGATTTAAAATGATACATTTTTTTTCTCATCACAAAAGTACTCAAAACTGAATATTAAAGTTAATTCAATTATTCAACAAGAGTTTGATTTGCGAGAGACTGGTACTTGAAGCAGGGCAGGTTTCTATACGAACATGTATTACGTACAGATCACCATTTCTTCTCCATCCCGGAAAATGCTGGTTATAGTTAACCACCAAGATGTGCCACGTTAGCTGACTATTACCCACCAGCTTTGACCAGATGCTATATTCCTGTGGCCTGTTCCACAAGAACCATATATTTTAAACCAGTCAGCCATACACATTAACTCTTCAAAGTATGCCATGTTATGAAATTAATATAAAAAACTATCACCCATTCATCAAAAGTTAATACACATGCCGACGCCCTTCTATCACCCTCGGAACCAGAGCGCTCTGTAAATGAAGTCAACTCCTATTTTGCTAACATTGGACGTACTTAGCTGAAAACATTAATTGCGATTCCGTCCGGCACCGTGCTCGAGAGTTGACGTGTTTTTGGCTCAAATTAAAATATAAATTAGTAACTACGCGACTTTAACCTGTAAACAAGAAGACTAAGTGATCAAACTCATATAATACTACGAGCGTTCATTCAAAGCGGTCATCATCAGCTGTCTCGCGTCCTCCAAGACAACATTTCGTCGCTTGCGCCGTCCGATAAGAAGTCAGGACTACCCACTTTGTTGTAACCGTGAGTAATAGTAACTTATTCACGACACTCTACCGTCCATGATGCCTCGCGTACAGCGCTCGCCGCCTGCGCTGCAATCAAACATCTCAAGCGTCAACATTACTCAATCTATATCCGACTCAGACATTCCCCAAATGATAATGAGCGACCCGCATGACGATACAAATATTACAACGCGCCATAGCAACAAGCGTCCACGAACGAGTTCCTCGCCGGGTGCCGAGCTCCAAGACTTCAAAAGGGAAATACATGTAATGCTGAAAAACTGGAAAACGGACCAAGAAGCTTACCTCACGAAATTGTGCAATGATCAAAGTTCTTCTCTGACCAAACTGGCAGCCGACATGGTTGAGCTGAAACGCCAAAACCTGGCTATTCAAAAATCTAATGCAGAAATCGAAAAAAGCGTTTCCTTTATTAGTAAACAGTACGACGATATTTTAAAACAAGTTCAGTTACTCCAAAGAGAAAACCTTACGTACAAGAATAGTATGATAATAATGGAAAGTAAAATACAAGATCTGCAACGTGTATCCAGGCCCTCTGCTATCGAAATCCGAAACGTACCTCATGCGAAAAATGAAGCAGTGTCGGATCTTACGTCGGTAGTAACTAAACTGAGTTCAATTGTCGATGTCCCGCTAAAGAATTCTGACTTTCGTGACGTGGACCGCCTACCAGGTAAACCAGATACGATCAGGCCGATTATAGCTGAACTGTCTAGCGTTCTGATAAAAAACCAAATATTATCAGCAACCCGGAATTTCAACAAAATGCATAAAGAAGGTGAGCGTCTCAGTACTCAGAGCATCGGCCTAATAAGTGAACGGCGACCAATTTTCGTATCAGAGTACCTCCCTGCCAGCTCTAGAAAACTCTTTTTTACCGCTAAGGAATTTGCTAAAGTAAATAAGTACGACTTCTGTTGGAGCTCAAACGGCAACATCTTCTTGAGGAAGGTCATTGGAGTCAAACAAATACTTGTTAGATCGGAACGTACCCTGCGGGAATTGGAACAGCAAACAAATCAATGACTGATCTATAGAACCATGCACTCACCGCAAGATTGTTTCCTACCCGAAATTAGTCGCGGCCTTGTAATGTCAAAATTAGTGATAGAATTATTTCTGAAGTTTTTTGCCTTAATACTTACTAAAATAGAGTTATTTCATAAGTTTTTTACATCAAGTTTAAGTAATTCAAATACTGCGTTTGTATACCACACATACACAAAACTATATTTATTTCATGCCGGATACGGAATATCAAACTATTATTGTGAGTACACACTTCTCACATTACTATTTATCACTTCAGTGTCATGCAAAACACACTTGAACAGTAAAGAACATATTATGTCTTTACCAATACACTTATATTGTTGCCTATTCATACAAAAACACCATGCATTTCTAAAACAAGAACCATACTCACAGCTACACGCGCCTGCCAAACTCTTGTATAAATCGATTATGTTGCACGGACGATTGATACTCTATGACATGAAAGGTCATCAAGGTCAAGGTCATGAAATTTCGTGGTCACAATGCAGGACCATAGCTCGACTTCCATGTGCATTACTTTTTGGATTAACAACCCTCACTAATGGCATCATTAATCGAAATTAACAATGATTTGGATGGTTTAAAAGTCTCAGCTTCCTTCACATGTACTCCGGACACATGTGCTGATTATTTAAGTTCCACTCTCGCATTAAATGTCTTACATCTCAACATTAGAAGCCTGAACTTCAATGAGCTTCAATGTCTCCTTGCATCTATTAAAATAATGTGCGCTGTTTTAATCCTGACGGAGTGCTGGCTAAAGAAGAACGATACAGTCCCATCCATTCATGGTTACACCTCTTCTCAAACCAAGAATCTCATTAACCAAAATGATGGCGTAGTGATCTATGTTAAAGAAACACTGAACTTCTGCATTTCTGAACCAGAATTTACTGACGCTAGTTGCCTGGTATGCTCATTCCAAAATAATATAACAATATTAGCCCTATATAGACCTCCCTCACAAAAGAATTTAGACAATTTCTTCGACAGCATGGATAATCTGTTGACAGATTATAGCAAATGCAAAAATATTTCTATATTAGGGGACCTAAATATCAATATTACTCACGGAAACAACGACCCCCGTTCCTATCCATACCTAAATCTAGTAGCCTCACACGGTTTTCTCCCCGCCCATGTTCTACCAACGCGTCTTAACAATTGCCTGGACCACGTGCTACTAAAGACAAATTACGTTGCAACCACGTTAGTAGTAGAAACGTCAATTACTGACCACTCAGCTGTTTTGTTGAACATAGAAATGGGTCCCCCAAGCCGTTGCTCAAACAGACGCTCTTCTCCCAGTCTAAACTTACCTAGCGCTATTGAAGACATCGAAAGATGTGATTTCTCATCAGTCTCAAAACTTGATGATCCTAATCTCGCTGTAGACAAGCTTTACGAATTAATTTCACCCATACTAGTAAAGAACACTGTATATAAAACCATCCCTAGTAAACTAATAATAATCAAACCTTGGATCACCGCTGGTTTGCTGAGATGCATACGTAACCGGGATAGCATGCACAAGAAAGTCAATAAGGATCCCCATAATTCAATACTAAAATTAACATACTTGCGCTACCGGAACTTTTGCAATAATTTGTTAAAGAAACTTAAAGTCACACATGAGGAAAAAGCTTACTTAGATGCCAAAAATAACCCAAAAAAGCTGTGGAGCGCCGTGCGTAATGTTCTTGATTCTAATAAAAATACTTTACCACCTATCGACCTCCTAAAACTAGCCGATGACCCTGTCTCTTCAGTCAACCTTGTGAATAGGTTCTTTGCTGGTGTTGGTAGAAATTTAGCTAACAACATGCCACAAAGCCTCAATAAAGCAACAACTCGCCCTCGCAGTACATTTACTATGCTTAATTCAATGGGCCTAATAGAGACAGATGAGGAACAAGTTGACGCTATTATAAAAGACCTCCGTGTTGACAGTGCATCTGGCTGGGATGGAATCCCCCCCAAACTTCTAAAGTCTACAAGTCACAAACTAATTCCGCCCATAACACACATATGCAATCTCGCTCTATCTACTGGCATTTTTCCTAAACTCCTTAAAAAAGCCATCGTGCATCCTATCTTCAAAACTGGCGACAGAGGCAGTGTTAACAATTATCGCCCAATTTCTGTACTTCCTTCAATTTCGAAAGTACTGGAAAGAGTCATTTATAAAAATCTCCTCAAATATCTAGCAAAGTATAAAATTATTGCAGAAATCCAGTACGGATTCAAAAAAGGTGTCTCCACAGAAGATGCTGTATCAGCACTTCTGGATGCTGTCGTAAATAAAATTGACAACAAACTCAAATGCATTGGCATATTTCTGGACCTATCTAAGGCTTTTGACACTGTCTCTGTCCCCATTTTACTTAACAAACTGGAGCGCATTGGACTACGTGGCACTGCTTTCAAATTGTTGCATAGTTTTCTTTCGGACCGGACTCAGTGTGTTAAAGTGGGCGAATACATCAGTGGTGAAGAAGTTTTAGATTTCGGTGTGCCTCAGGGGAGTCTGCTCAGCCCAATCTTCTTCCAAATCTATGTAAATGATCTCTGCTTACTCGCCCTTCCCTCTACCCAAATTATAGCATACGCTGATGACGCTGTTTTACTGTCCAGTGGACCCGACTGGGAATCTGCAAGAGATGCTGCCGAAAGATCCTTGAGTCAAGTTATGGTCTGGCTGGGCAACAATAGTTTAACTTTAAATGTCGCCAAAACAAATTTCATCGCCTTTGTCCCCAAATCCTCTACTCACCTATCACATCTTTCTCTACAAATTAAGGCTCACGTCTGCGACGATAGCACAAGAAACGTCACATGCTCGTGTCAGATAGTGTCCGGAGTCTCGTCAGTTAAGTATCTCGGTCTTTACCTAGACTCCTGTCTTAACTGGAGGACCCATATTGAATCCTTGGCTGCACGTACGAGAAAGCTACTTTACGTATTTAAAAAACTAAGGACCTCTGCCCACACAAAAATACTAAAAATGGTGTACATCGGTTTATGTGAGTCCATACTGGGCTACTGTATCGTGGCGTGGGGCGGTGCAGCCAAGACAATTATTATACAAGCCGAAAGAGCCCAACGAGCAGTTATAAAAGTCCTCCTAGGCAAGCCGTTCCGATATCCGACTCAAAGATTATACTCCGATTTTAAAGCGCACACTGTTCGGCAGCTGTATATCATACGAATTGTCTTGCGAATACACAAAACTACTCCACCTAATAAAAACCAAAGCCCTACGATCCGAAGAAGACCTAAGCCAGTTTGCCCCCGAATTTACACAAACACTACCTTTGCACGTCGGCATAACCGCTACTTAGGTGCCCTAATTTATAATAAACTCCACATCACTCTCAAGATACACAATTTGAGCATATTTCAATGTAAGTCCAAGGTGAAAGAATATCTGCTCACCCTTAACTATGACGACACGGAACGGTTACTCAATACATAGGCCACCCACATAAATCATACATACACATACACAAACACACACACGCACACATATACACTACACAAACACGCATAAACATTTATTAGAAAGAACACACTCAACAAAAAATCAATCTCCCGATCTCCTTTACAATTGAATTATTACTTACCATTTTGCTTCTGTATCATAACATTGTTAGTTTAGTTTAATTTATTCCTTTTTTATTATGATTTTAAAGTGCACTGTATACTCTTCTTTTTAATTTTTTTGTATCGCTTATGATGGACGGATGAATGACCCCTGTAACACAGGTTTTCCTAGCATGGGGGTCATTAATCATATCTATTCAGAATGTCTCCTTGAATTCATATGTAATAATGTGTCACTTGTAATATGTACTTTTTGGCAAATAAAACATTTTTTTTTTTTTTTTTAGTTTTGGCGAAGGCCTTCGACACAATTTCTGTTCCTACACTTATCGCAAAACTTGAAAAGATTGGTATTAGAGGCCTCCAACTTGCTCTCTTTAAGAGTTATCTCACAAATAGGTGACAATGCGTCAAGATTGGTGATTGGATAAACGGCGAGCTTCCAATATGTTATGGGGTTCCCCAGAGCAGTATTATCTTCACGTATGCCGATGATACTGCCTTACTTTTCCACGGAGACTCCTGAGAGCTGGTGTTCCAGCATGCGCAATCGGGACTCGACTCTGTCACTAAATGGTTGGCCCAGAATCTGCTTACTTTAAATGTAAAAAAAACGATGTACCTAACCTTCTCGTTTTCTGCCGCTGGAAACCTTCTACTTTTTACCCGACTACGGCAAAGCCAAAGGAGGGTTATGATTTTGACAGGCTATGTATGTATGTATGTATGTATGTATGTATGTATGTATGTATGTATGTATGTATGTATGTATGTATGTATGTATGTATGTATGTATGTGTGTATGTTCATCTGTTCCCTCATAGCTCCAAAGCTGCTTATCGGAACTCGACAAATGAGGTATCGTTAGAACCGTCTTGACCGTCCGCTGAACATAGGCTACGTGACGTGTTACAAAACCCAATGTGGCGCCCTCTAGGGCCCAAAAAGTGTTATGCTAAAAAATAAAAATAAGATAAACACATCGTGTTTGATATCATTTGAAAGGGCGTGACATACATATTTCCAAAACATTACTTAAATTTAAAGTGGCGCCCTCTAGTGGACAAAAAATCATGTGTAAAAAAATAAAAATGAGGTAGATACACCGTGTTTGGTATCATTTGAAAGGGCTTCACTTGTACTTATCAAAAATATTGCTTAAATTAAACGTGGCGCCCTCTAGCGGTCAAAAAGTCATGTGTAAAAAATAAAAGTAAGTTAGATATACCGTGTTTGGTATCATTTGAAAGGGCTTCACTTAAACTTATAAAAAATAAAGTAAATAGTATAGAAGCACAGTGATTTAACACCAAAATAGTTTAAATAATAAAAAGTAAAAAAACTAAAACCCGACTACAACAAAAAATCAATGCTAAAAAGGATGAAACAAGATTTTCAGGATGCTGAAATAAACAAGGTTACTGGAAAAACAAGAACAGAACTAAAATAAAAGCTGTAGTCACACGTTATATAGGATATCAACCGTAACAAAACAATTAATAACGTGACGTGTGACTACGGCTTTTATTTTTGTTCTGTTCTTGTTTTTCCAGTAACCTTGTTTATTTCAGCATCCTGAAAATCTTGTTTCATCCTTTTTAGCATTGATTTTTTGTTGTAGTCGGGTTTTAGTTTTTTTACTTTTTATTATTTTTTGAAAGCTCAGTCCTGTAATGCTCCTCACCTAACAGCTTGCAATTGCTCTTGCCTCTCCCAGACCAACTGTATCAAATATCTAGGGGTACAGATTGATGACAGATTGTCATTCTGTCCTCATATAGAATCTCTCAACTCACGGCTGCGTAGGTTGATCTTTATTTTTAAGTCCCTTCGTCACGCTGCAGACACCAAAGTGCTTAAACTCGTATATCTAGCTCTGTGTCAATCGGTTATAAAATATTGCATAGTTACCTTTTTTTTTTTTTTTTTAACGTGGTAAAATTATCAAATAAGTCCTCCCACCCCGGGCAGGGTGGGAGGGACTGTCAGACTTTTACTGACTAAAATCCACGCTGTTCCTTCAATAACCCTTTACATACCGGGGCCACGGTAACGGGATGAGTCCCACGACCCCGGCAGGCTTCGGCCCTCTTGCATAGTTACCTGGGGCGGGTCAGCAAAAACTCACATGCTGAAATTGGAACGTGCTCAAAGGGCTCTTCTAAAGGTTGGTTGGCGTTTACCATACCGATTTCCTAACACCGATCTCTATGAAACGTGTATGGTTCTCTCGGTACGTAAGTTATTTATTCTTAACCTTGTATTAACCACACACTCTCAAACTTCTTACGATCCATCCCAATTTAGCTCTCAACGTCGTTCAGCCCAACATAGTTTTTCTTTCCTCAGCAGCTACGTTTACAATAAAGCTAATAAAATTTTAAACATTTTAATTTGCACATAAGATAGATATATATATCTTATGTGCAAATTAAAATGTTAAAGAACGGTCACTAACTGGCTTCTTGAATTAGACTATGCAGAAACTGAAAATATCTTCTTTTTTTTATAGATGATAGGCTTGCGTTTGACCATAATCTCACCTGATGTTAAGCGATGATGTGGTCAAAGATGAAGCACGCTTGCCTAGAAGTAACCTATTCACTCTTGACTTAAAGACTCCCAGGTTATAACTATCTTAAACATTTTGAAATGATTTTTGATCAGAATTTCAATACACCTAACTTCGTCATTTCACCTTATTTATCACACACACACACACACACACACTCACGGACATCTGTAGGTACTCACACTCAATGCAAACACAAAAAGCATACTTTCCTATTATTTCTTTTTGTATTTGTTTAAATTTACCTTCTCTCGATACTTGGAGCTCTTATGTTTATAGTTTTAGTACCTCAATGTAATTAGTTCACAATTTTAAAGGGTTTGAGCCTGGAGATCTGTAATACAGGTCTCGAACCCAGTACAGACTCTAGCTCTCACTAAAGTCTATATCTTGTTGTAACTTATATTCTGTAAACCTATGCTGTACCTTTCTGAGAGAAATAAATATAGATTATGATTATGATAATATCATAGTAAACGGACATGAGATTTCAGCAATCACCACCACCTTTGTTTTGAAGAGTTCCTATGTTCTTGCTTAAACGGGACCGTAGTAGAGAAAACTTTTTAACAAAAAATTAAACCGACTCCCAAAAAACACTGCAAAGTGAAAAATAACTTTAATTACGGTAGTCGGTGTCTTTAGTTTTGTTTTTTCGTTTATGGCACCGACTTCCGAAATTAAAGTTATTTTTCACTTTGCAGTGTTTTTTGGGAGTCGGTTTAATTTTTTGTTAAAAAGTTTTTATTTCACTCTTTTTAGTTGGATGATTTTTAATTTACCTAGTTACAAGAGCCTAAATGTCAACTACTTATAACCTTTTACAATATATTGCTTTTCCCAATGCTGGGCCGTTAATTGTTGAGGAGTTCTCCTGGTACTTCACCATCAGCTCTACATCACCATATGCATTGTGACGAGCATAAAGTGCTTAACATCCATATTCAAGTAATCGAATCGCAATCCACTCAATACTTATTATTGAGTAGTTTCGGCGGCCATCTGTGGTCTTCATCATCAGTTCCACTTCCTCAAATGGTACTTTTTGAGAGCAACTGTACAAGTTACTATAATAAATACCCAAAATGACATAGGTGTGCCTATAATATTTGAAGAGTTCCCTCGATTTCTCCAGGATCCCATCATCAGATCCTGACGTTTATGAAAATGGGACCAATATCGAAGTATACCCTTTCAATCAAAAAAAGAATTTTCCAAATCGGTTCAGCCTTCTTCGAGTAATCGATGATCATACATTAAAAAAAAAAAAAAAAAATGTACGCGTCGAATTGATAACCTCCTCTTTTTGTCGTCGGTTGAAAATAGTAGTAGTCAGATACTACTACTATTCTTCAAAACAAAAAAGAATTATGAAAATCGGTTTACAATCTTCGAAGATACCGCTAAACAAAACAAAACGTGTAAAAGTTATTTGTATGATATCAAAACTCTGGAAGACCTGATCCAATTAGGCATCCTTTAAGTTATAAAAAGGTAATATAAAATTGATATGGACTGCCTCTAAATTACGTATAAAGTAATGGATAGGCCACAGGAGCGGTCTATTACCGACCGGCAAACCACTCTGTCCACTTGGGTGGACGGTTTATTATTTTTTTTTCTCAACCAACAACCTGGTTGACGATTGATATTTCTTTTTTTAACTGACAACCTGGTTGATCGGCTAGTAACGTCTTTTCTCAACTATACTATACTACCGGCCAACCAGGTTGGGTTGGCCGGTTGATATTTATTTCTCTTAACTGACCAACCGGTTAGTTTTTTTTTCTTAAGGATAGCTTTCCACTTAGTATCATATATATACCAGACCTTATGTCAGTCTGGGCACGCCGCAATCGTGGTGATAGGTGCCTTCTTTGAGGAGTGGCTAGAGAACGCGTGCGAGAGGGTCAACGCTCTACCTCAGCCCTAGCCACCGCGGGAGACGCCCCGGGCGTCGGGGATCACGAGCAGATCTCCGGCCACCGTAGACGCGGGTCTACGGTCGGCGATCAGGGGTAGCTCTCTGTCCGGTAAGGACCGGGCCCGAGTCGGCGGCGCGTCGTGTTCCACGCGCGACTCAAAGAGTCGTCAGCACTAGTGACCTGCCTGCCGGGGTTACGCGAATGTTCTAACGAGATACCGCGGCCGCGGAACCCAAGTGCAGCTGAAGGAGCAGGGTGGGTTTTTAGTCAGTAGAAGTCTGACACTCCCTTCCGCTCCACCCACAGTGGAAGGAGTCATTTGATGAATTTCCCACCCAGAAAAAAAAAGATTGACAGAGTGGTTCACCGGTCAGTAATAGACCACAGGATTGAACCTTTTGGACTAAGCTACTACGTAAATAGTTTGCTAAAGCGGTACGTGCTTATTGCTATGTACTGTAGCAACAATAACCAGTTTGTAGTAATGCTTATTAATGCATTGCGAAAGTAATTTCGTCATTGAATGAATGTACTTACATAGTAAGTGCGTGTGCAAACTGAATTGCTTTTTACAATAAATATGTATCGGGGGCGTAGCTCAGATGGTAGAGCGCTCGCTTAGCATGCGAGAGGTACCGGGATCGATACCCGGCGCCTCCAGAATAATATTTTTACCTTGAATTTTGGAGCACTCACAAGGTGGTGTGAAGATTATGCTGTTCCTTCCCGGATAGCATTGTCTTTATAAATACACCTTTAACAATTGACAGTAGCCCTACTTATACGTAATAGGAAGTCACTTTTGTAACATCTTAATGTTTTATATTCTATGTCACTTAAAATGTATTGAAGCACTTGTAGCAAAAATGAAACTTAAAAGTAAATCTCAAGACCGGCTCCTATGTCCACCTAGTTTACTCTCTTCTTCAAGTTTTCTACCTTATCAAGGGATTTTCTGCCACAGACGGTCTTTACCTGCGTTTATTTCAATTAACTTACAAATACTATAAATGCGAAAGTTTGAAGGATGGATGTATGTATAGAGGTTTGTTACTCTTTCGCGCAAAAACTACAGAACAGATCTGAATGAAATTTCGTAGGTAAATATTTGACATCCTGGAATAACAAAAAGGCTTCTTTTTATCCCGGAAATCCCACGGGATCGGGATTTGCGAGGGAAAACCCTCACACACGAACAAAGGCGCGGTCAAAAGCTAGTAATAAATATTTTTTTAATTTCTCAACACACACGTGTAGTACCTATTCTAGTATTACCAACCACTTTTTGTAACAAATTACAAATAAAGCACTCCTAGGGAATTAACCCAGTCAACAACAGAAATTTTGTACTTTTTCTGTTGTCTTAATACTAGAATAGGTACGCTACCGAATTAAGTTCATTGAAGAAAGAACAACTTCCAATATCACTGAACGCATATTAAATTGAGTATATCAGTATCTGTCTGACCTTCACAACACCTCTTTTATCTGTTGTGTTCACAACCCAGTTACGGGTAACACCCCGTAGTAAGATTCTCGGTCAAACATTCGAGCTCCCTAAGTTATACTAAATTCTAGTTGAATATACCAGCCCACACTAGGCCAAAGTGGTGGATTAGAGCCCATTCCCCGTCATAGAAGGGAGAACTGTGTCCCAATTTTGGGAACGTTATAAGGCTGAACTATATTAATTGTTATAGCTAGGTACTTACAATAGGCATGTTCATATCATCGATGAACACCAACATTTTCTTGCCGATCGGTGGGCCGAAGGTATCCTTAGTTCTCTTCTCCACCACGGACTCCAAGTTGCGTTGGACGTCCATCGATGATGTTCGTGAAGAGAAGTTCATTTGTTGGATTATCTGTGGATTGAGTTTCAGTCAATTTTTAAAAGGATTAGAAAGGACAAATAATACATTCTATTTATTAATCTTCAGAATGATTGAGTCTGAAGCCAGGCAGGCACATTAGGTACTTTAATTTAAATTACATCTACACCATTCCTTTCATAACAATAAAGGAAAGATTGTGAGGATACCAGTCTTCCCTAAGACCGGTCCAAAGACAAAAAGTTATTTCCACCAACCCGCATCGAGCCCGCGTGGTGGCTTACGGCCATTTCTCCTCATACGGAGGGGGCCTGTGTTCCAACAGTGGGAACATTAGAAGCTGGTTGATGATTATGTTATTTTTATGTCAATAACCTTCCAAGATTGATGGTCGTGTGCTTACAATTGGTAAGCATGTGTGTAGATGTATTTTTAAAATTAAGGGTGCATGTCAACGTAACCCCAAGAAGCTCAATGCGATCAGTAATCGGCACGGTTACACCACGGAAAGTAGGAGCCGGTTGAAATTGGCTCCTTTTGCAGAGAAAAAAGTTTGTTTTGACTGTAAGGTATTCAAAACATAATATAGTCATCACGACCTTTTTCCATGCAGCAAGCGGGGTTATTCCTATTATACAGCTCACTCTTTACTTAAGCACTATGTTATAGAGATCAACCTATTCCAACATAACTAGAATTATAATAAGACTACAGAAAAAAATATAATATTTATAAGTACCAGCACAGAAGTTTATAATTTGTATGCAATTTCTGTGGAAATGTTTTTCACTTTGTCTTTATAAACCCAGATTTGATAGTGCAGGGAAGAAACGGCTTGGTATACAGATATTCATATGTTCGTTTGTATGTTAACAGATTTTGATGAAATATGGCATTGATGTAGTTGCAATTATGACAATGTTCATAACATTGTCGTAATTGCATATTACATGGTTAAGTGTACTTGAAAGGTAGTAATGTGCAACATTCCCAGCTAGGTTATTCTATAAACATTGGTTGAACTATAGTCTGCTTTTTTTTAACAAACTAGTACCGAAAATTTTGACTGCATTTCTATTGGTCTACGTAATCACCATAAAGTAGGTACGTTCCACACAAACGTTTTAGTAAGTGAACAGATGATATTGTTTGTGTCATTACCTTACAACATTAAAATTGTCAGTCTACTGCATCGAATTAAAAGTCCTGGTATAAGCGCACTAAGCGCCCTTTGCAATTTACAGAAAAAATAGATACTAAATCATGTGATAACCAAGATTGAAACAAAAATGTACAGAGTCGACTCGATTAATATTAATTAAATTAATTAATTAATATATATTATTGACGAATCTGCAGAAAGTTCATCAGAAGAAAGGGACGATGATAGTTTTTCTACTAGTGCATAATATATATTACCTACACTATTACAATATTGTTTTACTGTTAGTTATTCATGAAAATATCATATAAAGCGAACAGAAAATTTTTGTTACGAATATACTAAGTATGCATATTTAAATCATAAAATAATAATTTAATTTTCTGTACAGTAAATTTTAGAAGTATTCAATACCGGGCCTTAACAATTTCAAAGCAAGAACAAAGGCGTTGGCCCCACCCCGACCAATCTCACTCTGTCAATATCGGAAATGTGCGTCAGTGCGAGAAACATACTTAATACTCACTAAGAGATAGATATACATAGTAACTGTGGAGTTTCTTGCCGGTTCTTCTCTATAGAAAACGACCAATTTCGAACCGTGCCCTACCTAACTGCTGAACGTTTTGTAAGTGTCCATGTAAGTAGGCTTATGTGAAATAAAACATTTCCGAGTTTAAGTTTGACTCGTTTATAAAAAAAAAAAGTTTTCCATACCACATACAAACCGATGAAATTAAAATTTTTGATATGAGCGCACCATCTAATTTCAATTGTTTGTATTTATATTAGCACTACTAGAAATATACACTCGGTTAAAAAAAACTTTACAGTTTATTACGGTTCATAAGAAATATCATTACAACTTAAAACGGGATATTCGGGAGTTTTCAATATTTCGGTACTGTAGCAAACGCATCATAGTGCTGGTAACAGTGTTGTAAACATCCCGTTTTAAGATGTAATGATACTGTTAGTGACCATGTTAGCTTAAAAACTTATATCATGAGAAATAGCCAGCTGACAGACAGACGGACAACTTTGTAATAGGGTTTCGTTGCTTTTTCTTTTCGGGTAAGGAATTCTTTCTATCATTATCATCCTATCTCAGCAGAGGGAGAAAACTAGGCAGAAAAAAATTGCGCTAAAATAGGGTTCATGATGAATTGAACTAATTTTCATTTCGAAAGATTTATGCTTCTACTATTAATTGTATTTAATTACAAAAAGAGTACTTTGGAGGCGCCGGGTATCGATCCCGGTACCTCTCGCATGCTAAGCGAGCGCTCTACCATCTGAGCTACGCCCCCAATGTCTATGTGCTTCAAACAAACGTTTAAGTTCAGCAGCGATAGGTTCGTTCTTATTATAGGACCATTTTCATCACGTAATTCAATACTTCCGTGAGAGTGGCACACTTAAAAATAGCTGAGCGAGCTTTCGTAACATTAACAAGTGACCAAAGAATTACAGCATATTTTTAATGTGATTTGTAAGCTGGTATTTATCGGTATGATAATATCCATCGAGGCTATTAAACAGGATTTGCTAGAAGTTGGTTAAACTGACTATAACCAGTTCAGATTTTCTAATTATGCTGTTACTTATCAATTCTGATAGGGAAATTACAATGAGAAGAAAAAAATACCTCAATTTTTCGTTACAAATTAATTATACAAAAAGTAACAAAGCAAAAAGCCAACGTGACGCGGTGTTCCCAGGCGGTCACCCATCCAAGTACTGACCGCGCCCGATGTTGCTTAACTTCGGTGATCGGACGAGAACCGGTGTATTCAACGTAGTATGGACGTTGGCATATACTATTCTCTAATTAACAATAGGTATATGCGAATATTATCTTAAGATTGTGCTTTAGTTTAGATTTAGCAGACAAACACGCGACGCAGTGAGTACTTTCTATTAAATACGTATTCTGCGGTGCGTATTTGGATTGGGTCACTAACATGTATACTATATTGTGTAATGCAAGAAGGTATATTTAAATGCTGTTTTAAAAGTATACTGCGTTTCAACTAATAAACAAACCCCGTTCCTTATTTTGGTGGCCCACCGAGAGCCTATCATCAAAAATAAAGCATTAATAATTATGACATGGCTTCTGGGCCTGTGCGCCATGCGTTCTCTTTACTTTCAGGCGAATTGGTACCAACAATGAAGATAAGACAAAAAAAGTATTAAAAAAACTAATTAGACATTAAATAATAAAATATTATATTTAAATTTGATGTGAGACTCGGTTAAACAAAGTAAAATAAACGAATATTATTTTTCACTATTAAGTTTTCTTTGATAATCTTACTTTTTGAGTGATATTTGACAGATAGAGATTATTGATGTTCCTATCATTATTTGAAACGCATAGTACACTCAGTCGTGACAAGACTCTGTATAGGTATCTTTTCTAATCTACTATAATATGTATATTAATAAGTGATTAAACACTTAGTACCTACCCCTTTTTCACGAAAATTATACCGACAGAGGAGTATGAAATATAGCACAGTTACAGTATACATATGGATAAGGAGTGAAGAATAGTACATTGTTCACCGAGAGGAGAAAGTGACCGATTACCGTCGAGGGTGTCGTTTGAAGCCCGAGCCGTAGGCGAGGGCTTTAAAACACCCGAGATCGGGAATCGCACTTTCTCTCGAGTGATACATAGTGCTTTATACTACACCTACGAGGAAAATAAATAGTACTTTTCAACATTGAATACATAGACCATAACGTACTTGGTTTGTATTTTTGCGCTTTTTCACTGAAATAAGCTAGCAAAACAGTTTCAGAAAAAGATGCCGCATTTTTTTCACTTTTCCATTGCAAAAAATCGTCATAAGTTTTATTATATTTTTTAATTGATTTCTGTGGTAAAAGGTTATCAATCAGTATTTTTGTTGTTTCCTTCAACTGCGGCGGAGTTAAAAAATCTTCATCATCACCAGGCTACTGCAACTTCAAGGCGAAAAAAATTGTATGGACTTTGAGGGGTAAATAATGGTAGATTTTGCTGTCTCACCTGTTCCGTGCGCTTTCTCTTTCTTTCATGACAGTCAGCCATATATTATGTTTACTTGTCGTGTGTCTTGTAGTATTTTGTAAGTTTGTGCTTATTATTTTCTGGCAGTTAGTTACGGTTAATTTTTTATCTTAATTTGTAAAAAGTGTGATCTTGTTCAGTAAACATAATTGTACCATAATGCCACCTAATAGCCGATTTATAACTTGTGAAGTATCGTACTTGTGAAGTCGTAAAGGTAATGAAAAAAGGAAGTTTATAGCAAAATTTCCATTAGATGAGGCTCGGCAAGTATTGAATTAGATATTTGATTCCATATTTTATTTAAAACATGTTACTAAAAGGCTAAATCAATCTTTTAATTTTCAATTTTATTTTGTAATAGTGATGTGCTGTAACGCAAATGGCTCTTATCAATTATCGATAAATGGTGTGTCTGTTTGTAATTGTTTATAAACAATGTTTAATTTTTATTAACATTATTTATAAACAATTACAAACAGACACAGCATTTATCGATAGTTGATTAATGCCTCTCGCTTTTGCGAGAGGCATTAAATGATATCGCATTTACGTTATGTATAATTTTCAGGCAACACACCAAAAATCAGATCACTAGTTTAGTCACAGGACATTTTTGAAGTTTTTTCTTAGTTAAAACACAAAGTATCTTCCCGAACACCTGACTATAGAGGGTGCGCCTCATATAATATAAAGTTATTTGGTATATTTTCATTTCAATAACGTTGCAGTTAATGATTATCAAATACAAGAATAAAGAGGACATGGTCACTGACGTTCTGGCGACGGAGCTCCATCGAATGAAATATGAAATGTTTATGACCGCTATGGGTTTGCGTCCAGAAGAAGATCGGGATTAAATTACTGCAATCCTTGACATAATTATATTATTTAGTCTAATAATCTGTAGTAGTTTTATAATTAAGAATATACTGGATTTCTTAAAAACTACAATACTTGCTTTATTTCAACACGAATCCTTTCTTAAATTTAAATAAGTTAAAAGAAAGCCCGTTACCGACCTGTATACTTTATCGATATCGATAAAGAAGTTACTACGATTGCTCAGCACTATTTAGTCTGATAGGTTGGTAGCACTGTTGTATGACGTCTTGTTCCCCGTGTATGTTCGTTCAGTTGGTATTGAAGTGAACTGTTACCTGTTTTTATTTTTTTAGTACTAAGTCCCGTCTCTTAAACATAGTGTATTACATACTCTTTGATCATCACTATCACTACTTATCATTTTGATAGTTTTATTTTACTTTCTACGAATACTGAATCCTCAAACAACACACAAATTGAAAATGGCGCCAATGGCGTCTGCAATTTTCACATGTTCTTTTTTCAAATTGTTTATCCTGCCGCCGCAGGGTCGCACTGCCAGCCCGACACCATCCAACACACAGCTAGTGGCCAGTGTCATTTTGCGAACTTGGAGATAAAAACTCACTGTAAAAACTTTGTGGCTTTTGATATTTAGGTTACCGGCGAATAGTCTTACCCAAAATTAAAAAAGAAAAACCACGTAAGAAATGGATTTTCATACACTTTTCTCTCCCGCTCAGATGCGTTTTCTCCCCGCATATTTGTTCGATATGCAATGACGTACTTTCTACCGTAAATTTGATAAAGTATCAAGGTACTTTCCAAGCAGGTGTAGTATAAACATAATTATTATTTTAAATGTATTCGAAGTTTTTTTAGCCCTAATACACACATCAAAAGTGTCTAGGGATCAAGCATTTTTATGCGGATTTCTTGAGATTGAGATGTGGCTTTGTAATAAATTTATGATTTTATAAATTTATATGGATCCTTTTTGGTGCATTTCATAATATGAAACAGGAACTGTTAATCAAATTCGAGTAAAAGATGAAAATCAGCTGTCAATATTTTCCCTATAAAAATATACAACGCATTGAAGACATTATTAGTGCTACTGTTTCCCTACTACTGATTAAAACCAACGTTATTATGGAGCGGCGACGTCATTTAAGCAGGGAAGAAATGCTCAGAGCCGTGGGAATGATAGAAGCTGGTTCCCGGCAACGTACTGTGGCTTTAGCTCTGAATACAAGTCAGAGTGTTATCGACTTTAGACACGTTACCGAAGCACTGGTACCGTGGCTGAGCGCCATGGAGGACGGTATCGCTGCACCACACGGAGACAAGACCGATACATTCAAATCTTAACTCGAAGAGCTCCAACAATAACCGCCATGATGTTAGCCGTGAGGCTTCATCACTCTTCAGGGAACTTAATTAGCGACCAAACAGTCAGAAACCGCTTGCATGAAGTGAACCTTCATTCCCGAAGACCGCTACGGGTACCACCTATAGCAATGCACAATCGTAGGATTCGATATCAATGGGTTCTTGAACACAGAAATTGGGCAGAAGAACAATGGCGTTTCATGTGCTTTTCTGATGAGTCTCGTTTTGGTATGAGACCGGATACAAGACGTATACGACACTGGAGAACCCCTGGACGCCAACAGCGATTAAAATCCTGCCAGGAAGTTCATCCTTATAGTGGTGGAACCATCATGGTATGGGCGGGTATTTGGATCGGCGGAAGAACTGAGTTGATTTGGATCAGAGGCAACCTCAACGCTCAAATTTATGCTGAGACGATTGTATCTGACGTCATCGTTCCTCTACAAGTGCAAATCGGTCCCTTATTTCAGTTAATGCATGATAATGCACGACCGCACACCGCAAGAGTTGTAAGACAGACTCTCGCCGCAGCTAACATCAATGTCCTGCTCTGGCCTGCTCAGTCGCCAGACTTGAACCCGATTGAGCATGCATGGGATATGCTACAGAGAAGAGCTCTGCCGAATATGGAGGGTATCCAGTCGCAAGAAGACCTTTTTTTGTTGTTGCAACGAACATGGGCGGCCATTCCACAGCGTGATTTGGATGAACTCATTTTGAGTATGCCAAACCGATGTTCTTGTGTTGTTAGTGTTCGCGGTAGAAACACGGATTATTAATTGTTTAAGTTACCCAATAAAATTTTAAAGAAAACTGTTATTTCAGTCTTTTTTTTCGAACTTTAATGTTAGTGGTTCAAATGTCAAAAATCCCTTTATTAGGAAAATGGCAAATTTCGTTATTAATGCAAAGGTGACTTGGTTTATCGTTACTGTGACAAACGAAAACACTTTATTTGATGAATCCTTAAAGAAAATTTTAATTAATATCAATCAGGAGAAAAGTTATTGCAAAAATATATGTTGATCCCTAGACACTTTTGATGTGTGTATTTATGATAAAGGTCTAACTTAAAATTTAAATAAAGTATGTTCGAATTTCGAACACTTGTAATAATTAAAGCAGGTACGTTTCCGTCTATAAGTCTACTTTGAAGCGTCAATAGCCTAATGGATAAGGTGTCGGACTTGTGATCGAGACGTCGCAAGTTCGAATCCCACCCTATTTACACTATTGCCGTGAACCCACTCCAGACACAAACATATTTACCTTAGTTGGAGGGGTTATCAAGATTGCTCGTAATGTGAATTCTACCCACATTGCTAGTAATCTTTAAAAAAAAAAACAAAACATAACAAAAACTGTTAACTGTGCCTTCAGGGACAGGAATAACTTTTAGCCACAGCACATGTTAAGTTAAATTTATTAATATTTTAAACACCAAAATCCGTATCAATAAACTGTTATATGTATCTACGGTGTCACAAATGCGTAATAAAATACAATATATCTGAGTCTCAAATATTAGGGTTATGTACCCGAGTATTAGTGTTTTACATGAAGCGACTGCTTATCTGACCTGCGGGCCTAGACAAAATCCATTTTCTGTAAGCGTTAACGCCAAAGGAAAGATTAAATTGTATGGAGTTGACATTTGCTAACCACATGTCACGTGATTGTAACGTGTTAGTAAATGTCAACTCCATACAATTTGATTTTTCCGTTGGCGTTAACGCTTACAGAAAATGGATTTTGTCTAGGCCCCCTGCACAACCCAGTAGCTGGCTAACACGATACCCATTGGCCAGACTAGTGTCAGATTTTTTTGCTTCTGACTACCCGTAAGGACTACGAAACATGTCCAAATAACAAACAGGACCAACTCATTAAAATGCTTTCCGAGGCACAGGGGTATCACACCCCAACCTCCAAACTCCGAGCTGCTACTGAGAAATTCTTTAAAAAAAGACCCAATAGCACTTTTTGGCCGACCCGGGAATCGAACCCGATACCTCGTGCTCAGCCATCGCGCTTGCAACCAATCAACTAACGAGATATTTGAAGCTTAGAACTGAAGCTTCAAATATCAGGTGTCAAAAGAAAAAACTGTGGTGATTATAAAGCGACCGTGAACCCAGTCTTACTTATTGATCGTTATCCATTGCCTAGAATCGAGGATTTAATAGTTAAGCTTAGCAGAGCAAATTATTTTTCTAAAATAGATTTGAGCCAAGCCTATAATCAAATAGAACAAGATGATTCCAAGAAATTCACAGTGATAAACACACGTAGGGGTCTTTTTAGGTATAATCGATTAGTATACGGTCTAGCTTCAAGTCCCGGAATATTTCAGCGAATAATGTGCACTTTGTTAAAGGGAATTCCTAACGTTGAAATATTCCTGGACGATGTCATAATTGGCGGGAAAAACAAAAAAGAACATTTAGAAGCGCTAGAACAGGTTTTTAGTAGACTAAATCGTTACGGTTTAAAATTAAAAAGTAGCAAATGTGTATTCTTAGTAAAAGAAGTACAATATTTGGGATATGTTATTAGTAGCAAGGGGATCAAAACAGATCCAGCTAAGGTGGATGCCATAATTAATATTCCTCGCCCGACAAACATTACAGAGTTACGGTCGTTTTTAGGTATCATTAACTTCTATGGAAAATTTGTTAGAAATATGAGTAGCATTTTAGTACCTCTTTATGAATTATTGAAAAAAGGTAAACAATGGCAATGGTCGTTTGAATGCGAGAAATCATTCGCGGGGATTAAAAAAATTTTAGCGGGCGCAGATGTATTGGCTCATTACGATCCTAAGAAACCATTATTGTTGACCTGTGACGCGAGCGCTCGCGGGGTAGGGGGGGTCCTCTCGCAGGCCGGCGAGCGCGCCGAGCGGCCGATAGCATACGCGTCTCGCTCACTTACCGACGCGGAGAAGAAATATTCACAAATACATCGGGAAGCGCTAGCGATTATTTTTTGTGTTAATAAATTTCACCAGTATTTATACGGGCGTAATTTCACTTTACGAACGGATCATAAACCGTTAGTGTCAATATTCGGTCCTAATACAGGAATACCGACTATGGTGGCTAGCAGAATGCAAAGGTGGGCCATTATTTTATCAGCTTACTCATTTAATATTGAGTACGTGCGCACCGATCAAAACGGAGCGGACGGGTTTTCAAGGTTACCGCTAGCACCCAGTAAAACAAGTAGGTTCGCACAACCGCAACCGGAGCAAACTCATCTACATTTTGTGCAACAGTCATTGTTATTAGATTATAATGAGATTAAACATCAAACAATGCGCGATGCGGAACTGTCAAAAATATTGAGGTATCTGAGAGATGGTTGGCCTAATGAATGTGACTTGAGCAACTTAAAACCGTATTTTAATAGGAGAAACGAACTTTATGAAGAACTAGGATGTATTATGTGGGGTCACAGGTTAGTGGTACCGGAAGCGTGTAGAAGTAAAGTACTATTGATGTTGCATGAACCACATATGGGGATTGTGAAATCAAAAGCTTTAGCACGTAGTTATGTATGGTGGCCCGGGGTGGATGAAGCAGTGGAACACATGTGTCGAGCGTGCGAGGTGTGCGCAGCCCGCCTCAGCAGGCCCCGCGCATGTGGCCCTGGCCAATCCGACCGTGGAGCCGGATACATGTTGACTACATGGGACCTATAGGCGGTAGAACATACCTCGTGGTAGTGGATGCCACATCTAAATGGTTGGAGGTTTTCAACGTGTCAAGTACTTCAGCTTTTAGTCTCATAGATAGACTGACTGAGTTATTTAGTAGATGGGGTTTACCTAAACAAATAGTGAGTGATAACGGTGCACAGTTCGCATCAAAAGAATTTCAGGAATTCACAAAGACTAACGGTATAGAACATATATTTACAACTCCTTACCACCCCGCTTCAAATGGATTAGCAGAAAATGCGGTTAGATTACTAAAACGTGTTATTAAAAAGGCTATATCAGAGAAACACAATATAGATAGGGCTTTGTGGACATATTTCCGATTTCCGCGAGTGTACGAACATTAAATACGATGTCGATCGGAAAAATAAAGGAATTTGACGTAAAGACCGGGGCGTGGTCGGTGTATGTGGACCGGTTAGACATGTATTATACAGTTAACAAAATCAGTGACGATATGAAATTGCCCACTCTAATAGCCGTTATGGGGGACGAAGCTTATGAATTGTTATGCAATCTGGCAAGTCCCAAAAAGCCAGGGGAGTTAGCATATCATGGAGCGGTCGAGTTAATGCATCATTATCTGGAACCAACGCCGTCGGTACTCGCAGAACGTTATCGGTTCAGGCAAAGGAGACAGGCTGGCGAGGAAAACATAGCTGAGTACGTAGCCGAACTCAAGAAACTGTCACGACATTGCAAATTCAAAGAAGGTTTGAACGAGAATTTGCAGGATCAGTTTATTTGTGGCTTAAGGAGTGATATTATTCGACAGCGGCTTTTTGCGGAAGTCGAAACACTATCGTTTATGGACGCAGTAAGGTTGGCGAGTACTTTAGAAGCGGCGGAGCGGGATGCGGCCGCGGTGGAGTCAAAGGCGGGGCACGCGCTCGCCAGCAGCGCAGGTGGCGGCGGCTCGGGACAGCGGGCGCCGCGGGACGCGCGCGGGGCATGCGGCGGCCGCAGGCTGGCGGCCGCGGCCGGGCAAGCGGTGCGGGCCGGCCAGGGAGCTGTACGGGGTGCGGAGCGAAGGAGCACTCGTATTCTGAGTGTCGTTTTCGCCGCTACGTGTGCAGCGGCTGCAGGCAGCCGGGACACCTGCGACGCGTGTGCCCGGACAGGGTAGCGAACGCGGGTGCGTACTACGGCGATGCGCGTGAGCATCTGTCAGAAGAAGAGAGGTCTACGGAAGAGGAATTCCATCATCTGTGTCTGAACGATTACAGAGTGGTAAAGTTGCCCATATGTATTGATAACGTTAATATTTCTATGGAAATCGATACTGGTACTGCGGTATCGTGTATTAGTGAAGCAACATATAAAAAGTGTTTCAGTGCTCATAAATTAGAACCAAGTAATTTATTATTAAATTTTTATGACGGCTCAAAAATTACACCCCTAGGAATGTTCAAACCGATTGTTGTATACGGGGATTGTAGTAAACAGCTGGAATTATTTGTAATTGGAGGGGGTACCACATCATTACTGGGCCTACAGTGGTTAACGGAATTAAAAATAGAAATACCCGTCTTTACTACATGTAACAATGTAAATTGGGAAAAAATCAACATGTGTGATGAGATTAATGTACTGTTAAACAGGTATAAGGAATTATTCAGCGGCGGGTTGGGACTATACACTGGGGGCAAGGCAACGCTGCGCGTGCGCGAGGGGGCTCGGCCCGTGTTCCACCGCGCGCGGCCCGTGCCGTACGCGCTGCTCGGGCGGCTCGACGCCGAGCTGGACGCCATGCTGCGCGACGCTAGCATCACGCCCGTCGACTGCTCCGACTGGGCCTCGCCGCTCATACCGGTAAACAAACCTAACCTAACGGTAAGCAATAATCTAATCCACACGCGAAATAGTTCGAATCAGCAATCCTCGTCGCCACTGTGATTTTCGGGAGTAGTTAAATAAAAGTCAAGCGTTCCGCAGCAGAGCTATAATTTGACTGACAAGTGTCCAACTTAGGTCTACCTACATACTTACAAACTAACTAATATAAACTACCTACATTACAAAAACCACGCAGCATTCCCAGGCGGTCACAAATTCAGTTACTGTCCGCGTTCGATGTTGCTTAACTTCGGTGATCAGACGAGAATCAGTCTACATTTGAAATTAGGAATTCTTTTGATATATTGGACAATTCTTAGTCCGGTTTTGGGACTGGCAATATCAATAGGTAATCTGCATAGCCTCAACGATGTTGGGATCGGCTTTGTGCGTAACTGGATACAGCTGAGTATTAGAGTTTTACATGGAGCGACTGCCTGCCTAGCTGGGTAACACGATGCTCCTTGACCAGCCCAGTGTAAAATTTTCTGGTTTCTAACTACCCCTAAACGATTGTCCGAGATGTACAAATGACAACAGGCTGGGGCCAACAACTTAGCACGGGGTTATCAAACCACAACTCCGGGCAACTACTGAACAACTACTACTACTGACAACTTTCTTATAATAAATCCCAAAAGCAGTTTATACTTACATATTTTTCAGCAGGTAATCCTCGCAGATAGTTGCTGACTATAGCAGTTTTTGACGTCCCTGTTTCACCCACAAGTAGCACGGGTCGCTCAACCTATTTACAAAGAAAATTAATTAAGTATCATGTCTCAGTTGCAGTATTATATTCTAACATTATTTTGAGAGAGTGGCAATAGGCGACTTCGGTACAACTTTATTATAACATTTCAATTTCAGAGGCTTCCGAATACTCAAAGAATTGTATTTGTGAATTTAATTTATGTGACTGTAATTTTACATTAACAAATTTACACGGGTATTTGCACAAATACGCCAATTTATAGTCCTGTGAGTGTCAGCAAATCAGGATCAATCAATCATTTTCCACACTTTGGCTTCGCTGTGCGTGGGTTTCCTAGCGCTGTCGGCCAGCCTAAGTCAGCCCAGAACACAGAAACTTTCCGATTAAGTATATCGTTCCGAGGAACTTCACTCTAGGTAGCTGCGGCCAAATTTTTGGAACGAAGCGACCTCTACAGGTTGGGCGGTCTATGGTATCTATTCTATAAACAACCCTGTTTTTTGGGGGGAAATCAATCCCCAGGATGGAGCGGTAGGCAGTATCAAACTTTCACTGACTAAAACCTACCCTATTTCTTCAGTTGCCCTTGCTTTCCGGGGCTGTGGTATCTATTTAAAACAATCCTGCAACGTTAGAAACAACCCTTACGTTTTTTAGACGGCAATATCCCATAATTCTCAATCTCAAGCGTCAATAGCATAAACAACTTGTCAACACGTCGAACTTGTGATCGAGAGCCGTGAACCCACTCCAGACACAAACATATTTAGCGTAATTGATAGGGTTAACAAGATTACTAGTTATGTGAACTCTACCGACATTGCTAGGTCTCTTAAAAAGCAAAATAACATTCCCGCCACTGTCCTTATTCCTCGCGCTTCGGCTATCTCGAATGGTTTGATGTTCAATACTCACGCTTTCCATGATCTTGATGAGCCAGGTAAGCCTCAGGGTGTCCACAGTGGGCACCAGTATGGAAGGGAACTTCATCTCGCGGTCGTGCACGTACTCCGGCACCAGCCACTCCCAAGCTTCCCACGTCTTGGTAGACAGCTCCAGGCAGTAGTCGTACAGAGATGGGTAGCCCATTGGGAAGTGTTCTGTGGATTAGGATGAGGTGTAAATCGCCGTTCGTATACTAGTGTACTGATTCTGGAGGTGTGTAGATTGATAGGTGTTTTTGAGGATCTAGGTCATTTTCATCTTCGTGCTTAAGTTTGACGATATAATGGCGATCAGAGCACCTCTTATGTTACCGCCCATTGTATCACCCTTTTTAGTTGTTAAGTCCTTATTGTTTTACTGTTATGGTGTACAATAAAGAATATATCTATCTACTGAAGCTTGCTTGGAAATGCCTTAACAGACTGCGAGCCCTAATCATCCGAAGCAAAGGTCGAAGAAAATCTCTACAGATAGGGATTCACAAGCGACTCAGATCTCAAGTGTATACGCGGTGTGATCCTTCAGAATACGGCCCACCTTCTAGCTTGCTCCGCATGCCCTGTGACTTATTCCTTGATAATCTTATGTCGGCGTCAGCGAGCAGAGTACGCACAGCTGATTAATTGGGCTAAATTTATATAAAATATTATGTTTGTCATCGACTCGCTGAGAAAGAGAAGAGTACTACATTGGCCAAAGCCACTTGGGAAGCATCTTGAGAGGTGTATGGCGGGCGAAGATACAGACTGGCTACGATTTCTGTTTTAAATTCTATTATTATGCTTGTCAAGAATTGGTACATTCTCTCAGCCATGTTCTCTAGCTCGACCCTTTCACAAATCATCAAATTCGATATGATTGCTTTTTATTTGCTTATAACACATATACATACATACATAAATGTTTATATATACATACATAAATGGGTTTCAGGGCGACTCAGCCCAGAATAAATGCTGCAAATTGTATATATACTAAGTATTAACTATCCGGAAAGTAATTTATGTACGTTTAAGTGGTTCCACTAGTCTGTATGGAAAAACAAAGTCCTTACAGAATCACTCGTATGTTGATCTTTTTGTCTGTCACAGGTAACATTTTCCACAATAACTGTATCGATATTGATTGTTTCAGAACCCTTGGCGTGCGAGACGCACCTGTAAATGTTCAGCTAAAACAGCATTCATATTAGATTTGTTAGTACAAAATAATATTCAGCTGCTAAAATTAATTTTTCGGTGTATCAAACACCAGTATCAACCGTACTTGCGATACAGAATACAGGATCAACGAAAACGATTTATTTGCAAATACTTTGTCTAAGCTTTCTCCAAGCGCAGGATAAAGAGCGAACATAACTTTATTAGAATATTGTATTGTGAATACTTTCGATATTATAAGCATATACCTATCGTTAATTTGAACTCAACATTCGCCAACGTCCATACTACGTTGAATACACCGGTTCTCGTCCGATCACCGAAGTTAAGCAACATCGGGCGCGGTCAGTACTTGGATGGGTGACCGCCTGGGAACACCGCGTCACGTTGGCTTTTTGTTTGTTACTTTTTGGAAAAAGCGTAAGATCAAATTATAACGAAAAATGTAGCAATATTTTAATCATTTGCGAGTTATCAGAATTGATAATATTATCAATTTTTGAATCTTAACATCTTCGAGTCAATAATAAATTTTATTAGCAACGCTAGTCGCAACCTCAGTGGCGTTCATCAGATCTTCAAAGGTCCACATATTTGGGCATTTTGGACACTCCAGCAGATGGGACACGGTTTTCTCAGGAACACCGCATTCGCACTGGATGTAAGTATGGTTTATGCTCCCCATTTCATTAGACTATGCCTACAGTGACCTACTTGGGGTTCACAGTGGATTGATTGCTTCCGAACTGGCTACTGCAGGTCACGTCCGGGTGGCAGATGCTCCTGGTTGTGAACAAAGTATGGCGGTGGCGGAAGCATTAATCTTATCGTAACAAAGAGTTTACTTGTAGTGGCCTTTTTCTCCAGAGTGTCTTCAACGAGCATCATCGGACAAGCCTTCTTGACGTACATGTCGAACTCCAGGCGGCCGTCATCAATTATGCTGGCTCCGAGGCTGTTATACATCGACTGAAACAATCACCACCATTAACGACAAGATAGATGTATGTTTTTTTTTACTGTCACACCCGTTCGCCTTCTGAATGGATTTAGATAAAACTTTACAGTAAAATATAAGCATAACAGTAATACATGAGAATAACATAGGCTAATTTATAAAGATAAGAGGTGAAACTGATGAGATGACTGTGTGTCGATGCTTAGGTTGAAACATTCTCACTGCTGCCCTCCTCTCTATTGGAGAGGATGGGGCCGTAACACACCACTCAGGCTTACATATCTTCGGATTTTTCGGTCCTAAGACATGCCTGTTCCCTCATGATAATTTCTTTCAGCATTTTGAGACCAGTGCTGCTAATAAAAAGAATCCAAAGTAATATGCCTGCCCGGGTCCGAAGCTACAACCTACAAGTCGAAAGTTCTGCTTGTATCCACTGAGCCACTACGGCTCTTTGGTAAAAAATTATGATTAGCTTAGAATACTATGTTGTATATTGTAAAGATACTATTGATAATATACAACTACAAAATCTAATAATGTTATCAAAATAAAACTTACAATTTGGAGGCGCCGGGTATCGATCCCGGTACCTCTCGCATGCTAAGCGAGCGCTCTACCATCTGAGCTACGCCCCCTGTACGAATGAGTGACGAATTTGCCCACTAACAGAGCAATGCAAGAGAATGTATTGTTTTAAAATAAATAGCATTAATTTTAAGCACGTAACATTGATATGAGTTTGCCTTGAAAGTCTTAATAAGCAATAAAACGTTTGTTCAAAATTATCTGATATAATAGATAAAACATGATGTGTTAAATTTAGTAAACATTGAGAATAATTTAGTCTTGCGCATAATCAAATTTATATGTGACGAAGAGCAAATAGAATAATCCCTCCATCTCCCTTTCACTATTGGTCTACTTACCAGACGCACGGCTGGGTGCCACCCACACTTGGTTGATATACCGTCTTATCGTACCAAGCGCTTCTCCTCCACATTTATTGTGCGCACAGCCAAGTTTGTATGTTCCCTGCCACTTATGACCTTTCAGCCTTTAAAGCAAGAGTAAATAGGCATATTCTAGGTTCACTCGTCCCATCGTAGACCTCATCTATCGCTTACCATCAGGCGAGATCGAGGTCAAAAGTGGGCTCAACCGTAATAAAAAAAAATAAAGACGAGGATGCACGGCTGTGGTGGGGGACAGTTGTCAGATTGCTTTCATCGAGAACGGGCGATCAACTCTGAATAGCTTACAGAGGATTTTTATACATATACTAGCTGACCCAACAAACGTTGTTTTGCCATATAAATGATGAAATTACCAATATGGCTATTAAAAATAGGTGTGGTAGGTAATAGAAGGGTGAACATGCGAACGGTTCCATAATAATTGTTAGATGTTTTTGAACGGAATAAAATCGAAACAGAAGAGAGAGAAAAATTGGCCATGTCTGAGTAAAATTCGCCAACAAAGTTATGTTTGCGGTTTTTTTTACAATTAACGGTTGTATGTATTTTAGATGCCAAATCATAAAAAAAAAATTGGGTGGACCACCGATTCTTAGACTTACCGAATATGCATATACAATTTCATAAAGATCGGTGAAGCCGTTTTCGAGGAGTATGTCAACTAACACTGTGACATGAGAATTTTATATATATAGATTGTTTTCATTATAGCGAGGAACGAGGATCTCGTGGCTAAATAACAACAGACGCCAGATCTTCAAGGTCAAGCAAAAATTGCCAAGGTCGGTCCGTGGAGGGGTGACCATCAACATATCGACATTCCTCCGTACCTCGGAAAGCACGCTTAGTAATTTCTTTGTCAATCTTTTCATTTGTACATCTTTGACAGTCGTTACGGGTAGTCAAAACTCAAAAGCCCTAAAATTTTAAACAAGTCTTGTCAAACAGTACTGTGTTACCCAGCGGTTGTGAAGGTCAGGTAGGCCGTAGCCTCATGTAAAATACTGATAAATACTAATAAAATACTCAGCTGCATCTGGCCGACCCCAACATAATTGGGAAAAGCTAAAGCAGATGATGAGTTTCAAGTATAGAAGGTACAGACGGCAGCACATGAAGCTCCCCGAAACTGTCAAATTTTCCCAATCAACCTTGAACCTAATTTCTTTAACAATAAAGTTGAAAATCTATTAAAGAAATTTGACAATTTGTTGTAGCTTGATGTGCTGGCGTCTGTACATTCACATTTCGGAAAATCCTTACTAATATTATAAATGCGAAAGTTACTGTCTGTCTTTGTGTTACACAATCACGTCTAAACTACTGAACCGATTTTTATGAAATTCGGTACGGACATAGTCTAGAACCTGAGAAAGGACATAGGCTGCTGTTTAATGCGAAAAAAGAGCTGTAAGGCGTTAAAATAGGGGATGAATTAAGTTTGTATGGAAATTACGTCAATTTTAAAGCTAGAAGCTTGAAACTTATTTTTTAGCCTTTAGATTAGATATTAATAAATACGACATTCAAATTATGTATGAGTTTTATTTTCAAAATAATTAGCCGAAAAAATTAAAAATGCTGCCAAAAGTCACTATTCCGCGCGGACAAAGTCGCGGGCACAGCTAGTATAATTTAATTGTATCTCTCAATAAATTGGGTTTTTGAAAATTGCGTAGGAAAATTGCGTAGTCATCACACAAAAGAAACTGCGGTCAGAAGCTAGCTATCTATACTTTATTTTCTGGGTGGGAAAATTATCAAATGACTCCTCCCGCTGTGGGTAGAGCGGAAGCGAGTGTCAGACTTCTACTGACTAAAAACCCACCCTGCTCCTTCAGTTGCCCTTGCGTTCCGGGGCCGCGGTATCTCGTTACAACATTTCCGCAACCCCGGACATTCCCGCAACCCCGGTAGCTATCTATACTTACCACCATAAATACGCATTCGACGACACTTGAGTTAACCACCTCGTTGGCATCTTCCCTGTTGGGCAGCAACCCGCTGATCATGTAGCACAGCTGCACTACCTGTTAATGATAAAATAAGGTAAGTAGGTATGCCATTCATATTCTACAGATGAGGTACATTCTCATCTTACAAGAGCTTCTGATGTAACTGCAGATGATCTGATTAAGTAATGATTCCATTAATATACACAATTAACTACGGATCGCCACTTGCGACGATACCAACTTGTAACATCGCTTGTAGGTACTTGTTTTTGGATTCATCATAATGAAGATTTAATTTATTTAAACTTTACTAGCGACCCGTCCCGGCTTCGCTCGGGCGCAATGTACTAACAATATGTATGTATTATACATATAAACCTTTGTCTTAAATCACTCTCTTAAAATCCGTTGCGTAGTTTTAAAGATCTAAGCGTACAGACAGCGGGAGCGACTTTGTTTGATACCATGTAAAGATTTGATACAAATAGTTCAAAAGTAGACTTAATATGCTTCAGGCATTCTCCACTAGTCAACCATGGGCGAAGAAGAGACAACACGGCGGGTATATAAAACAATACACTAAGCAGAAAATATATTTCAGCAAAGATTAGAATATGAAAATGTTCTTTGCCCTTATTTTGATAACTATGCGTTTGCCGAGATCACTTTGTGATATTGTGGTCTTCAGAACGTTTAAGACCCTATCTTCTGCAGCAGCATATGATACACGGTCTTGTCGATTTGCTCTTCTATTAGACTCAGGAGAAGGTTCATCTAAGTTTGCGCATATATATTTCTACACTATCCCTTTGATGGTTAACTATGTTTTCAACGGAATTTAGTATATTAGATTTAATTCAGGACATTTTCGAACAAGTTTATACTATTTAATTTACGTTATACAGAGAGATTGCTACCTATTTCGTAAAGAAATCTAAAAGTATGGGTCAGTCGAGACATGGCGAGTGTTCCTCAAGTTGATTTCACAAAAAAACACAGTTGGTTAGTCTCCACTGAAACAGGCAAGCTTGAAAGAAAGAAAAAAAAATCGGTTTTCTATCGGTTACATTTCAGGAAGTGTGCTGCGATCAACGAATTAGGAATGATATAGAACACGAACTCCGCTCAAAAATGGTTCCACGCAAAATACAATCAAGTAGGCGGGGTGAAAAAAATACAATCAAAGCGCCTCTCAGTCTGACGTGCGCTCAGTGACAGACGCCAGAATCGTGTTGATTAGTGAAAAATCCAAGAAAAAGCTCGTTTCTGAGGGATAAAAATGACCTCCTGCGTAGTAAGGTGGTGTAAAAGACGGAAAGAAGGAAGTAAAAAACTAACTGAGATACCTTATCACTCGTAAGTAAAATAATTTCGTGTTTTATTTTCGTATAGACAACCACGAGTTGTCAGTATTATGCAACAGGCAGCCAGCCAGTTTTTAATACCTAATTATTATATATTTTATATTAAGTACAGAGTTTTACAAATTAGATGGATTGGTTTGCCTGTGTGTTTCTTATTTTAGTTTCCCCAAAAAAGAGATTCGACGACTACAGTGGATTGCAGCAGTCCGCTTAGAAAAAAGAGAGGATGACTGGTTACCAACTAATGCCAGTAGGGTCTGCTCCATACATTTTCGTAACGAAGACATATATTCGTCACGCACTGGCTATCGTATGCTAAAAAAATCAGCTGTACCTATTTGTACGGTTAGTACTTTGCACAGCATTTCGTGAAAAATTCGGATAAATCCTAGTAACTTAATTTAAGGATTGCTTAAGAATACATATTTTAAATCACGTCTAATGTGTTTTATGTTATCAGTAGGTATTACACCACGTTGAAACAATGCAGGTCATTAAATCGGCACTCCGTATAGGAGCTGATAAATAGAGCGAGCCAATATTTAGGAGATGTTTCTGTCCATTTTACTAAACAACAAAGTTTTGTTTTGAGTACCTCGAGTACCCTTAAATTTTGGCTCGTACTTTTTAAAAACCACCTTGTATATTAAATTTACTCTACTCACACATTATATATATATATATATATATATATATAAATCTAGTTTCACAGCTTATAAGCCTAAAGCTCTTCTGATGGGGGGTTAGCTAATGAATTCTTACCTTATTATGTACTTTAAGAAATTAATAAATATGAAATTCGGTAGATCCTGAGGAAACAATGATTTCCATTTAAAATAGGTATTAGGTAAGTAATAAAATAACTGTTTCATTTCCAAAGGGTGTTGTCCTAATGCTTGAAATGGACAGAAACTGCGAATAGTCCTTAATTCTTTTTAAAATAAAATATGTATAATGAAATAATTTTCAAGTTTGTTTAAGTAGGATATAAAAATATGGATATCATTAAAATATTTAACCTGATATCCGTTTAATTCATTCTTATTTTTATTGGAGTTCAGTGTTTATTTGACACTAGTAAGTGGCATTCAGCCAAACAGGAATCGTAAAATAAAAACTTTTTTGCAAAAAATAAAACCGACTTCCATATCAAAACACTACAAAGCCAAAAATAATTTTAATTTCGGTAGTCGGTGTTATTGGTTTTGTATTTTCTTTTTTTTTTCACACCGCCTTCCGAAATTAAAATTATTTTTGGCTTTGTAGTGTTTTGATATGGAAGTCGGTTTTATTTTTTGCAAAAAAGTTTTTATTTTCGCGCTTTTTAGTGGGTCAGTGAATTTTCCAAATCGATTCGTAAATGACGGAGTTATGCGCGAACAAAAAACGCAATGCAGAGTAAACGAAAAGATCATCAAGGTAAATTATTTTTTTCAACTTTTTTTGATTTTTCAGAAACGGCTCGTCCGATTTCGATAAAATTTTCATGGGACCATTTGGGAAGTATACCCTTTCCAACAAAAAAAGAATTTTTCAAATCGGTTGGCAAGCGACGGAGTTATGCGTGGACAAACATAAAAAAAAAAAAAAAAAAAAAAAAAAAATACAAACATCCGAATTGAGAACCTCCTCCTTTTTTAGAAGTCGGTTAATAATTCGTAACGAATTATATTGCTTTGCTATTTTTTTTTCAGCTTTAATTGCAGTTTGCAGATTTAGTGCACAGTAATTATTAATTTGATATAATTCGACCTATGTGTACCATAAATGTAAAAAATAATATATGCATGTCAATATTAATTAAAATCAAATATTTTTTTGAATAGAAAACGTATCGTAAACTGTATGAATCACATCTCCTTTGCCTTACCTACTGACAGACTGACAGTTTGACATTACTGCATTTTCGATTGTTTGTTTACTTGATTCTACAATAGCGCTTGCGAATTGAGTTACGTACGGTCGGCCAAGAAAGTGGTGTACCAGTTTTGATTTAGTTTCCCGGTCATCGAAAATTACAACAAGGTTCGTTATAAAAAGATATTACTGAAAGAGACAACATTATCATGACGTAAACCTATGTATTTAGTATTCATACGTCATATGTCACATATAAGTACATGACATTTTAACCTTTAGTATAAATGAAAAGGACATTAGTTTCTACAAAGCAATTGAAATGTTTCCAAACAAAAGTAATAAAAACTATTTAGACAACCGAATTCCATTTGAAAAAGAAAACTGACAATTGGCATTTTGTCAAATATATGCAAAAAATCGATATATTTTCCGTGTTATTTTTCAATCAACTGCATATAAAATCATCTCAATGCCTGCCAACTTGACCATTGCCGAAAGAGCACAAATAATTGCCCAATTTAATGAGGGAAGCAGTATCAGTGCGATATCCCGGAATTTGAATATATCGAGGCGTTCTGTCCGCTTTTGGATTCGTCGTGAAGGAGAGGAGGGAAGTTTGTTGGATCACAGAAGAAGTGGTCGCCGGCCTGCACTCTCCAATAACGATAGAGAATTCATGAGACGGGAATATGAAATCAATGGTTTTAAGCCCACAAAACATTTTGCGGAGATGTTCGATGTGAGTGCCCAAACAATAAGGAATCATCTACATTACATGGGGTTGCACCACAGGCATTACGCCAAGAAAATATATTTGACGGATGCTCACAGACTTGCTCGTCTGAACTTCGCCAGAGAGCACTTAGAGTTTGATTGGTCTAATACAGTGTTTTGTGATGAAAAAACGTTTAAATCCAGTCAGCATGGACGTCTTCACCTTTGGCGATATAATTCAACACGGTATAAAGATGATCATGTAATCCCAAATAGAGAATCAGGTCGAATTTCCGTAAATATTTGGGGCTGGATGAGTACGGATGGTGTAGGAGAATTGTGTTCTCTACCTCCTCGAGCGACGGCTGTAAATTATATCGACGTGCTTCAGAATGCAATGCTACCGACAGTCCGTAATGTTTACCCGGAGAACGAAGTGCCACAATTTGATTTTGTTCAAGATAATTGTTCAATTCATAATGCGAGGATCGTAAGAGCCTGGTTTCGTTCACACACTGACGTAAGGGTAATTCAGTGGCCCTCAAGATCGCCGGACCTCAACCCGATAGAAAATCTTTGGGGCCTTATGGTCCAACGATGGTCGCATCAAAATGAAAGAACCAAACAAGCTCTTATTAGTCACTGTAATTATATCTGGGAGGAAATGCGGGGAACCGATATTTGCTCACGGCTTGTTGGTTCAATGAGGTCTCGTCTTTTAGAGGTTATAGAGGCCAACGGCGGTTACACCCGTTTCTAATTTTTAAAAATTTTCAATATCTTCTAAATATTACTATATATGCTATGTTTTTGTTTGTTATAAGTATTTTAAAATTGATTGTAGAAATTTAATAAAAGGATAAATCTATTTTTAGCTTGTTTTTTATTGATATTGTAATTACAAGTTTACAGAAATTGTAGGTTTGTGGACTCGCCTTGTGCCTTTACAATTTTATGTAACTTGTTGATTACAATTCTGAATTTGTAGATACAATTTTGTCATCAAAATCTACAGCCCCCCGCCGTTGATTTTACGACGTCATTGGTTCCATCAAGTTCAAACTAAGAACAGCTGTCACGTTACAAACAGTAATAGTCATTATCAATAATCAGATAAAGACAGCAATAGAAGTTGTCAGATCGATCTGCAAGCGAAACTAATCTTTATCACCTATGAATCTGCAAGCGATATTCAACCTTAGGGTGGTACACCACTTTCTTGGCCGACTGTACGGATTGCTTTTTTATGGTATAGCAACGACTATGGTAATTTTTCGAAGATTTTGATTTTAGTTGTACACACGATACCCATTTTTAAACACGGACTTAGGTTGGACCCCCCTAAACGACGACTTGGCATCCTTAACCCTAGACTTATTACGACCAAAATTATTGAAATTGTAATGGGTTACCCACGATTTGTAGTAACATTTGGCGTATATTTCACTCTTGTTCATTTCAGGAATTTTTTTATATGGCCGACGGGCATTCCCTTTTATGAAGCTTTACACTTTTTGTAAACTTAATGTAAAGAGGTTTAATATTAATTTATAATATTTGAGTTCATAATAAATGACTGACTCCTACTGCATACTGCATAACACCATCCTTGCCGCTCGATGTCACAATACAATCCATTTCGTTCGCACTCGCTTGATTCGATATTTCAGTTCACTCTAACATTATCTTACTAAATAAAATAGCGCCCCAAATGAATGAATTGACGGATCCATGCGCAGAAAATAAATTTAGGAAAGTATTTTGTTTTGCTTGTGCGCGTGTTTCATTCGTATTATCAGTTTAGTGGTATGAGTTTGGAACCATGTTTTAGCGGGCTTCGTTAGAGAGTTATGTTTCTATATCATTCCGAATTCGTTGGCTGCGATGGAATTTCACAATCTAATTCCAACAAGACAAGACAACAAGATGCGTGAACGTTACATGGTGGACATCTCACCCTTACGTACAATACGTTTTGGGAAAACTTTCATTGTGCGTACAGCTAAGGAGTGGAATTCCCTGCCGGAGTCATTTTCAAGTCACGAGTGAACAGTTTACTTCTAGATAAACGTGCTTTATCTTCGAGCACAATATTGCTACCTAACCTAAACCTATTATCGATTTAAAAAAATGATGCACAAAGTACATAATAACAATAACAAAAAGACCATGTAAGACCTGCGAGACTAAAGACTAAAGAGCGTGATGCTACGATATTCTTCAAGGAAAAAATACCAGCGTTGGTATTCTGATAGGGCTCGCTATTTCGCCTCGGACATACAGACGAAGAACTATAAATATATAGTGTAGAGATTGATATAACACTGACCAAGTTAAGAGGTGTTTGCGGCACAATGGTCTTCAATGGCGTCTGCTGCTGCAGCCCGAACATACCGAATACGATGTAGTTGATAGCACCCGTCACGTAGTGGTCGAACATGCCGTTCAGTTGTTCGCGCTCCAGTTCGTTGTGGCGTCCGCGCAGCCATCTGATATGCATGTATATTTTATTAATTACTTTTTTTCTGATTAAATTTTTATTTCTTTGATTTGAATTAGTTATGATACATATTTTAATTATATACTTTATTTATTTTGTTTTGATTATTTTGATCATGGTGTGCTTACCTGAAATTAATACATTAGTCAATAAATCTATTGAGTGTTCTCTCATAAATTTGCATTTTATTTTGCACAATTTTTTTGTGAGCCAAGAAAATAAAATTAAAATATAATATAAACCTTGCTGATGCCCTATCTAGACACGCGGGAGCGTGTCAAGCCAAGTACTGGCGCGCAGCTCACCGTGTGTAATATTACACGAACCATTTGGAGCCACTTTTGAGCCCCTCATAACTCAAAAACTATTTCACCTAAACTTGTCAAATTTGGCACATATATTGAGACTGGCGAGATACACATGTGTTTCAAATTTTATAAACATATCTCAAACGGTTATTTAGATATTAACGTCCAAAATTCCTCATTTTTATGACTGACCTATAGATCAAAACTATAACCCAGTTCCAGATGACCTAGAAAGTTCAAATTTGGCATGCAGATAGGTAATTAGGTGAATACAAAGGAAAAAATCAGAAACTGGTATTTTTTTATCATTTTATTATAATTTTCACTTAACTTATAATTAGTGCCTGTAAATCTCTATATGTGGATTTTAAGATTATTACGTGAATATATAACGAGTTGAATACCACCCTTAATTTTTTTAAATCCAAATTTATCCGTTTTTGTACTTATAAATATGAATATAGTAAATTTTCGTATTTATTACGCGTAACTAACCGTATTCTACAACCACTAGCGCCACCTATTATCTTAGAGGGTCACTACACCATGGAGGCAAAACGCGTAAAAAGAATTCCGGATACTGAATGGGCAATTCAGTCGAACATTTCAAAGGTACAAGAAAATATAGAAAATAACATAAAAAGGACAATTATACCCCGTAAACGTAGGAAAATACAGTAGTTTAACAAAAAAGCATTTAGTATTAATTTTGTTATACATAAGTACCTACTACTAATTTATGTACAAAAAGTAATGATATCCCATCAAAAACATAAATGTGAAATGAGAGCCAAGTTCAATATTATTTTATATGCCTTGGTTGTTGACTTCAACGACAAAAGAAGTGAAATCTAAATGGGTGCCAAGTTCAATGGTCAGTTCTGAAATTTATTTATAACAATATAAAATATAATTTATTCTTGTAACTTAGGAGAATATATTGTAGCTTAAGGTCTGACTTGGCTAGTTTTCATATACGAATTATATTATAGTCTTCGCAAGTTCTAAGCCTGTTACTTGTCGGTTCTTATTTTATTATTCCCAAAATTTGGCTTGCTGGTAGAAACTAACCATCGAACACAATAATTCGTATATGAGAACTAGCCAGGTCAAACCTTACGCTACAATATATTCTCCTAAGTTACAAGAATAAATGATATTTTATATTGTTATAAATAAATTTCAGAACTGACCATTGAACTTGGCACCCATTTAGATTTTACTTCATTTGTCGTTGAAGTCAACAACTAAGGCATATAAAATAATATTGAACTTGGCTCTCATTTCACATTTATGTTTTTGATGGGATTATGTTTTTCTTTAAAAAGAAGTAAAACGCGTTTATAAAAATCATAATAAGATGTGAAAAGTGTTCGAAAGTGTTGAAACAAATGTTACAAAGTATGCATCGCAGTTGCTATTTTCTGGGTATGAATATAGCAAAAAACACCGGTAATACTTCGCCATTCAACAGTTCTTACCAGTGTATTCTGAGAAACAACCGATAAAAAGAGTAGAAAAAGTAAGTAGGAACTATTCACACAAAATAAATATAATTTGGAGCCGCTGGGTATCGATTCTGGTACCTTTCGCATGCTATGCGAGCGCTCTACCATTTACTACCGATATAGCAACTGCAAGAGTTCTTGTGAGAAAATCAGAAATTAAATAGAACAAAATACATTATTCGAAATTTTAGAAAGCTGAGATTTTTAAGTCACAGTTAAATACCTGTCATATGTAATAAGGTGTGTGTGTGTGGTGTGTTATGCTCAAGTTCGGGTCAACGAGCATTATGTCAGCCCTAGACGATAACATAGACGAAGCAAGTTTAGGTGACCCGCTTCAAACATTACATTTTGCTGAACGGGACCTAATTGGCACAGCCGTGATACACACTGTTAACGCCATAATTTATTTCTTATATTTTCACGCCTAATTATTGGCAACTCTAAATAATATTAGTATCTGTGCAACGTAAATTTCCTTCCGCATTCCCTTTCCCTTCTGCAACCCTTATAATGCCTGAGCGAGAGCGAGAAGGAAGATCCGCGATGCGCGGACGCTGTCGCGTGCCGCCTTGAAAAAATAAACCGCCAGTTTCTCATCCGCTATCAAGACTTGCGGGTCGCAATTAAACCCTAAGTCAAAGAGAACTCATATTTCACCGCGAAGAACGAAGATTGTTATTAAACTGTGCAAGTGCGTGGCTTTGTGTGTTGTGGAAAGTGCAGATCCTCGTCCGTACGTACACGACATCGTGGACGCGCCGCCGCCACGTGGCTAAGGAACCCTCGCCGTGTCTCCGCCATAGCTCACCAGGCAGGTACGATCCTCATTTCCCCACACCACCAGCACCTACTTGCATCATAGAACCGCCCCTGATACAGTCCACTAAGAAAAATTCGTTTTTCAAACCAAGGCTTTAAGCCGCCGCAACATTTTTTGATCCTACGATCACGGATACCTTTTTTCTATACTCTTTCGATAACGGATATAATTATTCTATCCGTATATCATCATCCCGCAATTATATTTCATTTCAATCTTCGTTCCTTAAACTCATATAATAAACCGCTTTCATTTATTACAATACCTACCTACGTCGTCCTTGCGTACATTCAAAGGTATATCGCATCCCGCTCAACATAATATTTAATTTATGTAGGTACATAGGAAAATATAACCTACCTACCGCTCGCCCGCTTCGCCATCTTTCGTTTACGACAACCGTAGGTACTTACCAATACCACACCGCGCGCAGATCGTTGCGATTTATTTTAGCTAAGTATTATAAACACCTACAAAAATATCGAAAATGTCTAAAAAAGTAACCATTGAATCGGATGATCCGATAGAATCCGCCATTCAAATAGCACTGTCATGTCGTAATATGATTTTTGCCCGCATGCAGATCATTTACGATTTAATGGAAAAAATGAAGTCCGGTATGGAACCGCTAGAAAAGTTTATGTGTGCGTGTGTCAATATCGATGCGATGCGTACCGAGTTCCTCGAGGCATTTAATAAACATAATTCGCTTCTTCTAAAACAAAACCCTAAAAATACGATTGATGAACAGTCGTGGATTAGTTTTGAGGAATTATATTGCCGAATTAAATATAATCATTCGAATTACTCAAAATCAGCTCATACTTCTAATGGTAGTGGTGTCATTAAGCAAACAGTTCGCTTGCCTCCCATTGAAATTATGTCATTCGATGGCGATATTCGTAACTGGCCCCTATTCTACGCTAATTTTAAAAGCACGGTACACGAAAATAATACATTGACTGATTCGGAAAAACTATATTATTTGATGGGGAAATTGACAGCTAAGGCTCAAACCGCGTTCTCAGGAGTTTGCCCTAATGGCGATAATTACCAATTAATTTTTAATTCACTCGTAAACAAATACGAAGACAAACGTATTTTGGCTTCTGGTTACCTTAATCGGATGTTTGAACATAAATCTTTTAATACCGCATCTATTCAGAATTTCGAATCCTTTTCTGATAATTTTGTTTCCGCCGCAAACGCATTAAAAAATCTTAAAATAAATGATTTGACAGATTTGATCTTTTTCCATGTCGCTATAAAGAAGGTCGATTCTGAAACCGCTCGACTTTTCGAAATGGATTCGAAGGACGAAATTCCTAAATTCGAGAATTTAGTACAGTTTATTAAAAATCAATCTCGCATTTTACAAAATACTAAAGCTTTAGACAGCTCGAGCTCCACTCAGTCTAATAACAATTCTAAAAATAAAAAAACGTCTAAAACTCCACAACCGCAATCTTACACTGTAATTGATAAATCCGCAAAATGTTTGTGTGATGGCTTTGTCCATGAACATTTATTTAAATGTCCCGCCTTTTCTAAAATGACGCCAAGTGATCGTTTCAAATCAGTGAAGCAAATCGAAGCATGCACTAACTGTTTAAGTATTAAACACAAGGCCAAATCCTGTCAGTCTGAATCTAGATGTAAAACTTGTAACAATAAACATCACACGCTTTTACACTGTAATCGCGAATCGCATGCGACTGCATTATCGAACGATATTGATAATACCGCACGTACACAAGCCGATTCAAACGCCACGGCTCGCGCTAGAGATAGCACTGCTGCTCCCGAGCAGCTGTCCTTGTCGCACGCACAGGCTCCACGCGAGCAACATGCGCACGATGCCGCCGCCCAGAGCGCCCCGCAATGTAACGCGTCCATTGCTGCGTCGAGGTTTTACGACTCGAACTCCCGCGTATCAAAGCCGCAAGGTAACACGAATACTACTATTTTGTTGTCAACCGCTACTGTAATAATTCGAGATGCATTTGATAAGGAACATTTAATTCGTTGTCTATTAGATAGTGGCTCACAAACTAATTTTATTACCGCAGAATGCTGCAAACGATTAGGTTTAACTAGGCATTCATCTGATACGCCTTCCGTTAAGGGTATCGGTGGTACGGAAAAATCCGTTAAGGGTTCCGTACAGTTTACTTTCTTTTCCCGCTTTAATCCGAACGTTACTTATAACGTTAATTCGCTAGTTGTCGATGCAATCACCGACAATCTACCTAGCGCCCCCGTAGATATTTCCGCTTTGCCTTACTTATATGGTTTACCGCTCGCCGACGAATCGTTCGGCACACCCGGTCGCATCGATGTGCTGATCGGGGCATCGCTTTTCCCGCATCTTCTGCTGCCCCGCGTAGTTAGCAGCAACTCCTCCGCGCCGCCCGCCATGCAGACGGTACTCGGTTACGTCATCATGGGCACTGTGCCCGTGTTGCCTGTGCGTCGTAGCGAGACTGCACTAGCTTGTTGCTCATATGTTTCGCACCCGCCTGACAAAGACTCATTAGAATCGTCGTTGAAAAAATTCTGGCAGGTCGATGAAGCGCCCGTCACTCCTTCAACGAGCAAATCGCTCGATGAACTAGAGTGCGAGCATTTTTATAATTCGACCACGGAACGCGATGAGGAAACAGGTAGATACTCTGTAGCCTTACCTTTTCGCAGCGATGTGTTCCAATTGGGAAACTCACTCGATGTCGCGAAAAAACGTTTTTTCTGCCTTGAAAGGAAATTAGAATCCGCACCCGAGTTACGTACTGCGTATGATGACGTCATCTGCGAATATATTGATAAAGGATATTTATCGCCTGCTCCTCCTGATAGTTCAGACAGTAGTTGTCCTGACTATGTAATTCCGCATCACGCAGTTGTACGTTTAGATAAAACAACAACAAAATTACGCTCCGTGCTAGATGCTAGTGCTAAAACGAGTACTGGAGTATCTCTCAACGATGTTTTGCACAGCGGCCCGAATTTACAGGGCGACTTATTTACCATAATTTTGAATTTTCGCTTGTTCGCATTCGCACTGTCGGCTGATTGCCGACAAATGTTCTTACAGATTAAAGTAAGAGAAGGTGATCGCCGCTTTCAACGCATCTTATATCGCTTCAGTACAAACGATCCTCTGGTTCTATATCAGTTTAACCGCGTCTGTTTTGGTCTCAAGTCAAGTCCCTACCATGCGATCCGCACAGTTCGACAGTTGGTTCAAGACGATGGTCATCTCTTCCCGCGCGCCAGCGCTATCATCATGGACTCGCTGTATATGGATGACGTAGTCTGCAGCGTAAGCTCCGAATCGCGAGCCATCCAGGTTGCCCACGAACTGATCAAACTCTTTAGAGGCGGTCAGTTCGAGTTAGTCAAGTGGACTAGTAACTCTCAAACTGTACTAAACAGTATTCCGGCGTCGCATAGATTGACCGATCAACTAGAATTCGACAAGTCGGTAGAGCAAAAGGTCCTCGGCTTGCGCTGGTGTAGGTCAAATGATTGCTTTGAATTTCTTATTTCCGCACCGCCAGATACGTGTACTAAACGTGCTATACTATCGGCCGTAGCTAGACTGTGGGACATTATGGGTCTTGTCGCACCTGTAGTTCTCTACGCTAAACTGCTTATCAAAGAGTTATGGTTACTGAAGCTCGATTGGGATGACACCCCCCCGCGTCACATCATAAATATTTGGCAAACTTTTCGCTCTGCCCTTCCGCTTTTAAATGATTTTAAAATTCCGCGCCATTTAGGTATTGTTGAAAACTGTATTCTCCGCCTAATTAGATTTTCTGACGCCAGCGAAAGCGCCTATGGCGCTGTCATCTATGCGCATATTACTCGCAACGACGACGTGGTCCTTCAGCTGGTTTGTGCAAAGTCGAAGGTATCGCCGGTTAAACCATTAACTATAGCTCGACTGGAGCTCTGCGGTGCCGAGCTCCTCGCTAAGCTTCTTCGCCGTGTTCATGACACTTATAATCCGCGTTATAATGTTACCGCTATGTACGCATTCACCGATTCAAAGGTGACTCTTTGCTGGATAAATTCCTCTCCGCATCGTTGGCACACGTTTGTGGCCAATCGTGTCGTTCGCATCATAGACAACGTCCCCGCGGAGCATTTCTATCATGTGGCTGGTACTGAAAACCCGGCGGACTGTTTGTCACGTGGTTTAACACCTGACAAATTCATTGAGCACCCATTATGGTTGCACGGACCCGCTTGGGCTAAGCTTGATCCTTCCGGATGGCCCATACATAAGGTTAATGACTTGAATTCGGAACCCATTCCTGAAGAAAAGGTCCACGCGCACCCCATAGTCGCGGACTCAAGTTCAGACAATTCGCTTCTACTCACACTCGCAGAACGTACGTCGTCTTGGAACAAGTTGCGGCGTATTATTGTTTTCATATACCGCTTCATGAAAAAACTCCCGCGTCGAACTGACGCCGTTTCCGCTAGCGACCTCGAATTCGCTGAAACCATTTTGTTGCGTCATGTTCAACGAAAACACTTCTTAAAGGATTTTTCCGAGTTAAAAAATAATAAATTTTGTTCACCCGCTCTTATTAAACTAAAGCCATTCGTAGATGGTGATGACTTAATCCGCGTCGGAGGTCGATTAACTCATTCGGCTGAGGCCTATAGTACTAAACATCCTGTAGTGTTGCCCCGACATGATCGCATAGTTGAAATTCTCGTCGACTATTATCATAAAAAATATTTACATGCAGGTCCAGAACTCACTATGTCGTTATTACGCCATAGGTATTGGATCTTGTCCGCTAGACGAATTATTCGTCATAGAATTCACAAGTGCAATGCATGCCATAGGTGGAAACCGCGACCTCATGGTCCGCCCATGATGGGCGATCTTCCGAAATCTAGAGTAAATGTTGCTCTCAAAGCTTTTTCTCATACAGGGTGTGATTACGCTGGCCCTATACAGTACGTGCCCATACGCAGTCGAGGTGCGAAGAGTCGCAAGGGCTACTTATGTATCTTTACCTGTATGACCACTCGCGCTATTCACATCGAATTAGCTACAGATCTTACAACTGTTTCGTTCATAGCCGCGTTGAAACGGTTTTTATCCCGCCGCGGACCGGTACAATGTTTATATTCGGATAACGCGACCAATTTTCGAGGAGCTAATTCGTTTTTACGCGACTTATATACTTTCATAAATAAAGAATACCGCCCGCGCTTTGAAGAGGAGCTCGCTGAGCATCGCATTCATTGGCAATTCATTCCACCCGCGTCACCGCATTTCGGTGGATGTTGGGAGTCCATGGTGAAGGTCGTAAAGACTCATCTTTTCAAGACAATAGGTCAACAACTCCTCTCTTATGAAGAATTAGTTACAATTCTTTCTCAAATAGAGTGCCTGTTGAACTCCAGGCCTCTTACTGTGCTTAGCGCTGATCCGGTAGAGCCTAAGGCTCTCACCCCTTCACACTTTTTACACACTGTTCCGCTTAACTCATTGCCGGCCGCGGAAGTAGGTTTATCGTCTGACAACCTGCTTCAAAGACATTCTCTTATGGATAAATTAGTCCAGTCGTACTGGAAAAGATGGCGAAACGAGTATCTTCATAGTTTACAATCGCGCTTAAAATGGAATAAACCTGACGGAGACATGATTAAGGAAGGTACTGTAGTAGTGATTGTTAATGATAATGCGCCTCCTTTATCCTGGCCTCTAGGTGTTATTGATAAATTGCATACGTCTAAAGACGGTAGCACGCGAGTCGTTTCCGTACGCACTTCTAATGGGATTCTTGTGAGACCTGTGGTCCGCTTATGTCCCCTTCCTACTCAGTAATATCTTATTCAGTCCATTCCCTCTTTAAGTTAGATTTAAGTGTAATTTCTATTGTATTAATCTCTTTTAAAGGTGACTCTTTAAGGCCGCGGGGAATGTTAACGCCATAATTTATTTCTTATATTTTCACGCCTAATTATTGGCAACTCTAAATAATATTAGTATCTGTGCAACGTAAATTTCCTTCCGCATTCCCTTTCCCTTCTGCAACCCTTATAATGCCTGAGCGAGAGCGAGAAGGAAGATCCGCGATGCGCGGACGCTGTCGCGTGCCGCCTTGAAAAAATAAACCGCCAGTTTCTCATCCGCTATCAAGACTTGCGGGTCGCAATTAAACCCTAAGTCAAAGAGAACTCATATTTCACCGCGAAGAACGAAGATTGTTATTAAACTGTGCAAGTGCGTGGCTTTGTGTGTTGTGGAAAGTGCAGATCCTCGTCCGTACGTACACGACATCGTGGACGCGCCGCCGCCACGTGGCTAAGGAACCCTCGCCGTGTCTCCGCCATAGCTCACCAGGCAGGTACGATCCTCATTTCCCCACACCACCAGCACCTACTTGCATCATAGAACCGCCCCTGATACAGTCCACTAAGAAAAATTCGTTTTTCAAACCAAGGCTTTAAGCCGCCGCAACACACACAAAATGCTTTTTTATTTAATTAAGTTTTGGGGATATGCGGAACTGGGGTGGAAAGTCCCGTAGTTTCCATTAAAAAGGGAGGGTCTCCCATCAGACAGGTCATTTGGCCTGGTGGGCAACTTTTCCTACGCGATGCATGATTGCAATGCGTAGTTTTTATGTTGTGAGATACCTAGATAATGTAAACACAAAGTAAGTACACACTCTGTAAGTAACTACAAAGTTATTGTTTTCTATATATTCATTGTTTTTTTTTTTTTTTTATTGATAATAGGCTCGCATTTGATCACCATCTCACCTGATGGTAAGTGATGATGTGGTCGAATTGGGTACAATTCATTGTTTGCCCGAATCTGGGTCAACCAAATATATGTCTTTTAAAAATTATCACACAATATTATAGCGCTAAGCTTTCGCGAGCTGTTTTCAGCTCGCATTTGGCTAACGTCAACAGTTCGTGCATACGCTTTATACATATCATTTTGAATAATAGTAAACGTGATTTTATTTATAAATAATGGGACACATTGTCTTAATATGGTGTCATTCATGCCTCCAATGCTTACACGAACTGATAGACGCCACTGTCGCCACGCCAAGTCAAACCGGAACGGAAGAAACAGACTGCGCAGTGGTTGAGCGATTGGCTGCTGCGCAGTGTCATCGGTTTAGTTAGTTAACATTAGTTCAGTGCGAAACTCTTGGTGATGATGATTTTTTTGTTATGTCTAAATCTGATCGAAAATAAAATAGAATGTGTTTGAATACAAACCTGTCCCAGTAAGGCTGGTACCCCAAATTCTTCGGATCGACAAACACCATTCCAGCCCTGGACACAGTAGCAGGCGAGGCATAGTTCAAGTCACCGACTTCGAACAGCAGTGCACAGTATGGCGCCAGTCGGATCCGCTCACCGTTGGCTAACGTCAGCAGTTTGTTATCGTCCATAACTGAGTTCATATTCTCTATCCAGAGGGCGTCCACGTCGCCGTCGAAGAGAGAGTAGCGACGTTCTTCTTTTTCTAGTGGCCTGGTACCAAATGATTGTATTAGTAGCCTGATGAACAATACGATTTTGAAACAGTACTTTATTTTGTGGAAGACAAAGTTCAAATTTCATCGAACCTTAAATATCGATAATTCCATCAGAGAGTCAGATTCAGAAAATTAAGAAAACAGAAGAGAGTTTATTAAAAAAGTAGCCCTGCCCGAGTTGGAATCGTTCGCAAAGGAATCATGTATTTGTCATACGTTCCTTTAACACCACAGACTTATACAAAAAGCACATTCAAGAGCGTCAATAGTTAATGGCTACGGTGTCGGATTTGTGATTGACTGGTCGCAGGTTTATATTCTAGTATTTATATTTTACTTCTATTGCCGTAAACCCATTCCAGACACAAGCATATTTAGCTTAGTTGGAGGGGTTAACAAAATCGCTAGTAATGTGAATTCTACCCACGTTGATAGTTCTCTTTAAAAAATAGTGTAGTATACTGATCTCTATTTTAAAATATTACGTAGAATAATAATACCTGTTCATCTCTCGGAATATTCTCGAATATAAGCCATCAGTCCAGTCGCGAGTCACAGGATCCAGTATCCCGTACAGCTCTATTACTGAGCAAGCCTGGAAAAATAGTTATCACTTTCAAAGACATCAAGTTCGTGCCTGGTTACCTATCCCATTTACTTGAGGGCAGTTCAACACATTTTCTTCTTCCACTCTCCCCTGTCAGTCGTCACAGCATCATTTCTCTTTTTTCTTTCATATCAGTCCTCACACAATCAATACATCCTCTCCATCCAGCAATATTCAAATCCATCGCTCTTTCAGTTATATGCGTCTTTTAAAGTCAATTTATCTATTTCAACAAGACGATCAAAATGTACTTTTGAACATCGATATTTAAAGTTAAAATTGATATTTATAAACACTTTTTACCAAAAAATTAAACCGACTCCCAAAAAACACTGCAAAGTGAAAAATAACTTTAATTTCGGTAGTCGGTGTCTTTAGTTTTGTATTTTCGTTTTTGGCACCGACTTCCGAAATTAAAGTTATTTTTCACTTTGCAGTGTTTTTTGGGAGTCGGTTTAATTTTTTGGTAAAAAGTGTTTATTTCACTCTTTTTAGTTGGATGATTTTTAATTTACCTAGTTACAAGAGACTAAATGTCAACTACTTATCACCTTTTACAAAATATTGCTTTTCCCGGTGCAGGGCCGTTAATTTTTGAGGAGTTCTCCTGGTACATCACCATCAGCTCTACTTCACCGCATTGTGACGAGCATAAAGTGCTTAACATCCATATTCAAGTAATCGAATCGCAATCCACTCAATACTTATTATTGAGTAGTTTCGGCGGCCATCTGTGGTCTTCATCATCAGTTCCACTTCCCCAAATGGTACTTTTTGAGAGCAACTGCACAAGTTACTATAAGAAATACCCAAAACGCCATAGGTGTGCCTATAATATTTGAAGAGTTCCCTCGATTTCTCCAGGATCCCATCATCAGATCCTGACTTTGGTGATAATGGTACCAATTTCAAAGTATACCCATTCGAACAAAAAAAGAATTTTCCAAATCGGTTCAGCCGTCTTCGAGTACTCGATGATCATACATAAAAAAAAAAAAAAAAAAATATACGCGTCGAATTGATAACCTCCTCTTTTTGTCGTCGGTTGAAAACTAGCTGTACTCGCTACTAAGTTCACGTGGGAATTGATATTAAACTACGCGGTTTTTCCCATAGAAATTTCAATCCCTTGGAAGTTCCAGGACAAAGTCTCTCTTCTATCATTCAATGAAAGTCCCATAAAAATCTGTTTAGTTGTTTCTGAGATAAGCTCGGACAAACAGGAAGACAGACAGATAGATACATTTAAAAAGTTAATGTGTTTTACTATATTATAAATAACTAAAAGCAACACATGACAGGCAGACACACACTTATTTTTTTATACGTATAGATATGAATGTATACATAATTATGTACAATGTATAGAATATATGAGTGACTAACGTCGTAGATAGATAATAATAGACAAGTGAAAGTTCACTTGTTCCAATAACCTCACCTTGGGATTAACCACGGTCAGTTTAGTAGGCAGCCCCAGGAGAGTCTGCGCCTTTACGATCGTGTGGATGATGACCGTCTTCCCTCCCCCGGTGGGGCCTACGATCATAGAGCAGTGGCGAGTCATCATGGTCTCGTATAGCTGAACTACTTTGTCCACCTGTGGAGAAATAATTTAATTAATAATTCACATTACCTACTCAATCTTATTAACCCGTCCAACTAAGCTAAATATGCTTGTATCTGGAGTGGGTTCGCGGCAATAGTGTAACCCGCGACCTTTCGATCACAAGTCCGAAAAATAGGTCCTAAGTAATAAATAAATAATATTAAATAATATTTTTAATATATTATAATATTCAACAGGTACTTTGCATTTATTTATGGTTCACCAACAGATGTTACCGCTAAACATGATTGATGTGTGATAAGGTAACAATTAATCTGCACACCTAATTAAAGGTAAACACCGCATGCTTCGTGTTTAACCGGTAACAAAGAGAGATGAAAATTATTAATTTTAATTAATTATTATTTGTAGCTCACCAATAATTCTGTATGTGTCTTATGCTACGGGGACCATATTGAATACCGTGATGAAGTGTTCCGTACAGTGACTATTAGAGCCAGTTGATAACCAGAGTTGGATACTAGTTGTCAGGCATTTCGTTGAACTGGGCCTATTTGGTTCAGCAGTGAGTTGCACAATACCGCATGTGCACAATGTCGCGTTAGTATTAAGCTTTTAGTATTCATACGGTTTTATTGTTCTTGTGTGTATTTGTGGCATGTACCAATATACGTTTTTTATTTTTTATTTTTGCGAGCGAGCAAAGTGGAGGACTTATTTCTAAACAACTAAATTATGCCAAAATGGCATGGCCTAAATGGCCAATACATCTTAATCACTGAAGATGATACTCTACTTTCAATACAGACTTTAACTTGAATGTCATTGTAACAATTGTTCCAGTAATTTTGTATATAGCTACGTATTCTTTTTATCTATGCCTACTGCGAGACACTTGACAGTCAGCCGGGGATTGACACTAAATTTCATAATAAGTACATGACCAATTGACCATTCATTATTAGAAACCGCTTTATCTGCATTCATTTGTAAATATCTGTTTTCCCTGTTCTTCCAGATATTGCAAACGCAAAACCTACATTTGTTTATGCACTACGTAGATAGTCCTGACCTGATGTGGCAGCACGATGTACCCATCTTTGTCGAGTACCTCAGCGACGGCTGCGTTGAAGTCTGGGTAACCTACGCGAGGGCACTCCAATCCAGGGAACAAGTCCTTGATCAAACCCAGGAATAGTGGGACGTCTTCGAACACAAACTTCGGGTGGTTCATATCTCTGAAAACAGAGGGAGATATTTAACTTAAAAAATATAGCCATATAAATAAAAAAAACATCTACTACAACCATCAGCAGGTACCAGATCATTTAGAATCCGTATGATCACGGGATCCTCACTTTTTATTGCACGATTTGGTACTATTCTGATTTGGCTAGCCTAGAACTGAAATGATTTATGATACAAAATAAACATATTGAGTTAGCAAAGGAAACGCTTCTGAAAATACTGTGCCTATGACGTAGATAACTTAGCTATCCACTTGTAATTTATGTGATAAATAGGATAGTAAATAAGTCGATACCACTTAAGAAATTAAAAAAGAGAAATATCAATAAGTTCAAAAGTAGTATCTAGCAAGTTAGCAACTACCTTTATTTATTGTTTTTATGTATCAAAATATGTATATCGACGGTTAAAAGGAAATAGGGTATAAGCGACAAAAAAGAAATGTTCAGGAGAGCCGTAGTTTAGAATTTTAGAAAAACTGATGTATTTTTTATTAAAACATCGTGAAAATTAAAACAGTTTTTAATTTTCCAATCGGGAAATATGATAAAATATAAGATAATAGAACACAAGAAACAGTCGGTTTTCAAAACTATACTAGTCCAAAATGTCACTTATAACCTATTTCCTTTTAACCGTCGATATGGTGCATCCCGTTAGACAGGAAGTCAATCCAGACAAAGTTGGGATAAGACTAAGTAGACAATTAGTGTTTCTCATTAACTTTCCTGTCGCAGGTCTGCTGGAAGAAATTTATTATGAAATAAACAGCAAGTTTGTGCTCTTTTTTCTGTATTTTAATTTTTGTATGTAAATCATTGAAGTGTAATAAATCAAAGTAGTTTTTTTTTTAAGATATACCACGTGTAACGGAAAGGGTATATACATACCAAGGGCACGCTTTCTTTGGATGATATCAAACGATATTGGAAGGGTTTCAACTCAAAATAAAATACTCTAACAAATTTTCGGTTTCGTATGTTTCTTAAATTGAAATCATAACAAACGTGTCACCGCACTACGTAGGTCAATAACTTTCCACGTTACTTGCAAATATTACGATAAATCTCTTCCGTAATTCTGTGCGGCTAGTACTGTAGTAGCCTAGCGTAAAGGCAGTGTTCTTTTGTCGGCGCGAGAAAGGAGGATTAAAAAAACCCTTCCAATATCGTTTGATATCACCCGAAGAAGCCGTGCCCTTGTTATGTATATACCCTTTCCGTTACACGTTGTATACACTGATTCCGGTTAGACTGGAAGCCGACTCCAACATAGTAGGGATAAGACTAAGTAGAGTTGTGTTTTGCTAGTCGAGGAGAGGAGAGGAAGGGAGGATTACCTGAGCGCTCGCATGAGCACCATGATCTCGCTGAGGCTGGGCGAGTCTCGGCGAAGCTTGCCGGCCATGCGCAGCACAGCCGTGAGGGCGCGCAGCCCCCAGTCGTAGTGCGACTGCTTCGACAACTGCTGCTGTGCCACGTGGTACAGCATTGTCATCTTTTTGGCGAGCACCTGTTCACCAGGACGACATTACCGTCAAAGAGATTTTTTATTGGTTCATAGGCTTGTGTTTGACCACCATCTCGCCTGACGAAGATTACTCTAGGTAAGCGTGCTTCATCTTCGACAACGTGACCTATTTCCTTTTAACTTAAAGACTCCCCAGGTTATAGCTATAAGAAAATACAGGCTTCCGTAGTGAGTTAGCTGTTCGCACAATGTAAGTATTCAAAAATGTTGTTTTAGATTTTTTCTTTCGTAATTTAATCATCAAGGTACTCCTCCGACTCTAGGCTACAGGATTGTCAGACTTCTACCGACTAAAAATACACCCTGGTTCCTTTGTAACCTGGGCTGTGTTATCTATCACTTATTATCAGGCGTGATCGATGTCAAGAGTGGGCTCAAAAATCTCCAAACGTTGAACGCCTTTGCGGTCTAGTCTAATAGTAGTTTCCTGTGTTAAATATTATAGAATTCAACAATATTTGCAATATTTGTTCGGTACAATATTTGCAACCGAACAGCTCAGCACTTTTGTCTGCGTGCATTTCCATAAATGCATGTATCGCAGCTATTACCAGTTAGTACGTGTTCGACTACCAATCGCGTAACTCAAACCAAACTAGATCAAACCATCTTAGTGCTAATTTAGCTTAGATTTACCATTTAATAATTATTACCAATATTCAATATATCCTTTAAATCATATCATTTCGTATCATTAAACCAGTCTAATATAACACCAAGTCAATCAAATATCAACCAACTCAGAAGTTAATGCTAAACCAAACAAGCGTTAAATACTACATGGTCCTTCGGGTATTAAGGGCCTCGGTTCGCGAAGTGCAGTGAAGTGTTTGTGTACCGGGACCTTGCAACCAGTGTGAAGTGTCTGTAGGGAAAGTAGGGAGGAGATTTACCAGTTGTGGAGCGTAAGCAGCATATAAGGTCAGACCAAACCATTTTATATATCCTTTTTCTTAACAATTTATCTGTTCGTGAGAAAAATGGAGCAGTTAGCAATCAACCAAACTGAAATATATGACTCTCTAGTTAAACTTTTAACCAATATCAAAAAAGACGGAGCAGACCGCAAAAACATAGATTACTGTAAGCGGAAGTTGGAGTTATTAGAGAATTATTGGAGAGATTACCAACGTAACCATAGGAAATGTTGTGAGTTTGCGGAATTTGATCATGTATATTTTACCAAAAACTGTTTCGATAAAGCAGAGGAAATTTATGTGTCGATCAAGCAACTAATTACCAAAACCATGGAGAACCTGTTACCAAAGCATCAAGGCGTCAACCAGCCGCTGGCAGAGGCCAGGACCACTAACCAATCTGGGGATTCATCTCGTTCTCAGGCATCCCAAATGCAGCACGGTGGGATACCAGTACCAGAAGAAAACAGCAAGTTAGAGGGATTGATTAAAAAGCAAACCATTCACTTCAGAGCGTTCATGAGAACAGTGACCACCATAGAAATCGACCAATTGCAGAGCAAGTGGGAGTTCGACGATGCTTTGAAATCTCTCCAAAATCGGTGGACCATCATCGACAATCTGCACTGGGAAATAGAAAGCGAAAATGGAAATGAAGATGTTTGGTAGCAGGAGGAGTTTACCAGATACGAACGAATGTATAATGATTTGAAGAAAACGATCAGCTCAAAAATGTGGTCTGTATCCCATCGTGACAAATGCACACCACAGATGGATATTCCGACTTTCCAGGGTAACTACCACCAGTGGACCTCCTTTAAAGATTTGTTCACAGAAACCATCCATAAAAACCCATCCTTATCCAACGCACAGAAAATGCAGTTTTTAAAAAGTAAAGTGTCAGGTGAGGCTGAGCGTCTGATACACCATCTTCAAATTAGTTCCGAAAATTATGAAGTATGCTGGGAAATACTTAACCATAGATATGACAACAGCAGACTTATATTTACATCTCACGTGAACATATTGCTGAACATTCCTAATATGCAGCAACCATCCATAAGTATGTTCAAAAGACTGCATGACATCACCAAAGAATGTCTCCATGCTATACAAAATATGGGAGTGGATATCACTACTTGGGATCCACTACTAGTACTTTTGTTGGGTCAGAAACTAGACAGTGAATCATTCGCTGAATATATTGAGTCAGTGAAGAACCCTAGGGAACTACCAATTCTACAAGAATTTCTGGATTTCCTGGAAAACAAGTTTACAGCCATGGAAGCATCTCGCCGTAAACAAGAATCAAACCATCAAAAGTCGACCACTCAACCACAGAACCATTCGAGTTACCAGGCAAACCAAAGGAGAAATTTCAATTCTAATTCTAACCAGCAAACATCTAACAAAAACAGCCATAACATGAACCACCACGGGAAGTCACTCCACGTTTCGCGTTCAATGACCTGCCCATTGTGTAACAATGACCACGGGCTTTGGATGTGTCCCCAATTTTTGCAAATGTCGAATGAGCAAAAATTAAAAACTGTCAACAAACTGAAGTGTTGCGTAAATTGCCTATTCAACCATTATGATAAAATATGTTTTTCTAGCAAAACATGTCGCAAGTGCAACGCCAAGCATAATTCATTATTGCATGAAGCAATCGCTACGAAAAGTAAACCAACCATATCAGCAAAATCTAACCATAAGGCTGTGCACACACCTAGCACGTCTTGCGTAACCAATAATGAACCAGTACCAACTTCAACTCATGTGTCCTGGGATGAGGTATCGGAAACACTTTTGGCTACGGCTATAGTCAAAGTGATGGGATCCGATGGTACATATCACACCATGAGAGCCTTGATTGACCAAGGTTCGCAAATTTCCTTGATAAGCGAGAAAGCGGCGCAAGTTTTAAAATTACCAAGACAACATTGCAAAGGGACAATATTCGGAGTAGGAGAAAAAGAAAATAGCTGCAAGGGAGTGATGAACATACGAATAAAATCTATTCATAGCGACTTCGCCTTAGAAGGGAACGTCCTAATAATGAACAACCTAATAAAGCACCTACCAAACAAATCTTTTGTAAAACCATCGTGGCCTCATATTCAAAATATTAATTTAGCAGATCCCCAATTCAATATCAGTCGACCAGTGGATTTACTCCTTGGGGCAGACGTCTACTGTAAGATTGCATTAGGTGGCATTCTGAGAGGTGATAATGAAGATCAACCAATAGCCCAGCAAACGCAATTAGGATGGTTGCTTTGTGGGACAATGACACCCAAGTACCTATGTAACGTCGTCCTTCACAAACGGAAAACGAAGACATCAACCAGCACATCGAAATGTCCACAGAAGATCATGAATGCTTACAGTATTTTCTCTCAACCACGGAGAAACTCGAAGATGGGAGATACCAAGTACGCCTACCATTCAAACCAGAAGCCAAGGAACAACTGGGTTCCACGAAATCATTAGCCTTAGCCCAATTTCAGAATTTAGAAAAGAAGCTACAGAAAAATTTGGTTCTTAAAGATCAATATGCAAAATTTATTGATGAATATCACACGCTAAAGTCTAAACCATATGAAACTATCAACCAGGAGCACGACACCCGAGTGCTATTTACCACACCACTGCGTCACTCGAGCTGAGTCCACCACCACGAAGCTGCGTGTAGTTTTCAACGCATCAGCTAGGTCATCATCAGGACTAAGCTTGAATGACGTTATGTACCGAGGTCCCAACCTACAACAAGATCTGCAGGAGCTGATTTTAAAATGGAGACAGTATCAGTTCGTTTTCACAGCTGATATCGAGAAAATGTACCGACAGATAATGGTACATCCTGAAGATCAGTCGTACCAGAAAGTATTATGGAGGGACTCACTATACCAACCTATTCAAACATACCAACTTACAACCATAACTTACGGCACAAAGCCTGCACCATTTTTGGCGATGATGTGCTTAAAACAACTAGCTGCCGAGGAAAAACACAATTTTCCTGACGCAGCAAAAGCATTAGAGGAGTGTTTCTACATGGATGACTATTGTGGAGGGGCTCATTCAATGGAACAAGCAAAACAACTTAAATCAGACCTCATAAAACTACTCAGCAAGGGTGGGTTTAATCTACGAAAATGGGCCACTAATGAACCCAAACTACTCGCTGACTTAGAAAAAGATTTGTGGAACCAGCAAATCTACGAGTTTAAACAGTCAGACTCAACGAAAACACTGGGACTTGGATGGAATCCGCAACAGGATAAATTTATCTTTGACTCAAAACTGGAGCCAGTACCAATATCAAAACCAACCAAAAGATCGCTTCTCTCCGACATATCAAAAATCTTCGACCCATTAGGCTGGCTCACACCATTAACTATAACCATGAAGATGCTATTCCAAAATGTCTGGTCATCAAGTCTTAACTGGGATGACGCGCTACCAGAAGATATCAAGATAAAGTGGCTAAACTTAAGAGGAGAAATAAAAGACATAAATACCATAGAAGTAAAACGATGGCTAGGAATAAAGAAAAACAATACCTTGCAATTACACGGATTCTGTGATGCGTCGAATAAGGCGTATGCCGCTGTTATATATTGTAAAGTCAGCAACCATAATAATTGTAACAAGGTAACCCTGGTCGCAGCAAAAGCAAGATTAGCGCCCGTTAGTAAAGATATATCAATACCAAGGTTGGAGTTGATGGGTGCCCAACTATTATCACAGCTGATGCAAAAGGTTCAAACTTGCTTAGATTCTTATAACCAGGAAATATATTGCTGGAGTGATTCAACAGCCGTGTTAGGATGGATTCAAGGGGATCCCGCGAGATGGAAACCATTCGTCTCAAACCGCGTGAAAGCTATCACCAAAATAATACCAAAAGAAAAATGGAGTTATGTCAAAACCATGGAAAATCCAGCTGACTGTGCAAGTCGTGGATTGAAAATTAACCAGCTCAGAAAACATGATCTATGGTGGCAGGGACCATCATGGATTCAATCATTTCAAAACCATGATACACCTAAAACCACGTATGAAACCAGCTTAGAGATAAGACAGTCGAATGCAGTAGTTGTGGAAAAACATCTAAAAGCAACCATGACCGTACCAAACATTATTCACCATCTATTAAACAAATTGAATTCCTTTGCAAAAATCGTGCGCGTTTTTGCATGGATACTACGATTACCTACTGCAAAGGCCGGCCGTCAACCTTATCTCACATTGCATGAACTTCGTCGCGCAAAACTGCTGATTATTAAAAGTGTGCAACACATGGAGTTTGCCGGTGACGTCAATTGCATGCTTAAGAATGGAATCGTACAATCGAAAAGTAAACTTTTACCATTACACCCTATCCTAGACCAAGATGGTATCCTACGGGTAGGGGGTAGATTAAGAAATGCACAGATAAGTTCAGAGATGAAACACCCGATCATATTACCACACAACCATCGAATCACCACGTTAATCATTAAATACGCTCATGAGCTAACCTACCACGGTGGAGCACGCCTTACCTTGTCAAACATTCGACAAAATTATTGGATAATCAGCGGATATTCAGCCACAAAGAAAGTCATACGACAGTGCGTTACATGCAAGAAGCAAGAGCCTATCCAACAATACCAACTCATGGGTGATCTACCAACATCCCGAGTGAACCCTGAAAGCGCCTTCTATCATTGTGGTGTCGACTACACAGGCTTTGTGGAAGTGAAAGCGAACAAAGGACGCGGGATAAAAACTACCAAAGGCTACATAGCGCTTTTCGTATGTATGGTGACGAAAGCGGTGCATCTAGAACTCGTCTCAGATTTAACGAGCTCAGCTTTCTTAGCTGCAATAACCAGAATGGCAGCACGACGCGGAGCTCCACGTCATATATATAGCGACAATGGAACCAATTTTGTTGGAGCCAACAGAAGGCTGCAAGAAGAATACGACCATCTTCAAAATATTTTCAATGAATCCTTCTTCAAAGAGATAACAGAATTACAAATCGAATGGCATTTCAACGCACCTTCTTGGCCTCATGCGGGAGGACTTTGGGAAAGAGCCGTGCGCAGTCTCAAACACCACCTCAAACGCGTGATTGGACAACAAAAATTTACGTTTGAAGAATACACCACATTGTTATTGGCATTAGCATAGGTGGCATTTAGTGTCGAAATTATTCGAAGATTTATGGAAGAGATGGAAAACAGAGTACCTAACTCAACTATCAACCAGAAACAAATGGACGAAATACCAGAAGAACGTCAACGTGGGTGATCTCGTAATGATACATGACGACAACTTACCAGCAGGGAAATGGCCAATGGGTCGAGTGATGGAAGTCCATCCAGGAAAAGATGAACTGGTCAGAGTAGTGACCTTAAAAACCAAAAACGGCTACATGAAGCGCCCTATTGTTAAACTATCCGTTTTACCAATAAACCAAACAGAGCCAACCTTACCAGAAAAACAAAAAGGTGAACCACTATTACAGCATCAAAATACTAGAACCAAAAAGGAACCACGTAATAGCCCGCAACCAAACACCAGAACGTACAGGACCTATCCCAAGATAGTAAACATTGCAATGGCATTATTACTGTTCTTAAGTATAATATTACCAACAACAGCTTCATACAATATTACGCAATTTAATACCAATAAAACTCTGTACTTTGACACTGTGGGGAAAGTTCAATTGATCCGGGATAAGTGGAAACTAGTCACATACTTTGATATGTCTCCATATTGGCAAGGAGACAAAGCCATAAATGACTTTACAAGCTACCTCGAGAAAACATGCGAAATAATTATGGAATCAAGTCACTGTCATATGATACTCCTACAAATACGTCACGATTACAATGAACTGCAATACTACAACCAGCTGCTGCTTAGCCAGCATTACGGCGAGCGTATACGAACACGAAGCGGCCTTATCAACGCGGTCGGCTCAATTGCAAACTCATTGTTCGGAGTATTAGACGAAAGTTTCGCGGAAAAATACAGACAGGACATTGAACTTGTGCACCGTAATCAAAAACACCAAGGTCAGTTATGGAAGAACTTGACATCCATCGTCGAAGCAGAGCACAATATACTACAAAGGACTGAAGACATAATAGCAAAGCAACACAAAACCATAAATAAACATTTAAATACTTTGGACAAGGTTAATAGCAAGCTGCAACAAGAAATCGATGTGATGACAATACAACAGGACTTCACATTAGTCTCTATAGCTACCATAAACATGATGCAATACTTGAAACAAATACAGGATACTTTAATCGATACAATATCAGAAATCTACCATGGTCAAATCAGTCTGCATCTATTGACACCAGAACAGCTCAGACGGGAGCTACAAATTATCTATGGCCAAATACCTCAAGATTTAGGCCTACCAATCGAAAACATAGAGACAGACCTTCAGCACATCTACAAGCTACTGAGAACAAAAGCTCGGGTAACTGAAAAATATATTATCTTCGAAATTACATTCCCGCTCATAGCAAGAGAAAGTTTTCAATTATATAGGATAATACCAATTCCGCAACAAACCATCTACAGTATGACCAGCATAATACCAATATCGGAATACGTCGCAGTTAACCTAAAAAAGGATGCTTACTTTGTACCAACCATCCATGAACTCGACACATGTTTATATCACGGCGAATCCTTCATGTGTGAGCTCTTCAAACCCATCCTAAATTTGGAAAAAGACGAAAATTTTTGCGAAACAAGTCCAATAAATCAAAGGTGCAAAACAAAAAAAACAGCGTGCAAAAACAGATGGGTAGAATTGCACTCAACGTCACAATACCTATATTTTTGCTGTAACACGTATTCCATCAAAATCATATGTTCGTCAGCTGACTCGAGCAGGGATCATTAGCATGACTCAGAAATGCTTTATTAAAAGTAAAGATTTCACACTGTATTATTTACAACAACAATCCAACCAACTGAATTTTTCACCAAATATACTCGTACCAGAACTCGACCAAATAAACCATATTGTGAACGTTGAAATACCAACGGAAACTGCATTACCAGAAGACATAAGTCTTAATAGATCTCTATCCATTCTTGGAGAACAGATCAAAACACTGAAATCCACCAAAGCAGGGGTCGATGACATATCATTCCATGACATTCACCAGTACACCATTGTATATCTACTGCTGGGAGTTGTCCTATGCGCGGCAGCAGTCTGGGTCTGGCAAAGAGTGAGATGCAGTTCGCCTTCTTCGGCCAGCCGGGCGGAGCCTCACCACAGACAGGAGTCTATGGCGACTACATCGGAGTCAACCAGAGTGCAGAGTGAAGTGCAACCGCGAAAGCAGAGTACTGCTGACCGTCAGCAAAGTGAGAGTGAATCGATAGGTTTAAGTACATATTTCGCTAGACGGTGGCCCAGTGCTATGCGTAGCACAGGTAAAAAGGAAAGGGCTACGTTGCCTAAAGTGAGGAAAGTGCGTACGCTTACAGTTGAAGACTCACTAGTGTAAATTAGAATTTATGTTTTTAAGAACAACTGGAATTTATACTTTACTTTATTTACCATTTTAAAATACTTTTAATTTGTTTACCATTTTATAATAATTTTAATTTTTTACTATTTTTACAAGAATTTAACTATGTTTACATTTTTATAAGAATTGTGTACCATCTTATAATTACTTTATTTTGTTTACCATTTGACTTGTATTATTATTTCAACTAAGGTGATTTGATGATTACTTTATTCTTTTCTTACGAGTATCTCATCTTGTGCTCGGGAATATGTTCGGTACAATATTTGCAACCGAAAAGCTCAGCACTATTGTCTGCGTGCATTTCCATAAATGCATGTATCGCAGCTATTACCAGTTAGTACGTGTTCGACTACCAATCGCGTAACTCAAACCAAACTAGATCAAACCATCTTAGTGCTAATTTAGCTTAGATTTACCATTTAATAATTATTACCAATATTCAATATATCCTTTAAACCATATCATTTCGTATCATTAAACCAGTCTAATATAACACCAAGTCAATCAAATATCAACCAACTCAGAAGTTAATGCTAAACCAAACAAGCGTTAAATTCTACACAGTTATTCTAAAAACAACGCTGTTACCTTCGCAGTCAAAAACCCGTCCGAGAACAGCGAGATCTGGCATATCATTTCCAAGTCTGGTAGAATGCAGACGACGGGTCTGAACAACGCCTTCACAGACTCCGGCAGTTCCGTGCGTCCCGCGTACCCAGGGTTCATGGTGATGAAGATACCCACTTTGCTATCCATCGCTATCTCTTGACCTTCGAACTGGGGGAGACAAGATTAAGATTAAATTCTGTATTACATTTGGCCGTTCTGTAACTATTCCGTATAAAGATGAAGGTCATTTCATTATCATCTTCTTCACCTTTACCCAAGAATGTTGGAGTCTGCTTCCAGTATAACCAGATACAGTTGAGTATTAGTATTTTACATGAAGCGACTGCCTATCTCACCTCTACAACTTGCCTTTTGTTTATTGGATGAAATAATTAGAGAAACCTCATGATTATCAAGTAAAGAATACAAACGGAATAGACGCGATATCTCAGCATGATTTTGATGTTAAGCCTGCTTAGAAGAAAACTACTGCATTTCTGGACAAAATTTTAGCATATGACTTGCTTGGCAATATTTGTTTGTCTGAAATCAGTATACATAAGGTAGGTACACCAGTTTTACCCTATCAGCAAAACTCTCAGCTCTTTCTTACATAGCCTTTTGGATAAGCCAATAATGGATCTTCTTACCATACTTAGGTGGATGTGTCTTGACACAAACGTAGTGACATCTAAGGCCAGGCCTTAAAGCATCGGGTTAACGCAATCAATCAAAAATGTATACTAAAAGCAATTAAGCGCCTACTAGCGACAATACTTTTTGTCAGCAATTAAACATAAGCGAATGATTATTTGCTTGTGGTCGTTGTTTACAAAGAACCAACATAAAAAAAATTAAGGAAATATTTTATTCAAGTCGTGAAAACTGACAAGTAATATTCTAAGGATGAGATTTGGCCAAAGGGTCTAAATCTAGTCACAGTGAATCTTTTCAACTACATCAGTAACGCGGACCGGATGCACTGTAGCTGTGTGGAGATGACAGACAGCACGGAGATGAAGTATGAGATTAGCCGTTTCTAAATCTACTCACAGTAAATCTCTTCAGCTACATCAACAACGTTAGTCGGATACACTGCAGCTGTGTAGAGATGACAGACAGCACGGAGATAAAGTATGAGATTAGCCGTTTCTAAATCTACTCACAGTAAATCTCTTCAGCTACATCAACAACGTTAGTCGGATACACTGCAGCTGTGTAGAGATGACAGACAGCACGGAGATGAAGTATGAGATTAGCCATTTCTAAATTTACTCACAGTAAATCTCTTCAGCTACATCAACAACGTTAGTCGGATACACTGCAGCTGTGTAGAGATGACAGACAGCACGGAGATAAAGTATGAGATTAGCCGTTTCTAAATACTCACAGTAAATCTCTTCAGCTACATCAACAACGTTAGTCGGATACACTGCAGCTGTGTAGAGATGACAGACAGCACGGAGAAGAAGTATGAGATTAGCCGTTTCTAAATCTACTCACAGTAAATCTCTTCAGCTACATCAACAACGTTAGTCGGATACACTGCAGCTGTGTAGAGATGACAGACAGCACGGAGAAGAAGTATGAGATTAGCCGTTTCTAAATCTACTCACAGTAAATCTCTTCAGCTACATCAACAACGTTAGTCGGATACACTGCAGCTGTGTAGAGATGACAGACAGCACGGAGATGAAGTATGAGATTAGCCGTTTCTAAATCTACTCACAGTAAATCTCTTCAGCTACATCAACAACGTTAGACGGATACACTGCAGCTGTGTGGAGATGACATGGCACGGAGGTGAAGTATGAGATTTGGCCTTTCGGTCAAAATCTACTCACAGTAAATCTCTTCAGCTACATCAACAACGTAGATCGGATACACTGAACCTGCGTAGAGATGACAGACAACATGGAGATGAAGTATGAAATTTGGCTTTTCAATCTAAATTTACTCACAGTGAATCTCTTCAGCTTCATAAGTAACGCGGAACGGATGCACTGCAGCTGTGTGGAGATGACAGACAGCACGGAGATGTCGATCCGGTTGAACTCGTCGAAGCAGCCCCAGGCGCCGCACTGGCACAGCCCCGCCAGGATCTGCCCCACGGCGCGGAAGTCCATGCCCTCGCCGCAGTTGGTGACCACACACAGGAGGCCGAGGGCTTTCGCCAGGTCTTTTACTGTTTCGGTCTTGCCGGTGCCGGCGGGGCCTAGGACAATGTTGAATAAGAATAATTTATTATATTTATTTATACGTATAGAATAAGGAAGTTCAAAGCACGGCGTTACTACTATATACTATCGCCACATAACACTGAGTGTTGGAGTAAAATTAATAACTCTGCCAGTGACTGCAGTATCAATTTTAGTTTTTTGAAGAGAGTGTGTTATGTAGGGTTTGTAGGATCATTCTTACCAGCAGGTGCGCCGCCCAGTTGCATGGTAAGAGCTTGTGTGATGGTGAGGTATATTCGATCAGTCAGCGGCGTGATTACCAGTCTACCATTCAAACCCATGTACTCGTAACCGTACTCAAAGATACCTGGAACAAGGTCAAACAATAATGTTTTCTTTCACGACTATAGACTAATCGTATCTTTCTGCGTTTCAGGATGTTGTAGCATCCTCCTAGATAAAAGACGAAAAACCATTTTTATATGTGTGCGTACCGTGGCTGCGTCCCGGTATGCGATCGGGACACAACATATCAATTTTAACATCGTCTTGGATATGTTCATCAAGGTATTGAATGACATAATGTATTAATACGTACATAGGCACGGCGGGAGGCGGGAGAAATACGACCGCCGCATGCACAGTCAAACCGCCGCTGATAACCGCCGCTTCAAACTACACGGGCGGTTTTCCGCTATTGCGTCATTCTGCACGGGATATTGTGCAATACGGAGCGTTTTATTGTTGAAATACAAGATCGACCTGCTTTGTATGATGTGAAGTCGAAGGATTACGTCAATCGGGATATAGGTATATAGGACAGGAAGTGGTGGCGATTACTTAACACTGGTTCCACCCAAACATTGCGCTTTACTTTATTTTTTAATAATTCTATTAATAATAGAGATAAACAAAAGACAGCGATAAACCGCGTTCCGTGTAGTTTATTGGTCTGCGGCAGCTTTTTTGAGCGGATTCCCGCGACGGGAGAACCGCCCGTGTAGTATTAGCCTAACTGTTCCTGCTCGGCTTGCAGCGACCGACCGTACAATACAATCTATTTACCCTTTTCTCTTTCTTTTTGTCAACTATGTTGGGGTCGGCTGCCAGTATAACCAGATGCAGCTGAGTATTAGTATTTAACACGGAGCGACTGCCTATCTGACCTCTACAACCCAGTAGCTGACTAACACGATACCCTTGGTAAGACCTGTGTCAGATTTTCTGGTTTCTGACTACACGTAAAGACTGTATAAGATGTACAAACGACAGCTGGGACCAACGCTTTAACGTGCTTGCTGAGGCACGGAGGAATCTGGATATGTTGAAATGGTCACCCATCTACGGACTGACCTCAGCAAGTGATGCTTAACCTTGAAGATGAGATTCATCATGATGATTCCGCCAAGCCCGTTCCATCATCGGACTACAAGACAAACGGCGATGCGCCATCGTTACATGGTGGACATCTCACCCATACGCACGAAACGTTTTGGGAATACTTTCATTGTGCGTACGGCTAAGGAGTGGAATTCCCTGCCGGAGTCTGTATTTCCTGATAGTTATAACCTGGGAGTCTTTAAGTCAAGAGTGAATAGGTTACTTCTAGGCAAGCGTGCTTCATCTTCGACCACATCATCGCTTAAGATCAGGTGAGATTGTGGTAAAACGCAAGCCTATCAACTACAAAAAAAAAAGGATAGACCCGTGCTGCTGTTATTATTTAGCCACGAGCTCCTCGAACTATTGTAAATACACATTAAAGCTTCTTCTTCTGCATTTACGTACCTGTGCACTGTCTAATCCACAGATTATCATCCTTTTTGAGCCAGTAGAATCGCAGTTGGCTCTCCCACTCAAACTCGCTAGCCTCCGTCACGTTGTCGCGCACGAATCCTTCGATAATGTCACGTGCGTGCACGTCTATTGTGGTAATCGTACGGAACTTGAGGCGGTCGTTCGAGGATAGGTCTGTGGAATAAGAAATATCATGTCATGAAGTGACAAGACAGTGAATGACAATGATATATTGAAGTGAAGTTCTTTCAGTTCAAACAAAAGTTGTCTGGTAGATATATCTGTCAGCGATAAGATCGCCATTTATTTATTTACACTTCATGCACATGTGTACAAAGGCGAACATAATGCCGTAGTCGTTCTCTACCAGTTAACCATTAGTGTTGAAGAGATAGTGTGGCAGGTGCAATACGTACGTGAAAACCGAAATTAATAAAAAAATAATAACCTAAAAAGCTAGTACAATAAAATATAAATCTAAATAAATAATACAATAAATACTCATATATACAAATGAAAACTAAATGTTAAAATTCTGCTTATTGGTGTAGAAAGTAGATCCGAATTTATTTTTAAATGCACAGCGACTGTCAGCCGTTATACCCTTCTTCTTCTTTGTCGCTTCACTCTTGACAGAGCAGTCGTGGTCACGTCGATGCGTCCGCGTTGGTAGTAGGGGCGGAAACAGCTCTCCGCACGATCGCCCGCCATCTGTCCCTGTTGGCAGAGTGCTTGGCACACTCACTGGTGCCCTGCCACGCGACCTAGTTCCCTCCACCTTTCCTTGAACGACTAGCTGCTCTATGAAGTCGTTCCCCCGCCTAGAGACGTGACCAAAGTACTGCAGTATGCGCGACTGTACTACGGCCGACAGACGCTGCGTGATGCCGAGCTCCTGAAGTATGGACACGTTCGTGCGGAATTCTGTCCACGATATTCCAAGCATCTTCCTCCAACACCACATCTCCAGAGCATCTATCTTCCCCTTTTCCAACTCGCGCACTGTCCACGTCTCCATCGCGTACAGAAATATGGGGCAAATTTGTGTTCGCACGAGCCTGGCTATGGTAATATTACGATCCCTCCACACTTTCCGTAATTTCTCCATCGCAGTCCTGGTTATGGCCATACGTCGCTTCACTTCATCTTGTTTGAGATAAAAGCTCCGAGGTATATGTAGGTCTGAACCACGTCGCAGTTCACAATCTGGGTTACTTCGGGCGAGTTGTCGTTGGCACTATCCACGATCATAACCGTGTTCTTGGATCGGTTTATCTTCAAACCAAACGTTAGGCTCACGCGATCCATTTTGAGAAGTAAATCCTACATAAGGCAAAGTTAGTTGCAAACAAGGTGGTGTCGTCTACGTACCGCAAGTTTGCAATTTTGTACCCACCAATTACAGCACCATCTGCCCAGTCTTCGAGAGTGATTCGCATCACAAGCTCGGTGTAAATGTTGAATAACAATGGTGATATTATACATCCTTGTTGCATGCCTGCACTTGGATAGAAACTAACTGAGAGGATGTCGTCTGTTCGCACTGAAGCTGTTCCCTTCTCGTAGAGCTCCCTGAGCAGGTGCACAAGGTATCCATGTCCGGGTGCATGTCATATCATATAAAGTTTATGGTCAATTTTCATTTCAATAACGTTCACAAGATATAATAAACGTGAGTTATACCAACTATTGATATAATTACTTTAGATATAACATTTATATAGGTACTACAACACTTATTTTGTAAACGTTATTGGATATAACGTTTATTTAATCGAAAATCATTATGCCTATCGTTTAAAATATATAATATTGCGATTAATTTGATTGAGCGTGCTGCGAGAGCGGCGTGACACAAACGAATCGCTGCAAAACCGACTCCATGTAGTCTTGTATGTCCTACCTTTAGAGTGTTATTTAAAATCGCGTAGGCGCGGAGGGGCGAGGCGGCCCGCGAGCTGAGGAGCAGGTGGTTTTAACACTCGCCGCCGCGGTGGTGAGCGTGAAGCATAGCTGCGACGATAAGCTCGCATGGGACCGCCGGAGCCCTGCAGCGCCGGAGCCGTGACAGAAACCATGCCTGCTGCATGTTGCATGCTTGCTTGCGTGCTACATGTTGCATGCTTGCTTGCGTGCTACATGCTTGCTTGCATGCATACTGCATGTATGGTGTATGCTTGTGTGCATGCCTGCATCTTTGATTAGATGTTTTTACAAGGCGTTTTATCATATTAGACTAAATAGGTTCTATCAAATGACGATCTTTTGAGTGGTATATCAAACGATTTTATATGCTTTTAAATTATATCAATCGTTTATTATATTAACTGATCATTATATGAAATAAAATTATAGATTCAGTTTTTATATCTTGTAAATATTAGATATTTTGTAATTATATCATATATTACTTACCCCCCATGCCCAGTAGTGCTTTCCACTACGTTGGCCATTTCACCGAGTCAAATGCTTTGGAGAAATCAACAAAGCATATGTATGTCGCCTTGTTGAACTCTCGAACCTTCTCAATGATTTGACGTACGATGAGGATTTGTTCACGGGTTCCTTAACCTTTTACAAATCCGGCTTGTTCTGGCGCAATTTCTTTGAACAAATATTCTTTCTATCGCTCATTTATGATGTGTAGCATTATTTTGCTAGCGTGAGTTATCAGTGCAATAAGTCAGAAGTTGCTACACTTCTTCGTGGAGCCCTTTTTATGAAGCGGAGTGAAAATTGTATGAGCCCATTCGGAAGGCCACTTGCCTGTGCACCATATCTTGTTGCATATTGTGTAGAAAATATGAACGCCACGGTCTCCCAATGCCCGTATAGTTTCAATTGGGATCTCATCTTTCCATGTAGCTTTGCCGTTCTTAAGGTGTTGTATAGCGGCTCTTACTTCTGACTCAAGGATATCTGGCTCTAGCATGTCACTTGTAGGCTTCGTGGGGGCAAAATTTTGCGACTGAGGATCTTGAAACAAGGACTGACAGTAAAACCTCCAAACTTCTGAGATTTGGTCCAATTCGGAGTCTAATTGGCCATAATGATCTTCGATGGCCCAGGGTTTTGGACGGCAGCGTTTTCGTGATGAATCGGATCTTGTGATGTAAGTCTCTCGACTCATATCTGTGTGCATGAGCCTCAACTTCTTGACATATATTGCGCAGATAGGCATTATGATCTTGTCTGCATTTACGTTGTATCTGTGCCGAAATTTTATTAAGTTCTCTGATATCGGCCCCCGCTACTTTCTATCTTTCTGCGTTTTTCTACAAGTTCGAGAGTTTTATCTGTCATCCAGTGCTGTTTTTTTTGTGGGTTGTTTTAGGCGGTGCGGCATCCGAAACAGTTGCAGCGATGAGTGTCTTAGCTCGATTCCAAAGCTCATCGGGTGTTTCATTAGCCAGATCAACTTCAGACACGTTATACACATTAAGGCTTAAGTTTGTGCGTAAGAGTTTGATATGACAATAATGTCAAATCAAATATGATATGTATTATGACGAAAATACGCGCTTGTGATGATAATCTGAGCAGGATGAAAGTTTAATAACGGATGAAACATGACCACAGCGCCCCTTACCAAAGATGTCGAGATGTAACGGATTCGAAATATATTTCATATTGTTTAGCCTTTACAGAAAAGAGATCATTGAGGCAGTGTCTTTATGTGCAAATTCGGTTAAGTACGTTTCCTTTGAAATTTCTAGCACATGTTTATTTCAGAAATTTTTGGAACATTTCAGAACATTTTTATTGAAGATAACTACTTAACGGCTGAGTAATTATTAACTACCTTGCTGGTCTAGTGATCGAAAACCATGACTGCTAAACGTGAGGTTCTGGTAGCAGTAACAGCCCGGAGTTTGGGAGTCAGTGGTGCGATACCATCGTGCCTCGGAAACACGTAAAGCCGTTGCTCCTGCACCTTAATTTCCCGCTGTTTGAGACGGATTGTCGATCGGACTATGAATGAATACACACATCAACACCATTTAGTGATATTTTGTATAAAGTTCTTAAACTCAAAAATGCTGGCCAGTTTTAAATTCTTTTGAAGAAAGCTTATTTTGTAAACCTGTTTGAACGATCCAAAATTTGAATTTGAAAAATAAATTAAAACAAAAGATTTACGCGGCATAATGGTAGCAAAGTCCGAAGGTTTCATTTACCTACAGTAGTAGTTTTTGGCTATTTTTTTGTGTCAAATTTAAGTTGTGTTAATAATAATATAATATAATCTTTATTTGCACTAAAAATTATTACATAAAACCAGTTGAGTCTCTGACTCAACTGGTTTTATGTGTGTTATCGGTTAATTTCGAATTAATGTTATTGTGTGCATCATGCAGCGACGCCATTTAACGAGAGAGGAAATGTTAAGGGCAGTAGGCATGCTGGGGTTACTTAACGGAGTATTGCTGAGAAGATTGGAACAAGACAAAACGTGATACCCAGGTTATGGTCACGTTATCGTGCTACTGGTGAAGTGGCTGAAAGACACTCAGGCGGAAAGCGCATTACCACTCAACGACAAGACCGATTTTTGCAAGTTGCCGCGAGAAAACAACCAAATGTTACGGCCATGCAGTTGGTTCAGAGGCTCCAGTCAGAGCACCAGTTGCTTGTGAGTGACCAAACTGTGAGGAGAAGGCTGCATGAAGTTAACCTTCATGCTCGCAGACCGCTTCGTACTCCAGCACTACACCGAGTAAATCGTGGACGACGACTAGAGTGGGCTCGTGAACATTTGCTCTGGGAAGATAACCAGTGGTCTGTAGTGCTGTTTACCGATGAGTCCCAGTTCGGTTTCCATCCCGATACACGTAGAGTACATGTTTGGCGAGTTCCTGGTCATGAGAGCCGTCTGCGACATCCTCAGGAAGTCCATTCATACCACGGCGGGACAATTATGGTTTGGGCGGGAATTCGTGTTGGTGGAAGAACAGACTTCGTTTGGATCAGAAACACCATGACGGCTGAAACGAGGTGCTAGTACCAATAATCTACCCTCATCGACTACAAATGGGCCAAAAATTCACGCTCATGCACGATAACGCCCGTCCGCACATAGCGAGAGTGGTGACGAGTTGGTTTCAGGAGCACGATGTATCGGTCTTAGGCTGGCCCGCTGAATCGCCTGACCTAAACTCCATGAAACACGCGTGGGACATGCTCCACGGAAGAACTTTGAGGAATTTCCCTGCAAACATTGCGACGGAAGAGCTACTTTTTTGCATCTTAGCCGGACCTGGGACAATATACCGCAGCAAGACTTGGATAACTTAATCCAAAGCATGAAAAACCGTTGCAGGACCGTTATTAGCGTCATGGGTGGTTTTACTGACTACTGATTTTTGAACTTTTTAACTTTTTTTTAACTGTTAAAAACAGATTAATTTTTCCTAATTTTCACTTTTTCTTGGGAAACACAGTCATTGTTAGTTTTACCATTATTTCACGTTTTTTTCCTTTATTTTAATAAAAATTTGTTTACTCAAAAAATAGTTTTCTTTTATTCTGGAGTGTAGTCTGATAACTGGGCTTTATAAAAATTGAAAAAATCCAAAATATCCCTAGACAGTGTTGATGTGTGTATATAGCCATAACTACACTGAGAATCTGACTGCCTGGAATTAGTCGCCCAGTTTGTGAGACTTTTCATCCCTCTTGTGCCCAAATATCAACTTAGGCCGCGTTTGCTTTAACAGAGAGTGCCTGTGTTTGCGTATTGGCCATCGTAAAGGAAATACGGGCGAGAGGATTTATGTTATTAAGTGTTAACAATTAACATATTACAGTGTAATTACTAATTAGAAACGAAACTAAGATAATATTATACATACACACACAAATCATAGCCATAGAATTATATTTCTTAATATCTAGAACAGGTAACAGTAATACATAGCCTGCTGTCACCCAAACTAAGCAAAAACCTGTATTTAGGGAGGCAGAAAAAAGAAAACTTTTATTTCAGTTCATACCCAATAAACAAAAATTGCTCTTGTAGTGGCTTATATTGCCAAAAATAATATTCTTATAAGAGCTGAATTATCGCTAATAAGGGTGCATTTGGGCACAAATTATAAAGACAATAACCTTATACCCCCCTTATAGTTGCTTTATTGTCCACTTTTTTTTCCTTATACGTGTTATATTATGACAATGAAGATGGCCAATATGCTTGTAGGAATCATATAGAAAGCGTTAATATGGGCGATCAACCTTATACGTGTTTTATTATGGTCTGATACAAGGGAGTTAAAGTTATTGCTGCAAATAAATTGCTCTTAAAAAGCCGTAAGCCCTTATAGCCGTCTGCTTATGATTCTGCAACAAGTCTTTTTCTTAGTAATTTACATTTTCGAAACAGTTTGGGGAATAAAGAGAAACGTCAACCATTTTACTGAAAAGTGAACGGTAAGTTATTATTTTATGTAGTTTATCTACCTGATTTATGTGCTCGTTTATAGTGAAAAGTGGATGGGAATTCAAATGCATGATAAAATGTGGTAAGCGGTTTTTGTGCTATAAACTTTACTAATTATTTAGTCATGTTATAAACAGTGCTTTTATAAGAGCAAAACGATTCGCACATCGTCTACAAGGAATCTATGAGAGTGAAGACATTTAATGGCATCATTTGCTGCTTATGCTATCGCCATTTTACACATCGTTAGGGTTCCTTTCTCACGAACAAAATCCTGTACCTAGTCAGTCTTGTTCCCATATGTATAAAATTTATGTTTCACTATGGTTGGGTTGGCTGGAAGAGATCTCTTTATCTGGATAAGCTTGCAATGGTAGTACACATAATATTGGCAAAAGTTGACAAATTCCTACAAAGAAGAGACCTTAATTTACATAATATGCGATGGCCATGGAAGTGGACCCATTTTATTTTAAGAAAGAAATATTTTAATTGTACCTACATATCCGACCCTTTCTAGTTTACCTTTACACTTTGTAAAAACTATATTCTAATTACTATGTTACAACATGCTAAGTTTCTCTACTGTTTTATTATTAAACTAGCTGTTTCCAGAGAACTTGTTCGCTTACATTAATTTCTTAGATATTTTTTTAATTTTTAAATTGTTGTTAGAAAGACTGATGATTGAAGTCCTGTCTTAGGTAAGGTTTAAAAAACGAGTTTTGATAGTAAACCAAGTAGTAGTAGTAGTAGTATACCAAGAGATAGCTTCCAAATCAGGCATCTTTCACAGGTTATGTTCAAACAGCAATTTTTGTTGTTAACCCACCAACTGTTTCGCAGGCTAAGTGAGAGAATATTGAGGTCAGTCCTTAAACCAACAAATACAACATTTTAAATTAGCCTTCCTTTCGACAATGCTCGATTTAAGAGCCACTCTTCTTCTAAAACGGTGATATATTTTTAATTTCTTCTCTAAATACGGCGGCATGATAGCCTATAAAAATGATGAATTTAATAAAAATACGTGATATTCAAATTGGTTGTTTTATTTTACAAAGTATGGATTAATGGTGTAAAATACAATACCGAATTATTTTCTACATTTAACAATTTACATTTAATATCAGCGCATAAAAAATCATATAATTTTTTTGATTTACTATGAGTGTAATCTTCACATTTATAAATATTAATTAATGAAGACTTTAAGGGGTAGTCAAAAGCATCAACTAAATTATCCATGCAGTATCCTTCTAGTTGTATGTCTTCAGTTTCACTTCATGGCACTTCATAGTTTTGTAAGGTTTTTTGTAATTGTGTAAGTCCAGTGTAGTAATGTCCAGTACCGATTTCAGTAATGCATATTTCTACTTTATTTGTTATGAGCAATGTACGCGCATTCAATGGCATTTTGTTTGGCATTACATGGTGTAATATTTTTAATAAGTCACTTAAAGCGATATGGGAAATTTTGAATTTCAGTGCCCATTCTCTGATATCAACTATGAATATCAATATTCTTCAACTCTTCATTTAAAAATATGTCTGTATCACTTTCGCTACACTTATATTCTTCCTCACTGGTTTCCTTTTCATTCTTATTTTCTATAAAATAATCCTCTGCGGAACCATTGGCTGATTCGTTGCTATTGGCTTAGACATTTTGTAGAATCATAGGAGTAGAGGTAGTGGGTGTAATGCTCACTACCATGTTTTCATAGACTTTTTTACTTTTCTTCTGTGTGTCCAGTCTTTTGAATCCATTTTTTTCCGCTCCATAATAAATTTACAAAATCTCCTGTACTTCAAAATGGCGAATCTAATTATGTAAAACATTTTAATGTAACCATATAGAGAATAATATCTTTATAATCACTGTACAAGGGAATATGGATTGCTTTCATCCTTGTAAAGATCATATAAAATTTTAGCATTTGTTTGTTGGATAGACATCTTATCAAATGCTCCTATAAGTTAAAAAATATCATAGTTACCTTGTGCATTACTTTTTTAAGAATAATTGGCCATATTAAAAGCCTTTATATGACTTTGAATATTATATGGCTAAAAAGCAATGTAACTAGCTTCTATAAGAAGAACACATTTTGAACCCTTATTGTAGCCGTATTAATTGGATTTATTAACGTATACCCAGCCAAATTATAAGAATAAAGGTAATATTAGCAAAATTTTCTAATGATGTACCACAATAAGGCACATTGACATAATAAATGCTCTTTTATAACAAGTATAAGAATTTAGAACTTATAGACTTAATTTTATAAGCTTAGTTTGTTTGTTGGGTAGCCTGTGTAAGATGGTGTGAACTGAAACAGATTACTAATTTAATCTTATTCCTATCGTGTCGGTGGCAAATAGCTAGATGGAGTCTGCCCAGAACTGGGCAACAAGTTTGGCTCCGTCGGTAGCCTCCACCAAGTCCATGCAGTGGGCAGTTGACAGGGCACGCAGGACAGGAAATTAAGTATGCCATGGTTTGTGGAGCAGAACCACATATACATTCCAAAGCAGAGTCATCGATAAATCTCCACCTGAACAGATTTTCTTTGCTGCGACCAACCTGGGTACGAAGTCTATTTAAAGATTTCGTACTAATTTAATAAAACGAATATATTATGTTACGCTCACCCTGCCTCACTTTAACCACAAGTCCAGCTAACTGCTCGTTCTGTTGCTGCAAGTGCTCTTTCATGGCTCGCTTGTTGCCCTTTCGAATGCGTATGAAAGTTTCCTCTGTTTCGGCTGTCCACCACACGCCGTTCGCGGCTAGGCAGACCATGCCTTGATATTCCATGATCCAATCGGTTCTGGAGAGAGAATTGAAAGAAATTTGTGAGTGAGTATGTATTGTTGTATAAAACTAAAATAAAAATAAAAATTGAAACTTTAAAAAAATCTAATCCTGCATTGCGGTGTATAATTGTTGCCTTGAAGCATGGGAATAGCATCAAATTCAAATTCATTTTATTTGCATCAAACATGGTATTACAGTTGTTACATCAAAATCAAAAGTGCGTACATGTTTTGCTAAGGATACATAGCATGCAAACTTATAGGTATGCGTTACATCACATCATATGTATTATTAAATTATTATTGGAGCATGTTTAGTCTCTAAAAAGTCTTTAATAGAATAAAAGTTTTGTGTCTTTAGCCATTTATACAATTTATACTTAAATGCTTTAGAGGTCAATGTTTTAAAATTACTGGGTATATTATTATATATACGTACACACATTGCCAAACAGTTCTTATTGTATTTTGTAGACCTAGGAATTTCATGTAGCACAAGTCTGAATGGATCTTCTTTGATTCACATCATTAGCAGTTCTAAATAAATCTCTGTTATTTGATACGAATATACATGTTTCATATATATAAAGTGACGGTAGAGGTAACAAACCGAGCTTCTTAAAAATTGGTTGGCACAATTGATCGGGTTGCATCCCGTACATTGCTCTTATGCATTTTTTTTTTTGTGCAACAAAAGCTTTGTACTGCTCTGTGCCGTTTCCCCACATTACAAGTCCATAGCATAGTATTGATTTTACATGGGCATGATACGTTAGAATAACTGTTTTTAAATTAGCCTTTTACCTACGGGTGGCAACTATTGTTGATTTAGCGATGTCATTTCTGAATACGGGAGGCAACTATAGATGATTTGCGAAAGGGTCTGTTTTAAACCTTTATATTGACAAAACTAGACCGTATTTCCTTGAGATAAAGATCACTATGTGGAGTCGATAAAATTATGATTCTGTTGAAAAAGTTCCCATATATTTACATAGATGGCAATAAAAATAAATCATAAACAAAAAACTAGGTTTTTATTCTGGCCACCTTTGGTTATCGGAAAAACTAGTTTATTTTGAATAATTATGGTTAAGTTCAGTGTTTTTATTAAGTAATGTGTTAAAAATACTATTAACCTCATATTGAATGTAAATAAAATAAAATTCTGATAAAAAACAAGTGATGTTTCGCCGAATACAGTGATTGATTCTGATGCTTAATTTTTTGGCAATTACGTAAAATTTTGTGAATAAACTATAAAATCTATAACATTTCTCAAAGGTAAGTGAAATAATAAATCAGTGTGTGAAATCTGAAGTACCTAGGTATTGTGCTTCAAAAAATGTAGACAAATAAAAACATAAATGACTGCGCAGTTGCGCGCCAAAAAGTACCCGTATTGGGTGATGACATCGCTTTTGAAGTCCCGTAGGTAAAAGGTTAGTAACGTACGTAACTTTAGTGCGTAAACAAATTTATTTAGCCTTTTGGATACACTTTCTGTCTGTAATTTCCAATTGAAGTCTTCGTCTATGATTATTCCTAGAAATTTCGTATATGTTACTGCCTTTAGTTTTGGTATGTCAAGATTAATATTATGTCTTTTATTATTGGATTGGAGGAACGCATTCAACAGTTGAGTAAAAGAATTAGAAAACTTACGTACATTTTTAAGACATTGAGACATGTAGTGACTTCTGTTATCCTTAAGCAAGTGTACTATGCGCTTTGTCAGTCACTGATTACATACTGCATAGCATCTTGGGGTGGAGCACCGAAAACGACGCTAAAACAACTTGAAGTATCACAAGGAACTATACTGAAACTCTGTACTTTTAAACCCTTCCGTTACCCAACTACTCTACTTTATGAGTACTGTGAGGTCCTGACTGTGCGCCAGCTGTTTGTCTTGGGTGCAGTATTAAAACAACATACTAACCTTGACTACAGTCCGAGCCTGGTGACAAGACGTAGAGATTTACCAGTCTGTAAACGGTTAGTGCAGTCAAATACAACGTTTATGCGTAAATTCCACCCCTTCTTAGGTCCTTTTATATATGACTAGTTTAACAAAATTATTAACATATACTCATTGAACAAGTCAACATTGAAAAGATCGGTATATCAGTGGCTCTGGAAATTATCCTATGATCAAACAGAAAATATACTTACCATCTTGAAGTAGTGGTATATGTTTTGTTTGAAACAATTTTTTGCTTTGTTTGGGTTATGGTTAGATTATATGAATCTACAAGCTATGTTTAACTTCCAACTCACCCTCTCACACACATACACTCACCCTTTCACTTCACTCACCCAGAGGACCTTAGATTCTAATATATATATTCTACTATTGTTTAACTGCAGAAATATTGTACATTGCTAAATAAAACTTTAATTTGTATGTAAGATCATATAGGGTAGGGCGTAATGCGCTGCATGCTGAGACACAGGCTATAAGCCTAGTTTGGCAGCAGATTCTATTAAATAGGCACAATTATTTTTGTTATTAAGCTTACCTTCTGTTATTAGAAAATTGTGTAAACATGTATAATTATTTTTGGTATCAATAAATATTACTATATTACTATTACTATTTATTAAATTGAATGAATACAGATTTATTTTAAGTTCATTTATGTCTAACCAATTAATCAATTTATCTATTGTGTTATTTATGTCATTTTCATGGTCTTTAACTGCATATAGTCAAAGATATAATAAACCATAGATGCGTTGTCCATGCTCTGAAATGGCAAGTTGAAATCTAGGTAAGTGCCTCGTATCTGTTTAGTTACGCACGAACCTGACGCGTATACATCTTAAGAAAAAAAAACTTGAGAGGTGTCAAGGGACACCCGGATGGAACGAAGTTCCTTTCGATTAATTAGTGAAGGAATTGTAAAAAAAAACGTGTGCAATTCACACGTGGTAGAAGTGAAACCTTCAAACATTTACGAAATTTCAAAGGTATACCATTGCCCACTCTCTCTCTCTCTTTACCTCAACTCCCCACGAGACGCCCTTCAACTCATGCCTCAACTCATCCCGCAACTCGACCCGCAACTCGACCCGCAACTCGACCCGCAACTCGACCCGCAACTCGACCCGTAATTTGATCCGCAATTCGACCCGCAACTCGACCCGCAACTCGACCCGCAACTCAACCTGCAACTCCCCCCTCAACTCCCACCTCAACTCCCCTAAAGAAGTTTTCACTTCAAAAGTTCAAGACGAATTGAGAACCTCCTTTCTTTTGAAGTCGGTAAAAGTGTCGTTACAACTTTTCGTATGAATTTTTTCCGTCTAGCCCCCTTTCGTAACGCGTAATTCGCTTTTCGTATTAGTTTATGTTATATACAAAATTAGTAGGTATACGGTACAGACCCTCTGTACCGTATACCTACTAATTTTGTGTATACCTACTTTAAAAGTTATTGCAATTATAAAGTATGGTATCAACTAAGTTTTGAAAGATAGTGCATTTTTAGGGTTCCGTAGCCGAATGGCGAAAACAGAACCCTTATAGTTTCGTCATGTCTGTCCGTCTGTCTGTCTGTCCGTCCGTATGTCACAGCCATTTTACTCCGAAACTCTTAGGACTATACATGTAAAACTTGGTAGGTAGATGTATTCTGTGAACCGCTTTCCGAATTTAAGAAAAAAAGAAAAAAAAAAATTAAAATTAAGGGGGCTCCCCATACATGGAACTAAAACTGAAATATTTTTTTTCATGAAACCTATGCGTGTGTGGTATTTATAGACAGTTCTTTAAAAATGACATTGAGGTTTCTAAGACCGCTTTCTCATAAAGTTAATCGTTTAAAAGATATACAATTCCAAAGTGGTAAAATGTGCCCCCCCCCCCCTTCTAACTTCTATAATAATGGAGTGAAAAATCTACAAAAAAGATATGTCTATAGATCTTAATGTAATCTTTCAACCAAGACTCGGTTTGAACGAGAGTGAGTCAGCAGTTTTTGAGATACAGCATATTTCCTAAAACCGCAAATATAACTTTGTAATTCATAGAAACACTATGAAAAACAAAGTTATTGGGCGTAGTTGTAATAAAATGTAAATAAGCTAGTTTTAAGAAATTTGTAAGATTTTTTTTGTCACATTAATATACATATTATATTATATTATTATAGTTACTACGGAACCCTTCATGGGCGAGTCTGACTCGCACTTGGCCATTTTTTTTCATTACCTAACAAGTACATAAAATATTAAGTAGGTACTTACAGTTTTATTCTTTGGAATTTCCTCTTGTATGCTATTTTCAAATTACGCTTCTTGCGTCTTTTTTTGTCACCCATTTTAATATTATAATAAGAACTAGTATTTGCGTGTTGCGCGAGGTGCAAGCACCTCGCGTGCTTGTGGAAAAAAAAAGAGGGGGGGGGGGTGATGGGGGGAGATGGGGGGGGTTTAGAATTTGCGTGTTGCGCGAGGTGCCAGCACCTCGAATGCTGGCGAAAAAAAAAAAATGGGGGGAGGGGGGTGGGGTTGCACAATTATTTTGACTAAAGCATTGGCCCTCTAAATGAATCTGAAAAAAAAAGTGTTCAAGTCTCTTAATTTCCGAGATCCGCCTAAAGGGGGTGAGAAGGGGGGTGGGGGGGGCGACTTTGATAAATGTTTTTTACTTTACCAAGCCTCCTCTATACGAATCCGTAAAAAAAAATACAGGTCTCGTAGTTTCCGAGATACGATAGGGAGGGGGGAGAAGGGGGCGGAAAAGGGGAGGTTTGGCACTTTTCCCGTAGGTTTGAGAGTTACTTGTTTACGAATCTGTCAAAATATACCCACCTCCCCATCCACCATCTGGGAGAACAATTATGTCAGTGAGTCAGTCAGTCAGTGGTAATTTAGCTTTATATAGTATAATTTACGACAAGTAGTAATTATTATTTACGACGTTATACCTAATTACACACTAAAATAACCTAATATTTACACAAACTATACATAAAACAAAGAAAAATCTAATTGGTTGGGCTATCGACAATAATTTTGTTTGCGGAGAAAAGTGTCACAGGTCCGTCCAGCACTAAGTCTCATCCCGCACTGATTTACTGGGCGCCCGGAGGGGTGGATACGCGATTTGCGAGTAGCGATTACGTAAAAAAATCCTTATAAATAATTAAGAAAGTTATTGGCAAAAATAAGCACATGGTCCCATCGGCATTACTTAATATAATATATTGGTGGCAATTAAAAGATCCTGTGATTGATAGTTTAGGAGAAAAATGGTAGTAAGTCACAAAAACAGAGGCCACTTTGCGTATTTATTTATGATATTTCAAATATATTTTTATTTTTTCTGAAGCCAAGAGGACACGCTTTACATTGTGTAGATTAATAAATATAATTTTGAAAAAAAAATCTTGTAAGGGTTACGGAAAAAAAAAGGTTCTAATGTATCCTAAATGAAGCCTGATTCACGGTATCCACACCTTAAAAAGTGTCGTTACAACTTTTCGTATGATTTTTTTCCGGCTAGCCCCCTTTCATAACGCGCGATAAGGAACTTCGTTCCAAAAATATTTTAAAAGAAAATTAGGAAAAGTCATGCCTTTGTGTGTTTTCAGACGTTGCACTAATTATACTGCTTCCGTAAGAGGCCAAAATGTGTCATTTCATAGGTATATATCAACAGAAATACATTTTTTATTTTAATTTTTCAACACGGTAATGGCGGCTAGCGTATGAATGAAGTCAGTCACGTGACGTTAGGGGAGGTTGGGGAACTATTATACCAGTTTTTTTTGTGTTGTTAATTATCATATTGAATGAATATAATATTTTTTATATTCCATGTTATTTAGACTAACTATAGTGTTTATTTACATTTTAGATTGCCAACACAGTCCACCCCATTTTTTAGTTAATCTATAATTTAAGATTGAGGTTTTTAATGCTTGTTTTATAATAATTGCTTAAAAGTGCTCCTACACAGCAATTATATAATGGTTTATAACCTTATGTAACATGATAACATTTCATAACAGTTTGTAACATTTTCCTACAACATGTTAAGTATAACATAAAAAAATATAACTTTTGTTACAATTTATTAAAAAAGTTCCATACAGCAGTTATATATATACAACATTATATAACTGCACCTTAACAATAACTACTGTTGTGAAATATTACATTAATATTTATAAACTAAAAATACTATTTTATAGAAAAATCAAGAGTCCTTCTTTCCCCACATGTCTTTGATTGTTACGTCACACATGCGCTTGACTAATAAGCATGCAGCGTTTCATCGGAAAGTAACTAAAGATGTATATTTATCTCTCTGTAACATTATTATATTTATTATTTATTATACACTTTATTGTACACATTACAATACATTTAAAGACAAAAATAATAAAACTAGTGTACAATGGGCGGTCTTATCGCACAGGGCAATCTCTTACAGACAACCTTTGGATGGACAGAAGATAGATTTAGATATAAAAGAGATAGATTTAGGGCTGTCAGTGTACAACATAATACATAACACTAATTAAACATAATAATAGAATAATAATAATACATACCACAAAAAATAATATATAGGATATCGAAGTTTCGGTAAGGTAATAATTTGTCTTAAAATTTTACTCAACGGTCAAAGTGTAATACGGCAAATTTCAATGGCCGCTTTTTCAGTGTCAAAACAACATATTATGGCATCTTTTTTATTTTAGTCGCATAATAAAAGTTACCCTGTTGAACAAATAATGGATTCAATTTTTTTATTGTATTTATTTATTTTTTATTAATAATTTTATGCTTTATTGTCCATATTGTTCATACTAATATATACTAATACTAATAATATTATAAATGCGAAAGTAACTCTGTCTGTCTGTATGTTACCTTTTCACGCCTAAACCCCAAACCGATTTAGATGAAATTTGGCATGGGAATAGTTTAGGATCGTAGGAAGGACATAGGATAGTTTTTATCCCGAAATTCCCACGCGATCAGGATTTACGCGGGAAAAACCTCTACGCGAACGAAGTCGCAGGCAAAAGCTAGTATTTAGAATAGATTAAAATAAACTTTATTGTACACCAAAAGTTAAACAGATCTATTTTACAATAATTAATACTAATTTAGGTTTTGGCAAATATGTATACGTTATATAATATACTGAAGGAGAAGAGGTCGTCAATTTTACGGTATTTTTAATGTTATTAATTAAAATAAATAAATAATTTATTGAACATAAAAATATTACATCTTTCAAGTGAAGCCCCTGACTCCTATGCTAAGCGAGCCTGTGTTACAGGAATCAGTCTCCTACGCTATATAGTACATTAGTACACTTTTTAATTTTTATGTAATAAATTACAAACAAAAAGTAACATTAGAAGGTATTGAGAACGAAAGAAATAGAAGCGAAACGTGTATGTGTGTTGAGTGTATGTGCGTAATTGCGTGTGTGTGTCTGGAAGCGTGTGCGTCAACATGAGTGTGTGTTTTGAATAACTTAATTTACTGTACTGATGAAATTATTTTTTTAATGTCGTCATAGCTCAAAGACTGAAGCCATGGTTTTAAAATTTGTTTCATTATAAGCTTATAAGTTGGGATAGTTTTATTTGCTCGCTAGGATCTACAATAGACTACTAGAACAGAACTGGATTGAACAGACTAAACTTACGTCTAGACACTTTTGGGCAAAAGTGTCTAGACGTTAGTTTAATGTGACATTTGGGAACTTTACAAACGGGAAACCCAGTGCGTTTGCTTATTAAATCTGGGCTTACTGGTAACAATCTGTGTCTACGTAGTATGGTACGGAGGATATATATATACATATATTGGGGAACTGTAAGTACTTGAGCTTCCGAGTATAGCAGTCCAGTGGGATAAATTCGTATTTTGAACGATATCACTAAGTATTGCCTGTTGTGCGCGTTCCGCTCTTAGTATTATAATTTTAAACGTACCTCCCCATACTGGAATAATTTAAACTGTTTAATGATTAGAATAAAAATATATTTCATGTATATCGATTAATTATGGGATAACTTATGGGTTCACGACATGCGGCTTGCTAATGATAAAAGTGTGTGTGCGTGTTGCTTTGGCGCAACACCAATCTCATTAAAAACTTTTTATTTTTATACTTTAGTTTTTCTCGTGACCAAATACGATGCGGAGAACGGACATCAATCGTCAGCCAACAAAGGCAAGAGATTTTTTTCATGCCGAATTTTTTTGTCGAAGATAAATTAAATTATGTATATCACGGCAAAAGTTATAAGCCTTATTGAATTAAAAAAATTAATAAGCGATTTTAACAGTTAATATTTGTTTCATTGATATACACATATTCTACCCAAAAACATTTACGCTATAATTACGTTTTTAGAATACAATTTAACCCCTCAAGTGTCGCATGTTGAATGTAATTTTTGATTTTTGGGTAGGACTTCAGAAAAAATGATAAATCGGCAATTTATGGCCATTATCATGATATATATTATACCTTCCTGGCTTCGTTATGAGTTTATTTAACTATTTATATCATTCAATAAGCAAATCAAACTGACCTTATCTCGCAGTGATGTGATATGTTTTCACTTTTATAATTTTCACACACATTCGAAAAAAAAAGTGTAGGCAATTTTAACACAAATTATTCCACTTAGACACTGTAAAAAGTAATAAAAACTATTTGATAACACAACGAAAAAGTCTGCGGCGTCACAACAAAAACCACAGATGCATTTTGTAAATTTTTTTTCGTTCATTTTAGCGGTGTATGCAGAATACCTATATACTTGCAAAAACGGTATATACTTGCAACACAACCACAGATATTTATCGACCAATCCTGACCAAGCCCTTTTTTTATAGTTCATAAGCTTGCGTTTGACCATAATCTCACCTGATCTTAAGCGATGATGTGGTCGAAGATGAAACACGCTTGCCTAGAAGTAACCTATTCACTCTTGACTTAAAGACTCCCAGGTTATAACTATCAGGAAACACAGACTCCGGCAGGGAATTGCACTCCTTAGCCGTTCGCACAATGAAAGTATTCCCAAAACGTTTCGTGTATATGGGTGGGATGTCCACCGTGTAACGATGGCGCATCGCCGTTTGTCTTGTAGTCCGATGGTGGAACGGGCATGGCAGAATAAGACTGTGCAATTCTATCGCACACTCCCCGAAATGTAACCGATAGAAAACTGACAGGCTTGCAACACGTCGCCGATGTTCTAGGCTCTGGAGCCTTATCTCGACTTGTTGCCGATGAGCCTTTTGGCCCGTTTCTCTATAGACTCAAGTGCATCGAGCTGGTATTTGGCAGATCCGTCCCAGAGATGAGAGTAGTACTCCATACACGAACGAACTTGCGCTAATTTAAGTGTTGAGTGTAACTGTCCGACTTAAGACATTTGGAGCATTTTTTTCTTATGTCGAACTGTGTAACTTAAGACACGCGAAAACTTAAATAAGTTTTATATAAAAAGAACTTTTTAACAAAAAAAAAACCAACTTCCAAAAAACCACTCGGTACAATGTGAAAAATAACTTTAATTTCAGAAGATGGTGTCTTTGGATCTGTATTTTAGTTTTTTGCTCAACAGTCGCGCAGTAGGTTTTGTAAGTAATTTACTATCGCATAACAGTCCTTGCATAATATTTGGAGATTTTAATGAAGACTATGTCCGTAACGACAACACTGCAGTTTTCAAATTAATACGTGACGCTGGTTACCAGTCTTTATTACAACCACTTCCCTCTACACGCGGTGGTACTCAAATAGATCATATTTTTTCAAACTTCCCTTGTGAAGTTGGATTTTATAATTCCTTCTCCAGTTACCATCGCCCTATTATCGCTCGCCGCATCGCCCGTTCTTAGAGTGAATTCAAATTAATATGTTTTTATTTATTTATTATTTTGCTATATAATATCAAACACAAAGCTCCCCCAGCAAACTACTTCCTCAATTTAATTTTTTGTGACGATTGAGTTGTGTAGCTCTGTGTACTGTATTTAAATTCAAAACACCGGCTATAAGAAGTTTTATACAAATCTCTAAAAAAAATTAAAACTTTCCGTGCAAAATTGTCGGATCAGGTGAGGATTTGTATAGGAAGTCAAATTAATTAGGTAGTCATGTTTGGCTTTTAGCATGGTATGAAACGATCAGTCAGCGAATACGACACGCACTTGGCTGTTTTAAAAACTACGGAACCCTACACTGCGCGTGGCCCGACACGCACTTGACCGGTTTTTTTCTAAATGAATCAGTGTTGGTCTTTAACATGTTTGGTTACACATTGCTTTTTTTTTTTTTTTTTTAACGTGGTAAAATTATCAAATAAGTCCTCCCACTCCGGGCAGGGTGGGAGGGACTGTCAGACTTTTACTGACTAAAATCCACGGTGTTCCTTCAATAACCCTTTACTTACCGGGGCCACGGTAACGGGATGAGTCCCACGACCCCGGCGGGCTTCGGCCCTCTGCAGAGGGGGCCTCGTCATGTTGCTGACGCTCTTTGAGGCGCGCGTGGAACACGACGCGCCGTCGACCCGGGCATGGTCCATGGTCGGACAGCGAGTTGCCCTTTACTCGCTGTCCGCATGCCCGCGCCTACGGTGGCCGGAGATCGTCGGCCGACGTCCGACGCCGTGGGCGTCTACCACTGCGGCTGGGCTGGAGGGAGGACGCCATCCTCTCCCTCACGCGGCCCGCCTCCTCCTTCGAAAGCATGACTGCTTCGCAGAAGGAGGCGACCGCTTCCCACTCCCTCTCGCCCCGCAGCATGGCCTCGACCAAGGCCGGGCGCGAGAGGTCTCCGCCTATCGCCGCCGTGAGGACACGTCGGTGCTCTGCCCAGGCGGGGCAGTCTTGCACCGTGTGCTCTACGGTGTCCTCAGGGCGACCCTCGCAGTGGTGACACCCAGGCGTTTCCTCCTTTCCCATCAGACACAGGTACCTCCCGAAACTTCCGTGTCCGGTGAGGACCTGCGTCATGCGGTAGGTCAGGACGCCGTGACGCCGATCTAGCCACTCCTCAAAGAGGGGTCTTACCGCCGCAATTGCGGCGTGCCCGGCCGTCGGTTGCGACAGCCGTTCCCTCCATACTGCCCTGAGATCGCGCCGGAGCTCTTCCCGCCGCGCCTCGACTTCTCGAGGCAGCGGGGATACGCCCCGGCGCTGCGCCTCCACGCGCCATTCATAGACGCGCTGGAGGGCAGTCGCCTCCAGATCCCAGGGCAGCAATCCGGCAAGGAGGTTGGCCGATTCGCCGGCGATCGTGCGGTATCCCCGGATCATTCGGATAGCCATGACCCTCTGGCATGCGACCAACTTTAGTGGTCGCGTCCGGATGCACAGGGCCCACACTGGGGACCCGTAGAGGGCCATGGACCGCACGACGCCGGCGTACAGCCTTCGGCAGGAGGCGTTTGGCCCGCTGAGATTAGGCAGGAGTCGCCTGAAGGCGGCTGCTGCCCGGTTCAGCTTTGGGGCCAAACTCAGGAAGTGCTCCCTGAAGTTCCACCGGCTGTCGAGGACGAGTCCCAGGTACTTCATCGTCCTCCCGACGCCGATGCGAACCCCCTCCACCGTTATGTGGGACTCGGACCGTGGCGCGTTCTGACCGCCATGGAAGCACATGGCCTCGGTCTTGTGCAGCGCCACGTCGAGTCCCAACTGCCGGATCCTATGAACGACTGTCGCGACCGCTTGCGTCGCCAGGTCGGCCGCCGCCTGGTGCGACTCTCCCTGCGCCAGGACGAGCGTGTCGTCAGCGTAACATACTACGCTGACGCCGTCAGGGAGGTCGCCGCGCAGCACCCAGTCGTATCCGATGTTCCACAGGGGCGGCCCCAAGACCGATCCCTGTGGGACACCGCACGACATCTCTCGCCGGTTCCACTCTCCCCGGTGACCGGGGTAGATGACGGCTCTGTCCGTCAGGTAGTCCTCGACTATGCGACGGAGGTAGGTCGGCACCCGGTGATACCGGAGTGCCTCCCTGATGCAACTCCAGGGCAGGGTGTTAAAGGCGTTGGTGATGTCCAAAGACACCGCCAAGACGACCCTGCCCCGGGATACCGCGTCCCCCGTCGTGAGGGCTCTCACGCGCATGATGGCATCCACCGTCGAGCGCCCCCTGCGGAAGCCAAACTGGCACTCCGCAAGATCCGGGCCCACCCGATTCAGGTGCCCGAAGAGGCGGTCTGCAATTACTCTTTCCAAGAGCTTGCCCGCCTCGTCGAGCAGCACGATGGGCCGGAATGCGGACGGAGAGTCCGCAGGGCGCCCGGCTTTCTGGATCAGGACCAGCTTTCCCGTCTTCCAGCGAAGTGGAAACTGGCCCCTCTCCAGGCATGCGCTAAAGAGCCCTCCTAGTCGAGGCCCGAGAGTCTCCGAGGCCAGGACCCAGGCTTTCCCTGGCAAGCCGTCGGGTCCTGGGGCGGTATTTTTGCCCTTGAGCCGTTGTACCGCCACTCTCAAGTCTACCTCGGTCACCTCTGGAGCGTCGTAGACGTCGTCGTCACTGTGGTCCGCGTATGCGCCAGCTTCAGGTTCCGTCGGAGACGGAGCCATGGGCGGGGGAGCGTGCTCCCCTCGCGATGGGAACAGGGCGCTCACCACGTCCTCCAAGAACTGAGGCTGGAGACTCTGCGTCAACGGGGGAGCCCAGGGGCGGAGCTTCTCTCGCACCCACTTGTAGGGGCGGCCCCATGGGTCCCCGTCCAGAGTCGCCAGCATCTCCTCCCGGGCCAGTTCCTTGGCCCGCCAGATCTCGTCTCGGAGGACGGCTTTCGCTGCCCTGTAGCCCTCGTACAGCTCCGCCTCTACAGTCGCCGCATCCGAAGGTCGGGTGCGGCGCCTGCGGAACCTGGTGTACCGGCGTCGCGCCGCAACGCACGCTTCGCGCAGCGCTGCTAGCTCGCTCGACCACCAGTACAGCTGACGCCGGGCGCGTCCTTGCCGGACCCGGGGCATGGCCACGTCGCAGATCTCCGACATGGCCTCCCGGAACCACTCCGCCTCGTCGTTTATGTCGGCAGGCCTGTCCGGGGGTGACCCCCAGGCCTGCACGATCGAGGCTTCCAGGAATAGCTCCCGGTCCATCTGCTTCAGCGCCCATCGCGGACCACTCAGGTCCCGTCGGACCGGCGCGTCTGGGGTCTGGGCGGAGACGTCGAACCGGATATACCGGTGGTCGGAATAGGTCTCCACCTCCTCCACAACGCGCCAGTCGGTGACGCGCGGTGACAGGCTGGGGGTGGCGAACGTAACGTCCACCACCGACTCGCCCGTAAACCGCACGCACGTGGGGACAGAACCCCGGTTCTCGATCACCAGGCCCTGCGCACGGGCCCAGTGCTCGAGCATCCTGCCCCGCCCATGGTCCATGGACCGGGAACCCCAAGCCGGACTTTTGGCGTTGAAGTCCCCGAGGACGAGGGTGGGGAGGGAACCGAGGGCAACGACGACGTCTCCCAGCTCCGTTAGGGAGTTCTGGAACTCGGCGAGAGTTCGGTTCGGGGAGAAATAAACGCCTACCACAGCAATCTCCCCGAACCGTGCTGCGACGATCCCACGCCCTCTCTTGACGCGATCGAGGGGCGGGGTACCGGCGGCGGCCGACGAAACGAGGGTCACCGAGCCGTCCAAGTCCGCCACCCAGTCATTCCTGGGCAGGACAAAATACGGCTCGGCGACCACGGCGACGTTGATCAACCACTGCGCCATGCTCTGGAGCAAAAGTTCCTGAGCAGCGGCGCAGTGGTTGATGTTCGCCTGGAGGAAGCGCAATGGGGCCATTAATCGGGATCCATTGCAGCCTCCTCCAGGGCCCCTCGCGGGGGTTCAGCCATGACTTCGGTGACGGCGGTGGCAGTAGCGACGGCGGCGGCGGCGGCGGCGGTGGCGGTGACGGCGGCGGCAGAGGGCCTACCTCTGCGCCTGGCTTTGGTGGGTGGGGCGCAGGACTTGCCCCCAGCCCGGTGATCGGCCGGCTTGCCAACCGCCTCACATGCGAAGCAGTGAGGTGGGGCGGAGCACGAGCCGGCCTTGTGACCGGGCTGACCGCAGCGGAAGCACCTATCGCTGCGGTCTACCTCCGAGGTGCACACGCATGCCGCATGGTTGCCCACTTGGCAGCGGAAGCACCTCAGGGGTCTGGGGTCCAGGACTTTCACCTGCGCAGACACCCAGCCAACCAGGAGCCTTCGGCCCTCCTGCAACTTTTTCGCCGCCGGGACGGGGCAGCTAACCGTAATGGTTTGCCCCCCCGTGAAGCCAGGACGCAGGGCGCCTGCCCTCACCTGATCGGGAGGGCACTCCCCAGTCCTGGCAACGGCGGCCACCACTTCCTCGGCCGTCACAGAGTCATCCAGACCCAATATGCGCACGTCTGCGCGCTTGGTGGGTCTGGAGACTCGGGCCTCCTCCGCGTTTAAGGACGCTCTGAATTTTTTGTCACACTGATTCGTTATTATACAGCTTGATTAAATTTTGCTTTGCCAACCCACTTTTTCAGAAAGAATAAGGATGAGAAGACCAAAGAATCAAGAGAAGGTCTTGAAAAGACGTCAACAATGCAATAACAGCTGATAGATTATACAACGTTAATTTAAGGGTATATACTCGTACATACCAATTGCACGGCTTCTTTGGATTATAAAAAACGATATGGCAAGGGTTTAGAAATCATATGTATACATGTGTGGAACTTATTAGAAATTTCATTATATTGATGCTAGAGATCGAATTTTAAAAATTAAGAAGAATTAAGAAGATTATCGTGTTATTAGCAAGTGACGCGGTAAGTTATTGACCCTCCTAGTGCTGTGACACGTTTGTTATGATTGGTATTCAAGAAACATATGATACCGATAATTTGGCATCAATTTAATCCTTTGAGTCATTTATTTTGAGCTGAAACTGTGCATAGAGACTATACCAAATGTTGTCTTCAGCCCTTTTGGATAGATATGGAGTTTCCTTAACACGTTGTAGAAGAACCCGGTGAAAATAAGCAGAGAAAATCAAATATGAAATTAATGGACTGCTAACCTTGGTACCTTCCAGTTCCTCCCGTAGTAAAATATAGCCTTCTTGGATATAAATTTGTTGGAGTTTCGCATCTCATTGAGTACGAGGTTCATCCAGTCTTCGACGCGACCCTCCGTGTAGACCACGTTACGGAAGTCCATTATCTGGAATATACATTGATAAGTTTTTATTGTCACTTTTTTATTGATAATAGACTCGCGTTTGACTAGCATTTCACCAAGTGTTGATGTGGTTGAAGATGGAGCACGCTTGCCTAGACGTAACCCATTCACTCTTGACTGAAAGACCCCCAGGTTATAGCGAGCAGGAAACAAAGACTCCGGCAGGGAATTCCACTCTTTAGCCGTACGCACAATGAAAGTATTCCCAAAACGTTTAGTGCGTATGGGTGGGATGTCCACCATGTAACGATGGCGCACGCCGTTTGTCTTGTAGTCCGATGATGGAACGGGCTTGGCGGTGTTAGATTGTGCAATTCCATCGCACACTCCTCGAAATGTAACCGATAGAAAACCAATAAACTTGCGACTCATGGTCGAATATTATCATTAGAACTTAAAACGGGATATTTGCCATGTGTATTTATTGTTTCGAGTATCCGATATTTCAGCACTGTTGCAAGCGCAGAGGCGTTTTATAAATACACATGGTAAATATTTCGTTTTAAGTTTTAATGATACATTGATAAGACTACCAGAGGCTTTATTTGAGTCAGTACAACTTAAGTTTTATATAAATACTAGCGGATCCGTAAAACGTCCAGTCTCGAAACGTCATCCCAATTGTGTTTTCAAGCCATACTTTGGTCCAATAGGTTTAGCTGTTATGTGGAGTCAGGTGAAAAACACAAGTACAGAACAATTACAGTATGTATTGAAATTTAAGTTCACTGAAGCTTTCACAATATGACCTGAATAATTACACAAATACGTCAATTATTAGTGGCATAATAATTTCTATCGTATATTGAACTACCATTATCTTTGTCAGTTTCCTCAAGAGTATACTAAACGCTGAGGAAAATAAGAGAGACGAGACGAGATTATCTCTAGGCACCGTGAAAAAAAAAGAGACTGAACGGAAAGGTAAAACAGTCTGGTTTACATTTTTTTTAAATCAACCTTCGCTGGGCAAAGGGAGACTTTGCCTAGCAATGGGTAGCCCTTCCACTGTTTCGAATGTCTTTCCTACTCCGATCAATTTGTTACAAACGCCCCAAAGTCATCGTTCACAAGTGATTAACAATTATTAAAAACAATAAAGCCCTCTCACCTCAGCTTCAGCGGATATCATTTTAGCGGCCACGGGACGGTTCGTGTGATCCACGTACAGTTCCAAAGAGCGAATATTATCGAACATCTGAAACATTCACATTTATTCATTAGTAGCTGTTGGCTACGACATCGTTTGTGTTGAGTTTCGTACATTTTCCCGACATGATATTTCAGACAATATAAAATTCAATTCAATTCAAGACGATGTAAAATTCATCAAAAATGGTTGATCATTTTAAGCGTGAAAAACACCGAAAAACCGACGGTTATTTTCATACTTATTTTATTAGAACGGACTCTTTAATCTAAACTTTTAATTCCAGTTGTTACAAAGCGGAATTGCTAAACGTATGAATGAGGTGGGTTTGATTTGCAGGATTCTTTAGGTCTGCAGAACAATGTGACGTCTATTAAATATGCTTGGTGTCAAAGTCATATATATATGTCGGAGTGGGTTGTCAATTACAATTAGTTATTGTGGGTATTCATCATATTTTGTTATGAGTTGATTTTCTTGTTATGAATTTAAGTGATCTTTTAGTATCAATTACTATCTGATAAATCGAAACGTAATTTATTAAGTACTTAGTGTACGCACTAATTGATTTTTGGCAACTCATTTCGATAAGTGTGACTGATAGTTTTGATCAAAACAATGGATGACTTGTTTCTTTAATTTAAACTTTGTGAAATCACCATTGTTTATTAACGATAATTACTCTTGTATTATTTGATTATTTTATAACGTAAGTCTCATTATATTTAGTACGTTTTGTATCAAGTAAACACGTGACGCACTTCCTCGCGCCAATGGACAGAGTTGGAGGGATTTCAAAGTGCGGGTATCATCTTATAAAAGACCGTGCACTTGGTAAGCTCAGCAGTCTGTCTTCGGATCTGACTCAATAAAGAGCTTCCCTGCTCCCGACAAAACTGTCGGTTTATTTGGTACAGCGCTGCTGTATATTTACAATCGCTGTATAACCCTGCTATTAGCAAACGGATACACTTTGTAATTTGGTGGCTTGGCCACTATACGAACTGTGACCTTAAAAGGGTCTGTTCGCCTAACTGTATTCTTTCTTTGTAATTTGCTTTATCTTGTACCTAGATTGTATGGACTTTAAAAGAGACGTTGACCTCTGAGTTTGTTTCAGTGTTTCTTCTCAGAGTAGTCAGTTAGGAAACACTGGCCTCATCTAGTTTGCAAAAATAAACATCATTATTTCATTATTAGTAAACTCAGTAAATAAATATCAGATTTTGCTTAAACCAACTTGTTTATCTTAATGGGGACTCCAAACCCTGATGCTGTACCTCTCGGCACTCCTCCATCCTGATTATCCTACATATACATATGTGACCGGACTATAACGTGACTTTTTGTTGAAGCGAAAAAAGGCAAAAGTTCATACAAGACGAGGAGACGGAAATGATGAGAGTTTAAGATTATATGATCAGTTGATTCCTGAATGTCTCAACATCAGACATAACACTGGCAAAATGACAGTATATTATTCAACCTGCCTTCGGGGAGTTTGATAATCACTTACTTTAATCATATGTTCCTGCACACAGTTACACTCGCTACTACCGAGAATGGAGAGCAGTTCGTCAGTCGAAATGAAGAAGAAACGCGGAAAGATTCGCCTCTTTGAGTCCAAGTAGTCATTCAACGATTTCTGGCACCTGTAAACAATTGATATCGGATTAACTTCTTGCACGAATCGTTTGAGAACATCGCAATCATCGTCAACAGTATCAATCCCAAGTATTCGACAAACCAAGTTCTCTTGGCATGTCTGAGAGGTTATAATTTTCTTTTGCTTTGCTTTAAGTTAAACTCAAAGCTTTTATTTTAAACGACTCGACCTGGAGAACTTTGTATCGCCTATATTTGCCTCTCTTGTATGACTTTCATAACGTAATACAAAAAGAAAGAATGGAATTGGTCCAGACGGTTTCGTGTTTTAATAAACTAAAGAACAGCAATTGATTTTTTATATTTAAAGATCGAAGAAGAAGAAGAGAATCATTTCCGTACAGTTTAGAATTATTGTCATGTGCGATTAGTTAATGAAACGATTTAGTTGCGCGTCCCAAGGCGTAGATCGCTAAGTTAGAAAAGAACGAGCAAGAAACTTCACGAACACTCTTAAAAATCAAGTAATTTTGCTATTACAATAACTGTAGTTACATTATTTAAGTCGCTTCTGTATATGGAGATTAAATAGTAATTAATACGACGACACAAAGGAATGTTACACATATCTACCGCTGATGGAATTGTGATTGCAAATGTAAATGGAGGAAGAGGCACTTCAAAGAAATGATGAATGGATGTGTGGAGTTTTATAAAAAAAAGGTGTGGAAAAGGACCATAGTGCGTGAAGCGTCAAAAGCCTAGTTTACAGTAATTTTCTGAACCAATAAAATTAACATTACGAGTACTTATATTCTTGTCTGTGTCAAAGCTATGTTTAGTTAAAAAGGATATCAACGGTCTCCAAACTAGGTGGCGCCTGTATCTTGGAGACCAGAGTAATATCGTGACGGTTGACAAGACAGAATGAAAGAAAAGACATGGAGTAAGAGCAGAAGAATGATGACTTACTTTTGCAATCCGACACCCAGGGCTATGAACTCTTCTAGTCTGCCACTTATGGTGCAGCATTCCACCACTATCAGCCTTTTAGCCGTGTCCAACATTATCTGAAATATTCAAACGCACACTTAGGTACATATGTCTTGAAACTACAAGCCAGGTCATTTTTCACTGCATGCCTTTCTATGGAGTGTTCGTATGGAATCTTCATACAATACTGCATCGACTGATATCATACAATATTTTTAGTATTTTACAATGACTGGAACTTGTAATTGAAATCAGATGAAATCTCAACTGCAGTTACTGCAATACTGGGTACTGGAAGGCGACTCCAAAATAAACACAAAAAGGCTAACAGGAGGATAGGTCATGTAGTGACGAACCTTTTTCAACATTATCTGTCAAGCCTTTTCTCAATTACGTTGGGCTCGGCTTTGGACCTGCTCTAATTCTACGGACCGACTGCCTATCTAACCCCCACAACCCTATGGGTAGATAAGACAATACGCCCTGACGAGACTGGTATCAGATTTTATAGCCTCCGACTACCCGTAACGTCACAACTGTCGAAAATGAAGAAATAACAGCCGAGACCGACGGCTTAGCGTGCTTACAGAAGCACGGAGGAAACTCGTTATCATAAGATAATTAACCTATCCACGGACCAACTCATGTAAGCATTGGTGAACCCTGAAGAACAACCGTTGCGAAGTATCATTCTGTCAAGCCCTCCTTTACTAACCTTTCTAAACGAGCGATCAATATCGTCAAACTTCTTGGCCTCTTCTGGCAGTTGCACGCGAATGTCTCCTCCAACGAATATCCCCTCCAGGTACAACCACTTGCGTTGTGTGGCCAACCACTCTTCTATCACCTCTGATATGTGGGACAGACGACGTTCCCATGTGTGCACAACGGATAGGAATGGCCCGATGAATCTGAAAGAAGATTTTTACACATTACCTATTAGAATCTGCAAACACAGTGTGCGTCTAGGTCATTCAGTCCAACCCGGGGGTATGCCCTAATAGTCGCGGCGAGGGGGTTCCGGAGTGGTCTTTTAAGAGGTACTGGGACCCTTTCTATGCGCTGATGATGATCACCGGGGTGGTTTTAGTGAGGTGGAAATCCAAAACTCTCTGGTCTTTCCCCAAAAGTCCAGGCGCCTTTTGAAGGTTTCCCCGATAACAAAAAAAAAGCTCGAAAAGAACCTGAAAGGATTTTGGGGAGCCCTTTGCCTAACATTGGGATATTAACGGCTAAATAAAAAAAAAACAGAATCAGCAGTAGTAGTTCTTTTTCAGTTCCTTTTTACACCTATAACTCATGAATGAATTGCTTGCAGCTTACGCTTATATCAAAAATATGTTCTCAGTTTTTTTCGGTACTTAATGCGTTCCGAATTACCATCCCTTCAGACTATGAGACTAAAGAAACAGAGATTGCACCTGAGTTTTCGCACTACAATATCTCTTGAGTAGCTGCGTCAGCACGTCTCTGTGGAGATTAGCTAGGGGTATTACTCGAGTATGTTGCAAAATTCAGATTATTGGTTCTAATAATAATATATATATACAAAAAATAGGCCCACGTTTGACCACCATCTCACCCCTAGATAATGTGGTCGAAGACGAAGCATATGTTAGAAAATTATAGTGATTTAATGCGGGTTTTTGGTCCTAATAATAAGATTTTAAGATTTAATATACTAACTGCGAGGCGGCCATGCTCTGTAGTGTCATGGCGTCGTCGTCCAGCTTGACGCTGATCTCGTCGCACGGGTTCAGCGTGTACCCGCGGTCCTCACCGCGGTTGAAATGTCTCGAAACCGTGAACGCAATATTGGCCCATGTTTCTTGCACGTCCTTTACTCCTTTCTCTATTGCTAATTCCTGAAAACATATGGAAAACGACTTGTTCATTACAAGCTTTTTTTTAAGCAAAGCAAAGTTTATTACACAGGAATCGTGCAGTTTTTGGGACATCTACAACCCGTGCGCATGGCACCTGGCTCGAAAACAACCCTCCTCCCGCTTCCCCGCACGGGGCCCCGCTGTCGTCGTGCGAGACCAGTAGCGTTAGCATCACTGTTACCGTTGCACTTATTCTTCTGTTTGAGTTTCGGAGTAATTTGTTATCGGATTTTTGTTGAGTTTTTGTTATTGTTACGTTTGGACGTTTTATTTGTTATTAGTTTTTGTTGAGTTTTTGGTATAATAGTTACGTTTGGACGTTTTCATCAGTGTTGTGTTTGTTTGACAACACTGATGAAAACAAACAAAGATGGTGGGAAAAACTATACATAGTAAAGAAAGAGCCCTTACTCAAGGTATTGGCTTTTTTGAACGCGAGAAAGAAGTCAGCCATTTTGTAATTCATGTGGACCCAACAAAAAGTATTCATCCTTTCCGAGAATATGCTTGCAAGAATAATATAATCTCATTCAAGCCTAAACAAATAAATAAATATGGCAAGAACAAAATTTATTGTCACTTTTAAAGCATCGTAAAGTAGTATGTTATGAGAAATGACTTAGCGCAAAATAAAATTAAATGTTGATATTCAAAAAACTAAAATAAAATTCATTTTTTTTTTGCACTCAGTACTTTAAACGTCCATCATTTGAGCCAGGTGCCATGTTAATGCGCACGGGTTGTATATACTTGTATCTTTCACAAATACTCTAGTTTTCCAACTAGCTATGCCCGCGACTTCGTTTGCGTTAATTTCGATATTACTAAAGCGGTGTTTCCCACGTAAATCCCAATCCCGTGAGAATTTCTGGATAAAAGCCAATAGGTACAATATAACCTCCTCTGTATTCCAGTGAAAATTCCGTTAGGTACAATCGGTTCAGCTATTTGGAAATTAAATAGATTAGCTCGAACAAACTGAAAGACAGACCGACAAACTATTTTAACAAGTTTGTTAGTGTTTTAGTATCGTCTAAATCATTCATTATACATACTTGAAAAAACACTTTGAAATAACTGCCACTTGAATTTTGTTTAATAGTATGTAAATAGATTTAAATACTGGGTTGTGAAGGTCAGATAGGCAGTCACTTCATGTAAAACACTAATACTCAGCTGCATCCGGCTAGACTAGTCCAACATAATTATGTCGTTGGGAAGAGGCTAAAGCAAATGATGTCTGTATGTAGATTTCACTAGATTGCCGTCTGGCTGAAAGTCATCTAAAGAACAACGGAACAGGCTCAAATCTGAGTTTCCCAGTGTGATGAAATAAGCAATCTACAGAAAGTAGCTTGAAGGGCAACTGCGTTTCAACTCGGCGTATCGTTACAAAGCTTATCACGTGTAGAGCAATTACCTACAGTACCGCAAGTGCTTGCGATTCGAAAAGCACAGGATCTCACGGCAGGCTAAGGCTTAATAGACGACGTCATTAAAAGTATTGAAGATGGTTCCGTTAACTTTTTTCTGGGTGGGAAAATCATCAAATGACTCCTCCCGCTGTGGGTGGAGCGGATGGGTGTGTCATACTTGTAATGACTAAAAGCCCACCCTGCTCCTTCAGTCGCTTTTGCGTTCCGGGGCAGCGGTATCTATCTATCAGAACATTCTCGCAACCCAGGATTCCTTATCTGCAACTTACCTTATTAATTTTTTATTTATTTCTATCTTTATTTTAGGCTACTAGAGCCCATAGAAAAATATAGTAAAAATACATAAATAACAACAAAAAAATAACTATATACTACCTTAATAGCATGGTTGACGATCGTCTCAGCCACTTCTTGATACTTGTGCAGCTCCATAGCGAACATATTCTCCAGCGTGAAGCGATCCGGGGACATGTCGAAATCCTGACCTGAAAACAGAGATTTCATTTATTTATTACTAATACTCATGCGGGGCTTCGCTCCCGTGGATTATATCACGGTAAAAACATAACTCTCCTTTTTTGCAGTCGCGTAAAAAGTAGCCTATAACCTTCTTCAAGCTTCAAGCTACTTCCATACCAAATTGGATCCAAATCCACCCAGTACTTTCGAAGATTAGCGCGATCAAGCAAACAAACAAACAAACTTTTCCGCTTTATAATATTAGTATAGATACACCGTGTTATTTTAGTCGTCTTACAATGGCAGCCCACTTCATGTATCCAATGACTAGTAAACATTAATTTAAAAAAAACATTTATGAATATTTGAATAATTTAAAATTGAAAATATTATTTATTATTATGACGTAGTTTGAAACATCCTGTTGCGGACAGGGACCGAGCCTTGATTTCCAAGGCCGGCATGGAAGAGCGGTGACAGCTTTATCAGAGATTGCTGACCCTAGCGCACAACATACATAATAACAACAATTTAAGGAGTCCATATTCACAAAGCGTTGAGTTACTCACCAGTCTTACGCATAAGCTCCTTCCAATGTCTCTCGCGCATGGCTTCGTTCTTTAGCGACACCATCAGAGGTACCACGCCCTTGAACTGTCGCATCTTTAGGTCTAGCATTTGGCCACTAACCATTTGGCGCACCGCCTTTGGAAGTTTCCTAAAGACATATATATGAAGCAAAACTTTTGTCGAACTTTACGTAAATTACGCAGACGGAGCAGTGTGAAATTTGGCAGTTTTTATATACAATAATGCTATTTGAAATAGTCAAATTAAGGTTGAATTTCGACTACTGGGCGACCACTAGTATGAATTCATTCTTAATTCGTATCTAATTATTTCCTAAACATATGTTATTTTGTAGCCTATCTGGGAAATCAGAACTCAACCCATTATCTAGATTAAGACACAATTAATGCCTGTGGTATGTCAACCCTGAAATGTAATCTAGCCTAACTTTCACAATAAAACTTATATTATTATATTTTATATTATATTATACAACGTGTAACGGAAACCCCATATCTATCCAAAGGGGCTGAAGACAACATCTGGTATGGAGTATATATGAACGGTTTCAGCTCAAAATAAGTGACACAAATAATTGATACCAAATTATCGGTTTCGTATGTTTCTTGAATACCAAACATAACAAACGTGTCACAGCACTACGAGGGTCAATAACTTTCCACGTCACTTGCCAATAACACGGTGATTCTCTTCGTTCTTCTTAATTTGAAAATTCAGCCTCTGGTATCAATGTATTGAAATTTCTATTATACTTCACACATGTAGACATAGGATTATAAAACCCTTGCCATATCGTTTATTGTCATCCAAAGAAACCGTGCACTTGGTATGTATATACCCTTTAAATTACACGTTGTATATCTGTCCAACCCTTCAAGATATACAGGCGTGAGGGCTTTCAATATCTATACCAACTGCAGAATTGGTTAGCATCACGAAATCAAGGCAACATGCAATTCCATTGCGTCTTGAAATAATGCTTACCTGAATTCCTTGAAGAACTGTTCAATACCGTCGACAAGGGCTTGTGGGTTCAGATTGGACCAAAGGGTCTTCGACCATATTTCCCTAGCGTATTTCTGAGCCTTATAGATCTTGTAGATCGACTCCATGTTACTGAAATCGGTTCTGGCACGGTTGAAGTTCGAGAAGTCTGCTAAAGGATTATCAAAGAGCTGTTCCGCTGCTTGGAGTGACTTCTTTCGGTTTTCCAATTCATCGAAGTATTTTGTGTATTCCTGTTGAAAATAATATAGATGTGATATATAATATCGTCGTTGATATTTGCAATACCACGTATTGAAATTTTCAAAAAAGTCTGTTGTGTAATGTTAAAATTAGCTCTTATTGAAAATTACTATATCTAGGTATGTGTTGTAGAAGAATATGTATTTAAATAATAACAACCACACTTATGATACTTGAGAATAAAATTATATTGATTAAAGGACAGTAAGCTGTTGGTTCCAGCTGTCCATTGTAGTTCACTGATGGTATCATGGCACAACTGCTTATTTGACCTCTAACACCCAGTTACTGGGTTGTGATTGGTTTTTGACCTGTAACGTCGAATTCCGGCTTCTTTTTAGGGTAAAATCACCAAATAAATCCTCCCGCTAGAGCCGATGGGAGTGTCATACTAGAAACACCCCGTTGCTTCATTTACCCTTACGTTTCGGTGCCGCGGTATCTCGTCAATACAATCCTGCTACCTTGGACCGTAAATTCCGGCTATAGTTTTTTTTATTACTAATGTGCCCGCTCTTTACCTCGATTACACCTGATGGTAAGTGTAAGATGAGGTCAACGAACGAACGAGCGAGCCCAGAAAATGCCTATTCACTCTTGCTTTAAAGGCTGACGGGTCATATGTGGCAGGGAATACAGAAGTCGGCAGAGAGTTCCACACCTTAGCTGTGCGCACAACGTTGAAGAAAAGCGCTTAGTACGACAAGACGGTATATCGACCAAGTCTGGATGGTATCCTGCGGTACGTCTGGTAGTTTATAATCATGATGTACCCGTAACAACAAAATTATAGCCAGGACCAATAGCTTAACGCATTCTGTTTTACATACTAATTAATCTGTTACCTCCATAAGAATCAATCCTTTATCCATATCATCGTTGACAGTACCAGGGCCTTCAGTGTCAAACTTCTCAACAAACTCGTCAAGCTCTCTCAAGAAGTTCGCTATCTCCACCACATTCATTTTGGAGAACTTCTCTTTAGTTTTCTCTAGTGTGGACGCCCTGAACAGTGTCGTTTGGTACAGTCCTCCCCAAGACCCTTGTAGGTCTTTAGCGAATTTGATGTCATCTTCTGGTACCTGTAGGAGAGTTGGAATAAACAAAATATATGGAGTTTGTTTTATGTGGTACCTAATTATATCTTGAAAAGTAATTTCATGTAATATGTCACAGTGCAGTTTGTTGATATTTTTTTATATATCGTAATGAACGCACACCCAGAAAACCCCAATTAGAAAAATATGTTTTAATCACAACAGATACACTGAATTTTTACTTTTACTTTTATAAACAGTTTTTTTTAAAGAGTTTAACTTCCTTAAAATTGGTTAGATTTGTATGCTATGACGGAATTTGTATTACTTAAATTGCATACCAAAATGTATAACTTTGATTTACGGTCCATTGTGGTTTGTTTTGACTGTACAGCGACAGTGTAGTAGTAATTTACTTAGATTATTTATATTAGAAATAATAAAAATCGATTTAGTAAATGATTCTGAAAAAACTGAATTCAGGATGTGCATTAATTATGTTACATGTGCATTAATATTGTTATAATGTACGTAACGCGCCTGTTTTTGGGTGATGCAAGTGTGTCGATGTTCTCCGATAATAGGTACATATAAATTTAGTTTAATACCCGCTTGCTTGTAAAGCCTGATCAGTTGTATTAGTTTTCCTTCGAACTTCACTAGCAATCATACTGACACATTCTCTAGTCATTAAGCACCCACACTGAGCCAAGTAATAATATAATAATATAACGTTTAATAATATAACGTTTTATTTGGAAAAAATAACAAATACAGACAGAAAAACAATATTAAACGATGATAGCTGCAAAAGTTGACAGAACTGTGGCGCAGCTATCAACGCCCGACTCCAGGTGAGAGGGAAATTTATTCCAAGTAAGGAATGTATTTACACAAATTACACAAGAAACAAGAGAAAACAGTCTAAAGACCAAGATTAAGATTATAAATTGCCGTGACTAATTTGTGTGGCTGCGTGAGTATTTGTGTGTGGTGTGTATTAGAGTGAGTAGTGTATGTGTGAATGAATGAATGTGTATGAGAATGTGTGTCTGCCTATTTATTATTTAGTTTCTGATTTATACTTCCACAAGTATTTCTGTTGCATCATATGACAGTGATTTAAGCCATATTCCTAGCCTACTCTTACATTCTTTCCTAGAGATAGAATATAATTATGCTCAATGTTGAATTAATTTTGTTATAAATTTTATAGCCTATGTAGGCAAAGTGTCGTCGTGCAGCTATAGTTTTTCGTGGTTTAACGTGGCAAACTAGATCAGTACGGCGTCTGCTAACATTTCTTTCTGGGTCATAGGTTAGATAGGTATGTGTTCGCAGCACCGTTTGGTAAATGAACAACTGCCGGACAGTTAAAACAAGGCAAAGAGAAAACAAGGATGTAGTAGGAAAGCGGATTGGTTTCCGTGCAAGAACTTTCAAAACGTCTCTCTGGGCTCTTTCCAAGCGTATCATCGCTGTTTTGTGAGCTACACCCCACACCGTCAGACAGTATCCTAAGAGTGACTGAGCAAGCGCAAAATATATGTTTATTAAGGTGTTAAAATCCGCCGAACCTCTGAGCTTCTTAAAAATATATAAAAGTTTTCTCAGGCGGGCCACGACAGAGTCAATGTGTTGATGCCATTTAAGATGAGAGTCAACCATAACACCAAGATATTTTATAGACTGCGTTCTTAAAAGCTGAGGACAGGCACAGGTTGTAGCGGAACTAGGGTTAGGACAATTATGGGCGTGAAGCACAATAGGCAATGAAGGTTGGCCTGACTTGTTTATAGAGAAACAAATATATTTAGTTTTGTCTATGTTCAGGGTTAAAAGATTTGCAGCTAGCCATTTTGTGACAACGCCTAAGGCTAACTCTGCATTTTGGAAAGTTTCTGCCCAGTCATAGCCGGAGATGATGAGAGCTGTGTCGTCTGCATAAGTAATTATTTTGCAGTTTGGGATCGATAAGCGGTACAGCTCATTTACGTATAACAGGAAGAGGCTGGGCCCGAGCACACTGCCCTGGGGTACTCCAAATTCAACAATTTTTTTATTACTTAAGTGATTATTGATTTTCATATACTGACTGCGACCGGTTAAATAGGTTCTAAAGATATTCAGGGCAGTTCCGCGGATACCAACATCTTCCAGTTTAGAGAGAAGTAAAGGGATGGAGACAGTGTCAAAAGCCTTTGATAAGTCCAAGAAGATAGCCAGGGTTTTAGTTTTATTTTCAAAATTATTAATGATACTATCAGTAAGGTCCAACACGACGTCATCAGTGGTTTTCCCACTTCTGAACCCGAATTGGTTACTGGCCAGGATGTTAAATTTTGTAACGAAGTTAGTTAATCTAGTAGTAGTAGTTAATCTGATGTTTATCACTTTTTCTAATATTTTTGACAGTGAGTGTAAGTACCGAGATGGGTCTGTAGTTACTGACTTTATCTCTGTCACCTGATTTATAAATAGGATGGACAACCGCTGTTTTAAAGATGTCAGGAAAGATGCCCGACGAGAAACAAAAAGTAGCCCTTCAATCACATCATATTGTTACGCCAGTAATTTTTATTTTGTGTTTAATTAATTAAAGTGTTAATTTTGGTTTAATTGGCGTTAATTATTTCTATCCCGAACCCCAGCTTGTAACAATATTCTTTCTTTCATATAAGTATTCAGAAAATAAGTATAATAATGTAAATGGAACGCAGAGCCTGTGTAGGCTGGCTCTGCGTTCCATTTACAACATTATAGATCCCACACTAGAGTTTCCTGTCTTGTAGAGTGTTCTACAACACAGGAAACTCTAGTGTGGGATCTTGGGCCTCAACCAACAGAGTAAGTTTGATTTAACACAATAAATATTTTTAAAAGGTATTTTTGACATATCTAGTGGCTTCAACCCTATATCATGTTAAAGATGGATGGAAGGATGGACGAAGAACATTCTCTCTCTCTGTACTCCCATTAGCGCCCTCTGTACTAAAAAAATGACACCATTTCAAACCATCAATAAAAGTTAGCTATCTGTTCTTAAGACGAATTAATACTTGAAACTAATAATAGATGGCCTAAGCTTTTATGAAAACATGCAAAAATATGGGAACGTCGTCGGTTACCCGCTATTTTTTGACATTTTAGTAAGCGAATATTTTGACTGTTTAGGTAAGTGCATTATTTTATCATTTTAACTAATTTTTTGTATGTTTTTCGGTGTATTTATGCAGTTTATTGTTAGATTATGAGACAATGTTACTATAACAAATGAAATATCCCGTATTTATCACAAATCTTTTGAGTTAGACTACGATTTATCTTGATGTCGTTTTTTTGGTACAGTCGGCCAAGAAAGTGGTGTACCACCCTAAGGTTGAATATCGCTTGCAGATTCATAGGTGATAAAGATTAGTTTCGCTTGCAGATCGATCTGACAACTTCTATTGCTGTCTTTATCTGATTATTGATAACGACTATTACTGTTTGTAACGTGACAGCTGTTCTTAGTTTGAACTTGATGGAACCAATGACGTCGTAAAATCAACGGCGGGGGGCTGTAGATTTTGATGACAAAATTGTATCTACAAATTCAGAATTGTAATCAACAAGTTACATAAAATTGTAAAGGCACAAGGCGAGTCCACAAACCTACAATTTCTGTAAACTTGTAATTACAATATCAATAAAAAACAAGCTAAAAATAGATTTATCCTTTTATTAAATTTCTACAATCAATTTTAAAATACTTATAACAAACAAAAACATAGCATATATAGTAATATTTAGAAGATATTGAAAATTTTTAAAAATTAGAAACGGGTGTAACCGCCGTTGGCCTCTATAACCTCTAAAAGACGAGACCTCATTGAACCAACAAGCCGTGAGCAAATATCGGTTCCCCGCATTTCCTCCCAGATATAATTACAGTGACTAATAAGAGCTTGTTTGGTTCTTTCATTTTGATGCGACCATCGTTGGACCATAAGGCCCCAAAGATTTTCTATCGGGTTGAGGTCCGGCGATCTTGAGGGCCACTGAATTACCCTTACGTCAGTGTGTGAACGAAACCAGGCTCTTACGATCCTCGCATTATGAATTGAACAATTATCTTGAACAAAATCAAATTGTGGCACTTCGTTCTCCGGGTAAACATTACGGACTGTCGGTAGCATTGCATTCTGAAGCACGTCGATATAATTTACAGCCGTCGCTCGAGGAGGTAGAGAACACAATTCTCCTACACCATCCATACTCATCCAGCCCCAAATATTTACGGAAATTCGACCTGATTCTCTATTTGGGATTACATGATCATCTTTATACCGTGTTGAATTATATCGCCAAAGGTGAAGACGTCCATGCTGACTGGATTTAAACGTTTTTTCATCACAAAACACTGTATTAGACCAATCAAACTCTAAGTGCTCTCTGGCGAAGTTCAGACGAGCAAGTCTGTGAGCATCCGTCAAATATATTTTCTTGGCGTAATGCCTGTGGTGCAACCCCATGTAATGTAGATGATTCCTTATTGTTTGGGCACTCACATCGAACATCTCCGCAAAATGTTTTGTGGGCTTAAAACCATTGATTTCATATTCCCGTCTCATGAATTCTCTATCGTTATTGGAGAGTGCAGGCCGGCGACCACTTCTTCTGTGATCCAACAAACTTCCCTCCTCTCCTTCACGACGAATCCAAAAGCGGACAGAACGCCTCGATATATTCAAATTCCGGGATATCGCACTGATACTGCTTCCCTCATTAAATTGGGCAATTATTTGTGCTCTTTCGGCAATGGTCAAGTTGGCAGGCATTGAGATGATTTTATATGCAGTTGATTGAAAAATAATACGGAAAATATATCGATTTTTTGCATATATTTGACAAAATGTCAATTGTCAGTTTTCTTTTTCAAATGGAATTCGGTTGTCTAAATAGTTTTTATTACTTTTGTTTGGAAACATTTCAATTGCTTTGTAGAAACTAATGTCCTTTTCATTTATACTAAAGGTTAAAATGTCATGTACTTATATGTGACATATGACGTATGAATACTAAATACATAGGTTTACGTCATGATAATGTTGTCTCTTTCAGTAATATCTTTTTATAACGAACCTTGTTGTAATTTTCGATGACCGGGAAACTAAATCAAAACTGGTACACCACTTTCTTGGCCGACCGTACAACGGGCTTTAGTGTTATATATTTTATTTGCAGAAAAAATGTCCCGATTCTGTGCTGCAAATCAGTATCGTGGGCTTGAGGAAGCTGTTTATGCCATTGTGGAGGATGAGAGTGATAATGAGTATGAAGTTATCATTATACCACCTAGACCTGATGTTTTGACGGATGACGAAGAAGGAGAAGATGATTTACAAACATCAGAACTATCGAGAGATGTCCCTGGAACAATCGAGGTAAAACGTAAACGACGCCATTCTTCTGAAACGCCAGAATGGGAAGATAGTGACGATGAACCTCTGTCGAACAAAAGAAGGCGTCCTAATCCTGTTGATGTAATACCGACGTGGAGGAAATGTGCACCATCTTATTCATCCTTTTCCCAACCATCTGACAATAATGTACGCTCATCGCAAAAAAACCAAATAACCGACCAGATAAAAAATCTTTCACAAGTCTTCGATAAAATATTCAATACTGAAATTTATGACTTGATCCTAAGTAACACCCTGCTTTATACAAGACAAAATAATAGACATGGATTTGTATTAGATAGAGAAGATTTGCGGAGATTTCTGGGATACTTATTTTGTCAGGATATCATAGGTTGCCGAGAGAGCGTCAGTATTGGAGTTATGATGAAGATCTAGGAGTTCCTCTCGTTGCACGGTCCATGTCTCGAAACCGATTCCTGGATATAAAAAGAAACCTGCATTTAGTAGACAACAGCTTAGCATTTACTTCAAATGATAAGATGTTCAAAGTCAGGCCCTTGGTGAAATGGAGTTATTCATGAAAATATATCGATAGATGAATCGATGATAAAGTACTACGGTCACCATCCATCAAAACAAGTTTGTTAGTTTGTTTAGTTTGTAAGCGTCAATAGCCCAATGGATAAGGTGTCGGACTTGTGATCGAGAGGTCGCAAGTTCGAACCCCACCCATTACACTATTGGCGTCAACCCACTCCAGACACAAGCATATTTAGCTTAGTTGGAGGGGTTAACAAGATTGCTAGTAATGTGAATTCTACCCACATTGCTAGTAATCTTTTAAAAAAAAAAAATAAAAAAAAAAAAAAAAAAAAAAAAAAAAAAAAACAATACATCACAGGCAAACCAATCAGATTCAGTTATAAAAACTGGGTAGCAGCTAGTTCTGATGGTTACTGCTATGTATTTGATTTATACTGTGGCAAATCTACTGAAACCACAAAAACACCGCTCGGGACTCGAGTAGTTATCTCACTTTTAGATAAAATGCCAGCAGTACCTGGAGAGCACAAAATATATTTTGACAATTTCTTTTCTAGTTGTGACTGAAAGAGACTGGCTTTAGAGCAACGGGAACAATAAGAGACAATCGAACAAAAAATGTCCTCTTACTTCCGTGACAGACATGAAAAAATCTGAAAGAGCTCAATTCGATTATCTTTTCGATACAAAGAACGAAGTTTTGCTCGTCCGATGGAAGGATAACAGTGTATGCACGATTGGTATGAACTTCGACACAGTTGAACCCATTGGAAAAGTCAAACGGTGGTGTTCACAGAGCAGGCAGAATGTTGATGTAAATATTCCTCATCTATTTCAAAACTATAACAAGTGTATGGGCGGCGTCGATGTTATGGATGCATCTATTTCAATGTATCGAGTGAGTTTACGTGGAAAGAAGTGGTGGTGGGCTATTTTCACATATTTGCTTGACATGTGTGTTTCTAACGCCTGGGGTCTGCACAGCATGAGCAGCGAAGAACGCTTTGACCAGCTGGACTTTCGGCGACATGTGGCCAGACACTATCTACAGCGTAACAGCATCATAAACCATCCACCCGGTTCAGAAATAGCTGGACCGTGCCCCAGTGTTTATGTCATACACGTATAAAATGGCAGTGTAGCCAGTGTCAAGATACATTGTGTATAGATAAAGATTGTTTCACTAATTATCATGCATAAGCGCCCGCTGTACCATAAAAAGTACGGCTCCAAAAATGACTCTTTTTTTTTAATTTCTCTTTATATTTATTATATGTCTTTATAGTCCCTAAGTACAATATAAATAAAACAATATTTAAAAAAAAAACATTCGTATTCATTTGGGTGTTAATGGGTTAAAAAAATATTGCCCAGCCTTTATTAAAACTGTATAGGTGGAATTATTCACTATAACCATACCAAATGATGGACACCATGAAAGGGTGCAAAGCTATCATTTCGAAGCTATCAGTTTGTCTTTAGTAAAACCTTCCATGGTTTACTACGCCTACGTTTTTCCTTGAACATTAGTAAAACCAAAATTAGTCGGATTATGATGATGATTTCCTCCTTTATGTAGATGCAAAGGGAAAAACGTAGGCATTATTCTATGCACCAAAATAAACTCACCTCAATATCATGCTTCCGCAACATATGGAAAATCTCCTGCATGTTCTGGTACTTGCATTCAACAGTGATCGTCATTTGTTGTATCTGAGTGATCGTCGCCATCACCAGTTTGAAGTCTTCGAGCCCTTTGATGTTCATGTTTACCGTTGCCCGAAGACTCTGAATAGTTCAAAGATTACATTACGTTTTGGGAATACTTTCATTGTGCGTACGGCTAAGGAGTGGAATTCCCTGCCGGAGTCTGTTTCCTGATCTCTATAACCTGGGGGTCTTTAAGTCAAGAGTGAATGGGTTACTTCTAGGCAAGCGTGCTCCATCTTCGACCACATCGTCACTTACCATCAGGTGAGATAGTGGTCAAACGCGAGCAAATTATCAATAAAAATAATAAAGACAGAAAAACATTTCATTCATTTATTTGATGAAATACTAAGAGGTTAATAAATAATAATAATTATCATTAACAGCCTGTACTGTCCTGCTGCCGGGCAAAGGTTGACCTCCATTTGTTCCAGCGGTTTCATCTTTCCAATTATTATGTCTTCCTAGTATCGTTCATTGGATAAAACCGTATAAAAATCCGTTCGATACTTTTTACTTTATCGCGTTCAAACAGACAGAAAAACAGACGCGGCAGGGGGACTTAGTTAATATTTATATGCCAGTCACGTTCTAATAACAAACAAATTTTGGCCGCGTGCTCATTCGTATCAAAGTTAATTGTATAAATGATTTAGTCGAATAAACGTCGAATAATACGAACTATGGCTACCTAAATTCCCAAGCCCTTAAATCTCTTAAAAAAATTGGCCAAGTGCGAGTCAGACTCGCCCATGAATGTTCCGTAGTAACTAGGCAAAATAACTTTGTTTTTCATAGTGTTTATATGAAATACAAAGTTATATTTGCGGTTTTAGAAAATATGCTATATCTCAACAACTGCTGGCCCGGTCTCGTTCAAACCAATTTTCATTGAATGTTTTTATTAGGATCTATAGTATATGTATCGTAATTGACGCACACCCTCAACACCCCAATTAGAAATTCATGTTATTATCATAAGACATACTCTAAATTTTCCCTTACTTAAAAAATGCTGGGTTTCCCATACAAACTTTCATTCACTTTATCTACCCCTGTAGCACTATTAAAAAAAATAGCCCATTTTTTCCTCAGGATGCTATCTATAGCCTTGTTAAATTTTATCGAAATCCGTTCAGTGATTTAGGCCTTCTAATTTTATCAAAGTATGGATAATATATATGGATATACAAATGTTAACCAAACAATGTGTCAGATACTCCTATGTATGTCATCGAGGGGTTTGCTAACACCATCTGTTGACTCGCGGACTATTAATTATTTTAAAATGTCAACGTTTTACGAGTCTTTAGTAACAGGCAATATTTATACTGAACACGATTTCTACAATTTATAGTAAACTGCTTTTGCTCTAGTTTACAAACTATCAAGATTAATTATGAACGCGTTTTCAATAAATTTATAGTCTAATATCAACTTTAGCTGTTTAACCTTCTCCTTTACTCTTGGTTTACATACTCTATTTGTAAACTATATGTGTGCTAAAGTTGTATCCAAATCCCATTTTTTTTTTTTGTTTTTGAAACACATACATACAAACTTTCAGAATTATAATATCAGTAGGATTTTTTTTTTATTGATCACCATTTCGTATATCAATCGTATATGGTGGTCAAACGAAATCAATATACGATATTGATTTCGTTTGACCACCTCACCTGATGGTAAGTGATGATGTGGTCGAAGATGGAGCATCGCTTACCTAAAAGTAACCTATTCACTCTTGACTTAAAGACCCCTAGGTTATAGCTATCGGGAAACACAGACTCCGGCAGGGAATTCCACTCCTTAGCCGTACGCACAATAGAGGTATTCCCAAAACGTTTAGTGCGTATAGGTGGGATGTCCACCATGTAACGATGGCGCATCGCCGTTTGTCTTGTAGTCCGATGATGGAACGGGCTTGGCGGAATTAGATTGTGTAATTCCATCGCACTCTCCCAGAAATGTAACCGATAGAAAACCGATAGACTAACAACTCGTCGTCGATGTTCAAGGCTCTGGAGCTTTGATTGGACCAGTGTATCGTTCCCAATGAGTCTTTTGGCCCGTTCCTCAATAGCCTCAAGCGCATCCAGCTGGTACTTGGCAGATCCATCCCAAAGATGAGAGCAGTATGTAGTAATTAGCAGTTGCTCGCGACTTCGTTTGCGTGAGAAGTTTTTCCCGCGTAGGTAAATCCCGATCCCGTGGGAATTTCGCAAAATCCCGTCTTAGCGAGCATCTACGTACTAAAACTACTACTTGTAGTTTCTCAGATTTCGTGATTAATTAGCGAGTGGTATTTGGCTTTTATATATTTATAGATTTCAAACCAACTTACATCAACACTATTCTTCAAATCGTGCATGCCAGTTCTAGTCTTGGTTGCGATGCACGCTCCTAAGATGTTTTTCCACTCCTGCGCATGGTCTTGTACCTGCTTTATAATAGGCCTTAGGTTCACCCTTATAGCACCTATATCTACAAACTTAACGTGGTCATGGAGATCGGCTATGATGTCTTCGAAAAAGAAGAACTTTTCGTCGTATTTGTAGATTTGATCGTATTTCTGAACGTACTTCTCGCAGGATAGGTTCTTGTCGTATGACCAGAGGTGGGAGTATTTGTGCCATCTGTGAAATTATAATTGGTTACAGTCAATTTAAAAATTAGATGGATTATTTGCTTGTTATGTGGGATGTTTAGTGAATGGTCGTTATTTTCCTGACTTAAAAAAAAAAAACATAATGGCTGTTTTTTTACGTTACTTCTTTTTAAGCTCTTCTTTTTTGAAAGACATAGTATTATACCCTGTTTTTTTAATCACAAAGACAGAATTGATTGCAAATCTCAAGTTTAGAAATAATTTTGCCCGCCCTTTTGTGCAGTGTTATACCTACGATACCGGTTTGTTGAATCGTAACTTTTTACCCAACTGCGCGACGCAAAGGAAGGTAATGTGTTTCACAGTCTATGTATGTATCTAAGTATGTATATTTGTACCTATGTGGCGTTGTACAGGCCAAATTGTGCGCGTGGGCTGATTTGGATAATTCTCACGATTTTATCTCACAATTCATCTTAACCATGCGAGTGTCACTAAAGATATGACAGTTAATTATAAAAAATCGGCAAACTATATCAAGTGGGAGTGGAAATAGGTCTTTTTTTATAAAGAGAACTAGCAAAGTGGGTATAATTCACATTACTAGCCATCTTGTTGACCCCTCCAACTAAGCTAAATAATATGGTTGTGTCTGGAGTGAGTTCACGGCAATAGTGTAATGGGAGGTGTTTGAACCCACGACCTATTTATTGTTCACAAGTCCAATACTTTAGCTATTTTAGGTTTTTTCACTATTATTCATTTAAAGCAATGGCTTAGGATATATGTTTTAAAACGGATTTAGAGTGCCATATTCAGGTTGCAGTTTTTTTGCTTTCAAGCCCATTGAGTGGGGTATCAAAATAAAGGACATTACGAGAGGATAACAAATAAATATGTGATTTATTTGTTATCCTCTAAATACACATCACTATTTAAGAATTGCAAGAAACTGGCAACCGTCATTATGTCAATTTTGTCTCAGAGATTAAAAAACAGACTGTAGTTTACAATTACGAGATGACTTGACCAAAAACCAAAATTACTTCGAAAGAAATACGGCACCATTAGAAGTAATTAGCACAAATTACGTAATTCAAACCTTATCTATAACCTATATAACCTTTCTACATTGTTATATTTAGACGATTCCCTTCGCCACATTTCGAAATTGTATTGAGCCGTTTTCCTTCGGGTATTTTTTTTATCTAATTTTATTTAGGGGCTTTTATCAAGGACATGTCAGCCCCATCGTACCCTTTTACATGGACTGACTTACTAACACAGTATTAGTTTAAAATTTTACTTAAAGTTATATATTATCTTTGTGTAGGACCATAATTAAATGGCACAACTTCTTAATAATCTCCGAAGATGGTAGAGATAAGATTGATTGGATTATTCCCTTTTCCTTCGGGTGAAAATCATCAAATGACTCCTCTTGCTTTAGATGTAGCCGAAGGGAGTGACGGACTTCTATTGACACGCCCTGCTCCTTCTGCTGCCTTTGCGTTTCGGGGAAGCGGGTCGTTAGAACATTCCGCAAGCCTGTCGAGCCCTGTCTGCTCTGTAATTGCTCTTAGAAGCATGCGTAGAACACGACGCGCTGTCGAACCGGGCATTGTTTAGAGCCTCAAGTTCTAATAAAAAGGTTGTTTTTTTTTAACACGCTTTTATTAGGTCGATCTGTATGTAACTAACTATGTAATGTAATCTGAAGTCTAATTTAACCATCTTTCAAGGGTCGTAGCGTAATGAAAATTGGCAGCTGTATGTAGTTCTGATGACAATACAATAATATGGTACTGTCGAACTGATCTGATGATGGAGCCGGAAGATATGAACTGGAACTTCATGATGGAAAATCGTATCATAGCTGTTTTGGATTTCTTAGAAAAGTCTTGTAATGAACTTTGACCACGATTAGGTTTCAAGGTCTGATGATGAAGCCGGAAGATAGGCACTGGCATTCCATGATGGAATATCGTATCATAGTCGTGTTTTCACTTGTGAGAAAGGCCACGTAATGGACTTTGAACACGATCAGGTTTCAAGGTTATAACAAACCTAAAGAAAATCCGTTATCAGTTTTCTTAACATTTTCTTGTTTTTACGTGCATTTATAAAAGCGTATTTTTCTAGTATTTTTTAAACTATTGATTTATTAATCAGTAGGTCGGTTTCTAGTCTAACTGGATTCAGCTGAGTATTAGTGTTTAGTCTATCGACGATAGTCCTACCGAAAAAAAATCGAATAAAATAAAAGCTTACTTGAGTATATAAGTATTAATATCCGAAGTAAGTCTAAATATGGTGTCCTGTATGAGCAGCGAGATGTCGTTTATGGCTGCCACGCGGAGGATATCTTCGAAGTACGACCAGGTAAAGAACTCGTTGTCTGTGGCTACCTTGATGCGTTGCGGAGCGCAAGGAAGGCAAGTCTTCTTCATCCAGCGAGGAAATGATGTTAATCTGGGGGTACCACACAAAGCAATTTCGTAGATAGTTTTAGGTAGTAGTAGCTCTTGCATTTTTGACCCATGTGTGGTGTACGATGTATTCGCCTAAATCTGACTTTTTTAATGGCAATAGGCTCACATTTTACCACCATTTCACTTAATGGTAAGCGAAGATGTGGGCGAATATGAAGCAATCTTACCTAGAAGTAACCGATTCCCTCTAAATTTCAAGACGACTATTGACTAGGCCACTATAGGCATTGACCAATTCACAAATTATGTTACATGAATCAACATTTGTTGGTTCCCAATGGAGGTGGACAAATTCAGGCATGATACATTACACACATGAAGATATTTATGGTGTAAATATGAACTCTATAAGTAAACTAAAAGTCCAACACGACTTCGTCCGCACAATTTTTCATATAGTTTTCATCCCCTATTTCAGATGTTTTGGGGTTGATTTTTTTTGTAGTTTTTTTGTAGCCTTTGCTTGTACCCGGTATTTAATTTCTTTATTCAAAATCCAATAAATGTCCGCTCATCCGTTTAGCCGTGAAAGGTAAAGACAGACAGATTTTTAATATTAGTATGGATATATGGCTTTTAACATTCATCCGTTGTCTTACTCACCTGCTAAGATAATGCTTGGCGTCATATCCAAGTATGTTACACACTTCGGTCTGTGTGGGCCGCATGGTGATGTCCGGAGGTATCAGCACGGCGTCTACTTGGAACACAGGCACGTTCCCGCTCAAGTTAGCTTGGAATTCTTCCAAGTTTTCTAGGGTCAGTCTAGAAGAAAAACTGAGGTTATTTAATGTTAGCTTTTAAAGATAGAGAAACGTTAGGAATGATGGCTTTGACTAGGTGTCAGCCTGACTTCACCTACTGCTAGGTACAGGACTCTCTTCGCTTGCGCCAAGCTCAACGTTTTGTTATTTTGATATGAATATTTACTCAGTAAAGTATAATATTTATTATTTATTTTTAATCATGTACAGTCACGGGCTATAATTGATGAGCCACTTTCAAGATTTCCAATTTTGCAGTTTTATACATTCACGAGATTACACGATTAAACACGAACTCAAATCAAATGCTCGGAAACAAAATGACAAATTACTAATAATCGGAAATAGTCTTATCCATAGAGGTTGAAAAATGACTTTATAAGTTGTCAATGATAAATCCATACAACGGTGCTTACGTGTATCCCATCTAATTGATACTGACCTCCTTTGAAATAGTCCTCATTAAATACTCTTATTTCTGAAATCCTATCCGAAGACAGAGTGACAGTTGAAATGTCGATGTCAGAAAAGATTTGGAGACGAAAATTTCGAATTTTGGTGAATCGTAGCCGTAGTTATTAACGCGAAAATGCCAGCTGCAATTTCTGAAGAAATTCGGTATAGAATCATAACAATGCATCAGCAGGGTCTGAGCATTCGTGCAATTTCGAGAGATCTGCACTTGACGGTGAGCTTATTCACTCAATCTATATGTTTTTGATTTTTTTAAAAAAGGTAATTATCTAAGTCCATTAACTTGAAAGTTGTTATTTTTTTAGCGAAACACCGTTTCTTTGTGGGTAAGACGATACGCCGAAGAAGGACATATAAATGATCGTCGCCGAAACAACCATCGCCCTTCTGCATTAAGCGAAGCTCAGAGAACTGAAATGCTCCGCGAATATGAAGTTGATGGATTTATACCAACGCAGCGTTACGCGGAACGTTTTGATGTGAATCCCAGAACCATCCGAAGGCATCTTCACTCAATGAATTTGCATCATAGGATTCCTGCCTACAAAGTCGATATGACAGACGCTCATAAAACCGCACGTGTAAATTTCGCAAACCGATTTTTAAATTTCGATTGGTCACCAACTATTTTTTGTGATGAGAAGTCATTCCAATCAAGCGATCATGGCCGCTTACACCTATGGCGATATAACAGTTCACGGTATGATGCAGATAACGTCATACCAAATAGGGAATCAGGAAGGATAACTAAATATGTGGGGTTGGATGAGCTCCGAAGGTGTAGGCGAGCTTGTTCAACTACCACCTCGTGCAAATGCCGTGAACTATATAAGGATTTTGGAAGATTTTATGCTTCCGTCTGTAAGGATTGTGTATCCACAGCACGAAATGGAAAATATTAATTTTGTTCACGATAATTCTGACATACATCGAGCAAGGACTGTCAGGACCTGGTTTGAAGCACATCTAGACATAACGGTGATTCCATGGCCAGCTAAATCCCCGGACCTGAATCCCATAGAAAATCTGTGGGGTTTAATGGTGCAGCGATGGGATCACCGTAATGAACGAAGAAAGGAAGATCTGGCTCAACATTGTCAAGAAATATGGGAGAACATGCGAGGGACTGATATTTGCACTCGTCTGGTTAGCTCCATGCAATCACGACTGCAAGCTGTAATAGACAGCCAGGGAGCATTTACAAGATATTAAGACAGTCCAACAGTTTTGATTCTTATTATACAAAATAAAATAATTATTCAAATAATATAGTGTTTTTTTTTGCTTAGCACGTTTTATGACATTTATAATAGCTAAAACGTAAACTCTTTAGCAGAAATAGCAAATAAAACTTCTTGCAAGATGGCGGCAGTTAGGTGTTATCTATGCAAGGAACTTGTACCTAAACTGGAATGCGGACGCGAAGCTCAAATCCGTTCCGAAGAGTATACCCTCGAAGGACCTAGCTATCTCTTTCTAGTAGTGTGTATATCCATTCGTGATAAATGTAAGGACAATTTTATTTGATGCAATATTTGCAGGTTTTTTTAAGACACTTATTATTAACCTTACAAATCATGTATTTCTTAAAAAATACTAAAAATTAATTAAAATAAATATTTATTTAGCTTGAGGAAGGTTATAGGCTACTTTTTACGCGACTGCAAAAAAGGAGAGTTACGTTTTTACCGTGATAGAATCCACGGGAGCGAAGCCCCGCGTGAGTACTAGTGTTTATATATAATTAAAACTACTAAAACCCTTCATGAAAAACGATGCTTATAAATAGAAAGAATAACAGAAGAGATATAATTTATTTATGTATATATTTATTTAGGTTAACCTACAATTGTTTACACTATACATTTGTATGAAACAGTCATATTACATTTATAAGTGTAACAATTAATTACAGGCTAACACCATATGTGCTATTTAAGGTTAGAAATCAATATTATTAACATACATAATTCTAAACATAAAGGAGGCAGATCGAATGACAATTATAAGGTTATTATTATTAGGTTGGTTCTATATTTTCTAGTTCCTCATATGTTGCAGCTGCTGGTTTGTTACAAGATTGGCTTGACACAGAACCCTAAAAATGTATTACACTATTATTAGTTAAAAGTATGGAAATAATCTTTAAATTATGAATTATTATAACTACACTTGTAAGCAAGTTTGCGTAGCTGAGTTTTTGGCCAAAATGATATAAAATATTTTTGCCATCAATTTTCTAAGCAAAAGTAAATAAATCAACTAAAATGTCGACTTTTATGCTTATTAATTTAACTCCTTTCATAACTTTCACTTACCAGATCTTTGAATGTGCCCAGTACAGGTTGTATATTCTTTTCTTTAGTGGGTTTCAATATTATAGTACTTAAAACATTTATTTGTTTCGCTTTAACAGGAATCTAAAATAATAATAGATTGATGAGAACAATATTTTAGTATTTATGGTTAAGATAGATTCAAAATGAAAATTCATCTTGTTATGCTCATATTCTATTTCGAAACGGTGATCTTCATGTCATTTGTAAAGATTGATAACTTACTTTAGGGAAAATGGATGGAATTGCATCATTTGATCTTGTTTCGAAATGTAATATTTCTTCGGGCTTGAAATGGCGGCTACAAATTTTGGAACCGTTTCTGACCTTTTTCTGTGTAGAACACTGAGCCACCGGTCTCGAAGATCATCATTTATAGGAAAGCTTAAAATAACAAAAAATAATAAATAATGAGAAGAAAGAAAAAAACGACGGGTTGCACTCCGGGAGTGCCTGCAGAAGTGAAAACTTGAATATTAACGTTGTGCATTTTTGATATTTTGGAATGTTTAGGGAATAATTTTGCACGAATTAATTTAATTATCAGTATAAAAGTACTATCATTTATGTGGTAGAATACAATATTTATTTATTGCGCTGTCGTACACAAACATGACAATTTATATTACATTAAAAAGTTTATCTCTTAGACTCTCCGTCCGTCTTACGAATTTTCGATCAAGTTTAACATTTTTTACCCATTACAAAAAAAGGGCACAACTCCGCTAAAGAAGTTTTCACTTCAATAATAAATAAGAAGAATAAAGAGAAGAACATCCACTTTTACAATGAAAACATAGTCACCCTAAATGCAATTTGTAAACAAAGTCACAAAACTTACTTAAAAAAGGAAATTCCAGACCCGGGGTACCCTTCACTCTTGCGATTAACCACAAAACACGTTCTTACCATGGTTACAGTATCTTGCACTTTAATATTACGAAAACTCACAAAATTAAATATAATGCAAATTTACAAACATACAGATGTCAAGTAAACGTCAGACAGCAACGTAGTAATTGCCATGTATAGTGTAATATATCACTACTAATTGCTACAAATTCCATTATTTTTTGTTTTAAACATCTTGTGATTGCATGGTAAAATAACTTTAATTTTCATTAAAATGCATACAGTAATAATGGTAATTCATTTTAAAGATAGAATTCCAAAGAAGTTTAAAACTAGGTGTTATTACTACAACAGACAGGTCGAAAAAATTACCATTGAAATAAATATTTTTAATCTGACACACAGAAGAAAGGGACACAGTCGACACACGGCACTGTCTCGCTCGGAACGAATAGTTCCTTCAGTTTTATGCGTGCAAGTTTATACTCTATTGTTTAACAGTTAAGAAAGACTTTCTGTATTCTTTGAATCATTCGTAAGCAATCCAGTTAGTAGGTAGAAGATCCTTGTATCTATGTTTAATACATAATCATAATTATCGTGAACGTCATCTTTGACGCTTCGCGTTTGGATAAAATCGTGGTTTCGAGTTTTTCCGATGTCTAAATTATACCAACTATAATTTCTCCGTACACCAACGTTACTATGGCTACGCTAAAACAATTGTCGCTAGGTTACGGTTTCTACACCTGCAATTCGTCGACTTTAGGTAGTCACTCTGTTCTGTGTACGAATATAACCGATTAAACCCGATTTGCATTACACGGCTAAAATACGAATGGTGGCAAGTGGCTCATCATTTATAGTCCGTGACTGTACTTAAATGAGTGAAGACTATGTGGGTTTTTGGATTCTATTAAAAATATTTTTCTTTTGACAATTTTAGAGTATTTTTGCGATCTACTTAAATGTGTTTTTTTATGGCATTGTTCATCAGGTCGTTGAGCTTCTTAGTAGTCCAAAGTTGAGCTTGCAGACTGACATATGCTTGCACTGACGGGACAGGTCAACTCAATTCTGTGTGGTTCTTTCTTTAAAAAGCCATTTCAGACTGTATTCTGCATAGTCTTCATAACCTATTGTGAATATGTGAACTGCGGGGGTTGTTATATTCAATATAGACATGATTGTCTGGCAGTTTGAGTACTTTTTACGGCCTAAACGTCCCTCCCTACCTTCGTATTGTTTGTCAATCACCATAGGCCACCAAGATACAGGCTTGATACACATTGGGGGCCTACGGCTTCGTGTTTTGTATTTTCAGTTATTTTTTCTACACTGCTTAATTTTTCTCTTTACAACTTGTGTATATCCATACTAATATTATAAACGAGAAAAGTTTGCTTTGTTTGAACGCACAAATCTTCAAAAAAACTGGGTGGATATGGATGAAATTTGGTATGGAAGTAGTTTGAAGCTTGAGGAAGGCTACATTTTACCCGACTGCAAAAGAACGAGGGTTATGTTTTTACCGCGACAAAGTCCACGGGAGCGAAAAAATAAATAAATATAATATAATAATAATAATAAATAAAACAATATAAAATAATAGATAAAATATAAAAAAATGCTATGTAGAAACATTTCATCGTCTTCTTACTTGACAAGACACAAGAAGATCTTCTTCTCCCAGTGCGTGTAGTACGCGTTCATCATGGCCGAAGTGCCGGTGCAGGTGCCCAGGATCAGGTACTCCAGCTTCATTAGGATGGGACCGATGCGCTCGTACATGCGGCCTAGGGCTGCCACCCGGTCCAGGCGCTCGTGTTCTAGCTCTACGAAGAACGTCTGGCAAACGGGAAGAAGGATGTTGAAAAGGTTGAATCATAAAATATTTCAACGACCTTTTCAACCTCATTTTGACAGATTTCAACTGCCAAACATATGTATGTGTCTAACAAAACCACCCTTATTAAACTGTGGTAAATTAATTTAATAAGCAACCGTTCCTCAGTACAATTATTTAAAAATTTGCGTGTCCTTTTCAATACTTCGTAAATGACATAAATGTCATTTACGAAGTATTGAAAATAAGGAACATTTAAAAAAACAAATTTTCAGAGACTTAGAACTTAGACTTAGTACCAAGAAATGAATAAACCAATGGGGTCAATTTCGTAAACCCGTTAAAACTTCGGTGGAGTGTGTTTTCAGTCCACCATGACCAATCGGATGGGTTAACAGTTTTTATACTACACCTGCTTGGAAAGTACCTTGATACTTTATCAAATTTACGGTAGAACGTACGTCATTGCATATCGAACAAATATGCGGGGAGAAAACGCATCTGAGCGGGAGAGAAAAGTGTATGAAAATCCATTTCTTACGTGGTTTTTCTTTTTTAATTTTGGGTAAAACTATGCGCCGGTAACCTAAATATCAAAAGCCAAAAAGTTTTTACAGTGAGTTTTTATCTCCAAGTTCGCAAAATGACACTGGCCACTGGCTGTGTGTTGGATGGTGTCGGGCTGGCAGTGCGACCCTGCGGCGGCAGGATAAACAATTTGAAAAAAGAACATGTGAAAATTGCAGACGCCATTGGCGCCATTTGTGAAAACAGTGTTACATTAAGCTTCACTAACTGCAACAATTTCAATATAAATTTCAATTAGTAAAGATTTAGTTTTTTATTTTCCTCGTAGGTGTAGTATAAAGCACTATGTATCACTCGAGTAGTGTTGCCCAAACGAGAGTCTCGCAAGAGTCTTGCAATTAGCGATTATCCTATTGCTATTTATTAAACGGTAGTTGAGATCTCAGAACAATGTAACAGAGTCTGTTCTCTTGCGAGACTCTCGTTTGGGCAACACAGTGCAACAGTGTTACATTAAGCTTCACTAACTGCAACAATTTCAATATAAATTTCAATTAGTAAAGATTTAGTTTTTTATTTTCCTCGTAGGTGTAGTATAAAGCACTATGTATCACTCGAGAGAAAGTGCGATTCCCGATCTCGGGTGTTTTAAAGCCCTCGCCTACAGCTCAGGCTTCAAACGACTCCCTCGACGATAATCGGTCACTTTCTCCTCTCGGTGAACAATGTACTATTTTTTCGAAATAGAAATTCTTATGTATCCTCATATCCTTCGACCTGGGGCGTGGGAATGGTTCTGTCAGACTCTGACTAAAGCGGCGCTTATTCCCTCACACACATGCGCCGTTGCCCCCAGCAGGTGCTGTCTGGTTTTGTAAGGTAGATAAACAGTTCACTTTGCCTTAGTTTTCACCGAATATCACTACTAATTATCAACTCCTCACCTTACAGGGATAGAGCCACGTCGGGTCAGGTTCACCGGTCTCAGGGTCAACATAGTTCTCCGGCTTCAAGAGCGGGTACAGATCGAAGGATTCTATCTGGTCTACCAGGAACTGGATCTCTTTTTCCACCATCTTCAATTGTTTATACACGGCTTGTAAGGCGTGCTCACCTGGACGGTACAAATTAATAATTGTAATTGTGACTTGACTGTAATAGACATAATTAATTATACGACAAATTATGTCTCATAATAGATACCTACCTACTGAGCTTTCTTATTTATTTATGTACACATATGACACATAAAAAAGAAAAAAGACAAACAATACAAGGTGTAATAGATTAAACGCAATACCTCAGACACTCCAATTAGAATATTAAATTATAAGTCTAAAACAACATCCGTATCTAAATAAATTGAAACCAAATCCAAACTTTTTTATAAAATAGTTATCCTTACTAAACACGGAACAGAAAATACAGTGGAAGTGCGATGCGACAACATTACTATGGGAAACGCTGTCGCAAAACTCACACAAATATAACGGTAATCATATAATGCACTACAAATAAACAATTATTTTGATTTCTCATTTTAATTTTAGTCAAAACCAACATAAGTCACAAATCCTACTTCTGGAAATGAACCTTGACGCTCTACAGATAGGATTTATTTTGCTTATGTGCAGAAAATCTTTACGACGTTTTATAATCTTATGTCAATTGACGATTAAATTCCGCTACTCGACCATAGATGTCGTTATTTTCAGTGGAAGCGATTATATATTTTATTTTCGTAGAAATAAGGTTGACAGTCGCGTCACATGTCGATATTTATTGCTACTCAATAAGTGCAGCACATTGTATTTTTAATTACATTATCGATGTCGATAGATATCCGAATCCTTGTTTATTTCGAATATAAACATTAAGTGGTGGGTGGGTGGAATATTAGATACCAACAGGGTCTGGAACTTGCTTTATATACATTAACAAAATTGTTAAAATTATCGTAAAATCGGGATACAATAATATACAACGTGTAACGGAAACCCCATATCTATCCAAAAGGACTGAAGACAACATCTGGTATGGAGTCTCTATGCAAAGTTTCAGCTCAAAATAAGTGACTCACAGAATTGGCACCAAATTATCGGTTTCATAATTATGTTTCTTGAATACCAATAATAACAAACGTGTCACAGCACTATGAGGGTCATCACTTTCCCCGTCACTTGCCAACAAAACGATAATTCTCTTCGTTCTTCTTAATTTGAAAAATTCGGTCTCTGGTATCAATGTATTGAAATTTCTAATAAGCTCCACACATGTAAACATAGGATTACAAAACCCTTGCAGGGTTGCCAACCGTACGAGGTTCCTCGTACAAATACGAGATGTGTAGTCTTCCGTACGAGGTACGAGGACACTATCAACCTTGTACAATTATGTACGAGATTTTGATAATATGGCCATACGAACATTTGCATCACCATTTTATAATAGTAAAGTCAATATAAAGATAGATAAGAAACCGGCTAACTGTGGAAACAGTGAACGGCACACTTCTTACTGCAGAGAGCGCAAAAGGTTCAATTCGTACTGGAAACTGCGTCAATTTTGAACCCACAAAAGGAATGTATAGCCACAACAGATAAAATATACGGCAGAAAAAACGATGATAGTGAGGATGTTCCTGACATAATATTTGGAGAGGAGATGTAAACTAAGTTACCTTGCAAATGTTTCATAATAATATAGACACATTTAGTTTTTTTGTGATTTTACTTGAGTAATAACAAAGATTTTTTTAAATACAAACACAAAGTGATGTTATACAAACAAAAACTTGCAATAGTACAGTCACGGACTATAAATGATGAGCCACTTGCCACCATTCGTATTTTAGCCGTGTAATGCAAATCGGGTTTAATCGGTTATATTCGTACACAGAACAGAGTGACTACCTAAAGTCGACGAATTGCAGGTGTAGAAACCGTAACCTAGCGACAATTGTTTTAGCGTAGCCATAGTAACGTTGGTGTACGGAGAAATTATAGTTGGTATAATTTAGACATCGGAAAAACTCGAAACCACGATTTTATCAGAACGCGTAGCGTCAAAGATGACGTTCACGATAATTATGATTATGTATTAAACATAGATAACACCTAACTGCCGCCATCTTGCAAGAAGTTTTATTTGCTATTTCTGCTAAAGAGTTTACGTTTTAGCTAGTATAAATGTCATAAAATGTGCTAAGCAAAAAAAACACTATATTATTTGAATAATTATTTTATTTTGTATAATAAGAATCAAAACTGTTGGACTGTCTTAATATCTTGTAAATGCTCCCTGGCTGTCTATTACAGCTTGCAGTCGTGATTGCATGGAGCTAACCAGACGAGTGCAAATATCAGTCCCTCGCATGTTCTCCCATACTTCTTGACAATGTTGAGCCAGATCTTCCTTTCTTCGTTCATTACGGTGATCCCATCGCTGCACCATTAAACCCCACAGATTTTCTATGGGATTCAGGTCCGGGGATTTAGCTGGCCATGGAATCACCGTTATGTCTGGATGTGCTTCAAACCAGGTCCTGACAGTCCTTGCTCGATGTATGGCAGAATTATCGTGAACAAAATTAATATTTTCCATTTCGTGCTGTGGATACACAATCCTTACAGACGGAAGCATAAAATCTTCCAAAATCCTTATATAGTTCACGGCATTTGCACGAGGTGGTAGTTGAACAAGCTCGCCTACACCTTCGGAGCTCATCCAACCCCACATATTAACAGTTATCCTTCCTGATTCCCTATTTCGTATGACGTTATCTGCATCATACCGTGAACTGTTATATCGCCATAGGTGTAAGCGGCCATGATCGCTTGATTGGAATGACTTCTCATCACAAAAAATAGTTGATGATCAATCGAAATTTAAAAATCGGTGTGCGAAATTTACACGTGCGGTTTTATGAGCGTCTGTCATATCGACTTTGTAGGCAGGAATCCTATGATGCAAATTCATTGAGTGAAGATGCCTTCGGATGGTTCTGGGATTCACATCAAAACGTTCCCCGTAACGCTGCGTTGGTATAAATCCATCAACTTCATATTCGCGGAGCATTTCAGTTCTCTGAGCTTCGCTTAATGCAGAAGGGCGATGGTTGTTTCGGCGACGATCATTTATATGTCCTTCTTCGGCGTATCGTCTTACCCACAAAGAAACGGCGTTTCGTTAAAAAAATTTCAACTTTCAAGTTAATGGACTTAGATAATTACCTTTTAAAAAAAAATCAAAACATATAGATTGAGTGAATAAGCTCACCGTCAAGTGCAGATCTCTCGAAATTGCACGAATGCTCAGACCCTGCTGATGCATTGTTATGACTCTATAGCGAATTTCTTCAGAAATTGCAGCTGGCATTTTCGAGTTAATAACTACGGCTACGATTCACCAAAATTCGAAATTTTCGTCTCCAAATCTTTTCTGACATCGACATTTCAACTGTCACTCTGTCTTCGGATAGGATTTCAGAAATAAAGAGTATTTAATGAGGACTATTTCAAAGGAGGTCAGTATCAAATAGATGGGATACACGTAAGCACCGTTGTATGGATTTATCATTGACAACTTATAAAGTCATTTTTCAACCTCTATGGATAAGACTCATTTCCGATTATTAGTAATTTGTCATTTTGTTTCCGAGCATTCGGTTTGAGTTCGTGTTTAATCGTGTAATCTCGTGAATGTATAAAACTGCAAAATTGGAAATCTTGAAAGTGGCTTATCAATTATAGTCCGTGACTGTACATTTCATTGAGTAAAAAGTCTTAAATCCAGTAGTTTGATATGCCTTAATTTTCGTTTTAGCACGTTTTCGATGCATAACGGCCTGGCCACAGCTTCCGGCGGTGCGAATTGCGGCGCGTCTTGCGGCGCGAATTGCGTTGGTATGCCACAGCTCGACTAGTTGCGACCGCGGCGGCTTCAGCGGTGGACGTATTTAGAGAACGGCTATTTTGGGAGTCAGTTTAATTTTTTGGTAAAAAGTTTTTATCTCACTCTTTTTAGTTGGTCGATTTTTAATTTACCTAGATACAAGAGCCTAAATGTCAACTACTTATATTCATTTACAAAATATTGCTTTTCCCAATGTTGAGCCGTTAATTGTTGAGGAGTTCTCCTGATACTTCACCATCAGCTTCACTTCACCATATGCATTGTGACGAGCACATTGTGCTTAATAACCACATTCAAGTAATTGAAGCGGAACATATGAAATACTTACATATTGAGTAGTTCCAGTGGCCATCTGTGGTCTTCATCATCAGGTTCACTTCACAAATTGTGCTTTTCGAATGCAACTACACAAGTTACTATAAAAAATACTCAAATCACTATAGGTGTGCCTATAATATTTGAAGAGTTCCCTCGATATCTCTAAGATCCTATCATCAGATCCTGATTTCATAACAATGAGACCAACTAGAAAGTATACCCTTTCAAACAAAAAAAGAATTTTCCAAATCGGTTCAGCCGTCTTCGAGTACTCGGTGATAATCAATAAAAAAAATAAAAAAATATACGCGTCGAATTGATAACCTCCTCTTTTTGTCGTCGGTTGATAAGAGCGCACCCAGTTAACGAGAAAAGGAGAGAACTTGGCGAATTTCACATTCTTTATTATGAAATAGGAAATATCCCAATAAATTAATGAATACTAGCTTTTGCCTGCAACTTCGTTCACTTAGGAGGTTTTCCCCCGTTAATCCCGATCCCGAGGAAATTAAGGGATAAAAACTATCCTATGTCCTTCGCAGGGTCCTACACCACTCCCATGCCAAACATGTAAATCGATTCAGCGGTTAAGGTGTGAAAAGGTAACAGACAGACAAATAGACAGACAGAAAGACAGACAGACAGACGGACAGAGTTACTTTCGCGTTTATAATATTAAGTATGGAGTATGGATTTTTTTTTTTCGTTGGGAAAATCATCGAATGACTTCTCCCGCTCTGGGTGGAGCGGAAGGGAGTGTCAGACTTCTGCTGACTAAAAACCCACCCTGTTCCTTCAGCTGCCCTTAAGTTCCGGGGCCGCGGTATCTCGTTAGAACGTTCCCGCAACCCCGGATGGATAGCTTCTGGTCGCAATTTCGTTCGGGTGGAAGGTTTAGGTGTGAAAAGGTAACAGAAAGACAGACAGACAGACATAGTTTCGCATTTATAATATTAGTACGGACCGGATGGAGTATGAAATATTAGCATTATTTTCTTTAGATTGATATTTTAAAATTCATTATATCTTTTGAATGGAATGTCCGATTTTAATCATTTAAAAAGTATTTTACAGGTATTGAAACAGTATTTAATAAAATATCATTTACTGGGATAAGGATTAATACAAAGGTATAAATAATATGGATTAATTATTGTCGGCACTTTTATCACCTTTTAAAATGTAAAAAGTAATTATAGTGGCATAACTACTGTAGTTGGATATGTGATATAGCAGACTTTTTTGTAGATATTGATACGATCTATAGTTCTGTAAAACATTTTTTGTTCTATCATCAAAAGCTTCCGCAGCTCACGCGATAACAGATTTTTTATGACAATTTTTTTCACACCTTGGGTTACATTAAATCGACCCAGTAGTGTTTGTGTAAAAACGTTACACACATACATAAATACATACATACAAAAACATAAATGTTTCCTCATTATAATATTAGTTTAGATATTATATATATTATCTAAAAATAAAAAAAAATAAAAAAATATATAAAAATATATTTCTGGTCTACTCAGTATTTCACTAATAAATTGTTCAGTATCCATTATTTTTATAAGCTCAATGCGCGTTTAAAACAAAATTATTTGTTTCGGTCGCGCGAGGCCTGAATGCGTCCACCGCTGAAACCGCGCGCGCCGCTCTGAGCTGTGGCCACCTCGATACTTGCTAGTACATTTGTTTCATTCGCACACCGCGCAGCACGTCGCCGGCGCGATTCGCTCGACTCGCCGCCCCATAAGACGCGCCGCCAGACGCGCCGCAGTTTGCGTCGCCGGTAGCTGTGGCATACTTCATAGGTTGCCTACCATTTGTTTTCGCCGCTCACCGCTAGACGCGTCGCAAGACGCGCCGCAATTCGCACCGCGCTTAGCTGTGGCCAGGGGTAATACCTAAATGTACGAGGTTTGAAAGTCAAAATACGAGATTTCTAGCTGCATATGTACGTAAGATTTTTGTTTACGGTTGGCAACCCTGAACCCTTGCCATATCGTTTGTTATCATCCAAAGAAGCTGTGTACTTGGTATGTATATACCCTTTAAATTACACGTTGTATACAGTAATTTTACTTTTCATTTAGTGTCCTTGAAATAAAAGGTATTTCGTAAGGAACTGGTGTTTCGAAAGTCTGAAACGAAAGAACTGGTGTTTCGGGCATATCGTGCTTGATATGGATGGCATTCAATTAACTCTACCCATTGCATCTATTCATTCTTTGGCGCTACCGTCTTTAGAAACCTATAATTATTTTAAATGATGATTAGGAACCTACTGATGTCCGTTCAGGGATTTCATGACAGTGCTTGGCAGACAATAATTTTAATATTAATCATTAATGCAATGCAGCATAGCTAAATTTCTATGGTAATTTTTGTCTTTACATGTTTATGGTCCTTACAATACACAAATATTTCAGTAGTTGACAAAGATGCCATACAAAGGGAAAATCCTCAAATTAACCTCACCTTTATGAATAAAATTAATTTGAAATTATTTTATTATAAATGTATTAAAAAACCCCATTATGCTAGTTTCAACGTAATATGTATTAATGTCATTGAGGCGGGAACAACCATGGTGGTGCACGAGCTTTTATAAAGGATCTTACACACCGAAATGACCGGTTCGTCAATGTTATGCAATGTCACAAGCATTATAAAAATTACAATAATTAAAAATAATAAGTTAAAGTTAATAAACAAGTTTGCTTACATTTTTGCTTTAAAGCATATTATATGCAACCTAATACACCTCTTAAAACATTTTTTTAGTATGAATGTTAGGAAATCTTAGTTATTTTTTATCGATATATATCGATAAAACCAATATCCGACCCAACTACGTCACTAATTGAGTAGCGAAGAACTTTCTAGAACGAAATTTCTGTTCCGTGAACGAAAGTCGGTGTCTTTAGTTTTATATTTTCGTTTTTGGCACCGACTTCCGAAATTAAAGTTATTTTTCACTTTGCAGTGTTTTTTGGGAGTCGGTATAATTTTTTGGTAAAAAGTTTTTATTTCACTCTTTTTAGTTGGTCTATTTTTAATTTACCTAGTTATAAGAGCCTAAATGTCAACTGCTTATAACCTTTTACAAAATATTGCTTTTCCCAATGCTGGGCCGTTAATTGTTGAGGAGTTCTCCTGGTACTTCACCATCAGCTCTACATCACCATATGCATTGTGACGAGCAAAAAGTTCTGAACATCCATATTCAAGTAATCGAATCGCAATCCACGAAATTGAGTAGTTTCGGCGGCCATCTGTGGTCTTCATCATCAGTTCCACTTCCCCAAATGGTACTTTTTGAGAGCAACTGCACAAGTTACTATAATAAATACACAAAACGTCATAGGTGTGCCTATAATATTTGAAGAGTTCCCTCGATTTCTCCAGGATTCCATCATCAGATCCTGACGTTTATGAAAATGGGACCAATTTCGAAGTATACCCTTTCAATCAAAAAAATAATTTTCCAAATCGGTTCAGCCGCCTTCGAGTAATCGATGATCATACATTAAAAAAAATATATATATACGCGTCGAATTGATAACCTCCCCTTTTTGTCGTCGGTTGAAAATGGAACCATACGGCATAGCTGCGGAAAATTAAATTCGTCGCGAGACTAGCAACTCAACGCGATGTTAGAACACGACTGAGGCCAATTGCGCGGTACAGCGCGTAATTGTGACACGCCTGCCACGCCTACTTTGCACTTCCACTGTATTTTCTGTTCCGTGTTACTGAACGCAAAACGTATGTGTGTCATACAATATCCTTACGCAGAGGCATACTCTCATGCAATGTTAGCGGCCGACACGCACACGAGCGCATTTCCTTGAATTAAGTATTGTATTAATTTGTCATGATACTGTGTTTCCATTTTAAGTTAAATGAAAGATTTTCCGTCAAGATTTAACACCCATTTTTTATGACGGAAATCGATTCAGAAGCCGATTCTGAACCAACTACTTTCAGGAATTGCGTTTATTCTGTTACACGTTGTAAATGATAATATTTCTTCGCAAGAAGAATACTGGATTTTTGAAAAAATATCCATAATACGATTTTTAAGACGTCTAAACTATGTCCATCTTTATTCGCTATTTTAAAACAATAAAACTGTTCAACATGATGTTGCCGAAAGCTGAAGCATTATTAAACCCAGCTGCTTAACTTACTTATTATGTTATAGACTGTAATAAGACGATTTTTGAGCCTAAAATTGCGACGTAGATCTGCGTTCCGGCAGTTTACGGTAACAAATTTTGTGTCGTAGATCTACGTTCCGGCAGTTGAGAGGTTAAACATAGAAAATTGCTTGTGAAAAAAAAAACAGCCAAGTACGAAACGTATCCTACATCAAGGTTAACGCACCATAAAACGAAAATCATAATTTTATTTGGATGCCCTTGGGTACGAAAATAACTTAACAAGGAACTGCTATTTGGAACGTTGCTAGTGTTACGACCTTGCCTACTTTAATATTCCTTAACCTCCCAGTATTGCCCTACTGCTGTTCAAGCAAGGACACTCATTATCTCTATGTATAATCAAGAAAAAGATCGGTCTGTGACAGCTCCGCATTTTTTATAGAGCACGAATGATTTTTTTAAATGTATTTTGAGGTCCAAAGAACCAACGGAGTTCTATCGTTTGTAAAGAGCATATTTCAAACAAACCTTTAGTAATATCCTTGATATATTCTCCGATGCCAAGCGCAGTCCACGTGACCCTAGTAAGCCCTGGCAGGATGTGCCTCTCCATATCCAGCAGATGTCGCTTCATGAGGAATGTCTCCGAAGTACTGAGCGAGTGCACGCTCTTGTTGTACTTATCTATCACGATGGTAAGCGCTTCCAGTTCGTAGTACAGCCGCGCCTTCTGCATGGCTACGTCACGAATGCATGAGGGTAGATCGAAACCTGGGGAAGGAAATGCAGTTAACATAAATCACTGCTGTGTTCTCCAAACGACGATATCTCTACAGTAGGAACACTCACATTTCCAGAAATATTTACATTAAAATGTTCTAGCACAAGCCTAACTTCTGAGCTTCTTTGAATTGAGGCAGAAAATACAAATGGAATCTCTTAAGCCATTTTTGTATGATCGGAACACAAACATAAAACCTATCACAGACATAATAGTATATAATTATAATTAGTATGGCTGGTTAAAGTCCTTAGACATAATAATAATAGTACTCTTGACCGATTTCGACCACGGCTGCATATCTTAGCAGAGCTTAGCCAGTGGCACAGGAGATATTATAGTGCACTCTCACTTCCTTTACTCTCATAATACGATGGGACTGCAATCCACACTGGAGAACGATTGAAGTTCCTTCATGACACACATGCAAAATCTCTGAGATCATCAGAAAACTTAATGCTTGCGGTATCGAGTCACGCCACCAATTACTATGGTAAGACATTCGCAGCTCAAGCAGTACGGCTGTGGAATGATCTACCAGTGTCAGTAAGACAAGCACAAACCCTATCGTATTTCAAAAACATGGTAAAGGATATTTGTCTCTCTTCTTAAATTGTTGTTATTATGTATGTCTTTGTTTCTTTTATATTTATATGTATATATATTTGTTGTGAATGTTATTTATTGTTTTCATAATAGATAAATAGTACACCGGGGACTACCCGCGCATTTATTTTCTCCTATGTGTCAAATCCATCCAAAGGTTGTCCGTAAAAGATCGCTTTTAGCGATAAGACCACCCATTGTATCACCCTTTTTAGTTGTTAAGTCCTTATTGTTTTACTGTTATGGTGTAGAATAAAGAATATATCTATTTATCTATCCATCAGGTGCAAGCCCAACGGCTTTCCGAGGAACGAGGGTATCACACCGCGAACTTCCAAACTCCCAGCTACTACTGAGAAATTCCTAATAGAAAATCCCAATAGGACTTTTTGCCCGGGAATCTAATTAACAAGGCAGTTAGACTTACCAAGCTGTTCCATCAGTTCAGCTTCGCGAATTACAAGAAATATGTAGTTATCGAAGTTAGGCTGGAAGGTCAGTGAGTACTCCTGTAGCAACTTGTGTACTGTAAGGTCACGCCACGTTACATCCGTCTGGGTCATTAGAAAAACGAATATATTGTTAGCGTAAGAAAGCGTCAAATATACACAGTTCAGCATAATGGCAGTGAGATATAAAACCACAAAAGAGCTGTTTGCAATACTGCGTAACAACAACGTGATCATCTTAGTTATTAGATTTTTTTGCTAACTAAACTGGTGCATGATTTTTCAGCCTATTCTTTTAAACGAATGTGATAAAAATCAATTTTCCATTAGACTTTAAGATTGAATTCGTTTCTAAGTACTTAAGTCTGAAATCTTCAAATAAAACTAAACCAATAATAATAACCAATAATTCATTTTAAAACAATCTAATTACTTATACTAAGTAATAATGCATGCATAGACAGTTTAAAATGCATAACATAAATATTTACCAAGTGTGAATCAGACTCGCCCATGATGGTTCCGTAGTAGCTACTCAAAACAACAATTTTTCCGTGTTTTTATGAAAGGGTGTTTGTATTGTAAGCAATAATAATCACGCTTTCTTTTATTAATACGCAGTATTGTAAACTGCTCTAAACCATACTCTTTAGTTTTCCAGCCTCAAGGATACTAGGTGCCAGACAATTAGGTAATGCTTGACGATGGATCTATTCGTGTATTAAGGATCTCTAAAAAACGGTAAAAACAAACCTACATTTTAAAAGAAGTTATAAAAGAAGCCGCGTTTTGCTTTTGCAACAGTATTTACGTGATCGTGAGTACTAACTCTGGCATATATGGTTAAATAAAAAAACTTTTGGAAATAACACAATAATTAATTTGAAAGTAGGTATATCTGTTTTATAGCTTTGTGTTCAGGAACAAGGTGTAAATAAAATAAAAATTAATCTCCTTCACTTTGAAACCATGTTTTTGTGGTGTTTAAATAACAATCTGAGAAGGATAAACCGGTCAAGTCGGACTCGCGCGCGAATGGTTCGGTATAATTTTTTATAAAAACGGCTAAAAAATCATGTCTGTTTTATGGGAGCCCCCTTAAATATTTGTTTTATTTTAATTTAATTATTTATTTTTAAAGTGAATATATAACTAAATATTCTCTGAATATTTCAAGCGTCTACCTGTTGCCGTCTTCAATATCGAGAGAAAACGAACAAAATTATTTTTTTACTCTAATACTTATTTTATTCAGTTTTTTAGCATTAGTTGTTATAGCGGCAACAGAAATACATAATCTGTGAAAATTTCAACTGTCTATCACGGTTCATGAAATAGGTACAGCCTGGTGACGGACGGACACACGGACGGACAGCGGAGTCTTAGTAATAGGGTCCCGTTTTACCCTTTGGGTACGGTACCCTAAAAAGCAGTATGTGAAGGGACTACCTATACTTTTCTTCTATGTTAATATAAACCGTCTTGCCTGTGGTATATCTCTACTTACCAGACCTTCCTTAGCCAGAAGGGACGTGGAGCTAGGTGATCTGACATTCTCATAATGTTGTCCTGGTATTCTCATCAGCATCACTGAAAATAATCACCAAAAAGGTACTTGTAAGAACTTTGATCTTGATTTCCAGTTTGATTTTATTTGAAATCTATTGATGATTTTGACATAGAAATGAAATAGATTTCAAATTAAATCAAATTGGAAATATACATTTATATTTCGAGGAGTGTGCAATGGAATTGCACATCAATCAAATCAAAAGCGGACTATAAAGCCGGCTCTACCGTTGGCCAACACAGTGGCGAATGTAGTGGCCAATGACTATTCGCCAACGTGTAGAGGGGGTGTATGTGCACCCAACATGCACAAATACGCCGTCTACACGTTGGCCAATACGCATTGGCCACTACATTCGCCACTGTGTTGGCTAACGTGTAGAGCCGGCTTAAGACGAACAGCGATGCGCTATCGCTAGGTGGACATCCCACCGATACGCAGAAAACGTTTTGGGAAGGCTTTCATTCTACGTGCCTACTACTAAATAGTGGAATTTCCTGCCGGAGTCTGTATTTCTTGATAGCTATAACTTGGTGGTTTTTAAGGCAAGAGTGAATAGGCTACTTATAGGTGATGTGGTCGAAGATGAAACATCATTTTCGACCACATCATCGCTTACCATCAGGTGAGATGGTCGTCAAACGCAAGCCTTGTAAGTGTAAGGAATATAGAACAGTAATTTTGAAGTTCTCGATAATATAACAGCTATTTATGTGCCCTAAACAAAATTACATTTCCAAATCATCCATCCACTTAATTTGCTTGCAATAAATTATTTTCAGGAATCGCGTTTTCTTTACGAAAAGAATCGTTACTTTTACAATACAAAAGTTAGGATTAATTTATGTTGATGTGAGTTTGTAAGCAACTTTACTCATTTACGAAATTGTTTTTTTATGCATGTTGCTTAGTTTAGTTTTATGAGTAAGTCGAATACCTGCTATAGGAGTTCCCACAATATAAAGGGTCATTTTTATAGCGAAAAGCCAAGTTTTCACTCTAGGTACCTTTTTGTAGGATCATAAAGTTTATAAGACTTACATGCATACTTGATGATAGATCAATGTGTCCTTTCACTTTGACATATTTTACGAAACAGTTGTTTTTGTTCCGAGTCCCTTTTGTCATACTTCTTTTAAGTTAAATATCATAATTTTCTTTGAAGCAGTTTAGCCGTTAGACCTTTATGGCAAGATCGGGTTCTCGGTTCAACCCTTTTAGTAACATTTTTAACACGCTTTTATTAGGTCGAACTGTATGTAACTAACTATGTAATGGAATCTAAGGTGACTAATTTAACCATCTTCCAAGGGTCGTAGCGTAATGAAAATTGGCAACTGTATGTAGTTCTGATGACAATACAATAATATAGTACTGTTGAACTGATCTGATGATGGAGCCGAAAGATATGAACTGGAACTTCATGATGGAAAATCGGATCATAGCTGTTTTGGATTTCTTAGAAAAGTCTTGTAATGAACTTTGACCACGATTAGGTTTCAAGGTCTGATGATGAAGCCGGAAGATAGGCACTGGCATTACGTGATGGAATATCGTATCATAGTCGTATTTGCACTTGTGAGAAAGGCCACATAATGGACTTTGAACACGATCAGGTTTCAAGGTTATAACAAACCTAAAGAAAATCCGTTATCGGTTTTCTTAACCTTTTTGAATTACCGCGTAATCCATAGATTTACTTTTTTATAGATGTCACTTTCAAATCCTCTGGGGGGATCGACCGTTTAATTTATTGTTCACTACTCGTGGGAATAATATGGCAAAAACTACAAAAAAAGAAACAGCAACATTTGTTTTTACGTGCATTTATAAAAGCGTGTTTTTCTAGTGTTTTTTAAACTATCAATTATTTTAAGATGCAATGTGGTTCGAATTCATATTAATAGCAACCTTGTTAACCCCTCTAACTAAGCTATTTGGATTAGGTTACGGCGGGGTAGCGTTCGAACCCGCGACCTCTTCATCAAAAGGCCGACACCTCAGCCATTAGTCTATTGCCACTTGATATCAAAAAACAAATCTTATGAAAAATTAAATATTCTAGTCAAGTTATGCAACAGTACTTACAGGCCTTATCCCTTTTCCTCTTTTCAGCAATTTCCTTGTTAACAATATCAGTGGGCTGCAACGAAGTCTTGGAGCCGGTCGTTCTTTTCTTACGTTCGAGATGCGCTTTACCAGCGGCAGTGACCTCCATACCACGTCCGGCTGGAGCGGCTGCCACTATACAAATATTAAGATGTTAGAATCTCCTGTGTAAAAACAAAACTTGTATGCATCAGAGACGTTGATCATCTGCTTAGCCTCTTTCCCAACTTAGTTGGGGTCGGCTTCCAGTCTAACTGGATGCAGTTGAGTAACAGTATTTCACATGGAGTGATGGCCTTTCTGACCTCTACAACCCAATTGCGCTATAACAAGATACCCCTTAGTAAGACTGGTGCAGTGTCAGATTTTGTGGCTTCTGACTACCCGTAAAGGCTGTCAAAAATATACAAGTGACAGCTGGTAGTTCGGGTTTGACATGCTTTGCGAGATACGGAGGAATCTCAACCCGAGCGTCAGTTATTATTAAGAGCGAAGCCACAAGATGCGTTAAAGGTGCGGTGCGACATTGGAGCGGTGCCGCGAAGTCATCCTACATAAAAATTACTATACCATACATATGTTTTATACATTGTGAAATGTAATTAATGTAACGGAATTCTCTCTTTTACTTTCATGTTATGTAAATAACATTACATAACATGAAAGTAAAAAAGGAGAGTGTGGTGATACGTATGTGTATTAATGGTTTTCTCATTTATAATGTCATGAGAAAATTATATTTTTTTATATATCTGCATTCACAGACAAACCGTGTAATCGGTTTTGTGGGGCATTGGATTATTTTTAATATTCTTATGTAACCTATATTAATAATAATAAATAAATAAATATAATAAGAAGACGCGTTGGGCCGCCGCACTGCCAGCGCAAGTAAAAGGAGGCAGGAAGGGGTTATAAAACAGCATTGTACTGCCATCGCCCATGTGGCAACCTATAGCTCGTATCCATTTTGGTGCGATGCCGAACCGCACTGTAAACGCATCGTGTGGCCTCGCTCTTAGCCACTAACTTCTTTCACGGACATATACAGCTTTTACAATGGTCATTAGTAAAATTAGTTTCAATAAAAAATCTTACCATCCTCATCAGAATCGTTTGCTTGGAACATAAACGTACAGTTTAATTACATAGATGCAAAAAAAGACGTTTCAGATTATTGTAATGATGCCATTAAAGAGAGTTATGGTAGGTAAATGGTGGTTAAACCTATGCTATTAAAGTCATAATTAACGTCAACATTTTGAATTTGTTACAAAAAATATTACTGGAACACAAAAGAACTACTAAATTAACAGGACTAGGTACTCGAGACCGTAGCATTACTTCTGCAGAGGGCTCTAGGGTGTAATGGGAATACGTTGTAGGTGCTAAACGGATAAAATGATTTTAATTGTTTTTTTTATTTTTTGTTTGATAACATAGTAGAATAAAATAGAAGTTTTATTACAGATACAGAATTTAATATAATACATGCATGCAAGATCTTAAAGTTTGATTGGTTTTCTTAGTTATAATTGAATGTCCTGTTCAGCCGTTTGAAGATCATCAGTTCCTAGTAGATAAAGGGATGTGAGCTAATTCTACGGGCCGGATTGATGTGAAATACTATATTCTGTTACCAAAATGAAATTGTAAGAACATGATAACCATACCTGTAGCTGCAACATGACACAAATAAATATAAACTCTAAAATTACTTTATTAAAATTAAATTTAGTTTTCTTGAACTTTGGACTGGATATTTACCATGTATTTTTATTGTTGCGAGTGTCTGATATTTCGACACTGTTGCAAGCGCCATGATCACGCATAAAAATAAAACAATAAAAATACATGGTAATTATCTCCAAGTTCTAATGATAATTTTAGTTACAATGTCAGCTTAAAAGTCATACCTACTTTTAAAATTATTTATATCAAAATAATAATAAAAAATACGTTTCTTATAAAAGATAACGTTGTAAATTAGATTTTTTCTATAATAGCATTCTTTGACTGCCAGTTTTCTTAACTTAAAGTGAACTCAAATGCAAAAAGTATTTGTTTGCGTACACTTCTGTGTTTCGTGTTTAAACTTCAAATATTTACCAAATTTAAGTGAAATCAGTTCATTTAATTGGAAGAATATTAACTGTAACAGGGGCCGTTCAAGTATTACGTAAGCACATTTTTTGCAATTATTAACCCACCCCTCCCCCTCGTCAGCAAAAGTAAGCATAGCTCTTAACCCTCCCCCCATACTTACGTAAACATTGGTACGACTGATTGCTTCATGACCAGCAGTTAGAAGTCTAGAAATAAAGAATAGGTTTGGAATAGAAGTCTGTAACATACATAACATTCATTTAAATAAACTTTACTCCCTGTCAGTAAAGTTTTTCAACAATTCATTATTTGTAGGAATCCCCGAAAATACATTTCGTTTTGAAGCATAGACAATGTGTTTTGCTATATGTGTAAAAATTAAATAATTACTGCTTACGTAATCACCATCTAGATCCCCCCACCCCCCATGTCATCAAAAATAAGCAAAGCAAAGACGCCCCCCTATAGTGCTTACGTAATACTTGAACGGTCCCACAGAGAAACAGACAGACACACAAATGGTCCTATAAGATTTCCGATTATTTCATTATTTAACTTTATAGATAAGCTACGTTACTCAAAACCTCAGCACTTCGTTTCACCTGACAGTACGGGATGATGTGGTCTAAGATGAAGCACTTTTACCTAGAAGTAACCTACTCTCAACTCTTTTTTACGTAATCCTAAAATGAGATATAACATACCCGGCTCCTTAATAAACTCCACTTTCAGCACATTCTTCTTCATCATGTTGTCCACAAAGAGAGCTGCTCCCCGCACCCACTCCTTATATTTGGAGTCTTCGTACTCCTTAATGACTTTGGAGAAGGCTTTGTATTGCGTGAACGCCTCTTTCTTTTGTTCGCAGTTGTTTAATTCTGGAACCTGTTGGATTGAGAGAATTATTAGCACACATGTTTAGAGTTCAGGAAGACCTCAGATTTAGCCTATAAAGATACCACTGCTGGGACACAGGCCTTCTTTCTATGAGGGGGAATGGGCCGTTTTCCACCATGCGTGCCCAGTGCAGATTGGTGTTTGTCTCATGTCCTAGGTTATGCACGTTTCCTCACGATGTTTTACTTTACCATTTCGGGAACAGTGATGATGATGAAAATTATTTATTTTTATTTTATTTCATTCTATTCGGGAAACTAACATCTAACTTATACAGTGTTACTAGCTGCTGCCCACAACTTCGTTCGCGTGGGAGGATTTCCCGCGTAAATCCCGATCCCGTGGGAATTCCGGGATAAAAGTAGATAGTAGCCGATTCTCAGACCTACTGAATATGCATATAAAATTTGGTAAAACTCAGTAAAGCCGTTTCGGAGGAGTAACGTAACTAACATTGTGACACGAGAATTTATATACAATTGAAGGCCATTTACAAGTTTCCACTGATAAACACTAAAAACAAAAACAAGAAGAAGATAAAATTAAAAATAAAAGAAAGGTAATTACAAAATACCTACAACATAAATTAGGAAGTAAATAGAACATGATCGACAATACATACAAACAGAAAATCATTTAAACGCAAATAATTACTTTTCCATAAAAAAAGCTTTTACAAACTTTTACAAGCTTTATAGAAAGTAATGTGCCCGTCGTACGAGCAGTGGTGGTCCCGTGGTTACGGGCCCGACTTGCGAGTAACATGGGTTCGAATCTTCTCAGGCACATTACTTTGTGTAACTTATATCATCACCACTGCTCTCAAAACGGTGAAGAAAAACATTGTGAGGAAACCTGCATATTCTAGGACCAAAAATTCTAAAACATGTGACATCCACCAACACTCACTGGGCCAGGCTGAATTATTTATTTTTAATTTGCAACTCGTAAGTCGTGTATATAACCACTGGGCTACCACTGATCTCAGCTCTCAGGATGACCAAGCCACACATTGGAAATCTACAGCAGTACATTTGTTGTGGCATTATAGTGCCCAATAAAAACTTTTTACCAAAAAATTAAACCGACTCCCAAAAAACACTGCAAAGTGAAAAATAACTTTAATTTCGGTAGTCGGTGTCTTTAGTTTTGTATTTTCGTTTTTGGCACCGACTTCCGAAATTAAAGTTATTTTTCACTTTGCAGTGTTTTTTGGGAGTCGGTTTAATTTTTTGGTAAAAAGTTTTTATTTCACTCTTTTTAGTTGGTCTATTTTTAATTTACCTAGTTACAAGAGCCTAATTATCAACTACTTATAACCTTTTACAAAATATTGCTTTTCCCAATGCTGGGCCGTTAATTGTTGAGGAGTTCTCCTGGTACTTCACCATCAGCTCTACATCACCATATGCATTGTGACGAGCATAAAGTGCATAACATCCATATTCAAGTAATCGAAACGCAATCCACTCAATACTTATTATTGAGTAGTTTCGGCGGCCATCTGTAGTCTTCATCATCAGTTCCACTTCCTCAAATGGTACTTTTTGAGAGCAACTGCACAAGTTACTATAATAAATACCCAAAACGACATAGGTGTGCCTATAATATTTGAAGAGTTCCCTCGATTTCTCCAGGATCCCATCATCAGATCCTGACGTTTATGAAAATGGGACCAATATCGAAGTATACCCTATCAATCAAAAAAAGAATTTTACATATCGGTTCAGCCGTCTTCGAGTAATCGATGATCATACATTAAAAAAAAAAAAAATATATATATATATATATATACGCGTCGAATTGATAACCTCCTCTTTTTGTCGTCGGTTGAAAAGCACGTTACAGTTTAAAAAATCTATTTGGTTTTTTTAAGAAGTATTACATTAGTAACAGAAATATTCAGTAAGATTACTAATGAACATAGTACAGAGCTTCAAAACAACATATTATACTCTAACAGGTAGCTAATCTTAAATTAACAACGAAGCAACTACCCACTCGCAAATCAAAATTTAAAATTATAACTTTACGGAGAGAATAATCGGGTAGGAAGCTAAGCCTTGTTTTAAGCAGTTTACCCAAAATTTTGATTACATTCAAGTAACGTACTTGTTTTTATATAATTAGAATACCTTTTGAAACTTCATGATAGGTTGTTTCATCTTGTTGAAGAGCGCTCTCGCCCAGTAGATGGCGCCAGCTACCGGCGGGTGGTTGCGGAGAAGAGGCGGGTTTTTTCGGTAACGCTATAAAAAAACAACGATAAATATTATTTTATTAGCACCCGCGAGGGGCTTCATTTCCGTGGGCTTATATCACGACAAAAACATAGCCCTCCTGTTTTCAGTCGGGTAAAAAGTAAGCCAAGTTTGAAGCTACTTCCATACCAAATTTCATCCAATTCCACCCAGTACTTTCGAAGAGTAGCGCGTTCAAACAAACAAATTTTCCACTGTATAATATTGGTATAGATATAAATTAATTTATTCAGGTAACTTACACCCATTGTCATTAATTTAAATTAAAAATACTATTAAAATAACAAAATAATATAAAATCAAATCAATCATCATCATTACTTATACCTTTTGTTCCACATATTAGCTTGCAGTTTAAAGTGCTACATTTTACAGCCTTATCTTATCAGGAATCTTAATACGCGCCATCGTTACATGGTGGACGACCCACGCATACGCACAAAACGGTTTAGGAATACTTTCATTATGCGTAAGGCTGAGTGGAATTCCCTGCCGGAGTCTGTTTTCTGATAACTATAACCTGGGGGTCTTTAAGCTAGGGGTGAATAGGTTACTTCTAAATAAGCGTGTTTCATCTTCAAACACATCATTGTTACCACCAGGTGAGATGGCGACCCTACTACTAATACAGTTGACATTATTTAAAAAATTGTAATGTTCTGATTCGTTGACAATGTCTGCAAAACATTAAATTCATTAGCTTCTTTCAACGAATTAGGAATGATATAGAATCATAACTCTCTAACGAAGCCCGCTAAAACATGGTCCCAAACTCATAGCATTAAACTGATGATACTAATGCAACACGCGCACAGACAAAACAAAATTCTGGAATTCGTGGAATTCTTTGCCAGCTTCTGTGTTCCCTGGCACTTATGACCTTTCAGCCTTTAAAGCACGAGTAAATAGGCATCTTTTGGGCTCGCTCGTCCCACCTTAGACCTCGTCTATCGCTTACCATCAGGCGAGATCCAGGTCAAGAGTGGGCCCATCAGTAATAATTTTCTGCGCATGCATCCACCGACTCATTCATTTCGGGCGCTATTTTATTTAATAAGATAATGTTAGAGTGAAACTAAAATATCGAATAAAGCGAGTGCGAACGAGATGGATTGTTACCTACGTGACATTGAGCGGCGAGGATGGTGTTATGCAGTATGCAGTAGGAGTCAGTCATTTATTATTAATTCAAATATTATAAATTAATATTAGGTTCACCTCTTTACCTTTAGTTTACAAAATCTAAAACTTCGTAAATTTAGCAACGAAACAGTTATTTTATTGCTTACCAAATACCTATTTTAAATGGAAATCATTATTTCCATCATAGTACAGGATCTTCCGAATCCCATATTAATTTCTTAAAGTACATAGGTAATAATTTAGTGGCAAACCCCCCATCAGAAGAGCTCTAGGCTTATAAGCTGTCAAACTAAAGTAATAACCTTGGTATGTGACTGAATATTGAGGTAGTAAAAACCGACCAAGTGCGGATCGGACTCGCCCATGAAGAGATCCGTAGTAGCAAGCATAGATTAGGGATATTGAGAGTAGCAAGTAATATTTGACTAAATGTTTGTGTTGTAACTTTGTACGATGACAATAAAAATAAGTTTGTTTTTGTCTCAGTGATATTTACGGTTTTTAACCGACTTCTAAAAAAGGAGGAGGTTCTCAATTCGGATGTTTGTTTGTTTTTTTTTATGTTTGTTCGGGCATAGCTCCGTCGCTTGCCAACCGATTTGAAAAAATCTTTTTCTTATTTTTTGTTGGAATTGGTATACTTTTTAAATGGTCCCATGAAAATATTATCGAAATCGGACAAGCCGTTTCTGAAATATAGACAAAAGTCTGAAAAAAATATTTACATTGACGATCTTTTCGTTTACTCTGCTGGTGAAGGTGATAAGTAGTTGACATTTTGGCTTTTGTAACTAGATAAATTACAAACCGACCCACTAAAAAGTATGAAAAAATTTTTTTTTGCAAAAATAAAACTGACTTCCATATCAAAACACTACAAAGCCAAAAATAATTTTAATTGCGGAAGGCGGGGTGAAAAAAAAAAAGAAAATACAAAACCACACACACCGACTACCGAAATTAAAATTATTTTTGGCTTTGTAGTGTTTTGATATGGAAGTCGGTTTTATTTTTTGCAAAAGTTTTTTTGAAAATGTGCTATATCACAAAAACTGCTCACTATATCTCGATCAAACCAAAAATTTCGTTGAAAATGTTTATTGAGATGTACAGTACGGCCGTTCTAACTTGGCGAGTGTGAAGTTAGGCTCTGCGAACTTCAGCGCTTGTGCACTCGTACAAAAATAAAGGTTTTAAAAAAATAAATGCCAATAACAGTTGTTAATAGGAATAACAACTGCTAATGGCATTTATTTTTTTAAAAACCTTTATTTTTATACGAGTGCACAAGCGCTAAAGTTTGCAGAGCCTAACTTCACACTGGCCAAGTTAGAACGGCCGCATTGTACAGCATATACTTTTTTTTTCGTCGAATCTCTTTTTTGGGACAACTAAAAGTAATTAATTTATAAGAAACACTCACAAGAAATCTAATCCATCCAATTTATAAAACTCTGTTCTTAATCTAAAACTGTAGGTATAATAGTTAGGTATTCAAAACTGGCTGGCTACTGGTTGCATAATACTGACAACTCGTGGTTGTCTATACGAAAACAAAACACGAAATTATTTTAATCACTAGTTATAGCTTATCCCAGTTTGTTTTTTATTTCCTTCTTTCCGTCTTTTACTTTTACTATAACAAAACGTGTTAATTTTTCACTTACCGTAAACTTATCCTCAATAGCAGAGATCTCCTTGATGAACTGTCGCATGACGAGGTCGAACTTGGTGGCCAGTTGCTTCTTGATCGACTCGCGAATGTCGAAGTCGAGAAACTTTAGCAATACTGCCAGCGCTTCTTCTGAAGATCTAAGAGGGGCATCGGAGGACAGAAGATAAAATATTTATTAAGTTGGTGAGGGAGAGAGAGAAATGGGTAACGGAATATTCAGGAGGGAAAGGCCCGTGCAGATATTGAAATTAAATGATATTTTATTTTGCATATTAGTTATAAATAACACATTTACACGTAATTTTTGCCGTTTTTAGCTAGATGAAGCCAGTGTTTTCTAACTGACTACTCTGAGAAGAAACACCGAAACAAACCATGGCCCCAGAACTAGAACGATGTAGGTTTGCCTGTGGTGCTCTTTTAGTTTACAATCGCTTGCCATTTTAATGTTTACCAAATATTGAGTTGCTTTTTTTTTTTTTTTTTTTTCCCTTCGTCCGTTAGGACAGGCAAAGAGTCAAGCCCATACAGCCAGGTCTGTAATATTTGTTTCTGTTCCAAGTGTGTAATAAGGCCGGAGCCAAGTCTTCAATGTTACATCCGATGCATATTCCATATTCAATTGTTAGTTATTTACCCAGATATTATCTCATAGAATTTATTTCTAAGTCGAGTCCGATATTTGTTAAAATCCTTGTTTCATATGTCCTTGATCGTGTTTTTAATAAAATCGTAAATAAATACATAGGTGTCTTTATTTTTCAAAATGTCTTCAATGCAGCGCGGTATATTCTCTGGTTTTTCATATAAATTCAATAAATTGGCTACTAAAGACAGTCTTTGAATATTAAAACTTGAGCATTGAAGGAAAATATGATCAAGGGTCTGTTCATCATTTGTTGAGCAATAGGTGCAAGAAGGCGATTGAATTATGCGCATGCGATGTAAATGAGCGTTGAAACGGCAATGTCCAAATCTCAAACGGCAAAGAATAGTATAATATTGTCTGCTTCTGAAGTAACGGCAATTGGTGAACCAAGGGCTTTTACCAATATTCTGATTAATTTGAGCATACCAAGTACCTTTTCTAGTAAGAGATTCTGTCCATGTGTCCTGCCAATCTTTTAAAAGTTTGGACTTGATTATAGGTATTAAATCGATATAAGTAATAGCGACATCGTCGACGGGGCTGCCGCTGTCACTGTCAACAATGTCAGCAATCGCACGTGCTAGAAAATCAGCTTGCTCGTTACCCGAAACTCCGATATGTGATGGAGTCCATAAAAATGTAATACTATAGTTTCTTGTTGAAAGATTATGAAGTATGTGCCTGATTTCTATTATAATGCAGTTTGTGTGAGCATTGATTTGATAGTTTTTCAAAGCATGCAATACGCTCATGCTATCAGTGATAATGAGCCAACGATTTTCAGATTGGTCTTGAATGTATTTAAGTGCAGCAAGAATGGCATAAGCTTCGGCGGAAAATATGCTCGATTCTTTCTTCAGTTTTACTCCCAGTCCAAATTCCTTATGAGGAATGACATAAGCCATAGAAACCCTTTCATTACTTTTAGAGCCATCTGTATAAATGTGGTGATAGTTTGGGTATTGATCTAAGAGGTTATAGACTTCTTGCCGATCTCTTAATTTGTTGTCAATTACTATATCCAGCTCATGAAATAGACATTCAAACTCTTTCTCATAACACACCCATTCATTAGATTTGTGAAATTTAAACTGACCATCTAACTTGATCATGAATGAAAAATCAAAAAGCATAAATGGAATATTTTTGGTCAGATGAGTGTTAACAGGATACTTAATGTGAAGTGAAAATAACTTTTTAATCAGAGGATGATGATTTACAGAGAAAAGTTTAAGTAAATAACAGAATTTGAGATACTGAAAGCGTAAGATTAAGGGGGGAGTATTACATTCTACTTGTAAAGAATTAATGGGAGTAGTTCTCATGGCACCTGTAATAAGTCTAAGATTATGATTTTGAAGGATATCTAGTTTATTTACCAATTGACTATCTGAAGAAAAACAGAGGTAACCATATTCAAAGTGGCTTCGTACAAGGGATTTGTATAATTTTAAAAGAATTTTAGGGTCTGAACCCCAGTATGTCCCTGCAAGAGACCTCAGGACATTTAGGGCTTTTTGAGCTCTGTCACATATACAATCAACATATTTTCTCCAAGAGAGGTTGCTTGTAAAAATAACACCCAAAAATCTTGCACTATTCTCCACAGGCAAATCAGTGTTGTCATATTTAATATTGACTATAAAAGGCCCAATATTGCTAAAAACTACAACCTTGGATTTATCTATACTAATGTCTAATGCAAGATAATTAAAGTAACAATTTAGTTTATACAAGGCAATGTTAAGCTTGGAGCATACTGTACTGGTATTATTACCAACACAGTACACTACCAGGTCATCCGCAAACTGGAGATTGGATACTTCAGTGCCTAGGATAATATTAAGTTTGTGGATGTATAAAATAAATATTAAAGGACTCAATATACTGCCCTGACAAGTGCCCTTGTAAGAATACCTAGGGCCTATAAGCCTATTTTTACACTTAACAAATACTTTTCTACCATTCAAAAAGTTATATATCCATTCTATCACCTTTGCAGGCAAACCAACAGCAGCCAATTCTGAAGAGAGTATATGATGATTAACATTATTAAATGCACCTACCACATCAAAGAAAACACTGACAAGAGCATTCCTTGATTTGAAGGCTTCAAAGATATCGAGATGTAAATTAGCAATGCTTTCCCTTGAAGACTTACCCCTCCTAAACCCAAATTGATTCGAAGGTAGTATATGGTTCTTCTCAATAAAATGTTCTAACCTTTGTTTGATAAGTTGCTCGAAGATTTTACCCATACATGAAGTTAAAGCTATAGGTCTGTAAGAGTCAAAACTATTTTTATCTTTGTTGGGTTTGAGAATGGGGACAAGGCAATCAGTTTTCCAATCTTCAGGAATTAGAGAATGCTGCCAAAGAAGATTGAAGATTTCAAGCAAAACTAATTTAGATTGATCAGGTAGATTTTTTAGCATTTTATAAGAGATATGGTCGAGGCCAGCTGCAGTATCCCTACGAGAATGAATTGCTGTAGTAAATTCAACAAATGTAAAAGGTTTAATTAAGTGAAAGTTACTAGGAGAAACAGGATGAGAAGGGTTGAAAATAAAAGCTGGCTCTACTGTATCTGGTGTAAATTTTTTAAGGAATTCGGGGATCCAAGAATATATGTTATTATTTTGAGATGTGGATGCAGAACTTTTATTAAATCTACGCATATATGACCAGACCACAGACATAGGTGTAGTTCTGTTGAAAGATTCACACAACTTCAACCAACTCATCTTTCTTTCATACTTGATAATGAACTTTTTCTTTGCTTGGAGTTTCTTAAAAGCTAGGTAATTTGTTTCAGAGGGATTGTGTTTGAAAGTTAAGTAAGCATTTTTACTATCTTCCACAGCTTTGCTGCAGTTAGCATTCCACCAGGGGAGTGGAGTTCTTTTCTTTCTGTTGGAGGTTGAAAGGGGCTGAGCCTGCCCCCCATCAGAGGAGTAGCGCCTTGGAGATGGAATTGAATCTACTAGTGCCAAATGTAAGAGTTTAATAAATTTATTATAGCTAAGCAAAGGATTGTGTCTGTCTATAGAAAAGTTACACAAAAGAACATCAATGCCGGATGAATATGTTTTCCAATCAACAGTATTGAAATTATAAGAAAATGGAAGAGGAATACTGTCAGGTATATGAAAGCTAGAAGAATTATTGTTATTCACTAAGAATTTTGTAATTACAGGAAGGTGGTAACTGCCTAAAGGATCATCATGAACTGACCATTCACACTCCAGGGCTAGCAAAGGAGAGACAATGGTCAAATCAAGAGCATTTCGCCTCCAAGTGTGGGAACCAACAGTAGTCGTTTGACCATCATTTAAAAGAACAAGATTGTTTTTATTAATGGAATCCAAAATATCCCTACCTCTGCAGTTAGAAGCTGAACATCCCCAGGTTGTATGCAAACCATTAAAATCGCCAGCTAAAAAAATTGGACGAGGAAAAGATTGAATTAGTCTATCTAATTTTGTTTTAGAAAAAGGAGGGTTGCAATTAGTTGGACTGTAAAAACTTACAATAGTAAGTTCTTTATTATTAGCATATTTAATACGAATTGCTATATTTTGTAAGGAATCATCATAGATTGTGTTTATTTTAGTATACATAATAGATTTATGTAAAATAATGGCGACACCATTATGAGCATTCCCTGAATCAAGTCTGACTACATCATAACCACGAAATTTGATAGTGTGACGGGGCTTAAGCCAAGTTTCACAAACTAAAGCTATATGAATAGAATTGTCCAACAAAAAGTGATTGAAAATATGTTGATTGTGTAATAAGCTCTGAGCGTTCCATTGGACTATATTTAAATAATCCATTAAAATATATATTTTTTAATACCTACCTAATATTTTTAAAGGATTCTTGCAGGACATCTTTAATTCTAGTACTACAAATTGATTTTTCATTCATTTTATTTTGTGTTATTCATTTAACTATTGATTCTGAAATAGTTTTTAAGATCAGTTCTGAATTTAAGAGTGACAGAAATTGATCAGTTTTGTTTAGTTTCGGAAAGTTTGTGTCATTAAGAGTTTCAACATAACTTCTTTTTTTCTCATATTTTTGTTTATGTAGCAGAATCTTTTCTTTTTTACAGGGCATAAAGAAGATATAGCAATGTGATTGCCCGAGCAGTGACAGCATTTTGCACCCGAGGCGGGAACTATACATGCTTTGTAATTATGTGCTTCTCCACAAATTGAACATCTCTCAGAGTTTTTACAGAATTTGGCAATATGATCATATCTCAAGCACTTAAGGCATTGCTTCACTGGAGGAATATATGGTCTTACCTCAAAACGCCAACTGTTGAGGTCGACACTCTCTGGCAAAACTGGACATGAGAAAGTAATTGATACTGTTTTTGTTGGTGTATATTTTACAGTTTTATTCTCCACTAATTTTCTCATAAAACGTCTTATAGAGACGATGTTCTTGGTGTTGTTAGTGCGGAATAAATTTGTTTATTTGAGAGTTCAATGGGGACATGTGTGATGACTCCAGTAACCTCCGTAGCGGCAGCCGGGATTGACGCTTTTAATTTGTGACCGTCAAGAAACTTTTTATTACTTAAAGCAGCATTGGCCAGTGCTGGTCTTTCATATATGACACCTACCTTACTCTTGTTAATCCGCTGCAGTTGTTTGACACCTTTGTTGTAACGCTTAATTGCATTTGCAAGGGACATCATATCCCTCAAGCCAATGGGTTTATCTTCTTCTATACTTTCTAGAAACACGATATATTCAAAATTACCACCATCTTCGGGGTAATATCGGACGTAATCTGGGATTCTAAAAGGAGTATACTTATCAGTATCCTCTTCGGATATTACAGAGCCGACGTCAGACGCTGAGCCCTCATCAACCGACTCCGCCTCTCCGTCTTCAGCCGAATGTTCCTTTTTTCGTTTTTTACGGCTCCGGGCCATCTCTACCACGTTAACTAATAAATTTGTTCAAAAATGAGTTGCTTTTTATTTATTACAAATTAAGTTTTTTAAAAAAAGGCGCCTAACAATCTTGAAGGTTCCCGCGCTTTTTTATTATTTTATTATTGAGTTGCTTTTAGTTGAATATTTAGGGCACGCTACATGTGCAACAGTAATTTAAGCAGAGAGAAGGAAGAATTACAACTAAACCATTTCACACTCTGTTCCAAAAAACAGCGTCGTCATGTTTTAACTGGGATGGCAACATACACATCATTTGAGTCAAATTAAAATAATAATAGTTAAATTGAAAATTACCGATACTTTAAGCCTGCATTATCCCATTGCTAGGTAAAGGGGCCTCCCCATAACTTCCAAATTGTTCAGTCTAGGGCCAAAATGGACACCTGATCGTAAGTTTTGCTCAGCGGTCTGCCGCGACGCCTCTGGCTGTTTTAGGGTTATACAAAGTGGTTTTTGTGGCCCCAATTCACTCGACATGCTGCATTGGCCAGCCCAGCATAGCAAACGGAAAGCCAACGGAAGCAATTGAAAATGAGTAAAAAAGAAACCAACTCACCTTAAATTCCCGAAACACTGATTAATATAATTCTTGGCCTCTTCCTCCAGAAACCTGACTTCAGCCCAGAAGTCTCCCATGATAACATCCCAGTTCTCCTTGTTATCGAACACAAACACACTGAAGTCGATCGTTCTGATCGGGTACACGAGGTTCTTGACGCGCTTGCGCACGTCGTCGATCTGTGTCGGGTCGCTGATGATCGACTTTAGTTCCAAGCCGAATATGCGTTCGAAGTCTATCAGGACCTGTAAATTAAAATTATATTTTATTTTCTTTATTATAATTAATGTTATAGGTGATTATTTACTAGCTGCGCCAGCGACTTCGTCCACGCGGAATAGTGACTCTCAGCAGCATTTTTAATTCCTCTCCTTTCTCTATTATGATTTTGATATGTATTAGTTGTATATACCTAGTATATATATGGTATGTATTTTATATTATATGATGTTGTACACTGACAGCCCTAAATCTATCTCCTTTAATTTCTGTCCATCCAAAGGTTGTCTGTAAGAGATTGCCCTGTGCGATAAGACCGCCCATTGTACACTAATTTTATTGTTTGTATCCTTAAGTGTATTGTAAGGTGTACAATAAAGTATATAATAAATAACTTGATCTATACGTTATCTGACATAGTGTCTGGGCAGGACTGTGTGCATCTTTCCTCAAAAGATCGCCTCAGACTGTAACCTACAAGGTTCCCATATAATTTGACCAGTATTGATTGCATATATGGACTTTAAAAGTCTTTGACCTCTGAGTTTGTTTCAATGTATCTTCTAAGCGTAGTCAATTAGGAAACACCGGCCTCATTTAGTATACATTTACGAAAAAATTAAGCGTTAAAGTGTTATTTAATAGCCTAATGGCTAAGGTGTCAAACTTGTGATCGAGAGGTTACGGGTTCGAACCCCACCCATTATAATATTGACGTGAACCCACTCCAGACACAAGTATATTTAGCTTTAGTTGGAAGGGTTAACAAGATTGCTATTAATGTGAAATCTTCTCAAAAAACTCAGATCATTTATCATTTACCTGCACCACTTCAGCGAGGTCCCTAGCAACAGTGGCCATGTAGTCAGTCTGTGTGAACAGTAGCGGCTGGTCGAACTCCCAGCGCGCGCCCTTGTTACTCAGCTCAATGTTTCGTCGAGTTTTCTTGTACAGTGTGTGCCACATCTCCATTATCTTCTGTCCGTCTTTGGCGAGGGCTAATACTTCTTCATTGGGTTTGCTGGCAAATTTATGTATTGGTTATAATGATTATAACAGAGATATCAAGTTTATTGTTACTAATAGTTATGGATGGATTTTCAGTAATAAAATAATAACAATGATTATCATAATTATTTAACTAAGTGCTGAGATTTTGGAAAGCGTAACATTACTATAAAGTCGGTAAGAGGAAGGTAAGATCCATATCCCTGAGTATAACTTGAACGAACTGTACCTAGGAATCTGCTACATTAAACATATTTTCAACCGACGAAAAAAAACGGAGGAGGTTATCAAGTCGACGCGTAGGTATGATCACCGATTACTCGAAGACGGCTGAACCGATTTGGAAAATTCTTTTTTTGTTTGAAAGGGTCCCATTATACTTCGAAGTTGGTCCAATTGTCACCAAGTCAGGATCTGATGATGGGATCCTGGAGAAATCGAAGGAACTCTTCAAATATTATAGGCACACCTATAGTGATTTGAGTATTTTTTATAGTAACTTATGTAGTTGCATTCGAAAAGCACTATATGTGAAGTGGACCTGATGATAAAGACCACAGATGGCCACTGGAACTACTCAATAAATATAAGTAGGAATAATAAATTTTTCATGTGTCCCGCTTCGATTATTTGAATGTGGTTATTAGACACAATATGCTCGTCACAATGCATATGGTGAAGTACCAGGAGAACTGCACCAAAAATAACGGCCTAACATGGGGAAAAGCAATATTTTGTAAATGATTATAAGTAGTTGACATTTAGGCTTTTGTAACTAGGTAAATTAAAAATCGACAGCTAAAAAGAGTGAAATAAAAACTTTTTACCAAAAAACAATGCCAAAAACAAAAATACAAAACTATAGACACCGACTATCGAAATTAAAGTTATTTTTCACTTTGCAGTGTTTTTTGGGAGTCGGTTTAATTTTTTGGTAAAAAGTTTTTCATTCCACAAGGAGTTCAACTGATGTTTCCTAAGAGAACCCGCTTGGGCTTGTCTGCATGGTGAACACCAGAGTGGACCTAGAGCTTATAAAAATTTCCTTCTGACAAGACAATATGGTATGATAGATAACACTGATTTTATGGCGACTGAAGCCTATACTAGGAATCCTTATTTGGTAGCCACTGCTACCAAATAAGGTTTCCACTGTAACCGCAACTGTATCGGCAGTCCAGTCCATTAAAAAATGATTTCCTTAGTCTTTAAGGTATTGAAAAATAAAAACAAACATGGCTCGATTTCACGTTATCTGTTTTTACGGCAAATTAATATAATATGAATGATGCCGGTCGCAAAGTATAGTAGTAGTAGTAGTAGTTTCAGGGATACACGAAATTCATCTCTATTTCTTTGTCAAGAATTTGTGTTTATATAATATGTATACTCACTCAAAGAGCTTATGCACGTCAAGGATATTCTCGAGCTTGTTATTAAGAGCCCACGAGATCCTAGACAGCAGTGGCACCATTGTATCATCGGAGCGGTACCCTTTGGACAGAACCCACATCATGTAAATACTCTCTACCATTTCAGGGAGGATCTCTATCACTTGAGGTAGCGTTGAATCGTCTTCTATAACCTGAAACCACGAAGAAGTCTTTTGAATTAATTGTCCCTCGAGGTTCATTGGAAGACCAGCGTCGAGACAGTTTTATCTGTCCGGCATTAATGCTAAAATGGACCTTTTTGGCGCAGCCGTGAGCCACGCACGGTATTTTTTTCACATTGGAATTGTTTCTTTTTGCCAAAACAAAAATAACATTATTATATGAGGTTTGCTATGTAGAAAGATATCTTGTAAAAATTTTAATAAGGTTCAAAATACTTACGGTAAAGAATCGCATCAAAGTGGAGAGGAACTTAAGATTATCGCTCGCCATGTTATATTGCTCTACTAGTCCTTCTTTGTATTTGTTAAAGTTCTGGAGAAAAACGTACATACAGGATAATAAGTAATAAAAATACCAATAGGCACAAAATGCTGTCAAATACAACAAAAGAATTTGTTTTATCCTATTTAAGTAACAATTTATTTTTTTCTAAATAAATCTCAACATGAAGAGTTTTATTTTTCACATTAAATTCTTTGCTCTGTTCAGCATAATTTAAACTTTTTTTCTTAGTCTAAATTTAAGTTACTAACGAATAAGACTTTTTCTTTTCCAGATTTAGTGTTCATTTTTGTTTATTAAATGTTATTGTTGCTCTATTAGCACCACTGATTTGTTAAATACTCTCTGATTAGCACAGATAGTCTAGTTCGGGGATCATCGTCTATACCAGGTATATTTTATAGTATGCCAAACTAAACATTGTTTACAATAAATGTGTTTGTTATACCTAAACAAACAACCCGAACAACACTAAAAATGAATAAAAAATCAACAATAATACCTCAAGATAAGGAGACTTGACTTTCTTCAGCAGGTTGAGTATCTTGACCACCATCGGTTGCTTGAGCTGCTCGACTAATAACGATATCTCCGCGTCTCGCTCGCGCCAGTACTTGTACTCAGCTACAGGTCCGTCACCTTCACGCGTCTATCGATTAAATTACAAAGTTAATTCGTCAAGCTAAATTCCAAACATAACGGTTACACTTCGGGTAGAGTGCGTCGAAATAGCTCAATTCCGCCTAGCCCGTTCCAGAATCGATCTCAACGGAAGCGTCAATAGCCGAATGGCTAAGGTATCGGGTTTGCGATCGAGGGGTCGCGAGTTCAAACTTCACCCATTACACACTTGTAGCTTTTAGCTTAGTTAGAAGGCTTAACAAGATTGGTCGTAATGGGAATTCTACCCACATAACTAGTTCTATTTAAAAAAAAAAACTACAATCTGTAGGATGTTGCGCCCCTAGAGGATGGCGGACATCCAACCACTCACATAAAGGTAAGGATCTACGTCTACCGGAATTTATTAACAAAGCTGTTCTCGCCTGATCTCGCCTATATGAAGTAACTCGTCCAGGCCTAAGCCTATCTTTAATGTTACGCAACACTGGTTAGCTTTCAATTGGGGAGGAGGGTTACTATATGGGGCAGTGAAGAACACATGAATATGTGTATCTACACTCTAATGTGTATTCCCATATATAAAGGACTTCCCGATAGTCAAGCAAAAAGGTGAGGCTTTTGGAAGATGGCATATTTTACACATTTTTTAGCATAACGTACTGCTCATGCTTGTGTGAAATAGGGTTAGGTAACGCCATCTGTGGTCTATTCATATTCAACCCCACATGCTTGCAGTCTGGCTATGAAGTTCTCACGTTATAGCATAGGTGTCGCTAAAATGTCTCGCAGACAACATCAAACATATTTTGTTAATAAGAAATCTCTTTCACGTACTTTTACATCATAAAACGTCAGAGACTTCTTACCTAAAAATGCACCACTACTTATGTGTAGTAAGTTATATTAGAAAACCAGCGTCAGAAGCAGAAGAAGAATCAGTCATCAGTTCGGTAGTCCATGTCACCAAAATCTAGAGGAACACTTTTTTATTATTTTCGAAATCTGAACTATCTGGCTCGTGGGCAACGACTTTCTCCGTCTCTTCCAACTCTCTTTTTAAGACCTCCTTTTCGTCAACTCATTATGGAGCCGTCTTTCCATCGTCTCGCAGCGTCTCGCTTAGGCCATATGTATACGTAGCTCTAAACACGATGCACTTTACAACGCTAAGGATAGGTACCGGTAGAAAACGATCATCAAAGGCGATTAACACACGGCACCGCGCACCACCACGGAGGGCGGTGGCGGTAAAGCGGATTTCGCAGCAGTACCCCGTGCGGTAAGGCGGTATACGCGCCTGTCCGCGCGGATGGATTTAACACGGTTTTGACCAGTGTGATCACAGACATTGGCAAGAATGGACGCTAAAGTGGTGGTAGCAATTTGCCTTTTATGGCGAAGAAAGAAAAAAATAAGAAGATATTGGGTTCATCCATTTCTAAGAAGCAGAACTCTAAATGGGACATTCATGTTATTCTGCACTCACGATGACCCGCGCGGTTTTGTGGCGCCCCATGTGTGAGGCGCCGCTCCACCGCGCGGACGGCAGCGCGCAGGAGCGGTGGTGGTGAGAGCACCGCTCGACCGCGCAGTCTGGCGGTGTATGTGTGTTAGGCATCTACGGATTTATTAGAGGCCAATGCGACACGAGATCCGCATCACCGCCTACCGCGGCGGTGCGCGGTGCCGTGTGTTAATCGCCAAAGAAAAAAATATTTATCACAGAAGGAATATCACGACCCACACAGGCGAAAAATCAATAAAAGTCGGACAAAACCTAAACATTAATTATTTTTCTACAAAATAGCCTCATAAGGGTTGGTATGTGATAAAAAACGCATATTGTGATTTTTTGACATTTTTATTATACATCTCAGTAATATTTGGTTCATCCAATAGATTTAAAACGTCTGGGCACATAGAAACAGATTATTTTGTGATTAGTTTCCTTAGTCCTGTTATAAATGGATCGGAAGACACCATAAGTCTTTTAAAAGTATCTTCCATGGCTAATTTTCTTGAAAACCGCTCTCTGTACTTTCGCACATCTTTGTTTCGACTTTCTTGTGCATCTTCGCTTATTAACCCTATGGCTATTTCAGAATTCTCTATTATATTTGATCCATGCATAAGTACCTTGTGAAGTGTTGATGACATACACACGTTGTTGACGTACAAATACCATGGGCACAAAAAAGAAGCTGTTTTGGTGCAAAACGCCTTGAATTTGACCGCATTGGTTTTGTAACCACTAGACATTACTTTTAAAATGGTATGCAGTCGATTTATGAGCCGATGATTAACACCTGTTATTTCAGCAACTTCTGCATGCTGAAAAATGGCACGTGCAGTATTACCATCAGTCGATGTACCTCCACCATGTCTTGGTTTATCAACATGTAACCCAAGTTTCTGCCAAAATTCTGTTTGTATGTGGCGCTTTTCAGCTCCTATCAAGGATTGACTGTGTGCGTCTCTTGCTTGCCATTTCGCAACTTTTAATTTGTAGCCTAGATGCAATATGAACTCCGCAAACCTTATCCAGGCATGTAGCGATGAAACACCATAATTAAGGTTTTCTTCAGGTATCGGCTTTGACACGCAGAATTTGATCCTGTTGAAGTCTTTCGAGGTGACTTTACAAATATAGCAACGCATGGCATATTTCGTGTCCGTTAAGGCGTTTATCATCTTCCAATCAACCATGGTCATTATCAACTTGTGTTTAACTATACATTCTTCCTCCATTAAAACTATTGTTGGTGATAAAACTTCAATCTCGGATTGAACACTTTGAGCTGCTAATCTAGATAGTTCTACAGTTTCATGTGCCATCTCTAACTTTAACGGACGGATGGTGAGGAGGGGCGAGGATTTTGCCAGATGAGCACAGTTTTACCATGATCACGCACGAGTTGAACTGGCTAAATCGAAGTAATTCGCATATTTGCATCAGACTGTTCGACATTTTCAAATCTCTGTTTATATTCGGAATGGCAGCCAGATCCATCATACCCCCATTTTGATATCAGGCGAAGATTTTGTAACTGATCCTTTGTAAGCGATTGTATGACTTCAATAAGAGACAAAAATAACCTTTGTGCAGTGTGGTTCATTAAATTCTGAAGAGGAGCTTTAGCATTCGTTTCGGTGCAAAAAATACCTTCAGGATAACACCTTTTTTTGCTTCAGTTATAGTCTCATAATTAGGATACAGACTGCAGTTCATCTCCATTGCTGAAGATTGTAAAGTGTTGTACTGAAATTTAGACAATTGTGCTTCAATCACCAACGATAACGCTTTGTCTGACGAAAGGCTCGCGTGTGTAACTTGCTTGATGATCTTTGATGTTTGGATATCACCACGTTCATGATATTCTACCTGGGCTGCAAAAGCCAGTTCTTCAGGTTCTAATTGTTTCCGAACATCTTCTGTCTTTCTACGTTTTGTGCGTTCGCTACATTCTTCAGAGTTCTTATAAGGTCGGCCACCAAGGCTGCGACTTATCTTTCGAGTATGAATACTAACAGGAAATGTAATGTAGGTATCGAACCAGTCTTTGTTGGCGTTAAAAATTATGTGTGATTGAAGAAGTTTTCTCTTATAATCATTCACCAATCTTCTTAGGGGTCCCTAAGAAGATTGGTGAATGATTTGTTTATTTAATAATGATCCCTTTATTTCATTTTTAAGTTCATTCACTTGCAGAGCACGTTGTACTTTTTTTCCAGATAAGATATTTTATCTTGCTCCTTTTTCGAAGTTTCCTCCCTATAGTAGGCAATTAGAGTCTTTCTTCTAAAGCTCACTTCCTCGTCAGTTGATCCTAAATCAATATCAAACTAATATTTAGTACCAATTAAGTAACCGATTCGGGGCCAGACATTGTTTTGTTTTACGTAGAATTCGTCCAAAACAGAAGTGGTCGACTAAAAAAACAATTTTGTTAAAGCGTCGCTTATGGTCGCATAAAACTATCATTGCATATTGAAAAACAAAGTCCATGCTCTCTAAAAATACTAATATCAAAGCCCGATCTCTCGGGAAGTTACACTTTACCCTTTTGTGAAGTTTAAAAATATGCAAAACAATACAATGTCACAGTCATTATTATTTTTAATATAAAATATCAAGCATTACTATCAAAAGTAGATATTAAAAAGTAGTTTATTACCTCCTGGAAGTGAATCCATCGAAAAACCAAATATGTTCACGAAGAAAATTATAGGATCGTAATAATTAAAAGCAACACTTTCACTCTTAAACACATCCGCTGTTGATCAAGTCGAACTTTGGAGTGAGACCCAGGCGCGTGGACGACAAAAGGTTCGCGTGGCGTGCGCAGGTAGCGTGTATTGTTTATCTGACTTGTTGGTAAACCAGGTTTTTATTTGTTTGGAGTACTTTTAATTTTTTTGGTTTTGTCCGACTTTTATTGATTTTTCGCCTGTGTGCGACCTCAGTACATAACACAACATGCATGTACAATCAACTAGAATCCTGACCCACTTTGACGGTAAATCGCATGAAACCATCAAAATAACAAAGATTTCCCTCCTTTATAATGCATGACGCACTTTTTAAATACTAAGCGAGCTATGTCAATACGTCGTCGTAGCTGATTACCAAGGAAATTTATGTTTACGCGAATATCGACCTAATTGTATTTGAATGTCCGTAAGAAAACAAGCATATGGTGGGTAATGATTCAAATTTGTCGATTGTACATACAAGATTGCCTACAACAAATCCTGCTATACGCAACGCTCAAGAATCGACTCTATTCTAGTGTATTAAAGTCCTACCTTTCCCAAGCAGGCGGAGATAGTGGTGTCGATGTGGTGCTGCCACATGGTGACGGCCTCCTCGAGCTGCGACACCAACTCTTCGTCAAGGATCTCCACCGTATGCGGCCGGTCTTCGCTCAACATCGGAATGTTTGGCATGGGGAGCTGGATCTCACCTTCTATGTGTTGTATGGTCCTGTAGAAAATAGGAAATTCAAATTATTTTCAATAAATAAAATAATAAAATAAAAATCGTTTATTTCTGAAATCGTCGTCCATATTTTCTTAGTAACAAATTAACATACAACTATATTAATTAAGCATCACATCAATTAATAACGTGGGTGTTGTGGGCGATGGAGTTAAATTTGGATCGATGGAGAGGTAGAGGAAAGCCAAAGAAAGGATGCGATGGATCGTGTAAGGAAGCATAAGAAATAAATAAAGAAGTGACTGATGCCGTGACGTCTGACATGGGAGAATGGAAGAAGGAATCGTGTTGCGCCAACCCCAAGTAAATGGGATAAGGGCTGGAAGATGATGATGGTCACATAAAATAACTTCAATTTACTGACCAATTCACGATTCCGACGAGATTTTCTATGTCTATTATGACTTCGTCTGCGGAGGATTTTTCTTCTATGGATTCGCCGAAAGTGGCGGTCGACAGCGGCATATCCTAAGAAAATTAAAATAGTGAGCACATAAGTATCTAAACAATATCGAATATAAAACCACATTCTATGTAGCTAGGAACCATTTTCCCCGCACCACAATTAATAGAAGGGCCTGTTCACACTTCTCTATTATGGTACACACTGTGACCCGCAACGCCATATTTGGTTATAATACTATAATAATACGTAGGTATTTTTTTAAACTATACTAAACCATAAATTTAGTTTTCTCTTTATGTACAACACACAAAGAGACTAAAAACACAAAGAGAAAACTAAATGTATGGAACATGTCTTTTTCTACACATAAGAAAAACATTTTCAAAGAAATTTCTGGATGACACATCTCGTGACCCAAGGGCTGGCTTTTACTTTAGGCAGATACTTAGCATTGCCATACAACGAGGTAAAGCCGCCAGTCTCTTGGGTAGCATTACTAGCCGACAGCTTTGGAGGACTAAATATCAGATGCTTTATTAGCTTGTAGTGTAGTTTATATTACATAACTTGAAGAGTAAAATACAAAATAATTTTTGTTTTCGTTTCTAGTGACACTAATTTCATAAGAAACATTTCTGTAAGTGCTTAAATACGCATTAAATACATAACATATTTTTTTGTAGGCATCAGTTGTAGGTTTGTTTTATTTTGAAAGAATGCTGAAATTTAATTACGAATGAAGTAAGTACCGGATCTCGTTCTCCTGATCCCGAACCACGGTAGTAAGAAAGTTTGTCGTCTGGACCAGAGCGCATGTTCTTAATCCTGAAATTATATTCGTTTATAATTTATTATAGGAACTATAGACAGAGTACAAGATTAAGCGCTTTCTGTTTAGCTGGAAAGAGAATACGGTCAAATAAACGGAGACAAAACATTCTATAGGACAAGAGTTCCCTTTTTCTACAACGATGTATTTGAAATTAGTCTTCACTTACCGTATATCTTTTCTAATAATTTTTATTTAAATAAGTATTCATACGTGTAGACACAAGAATATTATTATTATTTTGTACTAGATGGCGCTAATTGATGGTAGCGTGACAAACGAGTGACGTCACACGCAATCTTTTTACTGTTCCTTGTTTTGAGAAATGTTATAAAAGACAATCCAGCGAAAATTGCATTATTAATAAGTGTAAATTCTAATTGGTCTTATCTACCCTGTTCTACTCACTAGTACAAGAAACTCTAATTTTAGTACTCACCTTCTTTCAGCATTCTCTCCTCTAGCTATGTTCGACATTCTTCTATAGTCCGAAGGTCTGAGATAGTTAACCTTAGCAAAACATATAAATATTACAAAAACCAAAACACAGAGCCAAGCAAGTAAATTTACACCTTAGTGCACATATACCAAGGACTTAATAGATAGTTTAGAAGTTTCTCGAAAACGAGTTCAAGGGGAAAGGGATTGTGACTGTTCACTGTCTATAGAAAACATATTGTTTCATGCCGGCTAAGCCCGCTCTTGACCTCGATGACTCCTGATGGTAAGCGATAGATGAGGTCTACGATGAAACGAGCGAGCCCAGAAGATGCCTGTTCACTCTTGCTTTAAAGGCTGTTGGGTCATATGTGGTAGAGATCAAAATTAAGCCGGTAGTGAGTATCACACTTTGGCATAAAATGTTTCTCTCTTCCCCTCTGTGCTCTTTTTTACAAATTCTTGAACCCTGCGAGACGCAGAACGAAAACGCAGCGCAACAGATGATCGCTCAATCACTCCGCCAAACGTGTCATCCTATGTTTTTTTCTAATGAGCTTAAGGCAAAAGCAGTCTAGAAATGTTCGCCATCAATTTCATTCATTATGCCAAATTAAAGCTACGACTCGTACCTGAGATCCTGTATCCGCCATCTTATGATGACCCCCGGCAAATGAGACTTGTCTCGAGAGCATTGCATTACTCGCTTCCTTGGTCACTGTGATCTCACGAAACTGATTTTTAAACAACGGGATGGCGGCCTGGGGGCAACAAAACATACGAGTAATTTTTAAATTCATAATAATGATAATAACAAAGTTGAAATGTATTACTTAATAGGTCAAAGCCAAAAGAAGACAGTTAATTAGGTGCGATTTGATACAAGATACCAGGACAAAAAAGGTTCTTGTTTTTCTTCTATTACAAAACTTGCCTAAATTAAAGTCTGCCAAACATAGTCTGTATGATGGATTGCGGCTCAGTTCCTATCAAAGAAACGTTAAGTCAGTGGCAACATATAATAATGTGAAAATTAATTAGGGTTAGCTTGCCGATTCTTCTCTACTGAATTCTCTATGAATTATTCTGCTCTTCGACACACTATCTTCTGACATTTTATAGGTGTGCATGCAGGCCTATCTACTTAAAAATATATTGGGGTCGGCTTCTAATCTAACCGGATGCAGCTAAGTACTAGTGTTTTACACGAGGCGACTGCATATCGGACCTCCACAACCCAGTAGCTAGTTCGTACTACCCGTAATGACTGTCAAAGATTTTCAAATAACAGAAGGAGCAAACGGCTTGACGTGCTTTCTGTGTGTTAAGTTGGTCACTCGTGCAAAGAATGACGTCACCAAACGTTGCTTAATCGTGAAGATCGACCCGTGCGGCTGTTATGATTTAGCCACGGGCTTCTAAGGCCTATATAAAATAGAATATTTTTGTTTGGATTAGAAATAGGCAGGCATGCGTAGTACTTACATCTTTCAAATGCTGTCCAAGAGTTATTAGCACTCTGCCAGTAAGGAGTCCGGTGAGGAAGTAGTCCGACATCTTGAGCTTAATAAACTTCTCACAGTCATCTATGGGCACCGGATCTTGAATTTGTCGCAGGAAGTACAAGTAGCGTCGGTTACGGTTCGCTATTTGAGGGGTCATCTCACCGAAATGTACGGATAATTTGGGGTACTGGATCACGCGAGGTACGGGCCTCTGAGGATATGGAAAATACCATAAACGCCATCGATGGATACAATAACAATAATATTTATTCACTGAAAAAAGTATTACAATTTTAATATGACACTGGATCGTGCACTAGGATACCTTCTGTCGCAGGATCCAGTCTCTATCGACATTATAAATGGTTTAGCTCTAGGGATACAAATCCAACGGAGGATATTAATTAATAAAACTAAGCTAGGCAACTAAATATGAGGTGTGCATGATGTGAGTGTGTGTGTTAGGACTTCATAATTAAAAGGTTTACAGTTTCCGAGTAGTTAAGACCAAGGATAGATTACGAAATCAAATAGCAAATGATAAACTTATGAGGAAATAGAATGTTTAACATGTTGCATAAGTTAATGACAGCATACACTCTGATAAACAGTCTCCCTTATTTTTTACCGATTTAAAAAATAGGTGGAGGTACTATGTTTTTTTTTAATATCTCATTTTATTCTCCTACGGTCTTCCCATTATCACCAAGTTGAAATCTGATGATGGGAATCGAGGGAAATCCTCAAATATTGTACGCACAAACATTGGTTTTCATGTACCTTCTAACGCAATTCAGATATTAGTACCCGGTTACTATCAGCTCATGTTGCTGACCTGATGATGGAAGGTATAAGTCGGGATCTGAATATAATCCCAGGAAAATTAAGGAAGTTTAAACGGATACTCCGTGCGCGAGTCCATTTTTTACTTAGCAGGGTTTCAATGTTCTTATTTGTTTTCTTTTTATTTCTACGTATCGCCTATAAACTACATTAACTCAAAAACACTATAATTTTAGGTGGCAGCAAAGAGCCAACCGGCTTATGACTTAAATAAATATAACTATTAACAGGTTCGCTACCACTTGAAAATTTTAAAATGAACTGGGAGGCCATTTTTTTGTTTGATCGACTTTAAATTTGATATTTGGATCAGGTCAGTGGAACAGCCAGGCGTTTAGAAACACACCAAACTTGGACACTCAACGTATCGCAAAATATGTAGTTGTAACTTAGAAGAGAGATTTTTTCTCTCTAGAATATTTTGGACTTTGTTCACTAAAATTAGAGAAAAATATTCAAATTTTGTTAGGTGATCGTGCAGCTTATGTCCTTTGTTTACTCTAGCTAGACGAGAATGTCTTAATTAATGCAGGCTGTTGGATTTTCAACATTCGAACCCACGCCGAACGTTGAAAATCTAACCACAGCTTTCCCTTACTACTTTGTAACTAAAGCCCTACACTAAAGTTTCAGAAGTGCGTCATGCAATTTCCGCCGTTCGATATTCAGTTGAAAAAAATACTATTTCAATTTTATGATTGTACTCAACGAATTAGATTGTACTAAAATAAATGCATCGGAGTGTGTGAAAGATTCTTTGTTTGTAAAAAAGTTTCTTTTAGTTAGTTTAAAGTAAGCTTCTTTATAACTGTGCAGAACACAAAACGTAGGTAATGTTTAAAAAAAAATTCAATCTAATAAACTCATATTCGAAACATGCTGTGTACCTATACCTATCAGTTGTGTAAAATAAATAAATACCGACAAAAACAAAAAGGCAACTAATTACTGTGCAATTAAAATAAACGTCAAATATTATCTACTGCAACGATTGTGAATGAATATTATTCTTACGATAATGGTATAAAATTCCAGCGTTCCATCGACGTCCGGATCAATATCCTCGGGTGCTGCAAAAAATCTATTTTGGATTTCATGCTCATCAGAATAAACACACAAGTTGGATGCAGGTGTTGCTTTTGATACGTTTTATTTTATGTTGAAACTGATATGAAATATCAAAAACATTGAATCTTCGGAGTACCTATTTAAATATGCCTATTTGAATTCTAAAACTGGAAGCACGTATCTCCACGCCCTTTCTGACCAGCAGCGAACAAACTGTAACTGTAACAGCGTACAAATTGTACCTACTTATTCGAAAGTTAAGATTTTCACTATCACAAAAATGCATTTCTCCAGAATCTTTAAAGCAAAATCTTTTGTTGCTGGATACTGTGTCAGTCAATAAATCATCAAAATCGGTTCTTACAAGTGCACTTTTGATAAATGCTCAATCTCACCCGGCTCTGATTGCGGAAACCTCGTATGGGTCATTCGACACTTGTCATTCTTTCGGCCTTGGTAGCGGCTTGGTAGAACGCTGCAGATAAGGTAGAACTCCCACAGAAAATTCGCAACAACGTAAGGCGATGCACTACTAATTATAGTTGCAAAACTTCTGAATAATTCCGAATAATTCCGGAATACTTCGGGGAAAGTTTCTTTAAATGGGAATTATTCAAAATGATAAATTCATTTTGAATCATTCTGATTTAAAGAAACTTTTAATTATTTATTAAGATTTCAACTTTTTTCCTGAAAAATCGTATTTTGCATCGATCGTCGATCTCTGTGCGCCAGCCGCTGCCGCCGCGCTGGGACCGCGACGCGCGCACCCGACTGCCACCGGCCACGAGTCGTGCGTACAGGCGATGGCGGTGCGGGGTGCGGTAAGAGGGAGGGGATGCTGCTCCCCGGAGAAGTTTTCACCCGCGCGAGAAAGATTCGTACCCCGCAATCGAATGTTTCCGAATATTTCGCCCGAATAATTCAATGGGAATAAATGTGTTTGCTTGTTGTGTGGTGGGTGAGTTAATTATTGTTCACTGCCAGAGTACGTATGTACGCTACGAGAGTAAAATATAAATGTTTATTTTATTATAAATGGGATTGATTAAGTATATGTTGATATTTTTATAGGTAGATTTATTAGCCTGCGATTAACAGGATTTTTATTCTTTTGTTTTTAGGTAGGTACTATCGGCCAAAGATACGCATACTCACTTAAGAAAATATTTCTGCGGAAGCGCAGCTAGTGACAAACCACATCCCTTCCTGTTTTCGCCCAATTAGAAATAATATGCATTTTGTGAGTACAGGGCGTGTAACATTATATTAATACTTACTATTACGAACACTACTAAAATACACTTCGTGCATCCTATTGGTCAAAATACATGCATTAGGCGATCGAGTTGTAAGTCGTGCTATGCGATTATAGCCTTAAATGTCAGTTGTAAAATAAAAAAACCAGGCCAAGCATATTTGATTTGCTATTTGAAAAAGGGTTACCTATGATTTTGGTTAGTTTGTATGTAGCTCTGTACGCATCGCGAGTATTCGCGAGTCGCATAGGTAGGTATTAATCATTACCTACCTACTTAACGCGTATAATAGCCCAGTCAATAAAAGCAAATAAAGGCAAACCTTACAAGCAAACACGTTTTGATGCGGTTTTCAGAAAAGTATTTGTTCTTACCTACTTAGGAGCAGGTTTTGGTATATTAACAGACTTCAAAGGTCGATTTTCCTGTTTTTTTTTTTACAGTTGAAATATTCCCAAAGTTTCGGAATATTTCAGAATACTTCCGAAGTATTCGACGGGAATGATTCGGAATGTTTCCCGCCAGCATCTATACTACTAATACAGTAGGTTACGATTGAAATGATGTTGAAATTTGAAACTTACGCGGTGGGAAGTAGTAGGTGTCTTCGGCGACAAGATGGACGTCGCCATGTGCAGAAGGTTCATTCATATCCTCCTCGTCTAAAACTCCTGCTGCAGTTTCGATATCCACCTCTGTGCATAAAGAATTATTAAAAGTGTACCATTTAGTTACAGAGGGTTGAGCTGAATGTTAGCTTTAGTTACAAAACTGAACTGAAAAAGAATGTAAACAAGAATAAAGCTGTAATTTATAATTTTGAAGGGCCATTTTAACACAGCCAAGGCACTTAAAATATTTACATATTACTTACTTACACTAATATAAAGTTAGTACTTGTGTTACTAGAGATGAATTCAAATTATCTTGAATTATACATTCAAGTATAGTTTTGTGTAGCCTGGGTGTGGAAATGTTCTAACAAGATACTGCGGCCTCGGAACGCAAAGGCAATTGAAGAAACAGTACGAGTTTTTGGTCAGTAGAAGTCTGACACTCTCTTTTGCCCCACCCAGAATGGGAGGATTCATCTGATAGTCCTCCCAACGAAAATATAAGTCGTTTATTTAAATACTAGAATATAATAGTATACAGTTTTCAATATTTCATTATTTTTATTTAATTGAATAATATGTAACAAGATAAAATTTGCTTACCAGCCGTTGATGCAAGCTTCTCATCTGTAAAGTAAAATATTAATTTTATTTTCAAATACATTCAAATGAGCTTAAACTTGATATTGTCTTTTTGTATGTACATTGGGGAGGAGTATCATACTCCTCCAGATAATTTCTATTCATTCTATATTCCCCTGTGGGAAGTCAGAAACTATAGATGCCACTGCTATGATTGACCAAAGCAAAGAATTGTTTTTTTTTTTATTTATTTTGTTGTACCTTAGTTGTTATTTACCATGTTTGTAACAGATTTTATCTGTCATACTCTGTTTCAATAATTCTTACCAACATTTATAATCTGTGTCTAAAACTAAAAATTTGTGTCTTCCAAAACTGCAGGACTTTTTTTCATAAGAAATATAATGTACTAATTGATGATTCCTAAGTTAAACTTCCTAAAGCTAAGTATTATGAATTTATTATCTGCTAATCAGCATCCTAATATTTTTATTTTAAATAGGGCAAGAAATCTTTGTTTACATTTTCATGCTGAAACTGAAATGTTGTTATAATACAGTACTAGAAAACATGTACATACCAGTTTTGCTTTTCATACTTTTAATGCTTTTTAAGCTCTTTATACTTTTCATGCTCTTCATACTTTTTGCACTCTTTTTACTGTCCATGTCCAGTTCGGGCTCTGGAACAGGCTCCGGTGACTTTGTTCTACCTTTCTTTTTCTTTTGCTTTGGCGGTGGCGGTGGAGGTGGTGGTATAATTCCTGTAATCAATTTTTACTTCAATATTTTTAAGGAAAACAGGACAAACATACTTCTCTTTCCAATTTCAGACAGCTACCCTTTGACACTACTTCCTCACATGTGTCTTGCATTTAACTGGCCAGATTGAATTTGGTTTTAAATTGGCAAAAACACCATCAGAGTTGGCACTGTATGAGTACAGCAGCCACACAAATAGCTTTTTATTTAATAGTTAACACAGCCTATATGATGTTAAGTACCATTATATGTATAACCATATTTTATTTTTAATGGGAAGGTTTACAGACTAATAACATAATTATTACAATAACATCTTTAAACAAAGTTGCTAATTACATGCCCTCACAGATAAATAAAATTTTCTATAATATAGTTTATATTAACATCTCAACTAGCAAAATACAAAGCAGACAGATGCATAATATTCAACCATGCAAGTTAAACCAAGATAATTAATTTTAATTACAAGCCGTTTGGGTAATATATATATATATTACATAGTATGCAGAATGCAATAAGGCCACCCATAATATTAGACTTTTTTCTGCTTCCTATGATTATCTGCTTATTATGATGTTATAAAATAAAGTATATAATCATAATAAATAAATAAATAAAATCTAAACTTACTCCATTCAGTAAATTCCTTATCTTCATGAATAAGCTTATCAATAATCACCTTAGACACATACATCATTCTCTTGTCTAAGTTGATTTCATTAGGCTTTATCGTTCCTGCTATATATCTTGCTAACTTTTGCTTAGCATCTCCAGCATCTAACATGTTGTAGAAGAGACTGTCATCGTCCATACCAATGAACGCTAAGACCCTTTCCTTGAACCATAGTACTCTAGGGTCATTATACAGGTCTATGTACACATTTTCATCGTCGAGCGTGTCTTCTGACGCTGACTTTTGCAGCTCTAGCTCTGTTTCAGATCCCATGTTTTATCCTATGTGATAGAAATCAGATTCTTATAGGAGCAAACTGAAAGATAAATGTACATATAATTATGACCATTTTGTACTTTTACAAAGAATTAACAAACCTTTGACCATAACATTACCTTTTTTCTCCAAATGCGATTACCAACGGCGAAACGCTAAAGAATTTAACCTCAACAATTTTACTTTTTATACTGTCTTTCTACATATTTACGTACTTCTATACAGAATTATCGAAGTCTAGCTTGTAATGATCGATAATAGTGTTAATGGTATCCAAGAAGTAAATAAAACAATGAAATCAAAACAAGTTTTGGCTGCCATAGAAACGAAACTTTTCTTTCAAAGTGACAGCATTTCAAATTTTTCGCGCCATTTCGTTTTTCGTTTAGAAACATCCAAAACTAGGTACAATATTATAGAGCGTTTAGTTTATTTCAGCAAGAAGAATGTTTATTTTTTTATTTTTAAGGAATTAATATCTTCTTAAGTAGTTTATAAAAAGTGTGTTTTATCATAAGTAGGAATTTACATGATATTTTTTTTATTGATAATAGCCTCTCGTTTGACCATCTCACCTGATAGTAAGTGAAGATGTGTCGCAGATGGAGCATGCTTATCTATAACATAAACAAACTTTTTCATAATGTTTGTCTCTCTGTGTTGCTCTGAGTGATCTGAGTCATTCTGTTTGCTAGGTTAATCTCTGGATAGGCTCAACTGATTTTGATGGGACTTTCACGAAGATCAAGTATATTATAAGGCAACTAATTTTTTAGCGTTCAGTAGCCAAATGGCAAAAAACGGAACCCTTATAGATTCGTTGTCTGTCTGTTGGTGCGAATAAAGCTGTTATAACCTAGAAGTAAGTTTTTTGTATTATTTATTACTAGCTTCTGCCCGCGCCTTCGCTCGCATGTAAAGGTTTTTTTCAGCGAAATTAAATTACCTAGCCTAAGCCTTAGGCCTTCTTTAAGCATAAAATAAAGACGCTATTTCCACGAATCTCTTATTGATCGAAAGTCCTCTGATGTCTGGAAATTTCTAAAGTCAGTTGGCATCGGCAAATCACCCTCTAATACTTGTGCAGATGTTGACATATGTGCTCTTAATAGACACTTTTTTCTTCCTCCTGTTTCTCTTGAACCTAATGTCAAAATTTCAACTTTGCAAGAGCTCACTGATTTGCCTTTACCAACTTTTAATTTGACTTCTGTTTCTGAAGATGATGTTAAAAAATCTCTACTTTCTATTTCCTCTTCGGCTGTTGGTCATGACAATGTGTGTTCGAGGATGATAATACCTATTCTACCTCAATTGCTCCCCATTCTAACTCACATTGCTAACTATTCCTTATTTTCTGGCTCATTTCCTAGTGCCTGGAAACAGGCACATATAATACCTGTTCCCAAAATAAACAATCCATCGACCTTATCTCACTTCAGACCCATCTCCATTTTACCTTTCCTTTCTAAAGTTCTCGAACATATTGTTCATGGCCAAGTTACTAGATACCTTACAGCACACAACCTAATTTCCCCTTTCCAATCTGGATTTCGTACTGGTCACAGCACAGTAACTGCACTTCTGAAAGTCACCGACGATATCCGCTGGCCTATGGAGAATAAATCACTCACCGTATTAGTCCTACTTGACTTCAGTTGCGCGTTCAACTCAGTGGATTTTGACATACTTCTTGGAGTCCTTCGTTCATTTAACTTTTCTCCTTCTGCACTATCCTGGTTTGACTCTTATCTTCGGGGTCGCTCTCAGTGTGTCCGCCTTGATGAAAATTTTCTGATTGGTGTGATCTCACTGCTGGTGTGCCTCAGGGTGCCGTTCTTTCTCCTCTTCTTTTCTCTATCTTTATTAATACAGTTACTCAGATTATGACCTCGCACTTACATCTCTATGCAGACGATTTGCAGCTATACCGACACTTCTTGCTGGCTGACGCGGACTCGGCGATTAGTGCCATGAATTGTGACTTGGAGAATATTAGTCAGTGGGCTAAATCATACGGATTACAGATTAATCCCTCCAAGTCCCAGGCTATGATCTTGGGTAGTCGATACTATCGCTCTGCACTTGACACTTCCTCTTTGAGGCCAAAATCCCTTTCCCGCTGGAGCCCGTATATTCCTTCCAGCTGGACCTGGAAGATGAGCCACGAGTGTAGGGGAAGCAAATCATTGCCTAAAACTCGCGTTATAGTAAGACGGTGTTCTCTGGGCAGTCTATCATTATAAACGCGTTCTTTTAAGCTAGAAAGAACCAATTCTCTTGCCAAAGATAGTAAAAAGTCCCCTCTTCGCAGCTTGGCACCTGGACAAGATAAAATAAGATAAGACGAATGAATTAGTACAAGCTAAATCCAGAATTCTTTAAAATATCGTCATGTGCCAGCGGCGTGTTTTACAATTGCTCGAATAAATAGAACACTTTTTATCGATTTCGTCGACTCCACATTTAGAATGGTTATAGTCGGCGATCATAGTTGATTTTATCGTTTTATCATCTAAGTTTCTAATATGATGAGATGATGAAACCAATATTACAGCGATTTTTACCACAGAAAAATTTCTTTGGTAAAAATCGCTAAACTCGTTTTCTTCTTCTAATTCTTCAAGCCATTCCTTAATCTGCCCATCATCATTTGTATATCTTCCACTGCTGTCTCGTTTTCGTGGCCTACTATCTGTACTTTGAGTCGCCATCTAAAAAATTATAAAAATTATAAGTTAAGGCAATTAAATGTGAGGTTATGTTTGAGAGACACTATGGTAGTATTAATATTTTACTGATGAAACGACTAACAGACACTATGAATCTAAAACGGTATTGTTGAGGTGACGTCTAACAGAATCATCGTTTATTGCTATACTTACGTCTGTGGGACACCGGCAGTCGAAAACTCCAAACTTGCACACCGCAGGGCCACCCGCGCCTCACTAACCGTTATCTCGTTAGCGCGAGCCGTTACAGGGAGGTACTGAGCGAGACAGAGCTACATCAATCTGGCAACGTTTTTTGTGTTTGGTGGTGTCCGATAGACTACCACCTCAGTTGCAGAAGGTTAAGTGCTCTCTACACTCAGCTGCTCTACACTCAGCCGGTGTTGTCCCGGGGATTTGCCTCGCTTCATGTGTATTATTGCATATTTTACCTCTTTAGCTGTGTATCTATCTGATTACTAAACTTCGTACCAAAGGAAACTCATTACAAGAGTCAACTGATGACGGGCCTAGCGGAGATTTAACAGTAAAGTAATTTTTTAACATATTCGAAATATCAGCCGTTTCAGTAAGACCTTCAACACTGACAGGAAAGCCAGGCTTAGGGTTCAATTTGTTTGTACTCTTCCAAAATTCTTTAAAATTACTATTACTATGAAGACAAGCTATTATTATAGACTACATTGACAAATTGAGAACCTGCTCCTTATGTGTAACTTTATATTTACTAACTTTATATGTGTAACTGTGTAACATTCAGCGCCATCTATCGAAGGAAGTTTGCGAAAATAAGCTATTTTCTAAAAATTTTAATTTTTTATGCGGATCCTCAAATGTTCCCGAAACTAAAAGTAGCCTAAAATGTGAAATAAAATGAAATATTTATTTTGTAAATCCTTACTAATATTATAAATGCGAAAGTAACTCTGTCTGTCTGTGTGTTATGCAATTACGCCTAAACTAGTGAACCGATTTAAATGAAATTTGGTACGGACATAGTCTATAGCCTGAGAAAGGATATGTCCTTTTGATTGACTTGGCAATCGCAAAAACAATCTAATTTATATATGTATGTATTACTTGTGAGACATATTGTGTTTTCATGCGATGGCCGAGTCGACCTATTTATTTAAAACGTTAAAGATTTTTAATATTGATATGGTCACTATAAGATGTTGTTAGGTTAGATAATTATGTAACAATTTAAGACAGAAGGTCCCTTAAGTAGGGACTGAATAATCGAATAACCGACTTGGTATTACATGGATCTCACAACTTTTTACGGTAGAAGAACTGAGTTGCGAGACTTGGTTTTTTGACAAGTATTGTTTTTTATGGGATTACAATTTAAAAATCGGGGCAATACGCAGCTGTCCTTTTGAAAATAAGAGAAGATCGTGTGACGACAGATATCAATGGGATGATTTATTTGAGCTCTGAATTCTGTAACATAGTCCAAGATACAGATAACTGAATAAACCACGCTACATCGGATTTGAAAACAAATATGAGGGATAGAGAATATAAAATTTATCTTTTTAAAACCAAAAACGTAGTTTACAATGATGTATTGTAAACTACGTTTTTGGTTTTAAAAAGATAAATTTTAAATACTAACTGTCTGTCTATTTTTGGGTATGGAGGGACCCTGGTGATGGTTTTTTTTTTAAATATTATATGCGTTTTTTAACCACTCAAAAAGGTGTACCGATTGGCAACAACAACTATTGACAAAGTGTAAATTAACGCGGGTGAAGCCGCGGGCAAAAGCTAGTTGGTTATAAATAACACTTTTACATGTCATGTTTTTTTGCGTGTTTAGTTTAGCTAGATGAAGCCGGTACCTATTTCCTAACTGACAACTCTGAGAAGAAACACCGAAACAAACTCAGAGGTCAAAATCTCTTTTAAATTCCAGACAATTTGCATTTGTATATGAGAAGCATGTAGGTTCATGTCTGTGGTATTCTTTTGAGGAAATAACCACGCTTTGAGCGGACTTGTCCAGACAGTGCAAGCATTTGTCAGTTATCGTGTAGTTCAACTTAGAACTTAAGGAGCTCAATAATTTGACGAACAATACCAAAGTACTCAAACTGCTTGACATCATTAAATAAAGTATAGTGAAAGTAAAACAACAAAGAAAGAATAACCTACGTTGTCCACACATTTATAATAATGAAATAATTATATATAAAAAAAACAACAAACAAAAACAAAATTTTAATCAATCAAAAATAAACCATCAATCAAAATTTAAAAAATAAGTAATCATGTGGTCTGATACGTTCGAATCTGCCAATGAATCAAAGCTATCTATCTATCGAATAGCATGTAAATGTTAGCAAATTTCTATGGATTTTCAATTTCTACGTGGGAACCCTAAATATTTCCAAAATCAAAAGTACCCTATTTGAAGTCCCCAAAAGTCTTGAATCTTCCAGTGAAAGTTCCGTCAAAATCGGTTCTGCCGTTTCGAAGATCAGCCCGGAAAACAGACAAACAAAAATTTTAAAAGGCGTGTTTTGGTTTTAGTAAAGTGTAAATAACCATAAAAGCTTGTGAAAAACCCTTTATTGTGAAATCACAGACAGACACTCCAATTTTATTTTTTATTATAGACTACCTATTATTTATATACTAGCTATTGCCTAAGACTTCGTTCGTGTGTTTCTGGGGGCACGGCAGTGCCCCCGCCAAGTCGAGCAAAAAGTGGCACGACCGTACCATACTTTTCTCGAAGCAATTCAGGCCATTTTCGACCCCCTATAACTTCGTTGTGGATAAAACTAGAACCTTGAATTTTCAGTAACCAAGCAGGCATTGTATAAACACGGTATATTTCAAATTCCATTCAATTTGAACCAGTAGTTTAAGAATTATAACGAGTCAAAGTTTCTTAATTTTGCCTCTCATTATTTAACCTAACGTAATTATTTAACCTACTAATAAATATTACTCTTATCTTATATTCGATTATTCAGTCCCTACTTAAGGGACTTTCTGTCTTAAGTTGATACGTAATTATTTAACCTAACAACATCTTATAGTGACCATATCAATATTAAAAAAATTTAACGTTTTAAATAAATATATTGACTTGGCAATCGCAAAAACAATCTAAGTTATATATGTATGTATTACTTGTGAGATATATTGTGTTTTCATGCGATGGCCGAGTCAATCTATTTATTTAAAACGTTAAAGATTTTTAATGTTGATATGGTCACTATAAGATGTTGTTAGGTTAAATAATTACGTATCAACTTAAGACAGAAAGTCCCTTAAGTAGGGACTGAATAATCGAATAACTGACTTGGTATTACACGGATCTCACAACTTTTTACGGTAGAAGAATTGAGTTGCGAGACTTGGTTTTTTGACAAGTATTGTTTTTTATGGGATTTAGTTTTTCCCGAGTGAATCGCGATCCCTCGGGAATTCCGAATAAAAAGCCGATCCTATGAAGTATACTCTATTCGGAAACTATTAGGACTAGAGAGTTGGAACTTGGTAGGTTGATGTATTGTGTGAAACGCTGTAAGATTTTTATACAAAAACAAAAATAAAAATATGTGGATAAAAAAATTATCCATACATGAAACTGAAACAATAATTTATTCATCAAACTTAATGTCTTTAAAAATAACATCGATGTTCTGTGATGTGACTTTTAAATAAGACAGTGAAAAAAAAAACGTAGGCACTTTTTTAACCCCTTTCCGCTTCATCGAGAGTGGGAGGACAAATTTGATGATTTTCCCACCGAAAAACTACAAACAATCAAGCGCAATTTATATTTTTCATGCCGATAAATTGAAGCTGCTCCGCTGCTCACATTCCTTGGAGGAGCTTCCTTGCTTTAAGAAGCAGCTAGTGTCGTACAATTTTTGGTGAGAATAAAACAAGGATCGGAGAAGGAAAATAGTAAGGAAGATGTTGCTTAGCACGTCACATTGCCACATATATTTATGAAGAAATTAAATTCCATGTTCATTTTTAATACAGTCCTTTAATATTTAATTATTTTATCACACAGCTTTCATAACAAATCAGGTACTTACTACGTAGTTACTAATATCAAATTCTTACTCAACAAAGTTAAAAAGAATATTTTAGCATGTACCTACTAGGTACTTATTTATTCTAACTTAAACTTTTATTCTGTAATCTCTTGTTTTTGGTTGCAGTCAAGTCTTAAAATACATTTTGTTATAGGTACGTATTTTATATTTTTCTTATCTACTTATATCTATGTTTTTATTTACATCAATTAGAATACCTACTATTTTTCAACCAAAGCATAGGCTCACCTTTCAATACAACATTACCATATTCTTTTCAATTATAACTGAATGTTGGAAAAAATTGGCGCGCAGGCCTTTCTTTGGAGTAACCGTTGGTATTAGTACTACTATCAAAATCTTCTAGTCTAGAATTAAAGTTATTTTGTACTACCCGTCTAGGTCCTAAGCTACCAACTGATGATTGTGGAACAGTATATGACGATGATCCAGAGTAAAGGGGATTTATTCTGTACTGCTCATTTTGTCTTGGAGTGGTCGGATGTTCAATAGAGAAGTCTACACTAGACGTCATGATTTGCTGTCCTTGATTTTGTTTTTCTATACTCACCGGTCTTTCAATATCTCTAGGAGCACCAAACTCGTCAATTTGGAAGGCGCTAAGGAATTTTTGTTGATCTTTCTCATCTTCCAACTCATAGCTTACGGAAGGTATAAGTTGGAACGATACTAGATTTTTTTGCGTATTGTCGTTAGAAGTCTGTATAAGTTTCGCATTTTGTTGTGTATTTGTAATGGACTGCTGATTTGTTCCTGAATTCTGTTCAATGGTGTTGTCTTCTAATTTCGTGTAAAGGTAGTACGATTGGTCTGCCTTGTAAGTGAGTACCTTGTTGTCTTCTAACGGATGAGGTATAGTGCCAACGATTTTGTCTTGTAGATGTGCCGATATTCCATTTTCACTATTTAGAAAACTATTGAGAGTCTCTTGACTAGCAAATTGTTCCCCTTCATTAGGCGGCTCGAGTTGCAGTTTAGCTGGATTCAAAGCTACAGTTTCTGCCTTAACTACTTCGAATTGAGGGTTTGATAGCTTAAAATTGTCAACTGCACTATTTTGATTTGTGTTTCGCTGAATGCTGAACATTTGTGTGGTCTGTTGTTGAATGTTGCTGGGATTAATGACGTTTGCAGGACTTGGACGGTTGTATACTTGATTAGTTACATCTGGAACAGACCATTTATATAATTGACCACTGTACAGTTGGTTTTGACTATTAAGAAGGTTCTGCTGTGTATTGGGTACTTGAAATCGTGATGAGTAAAAATTACCGTCAGTTTGTTGTGAAGGTGTTAATTGTTTTGGTTGTATTTGCTCGGCTGGATTCGATCCATCTGTGTACTTTGCATTCCCTGTAAATTGATTAAGCAGATTAGGATTCATATTAGTTCTTTGAGATTGAATAATATTAGCGTTAGTGCCAAAATTATTGAGATTGTTACTAGAGTATTGTGACGATGTCAGTTGTGATATTTGATTTGTAATTTGTGAGAGTTTTTCGTTTCTCAGGTCCTGAAATTGTGCTAGTGCAGGTGATGCTGTAGACGATTGTATATCTCGCTGTGCAATATTGTTGTATTCCCTCGCTACGTTGATAGAGTCAGTCAAAAATGAATACACGAGCGCCTGTGAATCAGAAAGGTTATTTGAGTTTTGATTTCCAATTAGTTTAACGATTGGAATAAAATTAAATGCATCTTTCTTAGGAAGAAAGTTGTTACTCATAACTAAATAGTTGCTGCTACCAGTGTTTAGTATTTCTAATTTATCAAATTCAGAATCGCTTCGATTTTTGAAAAGAAACGCGGCTATCCTTTCTGGAATTGTGATTTTGATTGAGACGGTGCGCTCTATGGTGTTTGGTATGCCAGTTTCTTTAAAATAAGGCAAATTCGCGAGTTGGTTATTGTTTTGGTAAATAAAGTTTTTGTTAGGAGGTTGTAAGCTTGTCGCTGGTGTTGCTATAATTCTAGAACTTGTAGTAGTTACTGTTGGAGTTTCTATTGGTACTTGAGATGTTAAAGTTTCACCACTATCGGTTGTTGTCCTTGATGTCAAGTAATTTTCTGGATATTCAATGGATTTTAATTCCTTATGATTCTGATATTGACTGTACTGTGGAGGAGAAGCAGTTTTCAAAATATCCTCTGTGTCTTTTACTATATCATTAACAGTGATATCAAGTTTTTCTTTGGTCAAAATATCAGTGAATGTTAAATTCTGAAGAGCATTCACTTGAGATTTTTTTGTTACTGAAAATGTAGGTTGATTTACATTTTCACTAAATGTTACGCGTGTAGTCATAGGAATAGTAGGTGATGCTCTTAATTGAGCATTTTGATAATATACTGGTTGTTCAATATTTTGGGGTAAATAAAGTCGTGGTAAGAAAGTTGGGTTTCTTGGTGGAGGTAGATAGAAACGAGCAGTTGATGTAAACGGTGATGGAGTAAGATACAAGCGAGATGCTTTTGTGGGGAGAGGAGATGTTTGTGGGAAGTTCGTGATTCGTTCTGAAAAAGTAGGACGGGTTGGAATCGTTGTGGGGGCTACATAGATACGTGTAGTTTGTATCTCAGTTGTTTGTACTTGCTTAGCAGAAGGTGTAGGCCTATCATAAACATAAGGTTCATCCGATTCTTGTTCAGATTCTAGTTCCGGTGAGATTATTTTCTCAGTTTGAGAAGAAGTCGTCGGTGCATCATACACATATGGTGTATTTTCTTCAAAAAACCTTTCTGTTGGTAATGGAGACGGTGGTGATGATGCAGATGGTCTCGCGTAAGTGTATGGAGTTGGCTCAGCTATTAGTTTTGCAGATTTAGTCGGCTTTACAATCCAAGTTTTCACCGTTATCCTGGATTTTGGTTTGCCGACTTTCGGCTCCTGTATAACTCTACTATAAGATAGTGTTTTTGTTATAACGGTAGATGGAATATCCTTTAAAGTACTCACCAAATTTTCTTTGAGTTCTCTACCAGCTGCATTGTTTAAATTATTAGAATACTGTGGCGCATTGGTTGCTGGTGCATTGAATGAGTATGGATGTTTATCTTGATTATTATTTTGACTGTTCTGTATTTTTGCAAATTGAACTTCATTGTTCGTTTGAGGTAATCTTCTAGGTTCTGTGTACTGTGCACGTTGTTTGTTGATTTGACCTCTCTTGGCATTTTGTGTATTGCTGGTTTGGGGCTTACTTACAGAATTAGTTTGTCTTTGGGAGAAGTTATTAGTGATTTGTGTTGGACGTGGCGCTTGCACTTGTGTTTGTGAGTAACTATTATTATTTACTAAGTTTGAATTTCCGTTTTGTTGAAATCTACTTGTATGACCGTTAGAAACGAGGTTTCCTGTTGGTGATATTTGTGTAGTTTGCACTCTAGCATTCTGAATACTATTTCCAACGTTGTATTGACCATTTTGTCTCTGCCTTTGAAAAACTTCTGCATCCCTTTGCAATGGTAAAAAGTTAGCGTTTAATGGTGACGGTACATATCTGGGATCGGGTGTTGAAGCTGAATACGTAAAATCATTTTGATTGCCTTGAACTAAATTTTGTTGTTTTTGCTTGGCTGGAACATACACATTGTTAGGAGCTCGTTCTGGACCTGCTAATAACGCTCCGTTCGGAAACAGTTGCCCGAATGGAGGCTTGTAATCTTGCATCACGATGAGATTGCCTTTCATTACAGTCTTGTCGTAGGGGTTCAGCATCGGATGAGTAAGCATTTTTTTTACGTCTTTCATGAGTTGTGGCCCTAGTCTAAGATTTTCGAATTGTTCGTTGTTGTTATTTAAGTACTGTTGTGAGTTCTGGCAATCAACGTTCATCCACCAGTCACAAACGAAGACTGCTTGATTGAATAAGGTTCCGTTTGGGCAGAGGAAGGACTGGAAACCGTAGGTTGACCCGACGGTGCAGACTCTGAATACTTGACAGTTGGCTTCTAAATCTGCGTAGTAACCTGAAATTCACAATGGTTGTATCTGAGACAAAGATTGCGCAGACACGATTTATGAACTATATTAAGGTTGTAGCATACATCACACACCCTTCACCTTGATAACCAATCGCTCATACAATGCACAAAGGAATATTATTCTAAGTGCTATAAATTAAATATAATGTCAACAGTTACATGAGACGCGGGCGGAGGTCCGCGTTCTCTCACACAGTGACCACTGTTTAACTTATGTAAACACTACTATTATATATACACAATTCTATTTTAATAAAGAACATTCATTCCACATTCATTACTGCGACTTCACGCCTTGTCATTGCTCTCCCTAACTTATTCTCCAAAGTGCTGTCTAAAGTAAATCTCCGCTACCTTGAATATATTCTCTAAATTAGTGCTCCAACATAGCACTAAAGTAGTGCTACGAGTAGCGCCAAAGTGGTGACCCCTAACCGAACACATCTGACGCGGAGAAACATACGAAGCGGAGAAAACCCGAAGCGAACATCTGAAGCGGAGAAAACCCGAGCCAGACACATCTCAAGCGGAGAAAACCCGAACCGAGCACATCTGACGCGAAAAAAACCTCGAGCCGGACACACCTGAAGCGGACAAATTCAAACCAGGCATACCTGAGGTCAGTAAAACTCGCACTACTCGCCGACAAAATGATGGAGCAGACCACATCAACAGAAGTCGCACCCGTACACTCATTCGCAGCACCTACATCAGCACCGCAGTCCGATACGCAGTATCTCATCAGTGAAATAAGAAAACTCTCACTAGAAAACGCCGAGCTCAAAGCTAGACCGCCTTATGATCACAATGATCACAACTATCGCCGCCGCCGCTACCCATCTCACTGCCGTAGCGCATCACGATCGCGAAGCCGAGAAGTATCAACATCACCACACTGCTTTTATCACCGACGTTTCAAGGAACAAGCTAGACACTGCACATCGCCCTGCTCTTTCAACAAACAAAACTCGGAAAACTAGACCGAACGTTGGCAGAGGCGGACACCGGCGTTCAAGAAAATTCACACCGCCTATACATCACCGACAAAAACTCTAAATTATCTTTCTTGGTCGACACGGGAGCAAACATATCCGTGCTACCGAGAAGAAAGGGTCAAGTCGCAACGCCGCTACCATTTCAACTTTACGCTGCAAACAACACAAAAATAGCTACGTATGGCGAAAAAACATTAACTCTCAACTTCAACCTACGACGCCCGTACAAATGGAAGTTCATAATAGCAGATGTTTCGAAACCAATACTCGGAGCCGATTTTCTCAAGTACCATCAACTTATCGTCGACTTGAAAAACCGCAGACTTATCGACGGCGTCACGAGCTTAAAGGTCAATGTCCCGGTATGTGTAACAGATGTTCCTACCGTACGCAGTATTGACATGTCGCAGTCATACCACGACATCCTAGCTCAGTATCCCGAAATAACGCGACTAACATCAATGCAATTGAACTGCAACATCAATGTGCAACACTGCATTGAAACTCGCGGACCACCGGTACACTGCCGCGCCCGTCCTATTCCACCGCATCGCTTCGAGATTGTAAAGAAAGAATTCGAAAACATGATAGAACAAGGATTATGCAGACCTAGCAAGAGTCCATGGGCATCACCTCTTCATATCGTGCCTAAAAAGAATGGTGATATCAGAGTTTGTGGTGACTATCGCCGACTCAACTCTATCACCATACCAGATCGATATCCCGTGCCACGCATCAAAGATTTTACGCATCATCTATCTGGTAAAACTATCTTCTCTACGATAGATCTCAACCGTGCTTACCAACAACTGAATGTCCGAGAAGAAGACATAGAAAAAACCGCAATCATTACACCGATGGGACTATATGAATTCCCACGTATGTGCCCTGGTTTAAAGAACGCGGGACAAACATTTCAACGATATATCCATGAAGTCCTACGAGGATTAGATTTTGTTTTCCCATTCATCGACGATCTACTTCTAGCGTCGGAAAATGAAACCCAACACCGAGAACACCTGCATATTGTACTCAAGAGACTCGAACAAAACGGAATAACTATCAACCCTGCCAAATGCAACTTAGGCCAATCAGAAGTTCAGTTCCTTGGTTACACAGTATCAGCACAAGGTATCAAACCTCCAAAACATAAAGTCGAAGCTATCACTAACTATCCCAAACCGACTAACATTGAAGAGCTGAGAAGATTTCTTGGTATGATAAACTTCTATCGCGATCATATACCAAACGCCTCATCTCAACAAGCACCATTGAACGCATACCTACATAACGTCAAGAAGAAGGACAAAACGCAAATCACGTGGACCGATGAAGCAACGCAAGCTTTCGAGCAGTGTAAAGCCAGCATAATAAACGCAGCTTTACTCGCTCATCCATCTCACCACGCAACAATCGCTTTATTCTGCGACGCATCCGACACATCAGCTGGAGCAGTACTTCAACAGTACATACACGAAACATGGCAACCACTCGGATATTTTTCGAAGAAATTCACCGACGCGCAAAAGAAATACTCTACATTCGATCGTGAACTACTTGCAATCCACATGGCAGTCAAACACTTCCGCAAGATATTTGAAGGACGAAATCTCATAATTTTTACCGATCACAAACCGCTGACATACGTAATGTCAAAGACTCCTTCAAACTCAGAAACAAACAGGCGAACAAGGCAACTTTTGTTTATCAGCGAATTTACGACCGACATACGTCACGTAAGCGGTAAACAAAATGTCGTCGCCGACACACTTAGCCGCATAGAAACAATCTCATGCCCACCTACAATCAATTATACCGACATAGCCAGCGCGCAAGAAAAGGATACTAACATCAAAGAATTATTATCACAAGACAACATTAGTCTCAAGAAAATATTTATACCCAACAGCAACATCCAGTTATACTGCGAAACCTCTACTGCTTACGTACGACCGTACATACCAGAACAATATAGAAGACAAGTTTTTAACAGCGTGCACAATATCAGTCATCCTGGTACGCGCACGACTCGCAAGCTTATCACTCAAAAATATTTCTGGCCATCTATGAACGCAGACATCAGCTGTTGGACTCGAACGTGCATACCTTGCCAAAAAAGCAAAGTTCAACGACATACACACTCAAACATCGCATCTTTCCCGCCAACCGAACGTTTTCAACATTTACACGTTGACATCGTAGGACCTCTACCTACAACATCTCAAGGACATCGGTACTTAGTCACAATGATCGACCGATTAACTAAGTGGCCCGAAGCAATTCCTACCGACGAAATATCAGCTGATCGCATAGCCCAAATTGTTTACCAACACTGGATCGCAAGATTTGGATGTCCGACTACACTAACAAGCGACCAAGGCCGCCAATTTGAAAGTCAACTTTTCCAAAACCTGATGAAACTATTGGGAATAAAGAAAACTCGCACAACAGCTTATCACCCACAGAGCAACGGCATAATCGAGAGATGGCATCGCACCCTCAAGACCGCATTACGCGCGAAACTGACAAACGCAAGTTCCTGGATAGATGAGCTCCCGACAATCCTAATGGGTCTACGAGCCTCTCTAAACACTGACACCGGAGTAAGCGCAGCTGAACTTACATACGGATACAACTTACGCTTACCTGGCGAATTTTTCACAGAAAATACCTGTACACCTACTATGGATTATACCTACGTTGAGAAACTACGTGATAAATTCAAGTAAACAAGCCGCAAGCCGTTACCAAACACCACAGCAACAAAAAATCCGTATTCATTCATCAAGACCTTTTGAAGTGCACCCACGTGTTTATCAGAACCGACGCAGTCAAGAAACCACTTCAAACACCATACGAAGGACCATACCGAGTGATAAGCCGCACAGAAAAAGTTTACACAGTACAGTTACCCGATAGGCAAGCAAACATTTCGATAGATCGATTGAAACCTGCATATGTTATCTCGGAAGAAACTTTACCATCTACCACACCAGTTCCAGTTAGCGATACCAAGAAAACAGAAGTACCAAGAGCAAGCCTGACGTCACATCCCGCTGAAAACAAGCAGACACGTTCAGGACGTATCATCAAACTGCCGGTACGCTTCGCTTAATACCTGAAAAGATTCTAAGTGATACCCTTCAAAATGCAAACCCTTATTTACGACCGTGTGTTATAAGTTATGGTACAATAACTATGGCTAGTGCTGAGATCCAGCAAAATACCTTAGACCATTCAAGCTTAAAAAAAAACACTATTCTGTCTAAATTACCTGGTTCTCTGCCAGCGCACGAGAAGGATGTTCTTGGTATTGCGCCCAGGGTGGGGTAGTCACTACCGGGTTCCCCTGGAACTGCCAGCCGGATATCCCACCCATGACCACTGTGATCCTGGTATTGCGGCCCTCGACCATTCTGAGCTTCAGCCCATGTAATGGTGAGGCACACTGGAAGTAAGGACATATGATAATTAAGACTTTAATAAAAATGTGTCATTGAGTCTAATCTACCCTTGATATTCGACCCGAGGTAGAGGCAAGACACATATAATGTGTATGCAATAGATGCATTGCCTGCAATAATCGTTTATGAGCAACTCTGCATTGCCGCTTTTTTATTGTTAAAGGCACTCGATTTTTTAATTCAATACCGAAGGCTTTTTACCTCACTAAACCCACACCGGAAATCATCATCAGGACATGAATTGCGGCCTCGGGGACTCTTAGGAGACAATGCTTGTAAAATTAGGGCATTGCTCTAGAAAGACCGTAAAAAGGTCTCTCCTCGGCTTTACTATGTACGCTAGCACGATTCCTGCCGTGTCAGACTTAGGCCGTGCGCGCACTGCATCGCGTTTTGGAAACGTAAAATCTGTGAAGTATGGAGTATCATAGAAGTGCGCGCACTGCGGTGGAATAAACGCGTGCGGTGGAGTCAGGCCGTGTGTCACCTTTTGTCTGACAATGTTGCCATACATACAGATTTCTTCGTATTTATACATATTTTCGATGTGTGATTCAGATTAGCACTCGATACAGATTTTTATACAAATTTCACACCGTATTGATAAAATTAACTGGTACAACTAAAGACAGAACTTGGCAAAATAAATTACCTAGATACCGCATTTATTGCGTTACACACAACATTGTATGATGCTATTCTTTATAGTTATTTTTTATAAACAACGTTAATTTAAACATTCTAATTAAGTATTTGTATTATAACGAAAATTCCATATATTTTGTGATGATGCTGCCAAAAAAATAAAAAAATTACAAGCTCTTACATTGCAAATACTACGTCAATAGACACCAGCCTATGTTAAAATAATGTACTACGGAAATTAATTAAAATAATAAATTAAAATAATTAGAATATTTAAATTAACGTTGTTTATAAAAAATAAAAAATAACCATAAAGAATAGATTCGTTCAACGGTGTGTGTAACGTAATAAATGCGGTATCTAGTTAAATTATTTTGCTGAGTTCTGTTTTAGTGGTAACAGTTATCTGCATATATATTTTAATAATATTTTTTTTTCTGTTTTTATGAGTAGTAAGTACACTAATTTTGCCCTCCCCACTTTAATTAAAGTTCTTAAAGTCCTTCCAAAGGTTGTCTATCTATCAATACAGTGTGAAATTTGGATAAAAATTTGTATCGAGTGTTAATCTGTATCACACATCAAAAATATGTATAAATACAAAGAAATCTGTATAAATACAAAGAAATCTGTATGTATGGCAACATTATCAGACAAAACGTGCGTTTGTTTCACCGCAGTGCGCGGTACTACATAAATTCCTATGCGATACAAAATATTTGCGGTAGACTCACCGCAATTTTGCAGCGAGGGGCCACCGGTGACTCTACCGCACGCGTTTATTCCACCGCAGAGCGCGCACTTCTATGACACTCCATGCTTCACAGATTTTGCGTTTCCAAAACGCAACGCAGTGCGCGCACGGCCTTACCATTACGCTTCCATCATGACACCCATAAACGGCAGGATGTAAATATCACTTCTAAACTATAAAAACGTCACCTTATCACTACGAGTGCAGTTCTAGGTAAAGACGAAACTACAGAATATTTAAACAAAAATGGTTGGTATGTTCACCGAAATAGGGTTGGTATTACTAACCCTTAACCAGCTAGCTTCCAGGATTAAAAATTCATTTAAAAAAAATGATCAAGTCGGATAGACGATGTAAAAGGTAAAGAGGCAAATGGAAGAGATTAATTAAGCAAGCTTTTACAAAATTGCTGCAGTCGAGTATCTTAATTGGCTTGGAATTTTTATAGCATTTTCGAGCTGGTAGTCTTTATCTGCTTTTTATTTATTGATAGCCTCTGCCCGCGACTACGCTCGCGTGTGAGGTTTTTTCCTGCGTAAATCCCGATCCCGTGAGAATTTTGGGAACAAAAGAAGCCTATATGATTTACCTTCTGTATATTTCACTGAAAGTCCCAATATAATTGGTTTAGCTGTTCCAGAGCCCGGACAAACAGAAAGTTATACAGACAAATAAAAAGCACTCTAGAACCATTGTCTAGAACACACAATTTAGAAATCACAGACAGACTTCAATTTGATTTATATGTCTGTATGTTGTATGTTGTATATAAACTCTTTTGCAAAAAAAACGGGTACTTTAGATTTTTTTCTCTACTTCAATGAAGAAGAACAAGAAATAGGTTTTATTAATTTGACGATGTATTGGCATGTTATTTGAAGCATCCTGGCATGATTCTTTACGTTCCAAATTTAAAATTTGAAATTAATAAAAGAAAAATAATGATTATTGTGGATTATTCTAAAATTGCTTTACTAATGGCGCGAATTGCTGAAACGATTTTTAACTGATTACGATATTTTAAAACTTTTTGGATACTTTCTGCAAATTAAACAATTTAATCTTTCTTTTTACATTAAATACCACTTTTTGATATGAGTGATAAAGCGATAAGGGCCGGTAAAATTATAGCCCTACTTGAAGAAGGTTGTTCGCAAACTTACGTGTCTCAGCGGCTAAATGTGAGTCGTTCAACTGTCCAGAGGACTTGGCATCGGTATCAAGAGACCGGTTCGGTCAAAAGAAGACCCAGTTTGGGAAGAAAACGATACACAGAACCAAGAGATGACCGCTTTTTGGGAGTGCGTTGCGGAATCGTAAAGCGTCAAGTGTGGACCTGAAGAAGAGCCTTGAAGAAGTAAGAGGAGTAGAAGTTAGCTTGTGGTCAGGAGGAGGCTTTTGGCTGCCAATATCAGGAGTTACCGCCCAGCTCGGGGCCCTAAATTACTCCGTGAGCACCGTGTTGCTCGACTTCAGTTTGCTCGGAACTGTGCTTCATGGACTCTGGAGGACTGGAATAAAGTATTGTTTTCTGATGAAGCTAGAATCTCTTTGTGTGGAGAGGACTGACGCCGGCGAGTGCTGCGAAGACCACGGGAACGCTATGCGGAAGTGTGTTTCGAAGAAATCACTCCTTATGGCGGAGGCTCCGTAATGTTTTGGGCAGCAATTAATTCAACGGAGCGTATGGAGTTAGTTTTCATAGAAAATGGAACAATGTATGGCACACCGGTACATAATGGAAGTCCTAATTCCATATGCACAACCCACATTGACTGCACTTGGGGAAGATTCCATTTTTATGGACGACAATGCTCGCCCGCACCGTTCTGGCGACGTGGAAGCGTACATGCAAGAAGTTGGGATCCGTCGTTTAGATTGGCCAGCTCGAAGTCCTGACCTCAATCCAATTGAGCATGTCTGGGATGTTCTAAAAAGACGGGTAAGATCAGTGCAACCTGCTCCACAAAACATCAGGGAGCTAAAAAGAGTCATTGCAGAAGAGTGGGAACGTATTCCTCAAAACGTTATTAAAAACATCGTGGAAAGCATGCCCAGAAGGATTCAAGCTGTGATTTTGGCAAGAGGAGGTCACACTCGTTATAAGGTTTTTACATTTGTAACTTTATTTAATTAAGAAAAGTAAAAAAAAAATCTTCTCTTTATTGCCGACCACTTCTTATTGTTTGGGCGTGTACATCGGTTTTAAAGAATCCGTCGTTTTTTTTCTTTTAATTGCCCGAATTCACCCCACGCGCATTATTTTACACGATTATAAGTATACAGACTACGTCAAAGCAATAAATTTCATTTAATTAACTCAAATCAACCTTAGAAAGTAAATTTCCTTAGGTGCCCGTTTTTTTTGCAAAAGAGTGTAGTTGTAGGTAGGGATGATGTAGTATGTGTCTATAGTCTATAGAGTATAGATATAGGGCCTTAGAAGAAGCCAATGGAAGAGCTAAACAGCTCACTTAATACTAAAATATTTAATTCCGGTGTCAACAAAATGCCCACACAAAAAGAAGTTAAATAATTTTATCACAGTATACATATACTTTTTATCTGTCCCGTATCGAATGCAATACAAACGAAACACAAAGAAAATCCGGATCAAATTGAAAACCCTCTATATTTTACCTATGTATATCGATTCCTCCATTTCGTGATGGATCCGACGTTATGTTTTATCGCGATCCATTTATTTCCAACTCAATTTAGCTAAGTGTTTCCGAGATGTACTTGTCTGAATAAATTCTCTCTAGGGAATAGTTCCTAGGTAACCAAAGATAGCCGCTAAAGGTGTAGAACGTTAATGAACGAAATAGAAAAATACTGGGAGGGGGGAATGCCAGCTCTGCACCTAAATGTAATAACGAAACTTGTTTTTTGGACTTTGTGGGTTCGTTACCGTTATATTTCATTTAAAGTAGGCCATATTGATTGTGAAGATTATTTTTAGAATGCATTAAATGAAAAAAGACACTATTTATTTAAAAGTCGTCCCGTTTTTTCATACAAAATTTCATCCCTTATCAATGTGTTATGTTATCAATCCTATTGCCACTTGGATTATATGATAGCCTTCAACTGTATCCATGCCAAATTTCATCCAAATTAGATTGACAGTTTAGCTGTGAAAGCGTAACAGACAAATAGACTCTCGCATTCATACTTAGTAGTAGTGTTATCATGGTTATTCCTTGGCAGTCCACGCCATTTCTTTTCAATATACACTAAAGAAGGCCTAAACTTATGTTCATCTCAGTGCACTAGCTTATACCAGCTATGCATGTAATAAAACTTAAATTACATACAGCTAACAACTATTCCCAGCTCACTCCAGCATGGTTCAACAATCGTGTTGCAACCTTCGATACTATGGAGACAGTTCACATAGTTTTTACCGGTTAGAGTAATCTGGAAGCAAAAAGTAGCTTGTTGACGGTAAGTCTCACGGTTGTTAGGGTAATGTGCTAAGGACGTCTAGGGCACAATACGCTAGTGTCGATCAATCTTTATCGTTGTCAGAAACTTGGATATTTTGGTGATATTCTGGCAGCGCCAAATGGTTGAAAAACAAACATCAATAATTGATAATACATACATCACAACAACATATACCACATCACACCATGTAGCCACCTCTCCCTACTTTAACACCCATACCTACACATTCATATTCGTAGTTAATCAGGTCATTGTAGGTTCATTACGTTATCAGTTATCACACATATATAAAGGTTTTTTGTACACGAAGTTACAGTAGAACGCTGACTCCTAAGTCACAGAGTCCCTTATTATAGTTTAGGAGGCAGGTATGCAGCCTTTTTCCAAAAATGTAATGTTCCTATGTGTATTCCATTAGCTTTATATACTAAGGTTTTTGTGTTAATAAACTTATTTTTTATTTTATTATTAATATAACATCGATAAACCTAAAACGAATTCACTTCAAATTTATCAGTTATCCTTCCATTCGATGTCACATAAAAGATTTTTGAAATAGTATTTTAAAATTTATTGTCAAGTAACAACCTATCTATCTGTTAATATTTAAGACTATCTGTAGGTATACCTATATTTTTCTTAAGTACTGTTTCTTTTTGTTGTATTTCAGATACATAACATACTTATGTTCTACCTACCTAACTTTCAAATATTACTACACACATCACACTTTTAGGTAACGATGTGAGGGTATCTACTTGCCTACTCTTAAAGATATATAAGTTGAACCTGGCCGTAAGAAAAGCTCAATACTTAGGTAAGAAATACTAGATGCTTTATGTGAGGGCAATCTTAACTGATTACCGGTTCAGATTTACGACACAGTAACGAGCGGTGTTTAGCTCCTGTAACTAATTTAGGTTGTAATTGTAGGAATTAGAAGTGTCGACCTAGTGATTACAGGCACGACTTACAAGTTGTAAGGTCGTGGGTTCGAACACAGAGAGGTAGTAGTGATGATGAAAATTGTTCATATTTTTGTGAGATTTTTATCATCACCACTGCTATTCAAACGATGTTTGTCCGAAGAAGACGGAAGAAAAAGACATAAAGACAGAAGTTCATGCTACATCTACCAACACTCACAGCGCGTGCGTCCGCGTGGTGGATTACGGCCCATTCCCTCTCATAGCCTATCATGGCCTATCTCCCAGCATGGGAAGTTATAGGCTGATTATTTTATGTAATTGTAGAGGTCTGATTTCTATCAATTACAAAACAAATTGCCAATATCCGATTGATTTGGAGTAAAGAGCGTGGCATACTCTAATGCAAAACTTTGACTGGTATCAGACTTCAAGTTCTTTTTGAAAACCGGCCTACAGCGATTTATTGTGTGTCTATTCCAACTTTATATTTGTAAGTAATTTTAGCTTGTAGTTTGTTTGTTATTTCTTGCTAAGGTTTTTGGTTTGTTTAGGTCTAAACTATCTTCTGAGCTGAATAACAACCACTTGCTCGCAATTATAAGGCGCAAAAGTTTTTTAGTTTGTGTAAACGCGCTAATCTTCGAAAGTTCTGTGTCGATTTGGATGAAATTTGGTATAAAGTAGCTTGAAGCCTGAGAAAGGCTACTATTTTTACATAACTGCAAAAAAGGAAGGTTATGTTTTTATCGTGATAAATTCCGCGGGAGTAAAGCCGCGCACAACTTCTAGTATAACAATAATGTTGGTTCAATTACGATAACAATAACTATTACCTGATTTTCCATTTTTGGTCTCTACACCAATCAACAATTCAACGATCAATAACATAATTATATGTATTTATATATAATATTGGTACCACATTAAAGCTTGCTAGAAGCGGGCAAATTATATCAATGCAGCCAAAATGGAATAGACCGAAGAGCACCGAGGGCTTTATAGAGCCTAGATTCTCGGTGGGAAAGTCGTCAAATGACTCCTCCCACTGTGGGTGGAGTGGAAGGGAGTGTCAGACTTGTACTGACTAAAAATCCACCCTGTTCCTTGCGTTCCAGGTCCACGGTATCCCGTTAAATGCCCTGACAGGACGCTATAGAGCCTAGATTCTAGAATGACAAATGCCCATGTATGTATAGAAAACGATGTATTTCAAAGCTTTATGGGTTATAGCTTGTTATTTATTTACATTATTTTTCAATACTTTGGTGTGGAGTTTCTTCAAAAAAACGACGAAACTCAGTAGTGTCTTACAGCTTACAGCGGTATTCCACATTGAATTACCTACCTACACAATTATTAATAGTTAAATACCTACAGCTATTAGTTAGGTATTTCGTAATTATCTAGAAATTTCAAATTAGCTGATTAACCATTTTCTTAATGTTTCATTCTATAGGTAAGACTTTCCACAAAGTAACAGAAACACAGAAATTTTATCTATGAACAGAAACATAAAAGAAATCGGTTGAGGTTTTCAAGTAGCTATCTATAGCGTGATCAAGGTAAGTAGAGATTATTTTTTTAATATAGAAGACAGAAGAAAAGATTATCTTAGGCTCTTTCCTTCAATCCAAATCGGTTTCTTTACAATATAGATCGCTCTGTCTACTATGTAGATGACCACAGTCGTAAGTGAACGCCGACATTTTCAAGGTCTAACATAATCCATAAAACAAGCACTAAATTGACTTTGAAATATAAACAAAAACTAGGAAAGCCGACATCACAATAATTATGATCCCGTGAACACGCTGCGAACTTTGTCCCGACTTTGATGGATCGCTTTGCTTTTGTTTGACATTCGAAAAACGAATATCGAGCATTACGGCTTAATACCTACTTGTGCGATTATAAAAACTATTCAGTAATGATAGGTTCTATTTATAAACCTTTTCAAAGGGCGATCGGATTAGTTAGTTTTTGGTCCCTGGTGGATCTATTTTGTAAATAGATTTTTGTGTAACTATTCGAAAGACAGCGTTGGTCAATGGTTTTCCTTTCAAAGGCGGCGGTTCGTTAATTCTGGTTGATGCAAAAAATCCTATCTACATTATTGTAGGTATCCTTTAGGTTTAGTAAATGATTATTGGATTCTTAATCTAAATGATTAATATACGCTGATCCTTTGGGTTAAGGTATCCTTTAGGTGTTAGGCCAAAAGTCATACATTAGCTACCACTAGGTATTCACCAACAGTATTGATAACATCACCTAATCATGATTTATAAATGTGTACACACTACACGGTCTAATCTGCAATAAACAATCCATATTCATAACGCACCGCAATATTGGATCAGCCACACTAGCTGATCCAATTCATTTATCACATTTAAAAAAGTTACGTCCATTCAGTTCCCACAGACTATAAACTTAAATACAAACTGTCATCATCTGTCACTGGAAAATAATAGATAGATATGTCATTGGGCAAAGGCATGTTATGTCATACAGCTTCATAAATGAGTTTAGGAATACATTATAATAAATTGTTTGAACGTCCGTCGTCCGGTGGGCCATATATATATACCACGGAGCATTATCATAGTAGAAAGTTTACAATATATTATTATACTTTACGTAATCGTTACCTATTTGGACTGATTTTAGGTGTGTGTCGGAAGGTTGTGTTATGGCAAAATTATGTCGATTTCAAGTTTATTCCGGGTGTTTTGTTGACGATTATGTCAGTATAATGTGGAAATAGGTTGCGGGGGCACATGTTTTCTTGTAACTCGTAGTTACATACGTGACTATAGCTATATCTAAGTGATAGGTAAAATACTCGCTAATATGAAAATCTGTTATTCTAGGAAGAAAATATGATGTTTTTGCAAAGTCATAATTGAAAAGCCGCCCATAACATACGTTGCGTCAATCTGAAGTAGCCTGATCTGAGTACGACATACACTGCTACGTTAAATGGCAAAATACCTATTGGCTCTCTTGCCGCATGAAAAGTTGAACTACTTACTGCTTGTCTAGTGTTTCACAATTTCAACCTCAAACGGCTCAAACATATAAATCACGATATGGTGATATAGTATTACGTATATTGGAGTAAAACTTATAAACTGATTCAAATTATCTATTATTAGACAGACTTCAATCGACTTCGATTCGGCCACAGCGGCTAATCTCATTATTGATTAGCCATCTGCGCAGGACATACTATAGTATAATTAATTAATAATAGTAATTAATAATAATTTAATGGTTCCAAAAATCTTAGCACTATGCTATCATTATTTTAATTTATTTGGCAATTTTATGTGCTAACAAAAAAATCTAGCATCTGTAATCGAACAGTACTTCGGTTACATCAGCGCCATTCCTCACCAAATGTTGTAAACTAAAAGCCATCATACAATTAAGAACTTAACTTAAGAAATTACAAAATTATATAAAATTAAATGAAGATCAGTTATGTCCTCTTAGTTTGTGGTGATAGGTGAAATGTACGTGAGTGGAGGTATTCCTCGAAGCGCTACCATTTTGAAGCGCACCTAATGAAGCACTCCTTTTTAGGGTTCCGTAGTCAACAAGGAACCCTTATAGTTTCGCCATGTCCGTCTGCCTGTCCGTCTGTCCGCGGTTTAGCTCAAAAACTATTGGTACTAGAAAGTTGTACTTTGGCATGAGTATACACGTTAATGACGCCGAAAAAGTGGTAAAATAAAATTTTGAAAAAAACAATTATTTAGGGTACCTCCCATACATGTAATGTGGAATGATAATTTTTTTTTTCGTTCTTCCTATAGTGAGGGATATCGTTGAATAAGTCTTTCAAAAATATTAGGGGTTTGGTAAGACCGTTTTTTGATTAAGTAAACCGATCGTGACTTATCAAGCTTTAAAGTACCAATTTTCGTTAGAGTCAGGTGTCCCCCCCTCTATCAACTAAACGGTTATAGTTAGAAATTCAAATGTTACGGCAGTAGTACCTATATATAACGAAATTTAAAGGAAAACTATCACACATAAGTGGGCTTTACAAGTTTACGAGTAATAGTCGACCAATTGTATTTGACTCGAAAATTTCGAACAACTCTATAGAAATGTCGATAGATGGCGCTAAGCGCCAGTTGTATCATGCTAGCTTCTTGTGACGATTGAATAGTGTAGCTCTGTGTCCGTATTTAAATTGAAAACACCGGCTATGACAAGTTTTATACAAATCTCTAAAAAAAAATTGAAACTTTCCGTGCAAAATTGTCGGATCAGGTGAGGATTTGTATAGGAAGTCAAATTAGTTAGGTAGTCATGTTTGGCTTTTAGTTAGAGCATGATACGAAACGATCAGTCAGCGAATACGACACGTACTTGGCTGTTACAAAAAACCCTACACTGCGCGTGGCCCGACACGCACTTGACCGGTTTTTATTCCTCGGAGCGCTCCTTTTAGTAGCGCTCCCGATACCGTTTTATCGGAAAAGGAGCGCTCCGAGGAATAAAAAAGGAGCGCTTCATTAGGTGCGTTTCAAAATGGTAGCGCTTCGAGGAATACCTCCGTGAGTGGAAAGGATAAGTGAGTGTATGTATGTATGTGTAGACTGAGTGCATTGTGTGTATGAAGTGTGGGTGTTTGTGAGCTTTGAGTAGAAATGTGTGTATTAGCACTTATTCAGTTTCATTATAGTCAAGCTTTAGTAGGTATTGACATACTACAGTAAGTGTGCCGGTACAGGTACCTACACTCTCTGTTCCTTCACTCTCATTATCCGATGGGACGGCGCATGAGATCAGGCGCAGGAACAACGACTTAACGTACTTTCTGAGGCACGGGGATTATTACACCACCAACTTCCAAACTCCGGAAAATGAGAAAGGAGATGTTTCATTTTCGGCCATCAGATGTACAATTATCGAAAAGGAGGAAAAAATACTACAAATTGGGGAAAAATATTCTCTGGTGAATTTGAGCCTGATATGTTGTGTACAAAAAATAATAGATTTTCAATTATTGCCATGTTTTATTCAACATGACGTCTCTTGCTTGCATACTTCATTCGTTCTGAAATCATGTCTCATCAAATCAATGTTACATAGAAGATAATAAAAAAATGTGTGTATTCTTGTAGTGTTAAAAATAAATTACTATTATTCTCTTGTATGTGACGATTTCGTCATTACAAAAATCTTTAGTCTCCATTTTTGAAATGTGTTTCTGAACGAATTCACAACAACCGCTTGTTGTCTTGAAAGTTGAAACTTTATCAGTCAGCCAGGTCGAGGACTAGGATAGGACGCGAAGGTATATTTTGTAGCTTACTTTCTGTGTTTTAAATACAATTTTAAGTAAAACAGAAAGGCAGATCAACTGACAAAATCATGAATTATTATAATATTGTTTGATCAAGCAAAGCCGTACCAATATCCAAACTCGTGCACAAGAAGTCCCCAGTGAATCATATTTTTGACGTCCTTAATATCTACTTAACTTTACTACTGCTTGTTTACAGCCACAGGCTTGTGACAAATAGTTTAATAATTAAAAAAAAAACTATAATTTGTTTAAGTTTAAGTAGGTACCTACTAAGTAAGTTTTAAACCCTTTGAAAACTGTTTCCTACAGATAAGTGGGACATCATTATATTATGCGTAATCTAAGTAAAAACCTAACATTGCTACACTGAACAAAAACCATATTCTCATGAGACCAATCTAAAATAACCCCTTAAAAAATGTACGAAGTAATTTTGCATCTGAATTCTTGTGCCGTCCACTAAATTGAAAACAAAGGCAGACACAATCCGAAGCAGGATGCCGCGCGTACCACAACCAACCATAGCCATTCGTTTGTCTGTAGGTACTGCATCATATATGAGGCTGGTCGGCCGCTCGGCCATAACTGTCAGATAACACGAATACACAGTTATTGAATTACTAGCCGCACAATAACAGCCACACTGTGAGAGCGATCAGAAGTTAAACCTCTCTCGCTTTACCAGAATCGGCTTTCTGTCAACTTGATGTGGCTGATCCCAATATTAGGTGGTAGAGGTTAGCTTTGAGCACATTCTCCATAGAGAATGTGCTCAAAGCTCATAAGCTTACAAGTTCAAGTGTTCGGCTTTATATCAGGCCAGTAATATGTTCATCGCACGTCATCAAGTAAAATAACACCTCCTCCTCAACCGCGCATTCTTGATAAAATGGTCGCGGTTGTTAATGATGTTTTTTCTCTTGATAAAGTAGCCCTCGCGATGTTCCCTTCTTGCAGTCTTCAAATTCTCGAGAACTTTGACTAATGTCAAAAAGGATAAGGTATCAACTAATGTAAGGTACCTTTAGGTCTCCAATTATGCAAGTACTAACAGAAATAAGATTCTGTGATGAGTTAATCTGATTCAAACTACCCACTAATCTCTTCATACCCACGACGTGTTACTATGAAAAAAGTGAGTTCCGTGATGAGTTTGCCATCGTAAAAGGAAAAACGGCGTATTGTTTAGAGACTCTGAAAATAACTAACGTTTACCGACAGTAGAAGAGTGAAATTTTAACTCTTAGGCAAAATTAACCTAACGGTTGTTATTGAGCATTAAAGTTTTTCCAAATATTCCTTATTTTTATTAATAATAGGATGTTTGAATACAATCTCACCTCATGGGTAGTAATTATGTAGTCGAAGATGGAGCAAATTAACCAAGAAGTGTCACTCTTGGCGTAAAGATTGCACTGTTGTATAATTTTCTTTTAAATATTGCGACGCACTAGATATTTTTTTCTGAATTGTGAGTGTATTTTTACAAACACTCCGATCCGTAATAAATATTTGTAAGCCTTTTGTTCCGGCGTGGGCATCGAACAAGACAACAACAGAAGCCAATCGCTAATCCACCTCATTTTTCACGCTCATTTTTTATAAGTCACCTTGTAGATTAGACTTTTTTTGATTCGTTGCGTTTGACCATCACTATCTTACCCGATGGTAAGCGATGATGTGGTCGAAGATGAAACACATTTGCCTAGAAGTAACCTATTTATTCTTGACTGAAGACCCCCAGGTTAAATATCTAACAAGATTAATGTATTCAAATCAAATCTCCGCTTAATCTTAAATTCCATAGCTTAGGTTAAGCATACATGCAGAGTGGATCTTCGTGTTACTCTACATTTGATGGTAGCACGTGTCACGAGAATTAATTGCTACGGAACCCCATGGCCTGACATGAGAACTCAATTTACAGATAAGAATTGACTATTTACTGTGTCAAATGGGCTTAAGTGGAGCTTGGAACGAGTATTTTGTTAAGGAATTTAACATTAGATTCTAAACTATATACCTAAATTAATTAATTTAATTAAACTTTTAGTACTTTACTATTACACGGGCAGACTTAATGCAATAAGGCATTAAGTGATCTCTACCATTGGTGAGACTGGTGATCATATCACTGTCCACTGGTAATGTGTCCAAAAGACTGGCGGCATGGCCAGTATGGCCACGTTGTATGCTTAACCTCTGTCCTAGGTAAGGCTCATGCGATGTATCAACAAGGCGTTTGCAAATATCTTTAGCGTTTTTGTTCAACGGTATATATCACATATATATATGATATACGGTATGATTTCATTAGTAAAACATTAGACTATAGTGCCAAGTCTTTGTCAATGGATTTTAAAAACAAACCCATGATTTCAAGTATCACCGCCCGTTGAACTTATAATCAGCTATGAGGACTTACCTGAAATAATTAAGTACTTAGAAATGTTTGTTCGTTTTTAAACGGTTCTAAATTAACTAAAATATGACAGCGGTTGACTAATTTAGTTTTTCGTGATGATTATTGATGACAAACGTGTTATAGTGTTTTTCGGAGCTATAGAAGTTAGTAGGGTACCTATGTAACACCTCCATGGCTCGGCAAGCACGTAAAGTCGTTAGTTCTTTGCCTGATATCTGTCCGATCAGACAATTTAAGTGTAAGAACAGAGCGCATAATATAATTATGTTTGCTTACACACTGTATACAGAAGATATATTTAAAACTAGCTTCTGCCGGCGACTTCGATCGCGTGGGAGGGTTTCGAGGATAAAGTAGCCTATGTGTTATTCCAGAATGTCAACTATCGACATACAGAATTTCATTCAGATCAGATCAGTAGTTTTTGCTTGATAGAGTAACAACCCACCAGCCATACATTCAAGTATCCAAACTTTCGAATTTATGATATTAGCATAGATATATCGCTATTCGTTAAAATTGGACAACGAAACTTGGTCGAGATGATATTTTTTTATTAACATCTATGCATGCTATTGGTATGTACGTATTCATTTTGGACTTTAAGTCTAACAACTACCTGCCTTGCATAAATTATAGCACATGTTAAAATCTATACTTATAATAAATCTGTAGAGAGGTCAATTCTGTACATGAAATATATTTACAAAATAACTATCAGGGGGTGATTAGGGATCGATACTGATGCCAAAAATGCAATCAGATTTTTTTTTTTCTGTCTGTCTGTTTGTCTGTCTGTCTGTCTGTATAACCGTTATAGAAACAAAAACTACTCGACGGATTTTAACGAAACTTGGTACAATCATTTTTCACACTCCTGAGCTGGCTATAGTGTACTTTTCATCACGCTACAATCAATAGGAGCAGAGCAGTGAACGGAAATGTTGGAAAAACGGGAGAAGTTACTCCATTTTTTAAGCTTTCGTCGCGAGTGCAACCTTAATGGTTAACGCTACACAGAAATCATTCATGACGGAAATGTTCTCAGCATATATCTATCTTTTATGGTTGACTCACAATAACACGTGTATCTCCCGATAGCTTAGCAGTTCGAACCTTTCTGATTATTATTCTGCTCCGAAATTTAAAACCACCAAAACTTTGCTATGGAACTCGGCTAAAAGTAACCCAGTTGCAACAAAATATAATCGAGGCTCAAATTTTAACAGGTTGCGGTGCAGGAGAAACCGTTTTTATTCCCAGAATTCCCATAATACCAAATAATTTTACATTTCAATTTAAAAGAACGCAATTCCCAGTATCGGTGTGTTATGCAATGACAATTAATAAGGCTCAAGGGCAGACTTTTCATGTTGCTGGAGTAGATCTCGGTGTCAGTTGTTTCTCGCATGGTCAGTTGTACGTCGCTCTTTCCCGGGTTAGCAGTTCTAAAAATCTTTATGTTCACGTGCCGGACGGGTCAACTTTCAACATAGTTTACCCGGAAGCTTTGCGCTGAAGTATTTTAGTTCTATAGGTACTTAAGCTTCATGTGAACGTGATCTAAACAATATTACCAATACCTATACATTAACTTAATAACACACAAGGAGTTACACGCTGACGGAGTCGCGGGCACTGCTATTAACAATAATATTGTGCGGTTCGGTATTGCGATATTTTCCAACAGTATTATAGATTGACATATTTCCCTACTAAATTACGAAAGTTAATCTGTCTGTTACATCAAAATCACTGAACCGTGAGGAAGGACATAGGCTACTTTTTTTTTACGAAAAACTACGGAAACGTGGAAGAAGTCGCGGGCAACAGCTATCTATACTTATAATATAAGGCTGAAGAGTTTGTTTGTTTGTTTGAACGCGATAATCTCAGGAACTACTGGTTCGAATTGAAAAATTATTTTTTAATTTCATTACGCTAAGGCCAATAGGAGCGGAGCGCCAATGAAGAATGCTTCAAAATCGGGGTTAAATTTAACGTTAGCCCAAAGTAACTATTCCACGCGGACGAAGTCGCGGGCAAAAGCTAGTTTTTAATAATACCTAAAAATATTTGTAACTATGTCAATTATAGGGGATCGGTACTGTTACTCCTTAATATAGGCTATTTCCTAGTCTAGCTAGGAGAACAGCAGTTCACCCATTTAGTTGGAGATTTTATTTTATAGTACATAATAATGCATGTGTAATTAATGTAGTAAGTGTATCTCGCATCTAATCGTTTGCCGATTATACGATAAATTCCTTCGTACCTAAATCTTTTATTTAGATATGTTCATGTATTTATTGTGTAGCATGTAGTGTTTACTGCTTAATATTGTACATCTAGCTTAAATATTATGTGTTGTATTTTAATTAAGTATTGATGTAACAATTGTTAGTAAACCAAATAAATAAATAAATAAAAACTGGCCAACTAAGGTGACCTACATGCCACATAGCATACTGATATCTATCTATCTTCTAAGTTAACACGAACAGTTCATGTATATTAATGGGATATTTATGAAGTTTATTTTCGACAAAATTTAACGATATGGCCGACCGATAAATCACAAAGGTTTGTCTTACATAACGTGTGATATTGGATTTGGATCGGAATTTTTCGACACACTTTAGTAATGGCTGTATATTTATTACCAGAGTTATGTCACGGCCAGTTTGATTTTTATGGTAAATTTTTATAAATTTTGCTTGAAATATGAAGTAATTATGAAGTTGAAATAATAGGTGACTGAATTCAAAAGCTAAATTTTTCCAACTATCCCACTGGAAAGCTCTGTCGAAATAAAAATCTATTCCCTGTCTGAACCTCAGTCATGGTTTTCGGTAGATTCTAATTTCATTCAAATATGTTGTAACAATCGCAGTCGAAATGCTAAAAGGGATTTCAGCATTTCGATAATCACATTTGGTCTTAGAATGATTCGGGCCTCTGTTTTCTTCGAATATTGAACATTCTATAAAGCTTTCGCCCGAAGCATAAAATCGAATTCAAAACAATAAAAAACTTTCATGTTTTTTACACTAATTGTAGACTAGTTAAGATAACCATAGTTTCAACTCTGACATTGTTAATTATTTTAATTAATAAGTTAATTGTTAATTTTATTTTATAGATATAATTTTAAGGTTGCATGTAGATCACTGAATAACTCATTTCATAATAATGATAACTTAGCGGGCAGCTCGATACAAGGCAATTAACGCGCCTTTTGTACGATCAAACATGTTATGTTTTTGCGTATTTAAAACACTACACACTCTTTAACATTTATTTAATTTACTTGCCCTCGTCCGTGTGTCACTGCTGGATGCCAACTGAAAACCAGCGCTTGGTGTCTTCCGCCCAGCAAATGCTGAGTTGGTATCCCTTTCGGTGTGGACATGCTCAACGATTATTTTTATCCTTTTATAAAAAAGGAAATGTTTGTAATTTTGTATTGTATGTTGTTGTGTGTGTCTTTGTCCGAATAAATGTTTTTCAATTTCAATTTAAAAAAAACTATGTCTTAGATAAAATCGAATACTTTTACCACCAATATTGTTTACGAATTTGAAGACATAGGTACTGTGTTTTGACCCAGTTTCTCAACTACGTTATAGTATAGGTACAGAGTATTCCGGAAGTTAAATATGAATGTCGTATTTAAAGGTGATGTTTTGTATCCAATAGTGGCAAACTGCTTGAAATATGTAATTGGGTACATTGTTTCTTTATTGCAATATCACTCTTCTGAATTGCATAAAAACTTCCCAAGGATGCATTTAAAGTTACTCTCCTAATATTCTAAGTCTTACATCTTTTTGAAATACCTAAAGCCAATATTTATGCATCTGCACATGCCTCGGGATGTTCCACGATCATAAATATGAACTTGTAAGACGCATCGCTCGGCGCTCGAGATAAACCAAGTTTTAATGAAGTTATGCGGGCCGTAAATATTAAGCACAGTCATTTTACAGAATTACTTGGGTGCTTGTACGTTAGCATCAAACTGTGGTCGTTCTGTTTTGAAGCAAAAGTCTCCCTCCTTTAACATAGAATGAAAAACAAATGAATACCATGCTTGCTTATAGTGGTTCATGTATAAGTGGGTACCTTAGATACTTTTCTTTCTGGGTTTGGTTGGAGGATAATAAATACAACAACCGATCTGTATGTACATTGAACGGTAAGAAAGAAATAAAAACATACACTATAATATTTAATATCAGTATAATATTTAGCATCAGTTTGTCAGGGAAATTAGTATAGTAGTAAAGTAGGAGCGAGAGGGAATGAGATGCAGTCGCCTTCTTCTGCGAAGCAGTCATGCTAGCAAAGGAGGAGGCCGAACGCGCGAGGGAGAGGCATCTCTCTTCCTCACGCTCCAACCGTCGCGAGGGACCCCCCGGGCGTGCAGATCTTCGGCCACCATAGGCGCGGGCTTGCGGACGGTGAGCAGGGGTAGCTCACTGTCCGGTAAGGACCAGGACCGGGTCGGCGGCGCGTTGTGTTCCACACGCGCCTCAAAGAGCTGTCAGCAATAGTGACGGGGTCCTATAGGGCCATTGCCTGCCGGGGTTGCAGCAATGTTCGAACGAGATACCGCAGCCCCGGAACTTAAGGGCAGCTGAATGAACAGGGTGGGTTTTTAGTCAGTAGAAGTCTGACACTTCCTTCCGCTCCACCCAGAGCGGGACAAGTCATTCGACGATTTTCCCACCCAAAGGAAAAAACAGGCAAACATTAGTTTCTGTAATTTTTCTCTGTTCTTGAACCGGCGAAGTAAAACATCGTGAGGAAATAGTATTTACAGATGCAAAAAATATATTGAAGACAGGCGTCATCCCTACTGCTGCAATGGGTCTGCGTGATGGATTATGGCTCATCCCCTCTCATAAAGAAGAGGCCTGTGTCCCAATGTTATATTATGTAACTAAACAATTCTACGGTCAGTGTATAATCGGGATTAGAATGTAGTATTAATTTTTTTTTTATTTTTTTTTTTTTATTGAAAATGGGTTCTCGTTTGACCACAATCTCACCTGATGGTAAGTGATGATGATAATATATGATTATTTATAGAAAAAATATCGTCATATTACCAGTAAATACTTCATGAAAACCCGTTTCTGCGTACTGTTGGTTTACAATATTAAATTTTTCATGTGGTTATCGTAATGTTTCATGCGGTTGCAGGCATGTCGAGGGCAGAACTAAGTAGTTGTATAGTTTGCTTTGAGAAATAAAAGTATAAAGTGAGGGCAGGTTACTTTTTCAGGACTCGCTTGGAACCAATTACAATCTTGAGTTGGGGTTGGCTAATAATAACTTACTAAAAACCTAACTGTAACTTTCAGAGCAACATTAATATACAAAAATTTTATTCCTAAGTAGGTATATGAAAAAAATAGGTACTAAGTTTTTTCTAAACACCTAAAATTCTTATCTTGCTAAAAGTTTAGCGTGAAAATCTTTTCTTATCAAAAAGTTAAAGACTACTAAAGGTAACCTATATCAAGATTACTTACAAAAAATCACCAGGCCCCACATTTCAGAAGATAATCCACACACTTGCACTAAACCGTCCTATGCAAAGAAGAACACTTCTATTTATAAAAAAAAACAATCAGAAAGTTCACAAGCACTGGTCGTGACACTTCTCTACGACGGGTGAATCAACATTGTGAATGAAATGCCGTTGTCTGTGAGAGGCAGCTTGAGGTACCCCGCCCTACCATGAGGGAACATGAACATTATGAATGGAGTAGAAGCGATAGTGCTTTGTTTGTGGCGTAAATTAAACCGTTTGCTCACTACAAACTAATATAGCTTAGCGTAATTCTCACAAGCTTGTTTAGCTTAGCTTAATTCACTTGGCTGCGCTATTTGTGTTTGACTTTCACATAGTTTAATTTAAAAAAAGGACAAAAAGTCACCTCAGACATAAATAAATCTTCTATTAAATAATAGTTTTTATTATTAGTTATAATGGTATTTTTTATCAGGTTATCTGGTGAACGTAAAGTTTGATAAGAAAATAAAACCGGCCTTGGTTTAGGCCATGGTGCGGGGTGAGAGGGTATGCTTTATGGAATGCAGTCATGCTAGCAAGGGAGGAGGCCGAACGCGTGAGGAAGAGACAACTCTTTTCTTCACACCCCAGTCGCCGCGAGAGTCGCCCCGGGCGTCGAAGATCGCGAGACGGTCTCCACTGTAGGCACGGGCTTGTGGGCAGCGAGCAGGGGTAGCTCACCGTCCGGTAAGGACGGGGCCCGACAGGGCCATTGCTTTCTGGGGTTTCGGGAATGTTCTAATGAGAAACCGCGGCCCCGGAACATCAGGGCAGTTGAAGGAACAGGATGAGTTTTTAGTTAGTAGAAGTCTGTCACTCCCTTCCGGTCTACCCAGAGTGGGAGGTTTTCCCACCGAGAAAAAAAGAAAAAGATGCATTTGATTTAAAACTTCCTTAAAGTAAGTAATTTTTGTCCGGAGAGTTAAAATGAAATTCACTACAATGGTATTGCTCACCTGTTAATAATGTGATTTAAATGTACATAGAAACTTATTTCAACATTTACATAAAATGATTTACTGCGAGATCTGAATTGTAGCCAACCATCATTCCTGGCTGGTTTTCAATTTTTTTCCTGTAGATGTGAAAAGTAGAATATTCTCCTCGGGGATACAGATATCTTTGCATCGGGCTACCTGGAATTCCTCGCTACATTCAGTATTCTATAATTAACTTCCTCGCTTCATCTTCGGTTGGGGGTTAAAAGACTACCCAATGAGTACATTTCTAAGCTAAAACCAACTTAGCCTAGCTCTACCTATATATTTTTGTTTTAGACCAACTTCTAAGTGTTTGACTACTGTCAGGATTATAATTGATTGACGATACACATATTAAAACTATTAATAGGTAACGTGTATCATTCGGTGAGCAGTGAGGGTCCATTCGGTCCAGGCACGAATTAAAATATGTAGGTCGTGAGGTCGAACTCAGGCAGGTACATTATTTTGTGTAAATTTCATCATCACTACTGCTCACAAGATGGTGAATGCAAACATCGTGAGTACACATAGTTATTATGTCTAGGGACCGAAAAATCCAAAGATATGTGACATGCACCAACAAGCACGTGCCTGCGTGGTGGACTGTGACTTCACTTCTGAGAAGAGTTAGAGACAGTCGAAACAGCATCCTGAGAACGGTGAGTGAGATTGTGTCCTTTCCTATTATGAAGCAGTTTGTGCGGAGGGTGATACTAACACTAGATAATAAGCTATTAGGTATGTTACTTACATTTTATCAACGAATTAGGAATGTAATTCGTTTCATTTTATGGATTTTATGGTCCGAAATAAAAAGATATGATTGATTGATTAATACAGACTTATTCCTCATTCGTTTCGTGTGCCCCAGTAGCGGGAACGTTACAGGCTGATTATGCTATGCTATAGACGTATTGCTTCCACATGACGGACTTGTACGAGATAGAAAATCAACTCTAGGTTGGTAACAATATGGTAGATTGGATTTTACATTACTTTTAAACGAACATACATTATTGAGAGCCTTATCTTGGTCACCTATTCTATTTTCTGCTTTTTTCATTCAGACCATTGGTCTTGGCTGAGCTGATCAGAAAATACTGGATATTATTTTAATCGCTTTTCATGCTACTCCGGTCGACGTCATCTAATGATCTCATTACTGAAATCCAGCGCTATCCGAACTCGCACAAGAGTCCCTACTTTATGCCGAGCGGTGGCTGTCACAACGCATGATTTACTATTTATTAATTTATTGCTTTCTGAGGAGAAGTTCATGGCTATATAATAGCAGACACGCGTGTCAATCTTCAAAGTTAAGCAACGCTTGCTGAGGTCAGTCTGTAGATGGGTGACTATCTTAAAATATCGAGATTTCTCCGTGCCTTGGAAAGCTTTTGAATTTATACAAAGCACAGGTCCGTTCCTGTATGGAGTATTGCAGTCACTTGTGGGATGACTCAGCCAAATACCAGCTAGCTGCACTTGACTCGATCGAACGCAGAGCTAAAAGGCTCATAGGTGACGAGATTCTGGCAGGCAAGCTTCACAGCCTGGCTCACCGGCGAAACGTTGCTTGCCTGTCTATCTTCTACAGATTGTACTTCGGAGAGTGCGCAGGAGCTCCACGACCTAATCACTTCATCCCCCTTTTTCTACCAGTTCATCAGACGTACCGCAGGATACCATCCACACTTGGTCGATCTACCGTCTCGTCGTACTAAGCGCTTTTCTTCAACATTCATTGTGTGCACAGCCAAGGTGTGGAACTCTCTGCAGGCTTCTGTGTTCCCTGCCACATATGACCTGTCAGCCTTTAAAGCAAGAGTGAATAGGCATTTTCTGGGCTCGCTTACCATCAGGTGTGATCGAGGTCAAGAGCGGGCTCATTCGTAATAATAAAAAAAGCAAGTTAAGCTGTCTTCTGTACATCTTTGACAGTCGTTACGAGTAGTATTATGGTATCATGTTACCCAGTTACTGGGTTGTGGAGGTCAGATAGGAAGTCGCACCCAGCTGCATCCAGTCAAACCGGAAACCGGCTTCGACATAGTTGGGAAAAGCCTATGCAGATAATGTTTCATTTATTAGTTACCTACTTTGTTGCATACCTTACAATATTTCTACGGACACAAATAATAAAACTAGTGTACAAGAAGCGATCTTATTGCACACGGCAATTTCTTACTGACAACCTTTGAATGGCCGGAACTTAAAGAAGATTTAGGTATGACAGTATATTAACACCATTAATAATATTAATGAAACATAATAATATAAAAGACATACATACAATACTGTCCTTAAATGTAAGAATAAATCACTCATTTTGTTCTTTTTTGCAAATAAACGATTTTTCTTTCTTTCTTCCTTTCCTGTTACTAATGGGATGGACAGCCGAAGATAAAACTATGGTTGAACTATGACTATTAAAGCAAGTTTCGCTCCTAGATCGATTTATTATTCCCTTATTGTTACAATGTTCACAGCTCACTATATTGTTCGGAATTATTTATGATCTATCGATTTGACGGCAACGGCTAAGCTCTTAGTTTTTCTATTCTTGAGAAGTTATATTTATGAGTATTATGGTAAATGAACGATTATGTTCACTGTATTGAATCATGTTATGCCGTGGTAAGTAGTAGCACTTATGCTAATTTTCTTTTGCTTGTATAGGTACAAGAAGATTGTTTTTGCGTTATGTTTAAACAATTTTTTTGTAGTAGAGTTTGAAGGTCCGCATTACGTACATACGTCCAGAAACCTAAAGCTATACTTTTAGGGTGTTGAACATATGCATCGTGAAAAGATGAAAAAAAAACAAATTTTTTACAACCCAAATGTTTTAAATTATCTAACAACGTTAATTTGCAATTAAAACTAATCTCTGCAAAATAAATTTGAGCTACTTCATATTTATGAAGATATAAATTGTAAATTACACGAAAACTGGTTTAGCTTCTGTACCTTTAATTTAACAAATTTTTATTTTAAGAAAACTTCAGACGGTTCTGAACATGTTTAATCAGCACACACTAATCAAAGCATTCACAATATAAGCATTAAACTCTGACATTACTTAACAAGACAATGCGACGTTAAATAAAAACCCTTTGATATTGATTGTCATGAGAATGGAGATAAAAACTGCCTCTGTACCAATACCGATATCTCATACTATTGCTGGAGTTACACGACTCTCTTTTATACCTTTTAGTTTAGTTGGGAACCAAATTCAATCTGCTTGGCTTTTTTGCAACTTTATTGGGCATTTTCCCGACCAGCCGGATATAACAGATTCTTAATATTACACAAAGAGACATAATAACTCTAAACAAATATAATAATTTAATAAATCTACATTTATTGCAGTGTAACATAAAGTAAGTAAGTAAGTAACATAAAGCCAAATTCTGGTTCTCACGGATAAAAACCGAAAAAGGAATATAAATTTTGAGATCTCTGTACTTATACATATTACAATAATGAGCCAAAAACATACGTACCTACGTATGTTTTTGGCTTATTATTAGCCTATTGTTTTTTTGTGCCTTATGTAAACTTTTGATATTTTCTTTTCACGAGTTATAAGCACAGTAACATGTAACAGTTCAAAAGAAAAAACCTTCGAGCCTAATTATCTAAAATCTTTTTAGTTGCAAGCGTCTTCAATCATTTTATACGAATCTAATCTTATTTCTCGGTTAAAGCTACCAAGACTCAGCTGTTATGTCAACCTGTATAGATAATCGCTTCACTTAGCCGAACGTAGGGAGAGGACAGAACATACGCTTTCTGATTTGCGGTAGGCTTCACTCAAAGTCTGCTCCATATCTTTCAACCAAAGTTAATTTGTTTGAACTGTGTAACATAGGCATTACGAACAAATATAATAATTGCGCACTTAGTACGGCTGGATGTAACAAGAGCCAGTCATATTGCGGTACATATGTAATTTTATTGCACATTGGACAATATGTGGAGCAGAAAGAAATAGGTATTGGCTATGTTAATTAATACTTTTCTTTAGATTATTGTGTGTTTGACACGGATTCGGACTGTTTTATGTTATGTTTGATCTCGTTATGAATCATAGATGTCTTTGTTAATTATATCTACAAACGATGTTGGGTTTTAGGTGAAGAATTAAGAATTGTATGCTTATCAATAGCAATAAACTAACTACTATTTTCATTATACTTAGTTCAAAAATGTCTGTACCTAGTTATATCATTAATTGGAAAGAAATGCTTTGAGTTTGAGTCTAACTAATCATGTACATTTTTTAAGGTTCCATAGCCGAATGGCAAAAAACGGAACACTTAAAGTTTCGTCATGTCTGTCTGTCTGTCCGTCCGTCCATATGTCACAGCCATTTTATTCCGAAACTATTAGGACTATACACATGAAACTTGGTAGGTAGGTGTATTCTGTAAACTGCTTTCCGGTTTTAAGAAAAAAAAATTAATATTAAGGGAGCCCCCCTTACATGGAACTGAAACAGAAAAAAATGTTTTTTTTTTAAACCTATGCGTGTGTGGTATCCAGACATTGAGGTTTCTAAAACCACTTTTTCATGAAGTCAATCGTTTAAAAGATATACGCTTCCAAACTGGTAAAATGTGTGTGTCCCCCCTCTAACTTCTATAACATTGGAGTGAAAAATCCAAAAAAAAATATGTAGATCCTTAATATAATGTGACTTTTAATTTGGAATTTAATTTGACTTTTAATTTGACATTTAATTTGTATTTAATTTTATAATTTGACATGATTTTTTATTATTATTATTAATTTAATTGACTTTTAATATACTTTTGAATCTTTTTGTATGTAAATTTCTCCATTTGTATTTTAAATTAGGAAGCCGACCAATTGTTTGAATTTGTGTATTTTTATTTTATTTTATATGGGTCTTGGACCTGAAATAAATGTTTTTTTTTTTTAATGTAAACTTTCAACGAAAATTGGTTTGAACGAGATCATGTCAGCAGTTTTTGCGATATAGCATATTTTCTAAAACGGCAAATATAACTTTGTAATTCATACAAATACTATGAAAAACAAAGTTATTTGGCGTAGTTACTACGAAACCCTTCATGGGAGAGTCTGACTCGCACTTGGCCAATTTTTTGTTCATTAAAAGATATCCCTTGAAATACATTATGGAAGTGCTATTTTGAATAGGGTAGTATTTAAACGCAAATCAAAAAGTATCCTTTTTCTATGCAATAAGATTCCGAATTCCCATCAAAATTACTGATTGCACAGCAAAATATTCAACTCAAAATATCATTAAACACACTACAATTTACTTTCGCAGCGTACAGCGATTTTTCCTAAAGCAAAAGCTTTTTCATCAATGCACAGCTAATAATCTTAATGCACATTATACATGTTAACTCTTTTTCTTTTAAATATAGCTTCTATTTTTATATTATCTACAGCAGTTTTTCTAAATAAAACAGCATTTTATTAGTCACAGTCATCTTATTATTTATTAATTACCACATAATGAGATCAGCAAAAAAATATAAAATTAGATACTAAATTGTAATTTATTGAATTATTAAAGCGGGTCTTGTTTTCGCGGGTCGGATTTTATGGTGTAGCAACTGAATCTATTGTTAGGCGACAACAGTTTTTACGCAAAATAATAAAGTGGTTTAAAAAAAATAACCACGAAGGCTAAGGCGGGAGCGAAGCGGAGCGGAGCTCCCGCCTTAGCCTTCGTGGTTATTTTTAGCCTTCTAACCTAACCTATCCGAGTCGGGGTACTCTGAGTCAGGGTGTTAACCAATAGTTGCTAATAATACAATGTTTGATATCCGTCTGTTAATATTAGCTGCCGAGTCATTATTTTTTGTAACCAAGTAGTTAGTCGCCCAATAAGTTCTTAGTTGCCTCAAAAATAATTTGCCGAAAAAGCGCGCGAAGCCGCGAACCTTTTTTCAGTTAATTTGTTCTGCTTTTAGAAATAATGCAATGTAAAAGGATTTTTTTGTTATAATAATCATTAAATTTGCCGAGCATGGCTTCTTGAAAATTAAGACAAATAAGTATGATGAGCAGGTTTTGTTGTACTTACTGGTTAATATGCGACTGGGATAGTTATTTTGCTATGAAATATGGAAAATTTGCTTTTGTACAAAAATAAATTTAACTGTATTGCATTATGACGAAAAAAGTAATGTCATATTGATGTATAATTTCGAATTGTCTGCAGTTTGAGTTTTGTTAAACATTTAGTTTATTTGTAGTGAAGTAAGTTATTTGATGTAAAAAAGAATATGAATGATGAGTATGTATTGATAGGCGATTATTTATTTGATATGCAATTTATAATATCCCTTTTGTATACTTGATATCTACATGAATACTATGTAAAGTAAGCATGCTGTAAGCTGCCAATTTATTTATCGTTAGTTATGATGAATGTCACCTCATTATAATATTTATGTTTGTCACAGAGAGAAGAAGAGTCATTCATGAAAATAGCGAAAATAGCCTTATTGATTAATCAATATAATTATATAAAATGCTTGTATTACTGACTGACTGACAGACAACGCACAGCCGAAACTACTGGGCACAAGAAGTTTAAATTTGGCATGTATGTTCCTTGGGGTGTGTAGAGGAGTACTAAGAAAGGATTTATGGAATTTCCCTTGGGATCGGGATTTACACGGGAAAAACCGTCCACGTGAAAGAAGTCACGAGCAACAGCTAGTAAATTATAATAATATCTATACTAATATTATAAAGCGGAAAAGTTTCTTTGTTTGCTTGAACGCGCTAATCTTCGAAAGTACTGGGTGGATTTGGATGCAATTTGGTATGGAAGTAGCTTGAAGTTTGAGGACGGTTATAGGCTACTTTTTACGCGACTGCAAAAAAGGAGAGTTATGTTTTTACCGTGATAGAATCCACGGGAGCGAAGCCCCGCGTTGAGTACTAGTTGATAAATATTTGTCCTATTTGCACACTAAATGCATAAAATACTATTAAACCATCGGTCAGCTATTAATGAAATATTGGCAGGGTGTTCAAAGGATTTGCGAAAGGGTTCCTTGACCAAAAACTCACTACAGCATTTGAAACACAGAAATCAATATTTTATCTATGATTTGAAACATTTACACGCGAAGATTGAGCTAATTCGCAGGCAACAAAAACATAACTAACAAAAATACTAAATGTAATAATAATCCGACTTAGCTAACTCTCGGTCATGGGTTCGAAATCGAGCAAGCACAATACTTTGAGTAATTTGCATCATCAACAGTGCTCTTAATGCGGTGAAGAAAAACATCGTGAGGAAATCTGGCATTTCTTTAGGCTCAATTTACACCGCCGCGGAATGGAATGGAAGCGAACGAAATTGTATATAGCATAATGAACTTTATGTCAATTGTATAACATACAAACTAAATCGGAGTCAAAAAAAAGGTCGCGCGTCTTCCGCGGAGTCCTCGCGCATTCTCGAGAATTCCCCTAGATACTGTCGTTTGTATGTTATACAATTGACATCAAGTTCATTATGCCATGTACCTACAATTTCGTTGCAAAAAATTCCATTCCATTCCGCGGCGGTGTAAATTGAGCCTTAGTGCAAATATACGAAGACATGACGTGACCTGTACCAACCTGCATTGAGTGCCAGCAGTAGGAACGTTAAACTTTAGGCTGATTTATGATTTAGTTATTCGTTTTGTCTTTGGCGGGCAGCTCAATACAGGGCAAATAACGTGCCTTTTGTAGAATCAAAAATGTTTTTTGCGCACACGATATTGCACTATTTTATATAATTTTATTTATGCATTTAAAACACTACACATTCTTTAACATACTTACCCTCGTCCATGTGTTACTGCTGGGTGCCAACTGAAAAGCAGCGCTGGGGGTCTTTCACCCAGCAAATGCTGAGTTGGTAACCCTGTCGGTGTAGACATGTTCAGCAAATATTTTTTTTTAATAATCTTTGTAATTTTGTATTGTATGTTGTTGTGTGTGTCTTTATCCGAATAAATGTTTTTCAATTCAATTCAATTTGAACTGTAAAAGAAATTAACAATGATTAAGTATCTCAATATACCACATGAGGTTATCAACATGAGGAATGTGGATTCGGCTGTCATTCGTGCAGATTGTCGTGTCTGCAAATGGCCTTATGGCGAACAACTTTGATGACCTCCAAGTAACCAAGTATCAGGGTAACAAGATACCCCTTGGCTAGACCAGTGTCAGATTAACTGGCTTCTGACTACCCGTAACGACTGTCAAAGATGTCTAAATGACAGCCGGGACCAATGGCTCTTTTTTTTTTTAACGTGGTAAAATCATCAGATGAGTCCTCCCGCCCCGGGCAGGGCCGGAGGGACTGTCAGACTTGTACTGACTAAAATCCACGGTATTCCTTCAATAGCCCTTTACGTACCGGGGTCACGGTAATGGGATAAGTCCCACGACCCCGGCAGGCTTCGGCCCTCTACAGGGGGGGCCTCGTCATGTTGCTGACGCTCTTTGAGGCGCGCGTGGAACACAACGCGCCGTCGACCCGGGCATGGTCCATGGTCGGACAGCAAGTTGCCCTTTACTCGCTGTCCGCATGCCCGCGCCTACGGTGGCCAATACGTACTTAACGTACTTTCCAATGCACGGGGGTATCACACCGCCAACTTTTAAACTCCGGGCTATCACAGAGAAATTCCTTATAAAAAAGCCAATAGCACTTTTTGCCCAACCTGGGAAACGAACCCGAGACCTCGTGCTCCGCAGTCACGTTTGCCACCAGTCGATCAATGAAGCAATATAAAATTTTCCTAACGAGGCACGTAATGCCATCAAGTTATTTATTACTGTGTACATCAACAACTGCAGTAAGGTATTACCTTAACATATTGAATAACGTAATATCTGCCTCATTGTACTGTCTTCAGTCACGTTTCCAGCATTATTTAATATTGAGGAAAATTCTCCCTTATTTTCTTCACATCCTGTGATATTGCAGAAAAGTACAAGGTTTACACGAGTTAATATAAAGTAAATTAAATGTCGAGCAACTTACACTCAACGACAGGTGTCTGTGAATATAGATATTGGATATTTTACAATGAGATACCGAGAAGATGGTGCTACCGTTCGCGAAGGCATATTGAAAACTAGCTACCACCAGTGGCTTTGACTGCATTTAATTAATTATTTCCATCTCTATACGTAATTGGACGTAGTTATGCAAACTAGAACCAACCCACACATCGAGTGAAAATTGAATAACATATTAGTTAGATATCTAACGATGTTTTGTATCTCCTCAGAAAAGATCCTGGCCAATATACCAAGCAATGGTCATAATATGAACAGCCGCCTAAGGTACCAACCTGAGTTAGAGTCACTTTTTAAAAGCTAAACGGACTCATGTGGCGTGGTACTTGTAGATCTTTACCATTTTTGTTACGCAAAATAGAATCAAGCTACATGGTTCTCACTAGAAAATGAAAAGACAAATTATATTTGTGTTTTGTTTTCTTTGAAGAGAACCATGTGGTTTGGTTCTTTTTCGCGTATCAAATAAATTAGTTTGAAAAATAACCAAGTTCCATATAGTAATTACATTTTGTAAAATCAGAAGTAAAAAAATTAACTAAGAAGCTTGGGTTTGTTTTGCGTTTGACAAAGTAGAATGTTTGTTATGAATAGTAAAATCTACCTATGTCAGTAATACATAATAATGATTATTTACGTATCTACAATCGTGCTTTGCCTTTGTTTATTGAGAAACTATTTTACTCTAACTAAGTTTAATCTTCGCACAAAACCTCTAAAAAAGCATACATGCAACAAATGCGACTACTATTCTAGTAAAAAGTTACAAGCCTCTGAAGAAGAAAAGGCGCTGGTGGAAGAAGCTAACAGAGAACACTTACAAAAGCAAAAGCATTGCAACAGCAACTGAAAAATGATATGCAATTAGCTAAAGAAGATCAATACACTAAAACAATCACATTCAACCTGCAAAAAACCCTACCCCTTCCGCGTATACCAACTAATGTCGTATTTTATAAAAGACAGCTATGGGTTTACAATTTAGGAATCCACTCAGGAAGCGACGACCAGGCCCATTGCAACGTTTGGGTGGAAGGCGAAGCGGGTAGGGGATCCCAGGAAGTAGGTTCCTGTCTTATTAAGCATGTAACGGAAAAACTTGGCAATGACGGCGTGAAAAACTTAATACTTTGGAGTGACTCTTGCGGTGGTCAAAACCGAAATATTAAACTAACATTGATGCTCAAATCTTTATTACACGATCATCCAACACTTGAGACAATCAGGAAACGCTTTTTGGAATCCGGTCACAGTTTTCTGCCAAATGATACTGATTTTGGCCGAATCGAATGTGCTCTAAAATTACAGAAAAGATTATACATGCCAGAGGACTATATGCGGATAATGCAGACATGCAAAAAAAAAAACAAACCACTGCAAGTTCACATAATGAAAGCAGAAGATTTTTTGTCCAGTGCTAACCTAGAAAAAAAAACCAATAGAAAGAAAGCTACTGATGGATCGAAAGTGTCATGACTGCTTACAAAAAAGATAATGATCAACAAAGAAAATGAGTTTTCGATTTTTATGCGACCAAACCTAGATGATGAACATGTAGAAGTAAATTTAAAGAAAAATTTACGGGAAATACAACCCCATTAACTAAAGAACTGATGAACCCGCTTTGGCATAACGGAAAACCCATTTCCGAACCAAAGCTGAATGATTTGAAAAGTTTGATGCATCTCATACCGAACGATGCCCAAGAATTCTACAAAAAAATTTACGGGATATTCAACCGTTGAAGATGACATAGACGGGTTTTCTGGTGCAATTGATTTAGAAGTTGAAGATGATGATTAGGTATTACCTAATTACCATCTTCTACTTCTTCTATGTGATGAACAATGATTTGCTTGTGTAAGTAAGCACACACTTGTTCATCACTTCAACGGTTGAATCTCCCGCTATTTTTATGTTTGTATCCTTCGTTTAATAATATTCTTTAAGATGTTGTTAAAGTCAAAATAAAAATGTTATTAAAATATAAGTATCTGAAAGTTATTTTAAGTTTCTATCTATTTGTACACCTTAAACGTTTTGCTACAAAGAACCAACCCACAAAACAGTAATTTTGCAATAAGGAACCATCAGGTTTTTGATCATAAACAAATACTAAACAATAAAAAAAATATAATTATTTAGTTTTCCTATGTCTTCGTCAATAAAGTATGTAACATTGTAAAGTTATTTATCACAAATAACTTACACATTTGTTTCTACACACATTTTTAACAAAAACCTAATAATCTCGAAAATTACTTTTTGTGGGTTGGTTCTAGTTTGCATAACTACGTCCAATTGTAAAATTTCACCATAATTTGTTTGTTGGTTTTTGCGTGAAAGAGTGACAAATATCATAATAATATTTTCCATCAAACCATCGTCACAACCTTTCACGGTTTGAATAGTACTAAGTACAGTAAAACATAGTGGTCCCAATTCGACTGTTATTATTTAGCTTTTGCACTTCTTCTATATACAAGGTGTAACAGATTTAGCGCAGTACCTTAGACACCCCAATTAGAATATTAAATTATAAGTCTAAAACAATATCCGTAATTAAATAAATTGAAACCAAACCTAGACATTTTTTTATAAAATAGTTATCCTTACTAAACACAAAACATATGTGCGCCATACAATATCCTTACGCAGACGCATATACTCATGCAATATTATCGGCCGACACGCACACGAGCGCATTTTCTTGAATTAAGGATTGTATTCATTTGTCATGGTACTGTGTTTCCATTTTAAGTTAGGAATTACAAATACATTTTAAGAAAGATTTTTCCGTCAAAATTTAACGCCGATACTGAACCAACAAATTTCAGGAATTACGTTTATTCTGTTACGTTGTATAAACATTAACTGTGTAATGAACTATATCAGGTGTCCATAGTAACTTTGGCTCGATAATGATGGTGAAAATACGTTTACATGAGTAGTTTAATGTCGAAAACTTTTCTGCAATTTTTACTTTTACAATGAACTTCTAGAAAAATGTTATTAAAACATTATAAATTGGAGCGAGATTTCTTACAGACTAAATTAAACAAACATTATTTAGCAATTGCACGGTTTTATCATTATTCACAATTATCATCATCAGCAATTGAATTAACAAAACCAAATTATATACATATAACCAATAGATGGGGTGGTGCAATGGCGTAGATTTTCTAGATGAATGGATAATAATATTTTCATATGAATAATTATTAATTTGTCTTGCTCTGTACATATTATTGTGTTCTCTCGGGAGTAGTTTTTGCGACTTTGTAGTTGATTAGACAATTTTTGCGTCACCTATAAATCTGTAGTCTATAAATAACATTGAAGTGTCTGGCAGTGAATTTCACAATAACTGCGTTGTCTCAATTTCATCTATGTTATAATATTTTTAAATGTCTGACTCTTGCGGTTTGTCCAGGCTTATCTCAGAAATAGTTGAACCGAACTGAACCGGTTTTATCCCGGAATTCCCACGGGATCGGAATATGCGCGAACAAAGTTGCGAGCACACAACAAGTATATACACAAGTAGGTATACTTAGTACAAAGAATACTACTATTTACCCGCGAGATCTTGTGGCAGCATAAAAATAAATATGTTATTTTACGAAACATTATCCGATTTGCAAAATGTTAATCAAAGTTATAAATTACTTGTAAGCGAATTTTTATTAAAGTTATTGAAGCATAAAGGAATAAAAAACACACACTTCCACAAAACATAATAAGTTCAAAGAATTTATTTTTATATTTATATAAGTATCAGGGATGGGCCGAAATTCGGTTCACATTCGGTTCAACCGAAGTTCGGCAGCTTGAACCGAACTTCGGCATTCGGCCGAAATTCGGTTCAGATGCCGAACATTCGGCACAAGAAAAAAAATACTTACTTGCACTATTTTGACTAGAATTTTATAGTATTAGAATAGCATTACTGTTATAAAATTATGTTTTTACTCACTCATGGTCATTTATTTTAGTTACGAACATTTTAAATGTAAATCTTAAATTAAATCGGTTCTTCTTATTAGTCTTGATAATCTCTGCCTAATTAATTTGACATAATAATTAGACATACTATTACAAAAATATAAAACTTATTATTCTTCTAACAAACATCTGGATTACAATTCGTAAATTGAATTAATAAATCACGTTTTTGATTCACAAACTAAACATTCATTAACTAAAGGGTACTTATTTTTCAAATTAATACTTTTCACATCTATCTACTCACTCATATTTAAAATTTACTAGAGGCAGGCTATGGTGCAAAAACACCAAAAACTGCCTTATCTGGCAGAAGTTTGTTACGTTTTTTTTTTTCGTATACGTTTCCTGCCTCCGACAAAAGTTGCTCAGAACATACAGAGCTTCCAGGACGATAAATATATTCGAGATTGAAGTAAATGCGTAAACAAGTCACGACGTGTCGCTCTCGAAAAAGCGCGTGAAATTGAACCGAAATTCGCCCGAACTTCGGCCGAACTTTTCATTTTAACCGAATGTTCGGCCGAAGTTCGGATTCGGTTCAAACCACATTCGGCCCATCTCTAAATTAAGTATTTATTTTTCTCTGAAGAGTTCGCTGTATACCCTGAAATCCTGAACTGATTAACCCTTTAGCTGGTTGGGGGCAATATGTGTGCGATCAATTTTTTTTTCTTACATTGCAACACACTCGGAGAAAAGTATTTTTATTTGCCATTGAAAATTGCTTCTACCAGTTAAAGGGTTAAAAGATCCAGTCGGTATATACAGAGTGGAGACGACAATACGATCACAAATTAAAACACGTATAATACTAGTTTATAGAAATAATTCTACAGTATCAAAAAAATCCCAACATCGAAATTAAAAAAATATTTAAATCAAACAAACTAAATGGCATAAAACTGTACACAAAATAGAACACCATTTAGAAATATTGGCTCACTAACCTGTTAGGTAAGAATGGCAACGCAATTCACTCACATACGCGTCTTAAAAAAAGATACGAAAGCACTCGAGCGCCGACTTTCAAAGAGCGCGGGCGCATCGGAAATTCCAAAGCAGTACAGAATGCGTCATAGTCAGGGAGCACGTCCGGTGATACACTGACCGAGTAACCCTGACCTAGATAGAGAATATGACTACTCCTCCCGTATAGCCGCGTGGCCACCCCCGTGCGCCTCGTCCGTTGCCGGAACGACATCGACTTATGATGACACGCTTTATGACTCTTACGTCTCAAGCATATGGTATAATTTGCATAGATTTGTATCAGGCAATAAATAATAGAAAAAAGGCGTAGGTTTTTGCAGTAGTAAGCTGGCAACGTGTGGAATGATACCGATGCGCCTCGGGATTGGTAACCTGTCGCATACTCTCCTATTAACTATACATCATGTAGAAATTGCTTAAAATAATGTCCTGTGGCTAAATTAATGAATATATTCGATTGATCTTTTGTGTGCAGGTTGAGAATATTTATAATAACTTATTATACGAAGTTTCATTTAAGATCATGTGGTCCTCTCCAGGCTGTGTACAGAATCGTGGACAGGTTTTAGTAAAAAGCGAATGTGAGCTGCATTTGTACAAGGAATCAATTTTTCCGCTTGAAATATTGGAAAATGCATTTAATATAACATTTAAAATGCATTAAACTTACCCGTTATATTCAAATCAAATGACGTTTAATCTAGTTCATTACAGGTTAAACGATTTTATTAATAAAATTGCCTTTTGTATTTAAAAATACTACTTGTAAACTGCGAGATTAATTGTATATAGTTAGACGACCGTGACCCAAGGGCTAGCTAGTGGCTATTATTTTTGCCAAAAGCTAAGCACTTCCTTAAAGCAGCAATGCCGACAGTCTCTTGGGTACATTTATATGCTTTTAGTTTAGTTATAATACACTCGAGAGCAATGAATCCGGGTCACTTAAAGAATCCTAAAAATCTCGGAAACTAAAAATGCTAGGTTAATGCAATAAATTTTATTTAATAGACAATGTAATACTCCTTAAATGAAGGTATTAAAACTTCTTAGTTATTGTAAAGTTATACCATAAAAAAATCAAATTTGAAAAAGGGCCACTTTCGAAGATGGAACTACGAAATTACAGCATTTGGTTTTGCATTTGTTTGTAATCTGTCATTTATGTGGGTACATAAACCATGTTGATAGTGCTCTATATTCATTATTCAAGCTGAAATTATGTCGCTTACGCCTGAAGAACGCACCAGAATACTTACAATGCTGGAAACCGGCCGGAGTCAGCGCGATACAGCCAGGACTGTCGGTGTGTCGCTGTCAACAGTACAAAGAGTTCTCCGACGTTACGAAGAAACTGGTTCTAACCTACGCAGACCAGGAACGGGCAGAACCAGGTGTACTACAGCACGAGAAGACCGATACTTGGTGAACACCATGCTTCGAAATCGCTTTCTCACAGGAACTGAACTCACCAATCAGTTTCGACGCCTCGGAGGAAGTAACCCAAGTGCATGGACAGTAAGACGTCGACTTGTTGAATCTAACTTAAAACCCCTTAGACCTGCAAACGGCCCTAAACTGGAGCGTGGGCATCGTATTTCAAGACTAAGATATGCCCAGAGCCACGTAAATTGGAGTGTTGAAGATTGGTCAAAAGTTATGTTCTCCGACGAATCAAAATTTATGCTCTACAAGCACGATGGAAGACACAGAGTGTATCGAAGACCAGGGGAAAGATTCAAGCAAGCATGCATCGAAGAAAAAGTAGCCTACGGTGGTGGGTCTGTACTTGTGTGGGCCGGAATTTCTTCTGAAAGTCGCACAGAGCTGGTGATCATAGAAAACGGCTCTTTAACTAGCGTAAGATATGTGGAAGAAATCCTCAATGATCACGTTGGTCCATTTATGGTCAATTTAGGTGAGGATGCTATATTTATGCATGACAATGCCCGACCTCATACAGGTAGGATTGTGAATGACTACCTTCAAGAGATGAACATTACTCGTATGGAGTGGCCAGCGCGCAGCCCGGATATCAACCCGATCGAGCATGCTTGTGACGAGCTAGGCAGATGCGTAAAACAACGAAACCCTCCCCCAATCACGCTTCGTGAGCTCAAAATTGCTCTCACAGAGGAATGGGAGAATATTCCCCAAAATCGTATAAGGAACTTGGTGTACAGCATGCCAAACCGCGTAAACGCAGTAATGGAAGCACGAGGAGGCAATACGAAGTATTAAAATTCAAGAAAATCGTAATAAAGTTCAAAAATTTCATGTTTCCTATTTTTGTTTTAAGGAGAGATCAGCAGTTTTTTTCTTTATGTAATTTTGTGTTAATAAAATGTATGGTGACTCATATTTTTTTTACTTTCATTTAAGGAGTATTACATTGTCTATTAAATACAATTTATTGCATTAACCTAGCATTTTTAGTTTCCGAGATTTTTAGGATTCTTTAAGTGACCCGGATTCATTGCTCTCGAGTGTAGTTTGTACAAAAATTAGCATCTGAACTCTCTGCTGGCTTCTATGCTCCCTGTCATCCTTCAGTCTTCAAAGCAAGAGTGAACAGATCACACATTTCGAGAGTCAGAGATCGCGGTCCAGAGCTGGTCTCATGCGATATCAAAAAACAATAATATAATTTTACATATTGGAAGCAGTGGTTACGAATAGTTTATTTATTTATAGTTAATTAAACTAATTTTTATTGTTACAGGCGCGACTTACGAGTGGTTGTGTAACATTATTTTGTGTAATTTCCATCACCACCACTGCTGTTGAATCGGTAATGGAAAACATCGCGAAGTGGAAAATCGGAAAATCAGAAGACATGCGGCCATTAACATGCAGTGGGTTGGCGTGGTGGGTCACGGTCCATTTCCTATCATAGAGAGGAGGCCTGTGTCCCTGCAGTGAGAACAGTATAGGCTGATTACTTATTTATTTATTTAAGGTCAGCTAACAATTTGGCCTTTCTACCGTTTGGGAATACTTATCTTGTGCGTGCGGGTAAGGAGTGGATTTTTTACCGGAGTCTGTGTTTCCTGATAGCTATTACCTGGGGGTTTTTAAGTCAAGAGTGAATAGGTTACTTTTAGGCAACTTTGCATTATCTTCGTTCACATCATCGCTTATCAACAGGTGAGATGGTGAGCAAACGCGAGCCTATATAGAATTTTATAGCTTAAACTCCCTAAGATATGACTAATGAACTAGAGACTGCCACGAGTGTGCGTTAGAAGCGAGAAACAAAGCACCAATCGTTGTAGTGATGGTAAAATATCTAAAGCTTCACCATTTTATTTCGACTATCGTAGGTACCGATCCCTTCTATATGAACTAAGTGCAATTCGACATCAACACATTAAAGACATGATGGAGTAATAAAAAAGCGTATAAACGTTCTTCCGGGTCCATATTGACCATTAAGTTGAACACAAAACAATTCGTATCATTAAAATAAGTCAGCCGTAAAGATATGGCGAGTTATAGTCAGATTTTACTGCCCAGTTTCATAGTCTGATAAGACTTCAGATAGAGGAAAAATTGATCTTATGAAGTTTCATGTTAGTAAGAGTTTGGGAGAATAGTGGCATTTTGAATTTAAAGTTTCGTGCACCGTGGCGCTGCCGTTGCTGTCATTTTGCATTCATCTACTTATTTAGGAAGGAAATGGTTTCGGACATTCGTTTGAATTTTAGGTTAAATGTGAATGATTTGCTTGTATCTTTTATACTATGCGATTCAAATAAGAATAGGAACGTCAATGACCTCTATCTGTCAAATGTGACTTGAAAAGTACGGTTTGCAACGAAAACTTATATGCATATAAGTTTTCTTTACTTGAACGATTTGCTTTACTTTGTTAAACCGAGTGTTACAGCGAATTTATATATATGTTTCAATTATTTAAAGTCAGAATTCGTACTTTTAAAGCATACTTTTCTCTCTCTCTCTTATTTTCATTGTTAGCACCAATTCGCCTGAGAGTAAAGAGATGGCGCAAAGGCACAGAAGCCATGGCAAAATTATAACAATTGTTTATTGATTATAGGCTCGTTTTAGATCACCAAAATAAGGAAAGAGGTACATTTTTTTTCGATCAATCTTCGTAAATACCTAAATATTTTAATACATTATTATTTTGTTCACATAGAGTGAACTTGTTTTATTTGATATGACTTCAGAATATAGTGAAAAGTCGATTCTATTCTTAGTTGAATTGCACTGCTTATAAAACAAAAATAAAATTTGGTTTCCCTAAAGATTTACATAATTATGTAATTACAAATCAGTTATTAACGTAAATTAAATTGATACACAAGGTGTGTACATCAATTTAATTTAGGTAATTATGATTATCGAAGTATATGTATAAATGTTATAAATGCGGATGTATGGATTTGGTAACATAAAATTAAACCAACTTATAAAAGAAACCCTGCAAATTAAAAAAAAATAATAATTTCGTTAGTCTGTTTCGTTCGTTTTGTATTTTAGTTTTCGACACCGACTTCCTAAATTAAAGTAATTTTTTACTTTACAAATTATTACAAATTACAAATTTACAATTAAATTACAAATATTTATTTATTGGAACAAAAATCAGTTTACAAAAGTTTGTGTACGTTAACAATCACATTAGTATGAAATACTGTGTCGCGACCATTAGCGCCCACCTCCAAGAGGGGAGACTACAGTGTTCCATGAATTAATATAAAAGGAAAAGAAACAAAAAATATTTTTTTTTAAATTTTGGAATGAATGAGTGTGTGTATGCGTGGAATGTATGTGTAGTGTATGTATGTGTAGGCGTGTGAGTGAATGTGTATATATGTAAAGGTAGGAAGGTGCGTATGTTCGTTAACCTTGCGATTTGGAAGGCAGTGAGGAATGAAAGGGACGTTACACATTTTTATTTGTATTTTTATTTTAAGCTTTCACAACATCTTCAAGCTAGATAAGTCAAAGAACTGAGCCACTTATGTGTTTTTGATTTACATTCGCGTGAAGTAAGGGGGTAAATGTTCAAAATTTCATTTATTTTATATACAAAATTGGGCTTATGAAGATGTATTGTCGTCTAACTATTACAATGCGAGCTACTACTACTGGGCAGACTTTAACAGGTCTACGTTTCCGCCTACTCTGGCTGCTAAAGTTGTGGTCGAAACTAAGTTCAGTATGTTTTCTTAAAATTAAGTTCAAAAGGAAACTGTGTCTTACCCTAGGTACTTACATACAGTTCCTCAGTTGGAAAACGAACTGGTTTGTGTGACATGACTTTAAGAACCGCTCGCTGCGCTCTTTCTAAACGAAGCATTAAACACTTTCCTGAACTACCCCATGCGGTTATACAATAGTTCAGGATGGAGTTGGCTAGTGCATAGTAAACTGTCTTAAGCGTAGGGAGGTCCGCTGAGGATCTTAATTTCTTAAACACGAATATCAGTTTCCTAACCCGTGCAACTAATGAACCAATGTGCTCGTTCCAGGACATAGTGCTATCAACTGTTACGCCTAAGTATTTTATACTATTTGTTCGCAAGATAGATTTGCAACTGCAGTTATTATTATTTACGGAAAGACAATTGTGGATAATCAAAGCGAAAGGAGAAGCTGGTTGAGAAGCTATACGTGGAGCAAATGTTATAATTTGAGTTTTATCCATATTACAGAGTAAGCAAGTTATTCGATAGCCAGTTTGAAACCATTCGTAATGCGGATTCTGCATGTGAACGGGTCTCATGCCAGTCTCTTCCATGTACAATTATTGCCGTATCGTCAACGTAGACTAAAAGTTTCGAATTTGGTATATTGAGTCTGCAGAGCTCGTTAATGTAGATTAAGAATAAGGTAGGTCCAAGAACACTACCTTGTGGGACGCCATAGCACATACTTTCTTCGCTGCTCATATGGTTTCCTATTTTTACAATCTGGGAACGATCACTAAGATAACTTCTAAAAATATCATGCGATAATCCTCTAATGCCAATTTTTTGGAGTTTATTCAGCAAGAGAGGAACAGAAACAGTGTCAAAAGCTTTTGAAAGGTCTAGGAATATAGCATTTGTTTTGTATTTGCTGTTTAAGTTTTTAGCCACAGTACCAGACAATTCCAGAACAGCATCTTCTGTGTTTTTACCCGATCGAAATCGAAATTGGTTTTCTGCCAGGATATTTTTCGAGTTAAGATAGTTAAGGAGCCTAAAGTTGATAATTTTTTCCAAAATTTTAGATAAGGTTGTTAACACAGAGATTGGTCTATAATTATTGACACTGATTCTGTCCCCACTCTTGTAAATAGGATGCACAACAGCTCTTTTAAAGACCGTGGGGAAAACTCCTGTCAACAAGCAGAGATTGAATACGTGGCAAATTATTGGAACAAGAACGTGTCTAGCAGCCTTAATCAGAGTGGCAGATATACCGTCCCAGCCCACGGCACTATTAAGTTTAAGACTGAGTATTGTCCTCTCTATTTCGGCAGTATCCGTGCTAAAAATGGCCATTGAGCCAGGGTCAGTGCTTTTCACATCGGGGTCGTGAGAACTTATAGGCTGACCATTTTGTGGCGTAATTTTGGAAGCGAAAGTCTTTCCCACGCTAGCAAAGTGCTTGTTAACGACATTAAGCGAAGCATGTGGGTCCGGAGTAATCGTCAGCAGTTCATTAGTATACACGATTTGCTTGTCTGTAGGTTAGAATTTTTTTTTATTAGATTCCAGGTAGCTTTAGGATTTTTACGATTTTTATTAAATTCTTCACGTTCGTATAATCTTTTCAGTTTTTTTAGTAAATTATTACAAAAATATTTGTAACGCGTATAAGCCACTTTAAGGATATTATTATCAGGATCTCTCTTAGTTCTACGAAACATTTTGTCGCGGTTTCGTATGCACCTAAGAAGACCGGGGGTCACCCAGGGCTTAATTATTCGCTTCCTGCTAGGCACAACAGTGGTGGAAGTATTGTTGAGAACCACATTGGATATCCTGCTAACTAATTCAGTAGCTGCATCATTGGCATCGTAGCAAGTAGTTATTGAAGTAAAATCAGTGTCTTGGAGTTCTGCCACACAGGCAAGATAGTAGACAGATATTTGCATAGTAAGATAGTCACTTGGTATTCGCTTTAGGAATGTCTGATTCAGTTTTAATTAGGATATGAGGAGCTCCCTCTTTTTCACGCAGGAAAATTTTTCCATTAGAAACCCAGCAGAAACGATAATTATTGCTACTGGCAAAGTCCTTGGCAAGAAACAAGAGTCTTTTCAATTTTGCTGTTAGATTTTCTGAGACAAAGACCGGTTTAGGTGTTCCATTAATTTTCAGGTGTTCAGTGGATAGTTTTTTATTGTTTTCCTTTACTTTGCAGTGTTCTTCTTACTTGACTGCAAAGGAAGGGCTATGTTCTTCGCGCGTATCTTGTATGTGTGTAATATTCTTTATTACCTCATATCTCCAGAACCGCTGAACGGATTTACATAATTGAGCAATATCATTAGATTTGTCTTAGCAGCCCAAGTGTTTTTAGATTGAAAGATGAAATGATGAAAGAAAAAAAAGAATGAAAGATTTGAAAAAAAAAAAAAACAAATATGGCGGCTGTGCGAAGCCATTATAAATAAAGAAAAAAAAAATTTTTTTTCTAGTATGGGTATCAAATTAAAGGGCTTAACACAAGGATTTCAAAAACGTATTTCATGTTTATCATTAGTCTAATACTAGCAAAAATAATACAATGAGAAACTTTAAAAATATGGACTTAGATCTTTCACTTTCTGAATCCGGTGGGGTGCCAATGTGACACGACCGGGAAAACTAAAAAAATGTTAATACATATTTTAACTAAAGCGCTGAAAAAAAAAGTTATGTAAAAAGTCTAAAAAAACGCGACTGCTCTGACTGAAACTGACCCAATCGAACATAATATTTTTTTTTAAATGGGTTGGGTCCACCTGCTTGTCACTTTTTAAAATAAAAATGTGCTTGTTTCTTGCATTTCAGTTGAGCAGTCGGGTTTTTTAGACTTTATAAATAACTTTTTTTGGAAGTCGGTTTTATTTTTCACTCTTTAGTTGTGGTAATTTTTTATCTAGTTTAAGAAGCCTAAACGTCAACTACTTAGCACCTTTTACAAAATATGCATTTTCCTGATGCAGGGCCGTTAACTGTTGACGAGTTTTCCTGGTACTTCACTATCAGCTACACTTCATCATAATTACATTAAGCAGCCGACAACCTCATAGGTTGATCTGCAAGAAAACAAACAAAAAAGAAGAACTAGCAAGAGATAAGCTTATCTAACAGCAAATGTAGGAAACTCCGTATAAAACAAGTAATTTTCTCTTATTCTGAAACATTCACTTACAACACCCCTGCTCCGCAATGCACGTGTAAAGATTAGATAGAACGTTTGCTAATCTCGCGGCGCCCCAGATATTGGTGTCAGTATTGATCAATACGTGCACCTATGTGTGTTGTGTGCACACTGCCCTGTATTCGTCACGACGAGTTTTTGTTAGTAGATGCTGGGTTTTGTTATCGAAATTGCATATTTTTATGAAGAAATCGTTTTATTGAAACTAACGCGCTTCTTTCATTAGTTTTGTATTTCAAATCCTTTGATTGCTTACTAGCACGAAACTAGCTAGTAGCTTCGAAAAAAGCGTGAATTTGAACCCATGCGCACGAAACGTTTTAGGAATACCTTCATTGTGCGTACGGCTCAGGAATGGAATTCCCTGCTGGGGTCTGTTTCCCGATAGCTACAACCTAGGAGTCTTTAAGTCAAGAGTGAATAGGTTACTTTTATTTAGGTAAGCGTACTCCACCTTCGACCACATCATCACTTACCATCAGGTGAGATAGTGGTCAAACACGAACCTATTTTCAATAAAAATAAAAAAAATTATAGCCTATAAGCACAACACTCACAAATAATGCACCTTACTATCAATGAAATGTTAGAATTGGATCATTTGTTCCAATGATTACCTCTTACAAGCTTACAATCATTTAAACGAATTTTACGTTGTTCTACTATTAGTATATAATGACTGTGTAAAGTATAGGGCTTAGTCTTACATTAGGAACGTATTACTAAGCGACCTTTTTCAGATATTGCAAATTTGAGACCTAATGCTGACCATTAAATGATCTTTTATGTTCATTATATAAATAAGTAGCACTTCGCTCGCGACTTTGGCCGCGTGAATTTCGAAATCAGCACCTTACTACCAATGATTTTTTTTATAAAATGGGTCGTTAGTTAGGAAGATTACACCCTACATACAAATTTGAATTGACTTGCTGCTGGGTAAAAGATTCTCCATGGATTTCCAAAGTTTTTTGTATGGTGTCTTCTCCAGGCAAGACGTCAGGAACAATTCTAATTCATCACACAAACGTTTCTTAAGCCTGCAATACATGTTGGCCGAGCATAGGCCAACGCGAGCGTTGGCAAATAGGTACAAGGCAAGAAATAATGTCCACACGTTCGACAAGTTCATCGAACGCCAATGCAGACGACCAATGTAGAAGAGGGTCTGTAGAGCTGCCCACACGTTGGCCGAGCGCAGGCGAGCGCCTTTGATTTGTGACCAAAAACCGACACCGATCCGAAGTGAGGAAAGTGATCACGAGCAACGGCGAGCGAACCAAATGAGCTCTATACACGTTGGCGCTGGCCTACACTCGACCAACTAGGCAAGTGACACCGAGCGATAGCAAGAACAAGGCAAATATACCGTCTATATGTTGGTATTGGCCTTCACTCGACAACGCTCGGTCAACATGTATTGCAGGCTTTAGGCTCGCTTCAATTAGGTGCCCGATTTCAGGTACTTTGGACCACAGAACAGATAAAAGAGGTTAGAATGGCCTTGTGGGCGGGGCAAGCGCGCCGCTCATAGTTTGAACGCTCATACTTCAACGAAAATTATGTTCACCGGCCAATAGTCGCACTTTTATTGTGACAACGAACGAAACTTAACGAAACGAAAAATAAAACATTATGCCATCTTGCGCTGTCATATCGTCTCGGAAAAGAAGTCAGGTGTGTAGTGTAATCCGAGAAGGGATTTCTTTTCACCGGTAAGTCCCAAAAACCTTAAAATACTTGTGATATTTGTAATTATTACAATAGTATTATGTAATTTGTAGACAAACACGACACAATCGCGATCAGATGCAAAATCATACATTGCTTGCAATACATGTGTACCATCTTGTACTACGCAAGCGATCGCGCAATGTAATGCGTTATTGCGAGAGTCGCTTGTGCCGAGCCAATGCTTGAATACTGCGAAATTCCATGCGTATCGATAGTGTTGTGCCAAGTTGTAAACACTGTCGATATAACGAATGTATTCAAATGATTATTATCAGTATTATTTTAATGAAAATACCTTTGTTTATTACCACCAACTATTGTTAATTGTGGTTATCAATTTAGTTACTAGGTTTTCGTCAAAAAAATTTGTTTGAGGTTAGCTGTTTATAAACATACGTTTTATTGCTAGGTTTCAACAGATACAGATATAAAAAAAAATGTGGATTGAGGCAACCGGTAGAAATAAATGGATACCTACTAAATGTAGTACAATTTGGTCTGAAAATTTTGCAGAAAATTATTATATAAAAAAAGTCAGGCAATAGATACTTAAAAACAGGAACTTCTCCACACAAAAATATTGCAGTAAGTAGTGCGAATTTATATTCTATAAAACTTTATTGTTTTTTTTTTATTGATAATAGGCTCGCGTTTGACCACCATCTCACCTGATGGTAAGTGATGGTTTGGTCGAAGATGGAACACGCTTGCCTAGAAGTAACTTATTCACTCTTGACTTAACCTCTCAAGGACCGCTATTATTTACGTCAACTATTAGTTTAGCCCCGCTGGCACACACATTTTGTGCCAGCGGGGCTCAACTAATACTTGTTTACTGGCACGTTTTTGTGCCGCTGGGGCTCTAGGTGACATGGTCGGGCGCTTGAACTTGACCTTGAAGGCTGTCTCCGAATGGGGCGATGCCAACCTGGTCAAGTTTAATGCAGCTAAGACCCAGGCGTGTCTCTTCTCCGCAAAAAGGAGCCAATTCGAACCGGCTCCTACTTTCCGAGGTGTAACTGTGCTGATAACCGACCGTATCGAGCTTCTGGGTGTAACATTAACTTCTACCCTCAATTTTGGCCCGTTTATCGAGGCTAAGGCTCAACTAGCATAAAAAAAGTTGGGAATCCTAGCAAAGGTGAAACGGTACTTCACACCCGAACAGTTGCTCAATCTCTATCAAGCCCAGGTTCGGTCGTGTATGGAGTACTGCTCTCATCTTTGGGATGGATCTGCTAAATACCAACTGGACGCGCTTGAGTCTATCGAGAAGCGGGCCAAGAGACTCATTGGCAATGATGCACTGGTCGAGTCAAAGCTCCAGAGCCTTGAACATCGACGACGAGTTGCAAGTCTATCTGTTTTCTATCGGTTACATTTCGGGGAGTGTGCGATGGAATTACACAATCTAATTCCACCAAGCCCGTTCCATCATCGGACTACGAGACAAACGGCGAAGCGCTATCGTCACATGGTGGACATCCCACCCATACGCACCAAACGTTTTGAGAATACCTTCATTGTACGTACGGCTAAAGAGTGGAATTCCCTGCCGGAGTCTGTGTTTCCCGACAGCTATAACCTAGGAGTCTTTAAGTCAAGAGTAAATAGGTTACTTTTAGGTAAGCGTGCTCCATCTTCGACCACATCATCACTTACCATCAGGTGAGATGGTGGTCAAACGCGAACCAATTTTAAATAAAAAATAAAAAAATTAAAATACATCAAAACCTGGATAATTTTTGCGGATATTATTATTAAATCTGTTTTGAAATTAGTTTAAGTTATTGTTCATTATTAAAAGATTGTTAAACTTTTTACTTGTACCATTTATATACGTAATAGCTTTAACTGATGGCTTTCTATGGCGCGAATAACGTTTGTCGCGAGAATACACAGCCCAGATTCGCACGGGTGGTATTTTGATTTTTTGGTATATAGCATATAGAAATTTACAGGGTTAGTCACATGAAATTAATTAAATTATATTATGTCATAACATAATGACGTAAAACAGAACTGCAATTTCAAAAAAAAAACACAAAAATCGAGAGAAAATTCGAATATCGTGGCTGTGACGGATGTGCCCCCTAAATTTGAACATATTATTTAATTTATTTTCACACTATTACTTCCCCTGCCCTTCCCCCCGCCCTTCCCAAACTATAGCAAAAAATTGCAAAACTTTAGTAACAAAAGTTTTAAAAATTACAATAATTTTATCGATATTGATTATCGACCTTTTGGTTACGTTAACATATATGAGAAATAAATTGCTTTTGCGCGTGTGTGAGTGCATGTCAAACACAGTCTTTGCGTTAGTGTGACAATCAGTTGCAAACTCGTGATCTAAGTGTGTGTAGTTTATTTGTGTGCGTAATGCGCATACGTATGTGTCTCTTGCTTGTAGTGGAGATAAAGAGTGGGAGACAAGCGGCGACACGCGTTCTAATACAAATCAGGAAGTATTTCCTTTCTAACCTCTTTTATCTGTTCTGTGCTTTGGACGATCGTGAAGCCCACTTACAGGATAAATTAAAACCAATCTTAATATTTGCTATAAGTATGACATTCACATATTGCCATATGAGTCTCTAGTATCGCAGATTTCAACATCAGCGATGCTTGCCTAAAATCGTATAATTGGCTGCAAATTCAAATTGGTGAGTTTATTTTTTGAGATCTTGGAGAAAATAATCATCTTCTTTTTATAGGGTATATATGCTTTTAATGAACACAACGTTTAATTAATCAATTGTCGAAATAAATTAGTTTCCCAGTTTGCCATGTCAATTGATGATCATTGGACGAGGGGGCTCTTTGCTCTTAACTAAGGGATTACATTAAGTATCTTAGGGATAAGGGATATCTTTAAGGCTCCTAATACGACATAGTACCTAGGTAGTCGATATAAATCCAGTGGTCTTTGTTAGGTCCACTGTGAATATTGTATTCACGATTTCTAATTCATGGTCTATATTCTACTTAGTAGCCAGGTTACATACAAATCTATTAGGCCTGTTGATGATTAATAAAGATTTGAACATTTCTTTTACTTGTTATTTTACTTTCATTGTGCCCAGAAGTTACAAGCACTACTTACGTCGTGCAGATTGTGATTTTGAACCCAGGTATTCACATTAGTTTGTGTAATTTTCATAATTACCACTGCTCTAAGAACGCTGAAGAAAAACACAGTGAGGTAAGCGGCATGGTCCGAAGTAACTGAAGACATGCCATATCCACTAACCCGAACTGGACCCTGGAACTGAACTGGAATATGGTGGATTACGGTCCATTTGTTCTCAAGAGGCCTATGTCCCAGCAGAGTGAACGTTGGTTAAGCTTTATTTATTTTATTTTTACAGTTATAAAATAAGAAAAAAAAATAGTATCAATAAGGTACTATTAATTATAAGTACTACAATCGAATTAGCTAATTCTTTTATTTATTTTTTAAAAAGATAACTGGCAATTCGGGTAGAATTCACATTACAAGCAATCTTGTTAACCCCTCCAACTAAACTTAATATGTGTCTGGAGTGGGTTCACGGCAATAGTGTAATGGGTGGGGTTCGAACTCGTGACCTCTCGATCACAAGCCCGACACCTTATCCATTAGGTTATTGACACTTCTAGTTAAATTATTAATATAATTATGTCAAATATCTTCACTGAAATTCCGCTACATTCCGCACGTGGCTAAGTTACAGTAATCAAGTTTATGAGACAAGAGAACCAGATATCAAATCTTGAGACATATCCTACCGTACTCTCAGGGGTAATGATGAGTTTACTGCAATGGCAGCTTTGAATACAGGAATAGTACCACTATCTAAGCATACTGGGACTCTGAGAGTTAAATATCGCACTCTTAGATGAAAGTATTAGCTTTATTATTACTCTTCCAGGATTGCTAAAAAAAACCATCATATAAAGAGAGACTCTTACATTTCAAAATGATATCCCTAGAGAAAAGGAGCGATTTACTGGATTCAACATTTTTATTTAAAATTTTGCGATATAAAATTGCTGAGTAATTTCAAATTCCGTGTACCTACAAAAAGCCCGCGAGCTCCTATTACCCCATTATATCCTCCCCTTCGTAGAACCGTCCTGGGTGCTAATTCTGCTATTCCCCGTCTATGTTAAATATTAAACAGCTGCAGTGATCTTGTCGATGTGCATTCCGACTCACTTAGTAAGTTAAAGTTAAGTTAAAAGTACTGTGTATAAAATATGTATATCGTTTAGTTGATATAGATTGCATGGAACTAATTTTAATTCTGGGTTTAATTTTAGTTATTTTTAATCTGTGTTGTAATTTTTATTTTTAATCTTGTTCATTTTGTCTTATTTTTATTGCTTTATTATTTTTATTGGATTTTTATTAGATTTTTAATTTCATTATGATTTTTATTTTAGTTTTAATTTTATGCTTGTTTATGAACTTTATTGTGTTCTGTAATTGATAACTCTGCCAATTGTAAGTAACCACTCGCTCAAGTAATATGTATTTATTGAATGATCTGCTTACCTGTTAGAAGTTGATATACTATCCATATACATATGTCCATAAACCTATTGAATGTATTCTCAATTTGTATCAGTGTATGTAACAGATGGTGAGCCAAAAAAAAGTGACCGAACTCTAAGTAACTGTAATTTCTCAATACTCAATACATTTATTTGCATTCCACAATGTGAACTTAGGTCGTAGTGCCCGCCGGGGTTGCGAAAATGTATAACAAGATACTGCGGCCCCGGAACTTACGGGCAGCTGAAGGGACAGGGCGGGTTTTTAGTCAATAGAAGTCTGACACAGAGCGGGAGAATTTATTCGATGATTTTCCCACCCAGAAAAAAAGGGTGGTAGGTACGGTCGGCCAAGAAAGTGGTGTACCAGTTTTGATTTAGTTTCCCGGTCATCGAAAATTACAACAAGGTTCGTTATAAAAAGATATTACTGAAAGAGACAACATTATCATGACGTAAACCTATGTATTTAGTATTCATACGTCATATGTCACATATAAGTACATGACATTTTAACCTTTAGTATAAATGAAAAGGACATTAGTTTCTACAAAGCAATTGAAATGTTTCCAAACAAAAGTAATAAAAACTATTTAGACAACCGAATTCCATTTGAAAAAGAAAACTGACAATTGACATTTTGTCAAATATATGCAAAAAATCGATATATTTTCCGTGTTATTTTTCAATCAACTGCATATAAAATCATCTCAATGCCTGCCAACTTGACCATTGCCGAAAGAGCACAAATAATTGCCCAATTTAATGAGGGAAGCAGTATCAGTGCGATATCCCGGAATTTGAATATATCGAGGCGTTCTGTCCGCTTTTGGATTCGTCGTGAAGGAGAGGAGGGAAGTTTGTTGGATCACAGAAGAAGTGGTCGCCGGCCTGCACTCTCCAATAACGATAGAGAATTCATGAGACGGGAATATGAAATCAATGGTTTTAAGCCCACAAAACATTTTGCGGAGATGTTCGATGTGAGTGCCCAAACAATAAGGAATCATCTACATTACATGGGGTTGCACCACAGGCATTACGCCAAGAAAATATATTTGACGGATGCTCACAGACTTGCTCGTCTGAACTTCGCCAGAGAGCACTTAGAGTTTGATTGGTCTAATACAGTGTTTTGTGATGAAAAAACGTTTAAATCCAGTCAGCATGGACGTCTTCACCTTTGGCGATATAATTCAACACGGTATAAAGATGATCATGTAATCCCAAATAGAGAATCAGGTCGAATTTCCGTAAATATTTGGGGCTGGATGAGTACGGATGGTGTAGGAGAATTGTGTTCTCTACCTCCTCGAGCGACGGCTGTAAATTATATCGACGTGCTTCAGAATGCAATGCTACCGACAGTCCGTAATGTTTACCCGGAGAACGAAGTGCCACAATTTGATTTTGTTCAAGATAATTGTTCAATTCATAATGCGAGGATCGTAAGAGCCTGGTTTCGTTCACACACTGACGTAAGGGTAATTCAGTGGCCCTCAAGATCGCCGGACCTCAACCCGATAGAAAATCTTTGGGGCCTTATGGTCCAACGATGGTCGCATCAAAATGAAAGAACCAAACAAGCTCTTATTAGTCACTGTAATTATATCTGGGAGGAAATGCGGGGAACCGATATTTGCTCACGGCTTGTTGGTTCAATGAGGTCTCGTCTTTTAGAGGTTATAGAGGCCAACGGCGGTTACACCCGTTTCTAATTTTTAAAAATTTTCAATATCTTCTAAATATTACTATATATGCTATGTTTTTGTTTGTTATAAGTATTTTAAAATTGATTGTAGAAATTTAATAAAAGGATAAATCTATTTTTAGCTTGTTTTTTACAGAAATTGTAGGTTTGTGGACTCGCCTTGTGCCTTTACAATTTTATGTAACTTGTTGATTACAATTCTGAATTTGTAGATACAATTTTGTCATCAAAATCTACAGCCCCCCGCCGTTGATTTTACGACGTCATTGGTTCCATCAAGTTCAAACTAAGAACAGCTGTCACGTTACAAACAGTAATAGTCGTTATCAATAATCAGATAAAGACAGCAATAGAAGTTGTCAGATCGATCTGCAAGCGAAACTAATCTTTATCACCTATGAATCTGCAAGCGATATTCAACCTTAGGGTGGTACACTACTTTCTTGGCCGACTGTACGTATAAAAAAATTACATAGTTATAGATAACTAGCTTTTGCCCGCGGCTTCGCCCGCGTTATATTACACTTTGCCAATAATTCTTTTTGCCAATCGGTACACCTTTTTGGGTGGGCAAAAAACGCATATAAATTAAAAAAAACCATCACCAGTGTTCATCCATCCCCAAAAACATACAGAGAGTTAGTATTTAAAATGTACCTTTTTAAAACCAAAAACGTAGTTTACAATACATTTTTGTAAACTGCGTGTCTGGTTTTCCCTTCCTTGGCTAAAACGTGTAAATTTTGTGGGCTTGATACTCGTGAGCACGCCACATACAGTTGCCCATGGGAAAAGCAGTGTTTTTCTAAATGTACACCCGCGACTTTCAGTGTCTGTCCTTGAGCTTTGTTTTGGGCAAATTGGAGTCTTTTAAACTGGGATGTTACGAGCTTGGATTCGGGATAGAAATAATTAACGCCAATTAGACCAAAATTAACACTTTAATTAAGTAAACACAAAATAAAAATGAACAAAATTATTCACACTACAATACTTGTCTCTTAACACTTAAATCACACTGAAATTCACTTGTACTTATAGCTTCGATTATATTATCGCCTCGTATCTTGTAATAAAACTGCTCTCTGCGTTCCTCTGCGATCTATTTATACCCCGGTCTATGAGTTCTAGAACATTCTGTAAAATCGACTCACCGCCTACACTGCCAAGAATATTCCACAAGTTACTCTAGATACTCAGTACTGCTACTCGCCGCTAGATGGCGTTAGTGTCTCGAACGTATTAGAAGTCAGTCGAACTTTCTCGATATACTCAGTACTGCTACTCGCCGCCAGGTGGCATTAGTGTTTCGAACATTCTAGATGTTGGTTGAAGTTTCTCGACGTACTTAGCTAAACGACTGGCGTAACAATAGCCTACACAGTACTAATAGCCGCATGGGCAGTTCTTCAATAAAATTGTTATAATCATAAAATTTCAGAAAAAAATCTAAAATTGTCCAGGCTGGTCCGTGTGTGGGTGATCATTTAACTAATCGAGATTTGTCCGTGCCTTAGAAAAGACGTCAAGCCGTTGGTCCGGTGTCATTTTTATATTACATTATATTTTATATTACATTATTATATACACTCGTAAAAGGTAGCCAGAAGTACATAACAATAAATATTCCTGGCAAGGGGTAGTGTGTTATCTAGGGAATTGATGTAGTTTATATAGACAGTCTACATAAAATAACAGAACAGGGCTGCATCTGGTAAGATAGTTGATAAAAGGCTAGACAGATAATACTAATCTATGTATACATGTGTGTAATTGTGTAATTTAAAGGGTATATACATACAATGTGCATGGCTTCTTTGGATGATAACAAACGATATGGCTAGGGTTTTGTAATCCTAAGTCTACGTGTGTAGAACTTATTACAAATTCCAATACACTGATACCAGAGACCGAATTTTTCAAATTAAGAAGAACGAAAAGAATTATCGTGTTATTGGCAAGTGATGTGGAAAGTTATTGACCCTCGTAGTGCTGTGACACGTTTGTTATGATTGGTATTCAAGAAATATATGAAACCAATACCTAATTTGGTATCAATTCTTTGAGTCAGTTATTTTGTGCTGAAACTGTGCATAGAGACTCCATACCAGATATTGTATTCAGCCCTTTTGAATAGATATGGGGTTTCCGTTACACGTTTTATAAAGTATTGTGTAATCTATTGTGCGCATAATTGAATAAAGTTCCGAAAAATATATGGACATTATAAGGGTTATTTTATTTTATGAAATCATTACTTTAACATGAAAAAAAAAATTACAAAAAAAACATGAACCGATTTCAAAACAAACAAAACCACTTCTGCACTGCAAAGCGAAAAATAACCTTATATTAAATTATTTCATTGGATGTCTAATTCCGTTTCAAATAAGGGCTACGTATCTACTTACATGACTGAAGTCGGTGCCAAGCCAATTAATAGTTTTGATAGGCTAAGTACGCCGCATTCTGGAGCACGCCCGAGGTAATGAAACCTATTCAATTATCTTGGCACCGACTTCAGTCGCGCGCGATCGAAATCGGATTAGTAGTTTTTGAGAAAATCGCTGATGTACAAACATACATACATACTGGTCGAATACAGAACCTCCTTTTTTGAAGTCGGTTAATAACCGCGATGTTACCATTTGAAGTAAATTAGGTTTTTTATGTCTTTTACGCTTAGATGCAACTTAATCTAAGAAATAGTTCTACGAATGGATTACTAAGCATGGTTAAAACAATACGGTATGAGTTTTGACATAGTAAAAAAGTCTGACGGATAAACGAGGTATCCTCTTAGGGTTCCATACTTTCAGAAATACTTTGGAAACAAACTGATGAAACATTTTCAGTTAAATTAAAACCATTGCGAGAAATATGAACAATAAAAGTAGTGCTGATGAAAACTTTACAAGATACATTCGCATGAGAGCCTGTGGGTTTTCAATACATTTATAAGAAGGAATACAATGGGTGATGCCGATGAATTGGGGGCTATATTTAGGTATTACACGTGCATAAAAAACAGAAGCTTCACATGATAATTCAGGACTATTCTTCTTCTCTCTTTACTGAAATAAATATGTTAGTAGTATGTAGACCATACCGCGACATAAGGACTAAGAGAGTGATCCTGCAAGGGGTACCCACTGGGCGAACTGAAGAATTGCCTCTCGTGATGCTTTTTGACCCAAATACCTCATAATAGTTTCAAATCAAAATTATTTTATTTCACATAGGCCTACAGAAGTTAATGCACGGTACGAAATTGGTCGTTTCCTATGGAGAAGAACCGGAAAGAAACACCACGGCTACTCTTTAAAAAAAATTCTTAATATATATTTTTTATTTATTTTGCATAATAGATACAATTTTTTTTGGTATGAGAGGACAGTATAGACTTTGAAAATTAGCTTTACAAAACTGAACTCCTCCACACCCTAGAACCTGGGTGAAACGATTCCCCACGGCCTTAAATGGACACCCATCGTCAGCCGACCTCAGCAAGCATTGTTTAACCTTGAAGTTCGATAAGTGCGGCTGTTTTTTTTTCCTTTTCTTATATTTTTTTATAATTTTCTCTTAATCTATGTGTATTATGTAAGCCACGAGCTCTCCCTGTGATTTATCCGTGTCTGCAGGCATTAAATTGATTTGTAGGATTTCATTAAATTTAATCCTTGCGTTCAAAGCTTCACATATTATTCTTAAAATGCTTTCTGTAGTCTACAGTTCTCCTTTCGCAGGTTTGCTGGAACTTGGTATTCTGATACTTACACTTATTTGGCGAGAATTCATACATTTTGCGTATTCGGAACAAAAGGAACTGAATTCAAACTGATTTTGTGTACCTACTTGTATGCCTGTTCCAGAAAACTGGGTTGCAGTTTCAGATTGTTGTTTTATGGTTACTGACTATATAATTTCTCATTGACTAAATACCAAGCTTAAAGTTGTATTCCGTCTTATAAGTCGTTTTCGTCGTATAAATTATAATTATCACTTGTCTTGTCTATTACAATTTTACGTCTTTAAACGGCTTTTGATGGAATTTAGTACAGTAATAGATTACAAGTTTTTAAGCTAACATGGTCACTAACAGTATCATTAGAACTTAAAACGGTATATGTACCATGTGTATTTTTTGTTTTGAGTTTCCGATATTTAAATATCCCGTTTTAAGTTCTAATAATAGATTAGACATTGAAAAATGATATAGGATACTTTTATTTGCTGAAACAACATTTCAGGCGCACTCGCCTCCTACTCCCTGCAACTACTCCCTGCTTCACTAAGCAGGGAGTAGTTGGTATGTTGTATTTGGATTTAGAGATTAGACGCAATATCATGGACGAGTTGACGCCAATACATACATGTAAGACATTTCACTAATCACTGTATGCCAACTTCCTAAGATGCATGTAAAACATCAGTAGAGATTCCATCTCGTCATTAGCTAAATTACTGTTTATGTTACTTTGCTCCTTTCAGACCAGAGCCTTACAAGAATGCAACCAACCAACCCATGGTTGACTGGTAGAGAATGCCTATGGCATTAAGTCCGCCTTTGTATATTTTGTGTTGCATAAAGCTGTAATAAATAAATGAATAAATGATTTATACTCCCTTCCATATTACCCGTCATACCGCCAACGTCCAATCCTATTGTATGAATCAATAATATCTCCTTTTTGCTTTGGCTATGTAAAACAGTAGAGTTATTCACACCGTGCGAACTAATTTATAAAATGACATACATGAATCTGATTGTGAGAAAATGATAACATTTTCTATTCATAATATGCTTGATGTTTCAATGGTGTGTTGAAAGTTCCAGTGGGTTTTTATTTTGCGTTTCTTTTATTTTAGTACTGCAATGATTTATGAATAGTAAAACGGGTCTTTCTAGGTGAATAATTAGCTGTGTGATAGCTAAAAATATAATTAATGTGGTCTACGTTTATTGAAAGAGACAAAAACATATTTGTTGTTCGCTTAGTGAGATGCATAGATGTAACGGTTTTTATTTATCGTTGTGATTTTTATTTAGTCTTACATGTACGATAATTAAAATAGAAAACAATAATGATCATTTATTCCAGGCAACGTGTCCAATACATAAGCACCTTACCCAAAGATACATATTTTATTTTATAAAAACACAGAGCATAAAACTAAACCAAATGCACATTAACTGATGATTCTGTCGGTTTCATAATAATATTACGTTGCGCGGTGTCACGTCACCCTTCACGAAAATGTCGATACGCCACTAGTTTCGGCCAATAATCTTCCTACATAAAAGTCTGAGTCTGGTAGAAATACGCATGATTAACTTTGATTTTTATCAGATCTGCACGCTTTTGAGATGACGTTGTCAGCTCTTCTCAGTATAAATAGATTGATGTAGCGGGAAATGTGTATCTTGATTGGCGTAGTGAACTATTGTGAGAAACATCTCATTTACCACTCAACAAGTAAGACGTCGTCATTCGAACTTATTTCGCAATCATCATTCATGAAAATTATCCAGTTTATCTAGGTTCTAAAATCCCACTTTTGTTTTATATTGTCTCACAAAGCTAAACAAAAGAATGAGGAGATTTAGATGGCATATCATACGTAAAGGATTCATTATCGCAAGCAGACTTTGTCTTACATTGTTGCTGTACAAGATCACGTGTTTTATAGCAGAGTGTCTACGAATCTCGCCTCGCAAGTGTGCCATAAAGTTGATGGTCAGCGTGGTTTATGGCTGCAGCCAGAATTGAAAGACAAGGCAACACATCAAGGAAAACGCAAGTTCGCAACAAAGCATCCCAGTTCTATTCATTGTAGAGGTATGTGTAGCTATAGAGCCTCTAGAGCTATAGAGCTATAGATATGTATGTTACGGCTAAAGGTGGGTGTGAACATAAACTTAAGATTAGCCGGCTAAACTTAAGTGTAACTGCAGGGCCTTGGCTAAAAATGTAGAAGGAAATGAAAAAGGAAACAATGTAATAATGTTTACTATTTTGACAAGAAAACCTTTATTAAAAAATAATCACCCTCATTACACATACTTTTAGGCATGTATTTAACGCGGCGACAAACTAATCTGATTTAGAGTTTTAAAAATAATTAAAATGAGTAGGAAAAATAATAGGTTGGCAGCTACAGTGAAGTAGCATTTTAAACATAAAGTAGCAGCTTTATATTGAGTTCCAAGCTTTGTTTAAATTTAAGTTGGCAGTGATTTTATGGTGTAACAACTGAATTTATTGTTTGGCGACAATAGTTTTTACACAAAATCGACGGAGCCCCGCATCGCGGGGCTCCTATTTCTGGGTGGTTTAAAAAAAATAACCACGAAGGCTAAGGCGGAAGCTCCGCTCCGCTTCGCTCCCGCCTTAGCCTTCTAACCTAACCTATCCGAGTCGGGGTACTCTGAGTCGGGGTGTTAACCAATAGTTGCTAATAATACAATGTTTGATATCCGTCTGTTAATATTAGCTGCCAAGTCATTATTTTTTCTAACCAAGTAGTTAGTCGCCCAATAAGTTCTTAGTTGTCTCAAAAATAATTTGCCATACATTTTTAGCCGTTTCGTTTCGGTTAATGTGCACATTAGCCGGCTAATCTTAAGTTTATGTTCACACCCACCTTTAGCCGTATCATATATACATAGAGCTTCAGCAGCTTTTTCGTCTGATAACGACGGGAAAGGACGGGTTATGTTTTTCGCGCGTATCTTGTATGTGTGCATGTTTGTAATATTCTTTATTACCTGATATCTCCAGAACCGCTGAACAGATTCACATAATTGAAGTATCGTTAGATTTGTCTTAGCAGCCCAAGTCTTTTTAGGTAGGTGACATTTGAAAAAATCAAACATGGCAGCTGTGCGAAGCCATTACACATAATGAAAAACATGTTTTTTTTTTGGAATACTGTAATATGGATATCAAATTAAAGGGCTTAACACAAGAATTTCAAAATAGTATATTATGTTTATCATTATTGTAATACTAGCAAAAATAATACAAAGAGAAAGTAAAAAAATATGGACTTAGCTCTTTCACCTTCTGAATCCGGTGGGGTACCATGTGACACGACCGGGAAAACTATAGAATATTAATTAACAATTAATATTTTAACTAAAAAGTTGAAATTAAAAGTTATTTAAAAATTCTAAAAAACCCGACTGCTCAACTGAAATGCAAGAAACAAGCACAAAAGTGACAAACAGGCGGACCCATCTCATTAAAAAAAAAGTTCAATTGGGTCTCGCCTGCTTTTCACTTTTTAAAATAAACATGGCTTGTTTCTTGCATTTCAGTTGAGCAGTCGGGTTTTTTAGATTTTTAAATAACTTTTTAGATAACAATTCTGATTTTTTTTTAATAAATACCTATGAAGCAAAAACTTGAGAGTGATTTTAAATCTATGACAAACAGAAACATTCATTTTCGACATCACGTTCATCATCACTTACCGGTGAGATGGTGGTCAAACGCAAGCCTGTTATCAATAAAAAAAGAAAAAGTAAACTGTGGCTGACGTGAATACTTGCAACTTCCGCCATAATGAATTTGCGCCAACAAGTATATAAAATACATTTTATAAGGCAAAAGTACAAGAATAGCTTAAAAAAAGGGTATCATTACTTTTTTCCAACGATTTTTTACATTTGTCAGATTTAACAGTTTTTGACGTGAAATAACCAAGCCAGTTCTACTATTTTAAAATGATTTTCTGACATTTTTGGTAACATCACGTCTTCGCCTTCCCATTTCTTTTTTAATAAGAGAGTTTATAGGCAAACATCTCTTCTTCGCTTCTATAGGTACATAACACGGACCGCACATTGAATATACTTATGAAGACATAACTTCATAGTTCTTTTTTAAATCTTTCTTTTCATAATGGTAAAGAGCCTAACATAGCCTGGAAAATATTTTTTTTATTATTTTGTTGTTTTTTTTTTAAATTAATTTATTTTCAGTATCTGTGTGTTCCTTAAATCTACTTGTGTGACAGTCGGATATATAGATATACTCGCGAGTCTCCCTATAAGGTTAGGTACCTACGTTATTTCGTACGAACAGTTTGTACACTAAGGGCCAATTTCACCGATCAAATAAATCGCGATCAACTGAACATAAACGGAGTTTCAGTTTTAATCTAAGTTTAAAGTTTGGTTTGACATTTCACTACCAATATTTAAACTAGTTTAGTGCTAAACACAGTTATTGTACTAAACGCCCAATTTTGACCGTTTAACGATCTAAACGCGATTATGTGCGCCACCATCTGGTATTTTATAACGTAGCGCGCGCTTCGGCTATATTGTGTTAAAGAAGTGATACTGTTGTGTTATTACCTGTTTTGAATCGCATTACGAATATTTTGAGATATATAATGAGAAGAGTTTAGTCATTTTTACCAGATGGCCAGGTAGCACACGTGACTCTCACATCTTTAATAACTACTATCGAAGAGCTATGTTTGAACAAGGAAAATATAAAGATGCTGTACTTTTTCTTTTAGACATGCTTATAACACCGAGTCCAGAAAATAAATCCACAAATTAAAACGTGCACTGAAAATCAGAAAACAATAACCACGCAAAACGAACACAGTTTTTATAAACTCACTCACTGTAGCAAGTTGTCAATTGACTTGAAAACCGAAGGAATACGTTTTGTTTCATGTATTTTTACACAAATATTGCAATAGTTTTGATAAGTTTCGGAGCAAAGACAAAACGCAACGCGAGGTTGCCATTCTAACATGTCGTAAACTCTGTTTTCGTAAACGCGATCAACGATCGTGGCGTTTTGCTCTGCGAAATACAATCGATGTTAAACGAGATAAAATCTTGATAGTAAACGCAATTAGTGTAAACGCAGTTTTAGAGACATTCGGAGAAATTGGCCCTAAAGTTCCAATAATAATCTGCTCTAATGATTTCACTTACGGTTATAGGTCCCACGTCGTCGGCCAATCAATAAACTAACCAGACGGACAAAATAAGCAAAGGAAATAAATTTTATAATAGCCATTCTGACTTCAGTAAAGTCGGCTTATGAATTTAAAAGTCTATTAACTTTAGTACTTTTAAATTCATTGCTTGACGGTAGGAATGAGTAAGCCGAATTCCGTTAGGAACTCAGTTATATTTCAGCACTACAGAATTACTCAGTGAATCCCCACTGGTGTACTTTTCTTTCAAGAGTTAGTATTATAAGATACCAACTGTGCCCGCTACTTCGTTCGTGTGGAAGGTTTTTAGTGCGTGAATCCAGATCCCATGGCATTTCTGGGATAAAATATAGATAAAAAAAACATAGTAACTGATTTCTAAAGTCGAAATCAGAGAAAGACACTAAACTATTATTTATGTATTATTGCCTTTATTTCTAATTATACACATATAAATTACATTTTTAAATATTTCTATAAAACACAAAAAACATTTAAAAATATAAAAAATACTAGCCCACCGGTATCGGGAACAGGGTCCAAGCTGCCGGTGGTCAGGGCTCTAGAGAGAGGAACCTCCTAACGATACGCGCCGTGTCCAGGAGTACCGCTTTCTGAAACAAGCCCTTGATCCAGCCGCCTAACGAGAGCCTCCTAAGGTGTTGGTCGAGGCTCTTGGCTATTAAGCCATTGGCTGAGATGACTATCGGTACAATGACTGCCGAGTTCACATCCCACATGTCGACAATCTCGTGCGCCAAGTCAAGATATTTGATTTGCTTATCTTTCTCGGCTTTCACGAGGTTCTCGTCATGCGGGATGGTTATGTCGACAATCATGGCACGCCTCTCGTTTCGGTCCTGTATTATTATTATTACGGATGAGCCCGCTCTTGACCTCGATCTCGCCTGATGGTAAGCGTTAGATGAGGTCTACGATGTGATATATAAAAGATACACGTACGTACCTCTCCATAACTCCTCCTCAATAACTACACCCTGTCTCAACAGGGTGTAGTTATTGAGAGGAGTCTTTGTTGCTTACCAACTGCAAAATGAACAGGTATAATAATAAAAAAATAATTTCATACAAAGTCTATTTCGTATCTTTAAAGTATAAAACAAAGACAAACACTAGATACATAAAAATATGCTAGTATATTACTTTTGGTATGTACAAAACAGATTGTTGTTAGCATTTTATAACTAAGAATCTTATTATACCTGACTACTGTAACTTATAACTATAATTGTCTGATTATTATTATTGCACATAAAAAAATTGGCATTCTACGGGTATCGGGAGCAGGGTCCAAGCTACCGGTTGTTAGGTCCCCAGAGAAAAGGACCTCCTCACAATACGAGATGATCGTTGAAGCTTTACACTATCATCAGCCCATTGACGGATATGACTATCGGTATAATGACAGCCGAGTCCACATTCCACATATCACCAACCTCATGGGCTAACTCGAGATCCTTTATAAAAGTTTCTCTTATTGTAATATAATTATGGCATACATTTAAATAACGTAAAAAGGTAACATAACATTTTTTCATACCGCGCGATTTTCCTACGAACACTGGTTTCTTCACATATTCAATACATTTCTTAAATTAACTATTTAATGAATGAAAATAAAGAAAATAAAATGGGATATCCGACACCAATAAATTACAGTTACAAAATAAAACTAGCTCAATTGTTATTAATAGAATTATTAGGTCAACCCATTTGTCTTTCCACATTATAAAAGTTTTTAGCAGAGAGTTGAATGGGAAACCGTTTGCCGCCACAGTTTTATAAATCGGATGTGATGGTAAAAAAGCCGCACCCGCACCCGTAACCTGTAAGTTATAATAAATTTGAGTCAGTAGTAGTTACGGGCCCTACATTCGAACCCAGGGTACATTACTTTGTGGTTGCAGAAATGTTCTAATGAGATACCACGGGTCCGGAACGTAAGTGCCCTTACGTTCCGGACCCGTGGTATCTCAGAAATAGGGAGAGTTTTTAGTCAGTAGAAGTCTGACACTTCCTACCGCTCCAGCCAGAGAGGAGTCATTAGATGATTTTTCTCTGAAAAATAATACAAATAATAAAATACTTCCTATTAAAACAATTTCCTACTAATTACCGTTATTAAACTTCCTATCACGTGAATGTATGTATTATGTAAATAAATTCTAATTAATTTACGGATCAATCTCGCGACTCTTGATTCTCTCGCCGTTATCTCGAGTGACACAATTTGCTGACATTGTCGTAAATTTTGATGATGTAATTGATACCAGTATTAGGGCAAAGGTCTGTTTAATTATGTGTTTGTGAGCGACGTAGAAAGTGGGATGATGCTGATGTTATTATGACGTAATAATATACTACAAAAGTTATTTATTGTATTTCACGAATACTATAGACTAAAATATGTTAGATATTTTAGTATATAACGTATTCTTTGGTAACAATAAATAAAAATAAAAATATTTTTTATTTCATAAAGGTACCTTCAAAATACTAACATAATGTGAATACAGATAGATACACTTTTCCCTTTAATTAATACCTACATATATGCACTAGAAAAACCATATTCCATTAGTACCGTAGAGCATTAAATGCTCTAAGATTAGTCTACTATAAATGTTCAGATTCGGTTCTGCGTTGTAACAAGAGTCTTAAATATGACTGCCAGCCACGGCAGAGCATTTTGCGCGTCAAAGCTACTTGCTGATAGGTACTGCGTATCATAGAAAATACATGTTCTGTAAGTGGTGCATTTGTAATACTTACTGCCATTTTGGATAGTCAATCTGGAAATCAACATTTATTAAAATCTAAGATGTATTAGAATCTACAATATTTCTGCGGTGTCTTACCACATACTGTAGCCCTTGCAACTTGCACACGTGAGACCGTGAGTACCTAGCGCAAGATCAGTCAGCAACAACGATGAGGCCCAAAAGTGCTTGCTAGGGTTGCGGGAATTATTTTTTGACGAGATACCGCTATATCGAAACGCAAAGGCAAGTGACTAGAGCGGGTGTTTAATTAGTGCTCAGAGCGAAAAGAGTCATTTTATGAATACTTCAAATAAAAACCGGTCAAGTGCGTGTCGGGCCACGCGCAGTGTAGGGTTCCGTAGTTTTTATAACAGCCAAGTGCGTGTCGTATTCGCTGACTGATCGTTTTGTACCATGCTCTAACTAAAAGCCAAACATGACTACCTAACTAATTTGACTTCCTATACAAATCCTCACCTGATCCGACAATTTTGCACGGAAAGTTTAAATCTTTTTTAGAGATTTGTATAAAACTTGTCATAGCCGGTGTTTTGAATTTAAATACGAACACACAGCTACACTACTCAATCGTCACAAGAAACTAGCAGGATACAACTGGCGCTTAGCGCCATCTATCGACATTTCTATAGAGTTGTTCGAAATTTTCGAGTCAAATACAATTGGTCGACTATTACTCGTAAACTTGTAAAGCCCACTTATGTGTGATAGTTTTCCTTTAAATTTTGTTATATATAGGTACTACTGCCGTGACATTTGAATTTCTAACTACAACCGTTTAGTTGATAGAGGGGGGGGGGGCGACACTTGACTCTAACGAAAATTGGTACTTTAAAGCTTGATAAGTCACGAACGGTTTACTTAATCAAAAAACGATTTTACCGAACCCCTAATATTTTTGAAAGACCTATCCAACGATATCCCACACTATGGGAAGAACGAAAAAAAAAATTATCATCCCACTTTACATGTATAGGTATAGGTACCCTAAATAATTGTTTTATTCAAAATTTTATTTTACCACTTTTTCGGCGTCATTAACACTCACTATATACTCACTCACTATATATTTATACTCATGCCAAAGTACAACTTTCTAGTACCAATAGTTTTTGAGCTAAACCGCGGACAGACGGACAGACAGACGGACATGGCGAAACTATAAGGGTTCCTTGTTGACAACGGAACCCTAAAGAGTACCTACCAACTGACATTGTGAAACGGTGTCACAACCAAATATTGGATCTAACAAAAATACATAATTATTTATGATGTGTGGGTGGTGATAAGAATTAATTAATAATGGTTATAACTTAGTTTAGGCTATGAAAAAGTGGTTTATTGTTTGGTTTAGTAAAATCACCCCATAACAAGATTTTGCCTGGCATGGCATGTTAAAATATAACATGCCATGCCAGGCAAAATCTTCGCTCTGAGCACTAATTAAACACCCGCTCTAGTCACTTGCCTTTGCGTTTCGATATAGCGGTATCTCGTCAAAAAATAATTCCCGCAACCCTAGCAAGCACTTTTGGGCCTCATCGTTGTTGCTGACTGATCTTGCGCTAGGTACTCACGGTCTCACGTGTGCAAGTTGCAAGGGCTACAGTATGTGGTAAGACACCGCAGAAATATTGTAGATTCTAATACATCTTAGATTTTAATAAATGTTGATTTCCAGATTGACTATCCAAAATGGCAGTAAGTATTACAAATGCACCACTTACAGAACATGTATTTTCTATGATACGCAGTACCTATCAGCAAGTAGCTTTGACGCGCAAAATGCTCTGCCGTGGCTGGCAGTCATATTTAAGACTCTTGTTACAACGCAGAACCGAATCTGAACATTTATAGTAGACTAATCTTAGAGCATTTAATGCTCTACGGTACTAATGGAATATGGTTTTTCTAGTGCATATATGTAGGTATTAATTAAAGGGAAAAGTGTATCTATCTGTATTCACATTATGTTAGTATTTTGAAGGTACCTTTATGAAATAAAAAATATTTTTATTTTTATTTATTGTTACCAAAGAATACGTTATATACTAAAATATCTAACATATTTTAGTCTATAGTATTCGTGAAATACAATAAATAACTTTTGTAGTATATTATTACGTCATAATAACATCAGCATCATCCCACTTTCTACGTCGCTCACAAACACATAATTAAACAGACCTTTGCCCTAATACTGGTATCAATTACATCATCAAAATTTACGACAATGTCAGCAAATTGTGTCACTCGAGATAACGGCGAGAGAATCAAGAGTCGCGAGATTGATCCGTAAATTAATTAGAATTTATTTACATAATACATACATTCACGTGATAGGAAGTTTAATAACGGTAATTAGTAGGAAATTGTTTTAATAGGAAGTATTTTATTATTTGTATTATTTTTCAGAGAAAAATCATCTAATGACTCCTCTCTGGCTGGAGCGGTAGGAAGTGTCAGACTTCTACTGACTAAAAACTCTCCCTATTTCTGAGATACCACGGGTCCGGAACGTAAGGGCACTTACGTTCCGGACCCGTGGTATCTCATTAGAACATTTCTGCAACCACAAAGTAATGTACCCTGGGTTCGAATGTAGGGCCCGTAACTACTACTGACTCAAATTTATTATAACTTACAGGTTACGGGTGCGGGTGCGGCTTTTTTACCATCACATCCGATTTATAAAACTGTGGCGGCAAACGGTTTCCCATTCAACTCTCTGCTAAAAACTTTTATAATGTGGAAAGACAAATGGGTTGACCTAATAATTCTATTAATAACAATTGAGCTAGTTTTATTTTGTAACTGTAATTTATTGGTGTCGGATATCCCATTTTATTTTCTTTATTTTCATTCATTAAATAGTTAATTTAAGAAATGTATTGAATATGTGAAGAAACCAGTGTTCGTAGGAAAATCGCGCGGTATGAAAAAATGTTATGTTACCTTTTTACGTTATTTAAATGTATGCCATAATTATATTACAATAAGAGAAACTTTTATAAAGGATCTCGACTTAGCCCATGAGGTTGGTGATATGTGGAATGTGGACTCGGCTGTCATTATACCGATAGTCATATCCGTCAATGGGCTGATGATAGTGTAAAGCTTCAACGATCATCTCGTATTGTGAGGAGGTCCTTTTCTCTGGGGACCTAACAACCGGTAGCTTGGACCCTGCTCTTCAAAAACTGACTGAAACTGACATTGTGAAACGGTGTCACAACCAAATATTGGATCTAACAAAAATACATAATTATTTATGATGTGTGGGTGGTGATAAGAATTAATTAATAATGGTTATAACTTAGTTTAGGCTATGAAAAAGTGGTTTATTGTTTGGTTTAGTAAAATCACCCCATAACAAGATTTTGCCTGGCATGGCATGTTATATTTTAACATGCCATGCCAGGCAAAATCTTGTTATGTACTGTATCACTATGCAAATGTACATTTGCATAGTGATAAAGTACTATTTTACTTTAGAATACCTTAATTATAGCATTTGTATTGACGGAGCATTTGATGGTGTAAAGCATAATATAAATTTTAGTTAAGTACATTCTTATGTAAATAACAATTATAATTTTTTTTTTTTAATTACGAATAGAATGAGCCCGCTCTTGATCTCGATCACATCTGATGGTAAGTGTAAGATGAGGTCTACGATCGAACGAGCGAGCTCAGAAGATACCTGTTTAAAATCGGTTTAAACATTTCTCCTACAAAGAGCAAAATATGTATTTTTCAAAGAGGGATTCGAAATAAATGTATTTTTATATGTGTATATAGACGGACTGAAGTTAGATGTGGTAGATAACGTGAAGTATCTAGGACTATGGCTGGACAGATCATTACGCTGGGCTAAGCACATAAATGTATTGAGAGATGAAATTCTGCGATTAGTCAATATGTTTAAGGCGTTAACGGGTGCGCGGTGGGGAATACACCCAATTGTTTTGAGATGAGTCTACATAGCTATAATTCGGAGTAAGTTAGATTACTCTAGCGCATTATATGACAGTAGTTGTAAAATACACTTACAGAAACTAGACAGAATACAAAACCAATGCATACGTATTATCGGAGGATTCATTAAAAGTACCGCGATACACGTCATGGAATGCGAACTTCACCTTCAGCCTCTGTGTGCGCGTAGGTATTATCTTGCTGGCAAGTTTTATTTTAAATGCAAATCGTTATCAGTTAGCAAAACCTTTGACATTTTAGATAATTTGAGTAATTTTGTGGTAATTCCTATTGGAGGTACAAGAAAAAAAACACTTTTGGTTTCAATTCACGAACACTTTAATAATACGTCAGTTTATTCTACAACAAAGTTAGAAATGTTTTCGCTACATACATGGGTTAGTGGTATAGACCTGTCGTTAGTGTTGGAACCAGATATTAAGACTATTTTTAAACCAAAACACCATTATAAACCGCATGAATTGCAACGGATTTGTAACGAATTTCTGAGCAACACCTATTCAGATTTTTATCAAATATACACGGACGGATCAAAAAATCTAGCTGGTAGCAGGTAGCTGGTTTGGCATTTTATGATCCGCAAACAAATAGCTCTATTCAACTGATGATTAACGCTAAAATTTCCATAATGTATACGGAGTTGTTAGCCATAGCAGAGGCAATTGCATATCGTCGTTGCGCCTGCCAAGTTCCATAAGTCATTTTTGTAAGGTTTTGGGAAACAACAAAAAAAAAGTTACTGAATTGAAAATAAAAAAACTCGGCAAAATTATTGATACCACAGCACAGACGTTTATTTAATATACTATAAAAATACAAGAGTTGCCAAAACTATCAGTCATTTAAAGGGCTAGAACTTTTTTAAGCAAAAAGCACATCAAAATGAAAAAAAATGCACAAATGGAATTTGACAGGCGCAGCGACGATATATTGATTCCTTTATGGTTGGTAAATATGTGATTTTGACTGATTCCAAGAGTGCTATTCACCACCTGGCTCGTTCCACCTCGAATTTTCGAGGCACTCCGATAGCCTATAACATTTTGGAATCGCTCCGTAAACTAAGGTCTACGAATAAAATATTAAAAATTCAGTGGGTAACTTCACATGTAGGTATAATAGGTAATGAAGAAGCTGATCGTCTGGCCGGAGAAGCTAGTTTTGATGGTATACCATTTTTCTGCATGCCTTTATATACGGATTGTTTATACTTAGTTAGGGATCACTCTACAAAGATTTGGAAAGAACACTTTGACGAGAGAACTCTATCCAAAGGCATTTGGTACAAGACAATACAGCCATGTCTCACGAGTGCACCTTGGTTTGCAGATTCTGGACTGAGTAGATTAGATATCGTGACTGCCCTAAGACTTCGTTCCGGAGACATATCACTAAATAAATTTGCCCATATGATGGGTAAAGTCAACTCCTAACTGCACCAAGTGTGGTGTAGTTGAGGATGTGTACCATGTGTTGGCCGACTGTGCCCGGAATGAGCCTGAAAGGATGACCTTAATGCTCACCTACAATTTAGATCTGCGGGAATTAGGCAGGTGTAATATGGTCTTTGCCCAGCCTCTGTCAGAAAACGCAAAGAAAGTCTATAAATTAGTAAATTTAGCAATTAAGTGTAGACCTAGATTAAACTTAGACTAGAATTAAGTGTAGAGAGTAAGTTATTATTGCGAGGCCTATGAGGGTGGCATGATCATGTCTGATCAAACCCTCTTTAAAAGGAATAAAGATTTAAAAAAAGGAAACTGTTCACTCTTGCTTTAAAAGCTGACGGCTCATATGTGGCAGGGAATACAGAAGCAGAGAGTTCTACACCTTGGCTTTGCGCACAATAAATGTAGACGAGAAGCGCTTAGTACGACAAGACGGTATATCGATCAAGTGTGGATAATATCCTGCAGTACGTCTGGTGGACCGGTAGGAAAAGGGGGATGAAGAGATTAGGACGTGAAGCTTCTGCGCACACTCTCCGAAGATCACAATCTGTAGATGATAGGCAGGCAAGCAACGTTTCGCCGGTGAGCCCTGCTGTGAAGCTTGCCGGCCAGAACCTCGTCGCATATGAGACTTTCAGCTCTGCGTTCGATTGAGTCAAGTGCAGCTAGCTAGTATTTTGCACAGCTATCCCACAAGTGACTGCAATACTCCGTACAGGAACGGACCTGTGCTTTGTACAAATTCAAAAGCTGTGAATCTTTAAAAGGCATTATATTAACACCTTTGTATTAAAAACTTACCTTCGTTCCAAAGTTATCATACTGCGGTCTTCAAACTGCCTGCTTACTAATTATAGGTTTATTCACTTAAAACTGTTGGATGTGGTCAAGAGGAAGGATCCTTGTTTAGTGGACATTTGTGGCTGGTCCCCGATTATGTAGGGCCCATATTACTGGAAAATTAGTCGTGAAAATTATTGAATTACCCGGCTGTAAACATACAACATCAAGATTTGTAGAGTGTCATCTCTATCATTCATATGTGTGTGTCTCTATTTGAAACTCGATTTCTATTTTGTACTTTTTACTAACATATGTTAATGGGACTCGTGCGTTGAGAGTTCAATAAAAATCGTATTTATATCGTGTTAGATGATTGGGGCGAGAGGTGAATGGTCAAGTAACTTTGGGAAGCTTTATTATAAAATTATTAAAAAGTACTTCTGATTCAATTTCATTAATTTTTCACAGGGGTTCCATTTATTTATAAAGACGTCTGTTCATTTTGAAATAGCTTTAACGAATTCTTCGATTAGTAGGACATACATATATGAATACATCGAAATGTGCAATCGTAAGCTAAGAAATTATGAAAGTTATTTAAATGAATCAAAACTATTTAAATGAAACATTCCGTTTATTGTACAAGAGACACCTGTCAATATAATTAATTTTAACGATCTCAGCTTTCGTATACCATCTAACAGCATCATAATTATCTGCGAGGTACCAGTCTCATTTTTCTCGTCTCCCATTTAAACATTACAGACTAACTTTAGAAGTAATTCTGCACAGTTATTCTATATGAGTTCCTTGACAGCGTCATATATGTGTGTTTTACGGTTTCCTGATAGGTTGATAAAAAGACAGCATAAAATGGGAGGTCTTATTGCTCTAAGCGATTTTGTACGGACAATTTTCGTATAGATTTGACATAGGTTATAAAAGAAGAAGAAATGACAGAGAATAAAATAGTTATAGTACTATTACATTTTATTCTCTTTCATTTCTTTTTTAGTTAATACATCACGAATTACCTATGTAATTCGTGATGTATTAACTAAACCTAGTTGAAAACCAGCGTCAAGCACTTGTAGGTGTCTGGCATTTTGTTGAACTGAGTCTATTTGGCACAGCCGTGAGGCACGCACAAATTACTTAAACAATTTTCTTACAAATCATTTAAACAAGATTTTATTATATTTTATTTGTTATATTCTTTGTGTGCCCTGAACTGGGTCAAATAAATGTAGAAAATATATTTATTTGACCCTAAACTGGGTCAAATAAATATATTTTTTACACAGGGCACAGTTTGTGTATTCTTCTTTCTTTCTTCTATAACCAGTCAACATTTTCTCAGTGACAGCAAAACTGACGAACTTTGTTTATGCTTAATAAATTATTTTCCTGCACCGCCCTCTAAATATTTGCCGGTGCATAATTTATAATTATAATTTCTTAATATGATTTTTCACTCTAGGCAACACATTTTATAATAAATTAATTCGTATGTATACATACATATATGTATGTATATACATATACGAAAATCAAGCTCAGCCAGGATTGGTTGCTTCGGGCTTGTCGGCGGCGAGCAGGGGTAGCTCACCGTCCGGTAAGGACCAGGCCCGGGTCGACGGCGCATTGTGTTCGACGCGCGTCTCAAAGACCGATCAGCAACGTTGACTGGACCTGACAAGGCCATTGCTTGACTCCTATTGAGGTCGCGGGAATGTTCCAACGAGATACCGCGGCCCCGGAATACAAGGGCAAGTAAAGGTGGGTTTTTATTCAGTAGAAGTCTGAGACTCCCTTCCGTCATTTGATGATTTTCCTTCCGGAAAAAAAGGAATTGGTTACTTGTGTATAGGACGTGTAACAGAATAAACGCAATTCCTGAAAGTAGTTAGTTCAGAATCGACTTCTGAATCGGTTTCCGTCATAAAAAATAGGTGTTAAATTTTGATGGAAAAATCTTTCATTTAACTTAAAATGGAAACACAGTATGACAAGTTAATACAATTCAAGAAAATGCGCTCGTGTGCGTGTCGGCCACTAACATTGCATGAGTGTATGCGTTTGCATAAGGATATTGTATGACGCACATACGTTTTGCATTTAGTAAGAATAACTATTTTATAAAAAATGTCTAGGTTTGGTTTCAATTTATTTACTTACGGATGTTGTTTTAGACTTATAATTTAATATTCTAATTGGGGTGTCTGGGGTATTGCGCTTAATCTGTTACACCTTGTATAATATATGAGTTAATGTTAAACTACCACTGATTCTTGGTGTGGGGCAATGAGTAAAAATTAAAGCTGTTATTGACTTTTTTTTTTCAAAAAAACCAAAACCTAAACCTTTTCACGCATTAAGTAAAGTAATGATATACTGTGAGATAAAATTTAAATAAATTTGTTACTGTGACTATGGAGACCTTTTTTTTTTAACGTGGTAAAATTATCTTATAAGTCCTCCCACCCCGGGCAGGGTGGGAGGGACTGTCAGACTTTTACTGACTAAAATCCACGGTGTTCCTTCAATAACCCTTTACGTACCGGGGTCACGGTAATGGGATAAGTCCCACGACCCCGGCAGGCTTCGGCCCTCTGCAGGGGGGGCCTCGACATGTTGCTGACGCTCTTTGAGGCGCGCGTGGAACACAACGCGCCGTCGACCCGGGCATGGTCCATGGTCGGACAGCGAGTTGCCCTTTACTCGCTGTCCGCATGCCCGCGCCTACGGTGGCCGGAGATCGTCGGCCGACGTCCGACGCCGTGGGCGTCTACCACTGCGACTGGACTGGAGGGAGGACTCCATCCTCTCCCTCACTGCTTCGCAGAAGGAGGCGACCGCTTCCCACTCCCTCTCGCCCCGCAGCATGGCCTCGACCAATGCCGGGCGCGAGAGGTCTCCGCCTATCGCCGCCGTGAGGACACGCTGGTGTTCTGCCCAGGCGGGGCAGTCTTGCACCGTATGCTCTACTGTGTCCTCAGGGCGACCCTCGCAGTGGTGACACCCAGGCGTTTCTTCCTTTCCCATCAGACACAGGTACCTCCCGAAACTTCCGTGTCCGGTGAGAACCTGTGTCATGCGGTAGGTCAGGACGCCGTGACGCCGATCTAGCCACTCCTCAAAGAGGGGTCTTACTGCCGCAATTGCGGCATGCCCGGTGACTATCGATAAAACCTATGTTTCAGCCATCACTTTACAACAAACATTTAAAAAATAAATAAACCTAAACTTTTTTAGAAGCTAATGTTTAAAAAATAGAATATGAAAGTTAAGGAAAATTGTTCAACGTATATGGATAAACAGGTAAATGAAAAAGACATAACTTCCAAAAAGTAGCACAACACAATTCAGTTAATTATTTAACAGTTCCAAAAACAGAATTAGATAGCCATATCAGCCGATAGATACCTTTAGCTGAATAATATGGCAATAACTATATCCAAACGCGTAATTTACATACATAAGCATATTATGTCAATTCTGCTTAACAGTGACTTATGAAGCTGTCTACGCAATACGATCATAAAATGACATAAGAGGCATAACAATCGTAACAATACAAAAATAGCATCTAGCCCTTAAATAAATATAATATGCGCTTCAAATGCTATTAGGAATTTCAATGATCTAGTTATCTGTCAAATGTCACTCAAAAAGTACGGTTTGCAAACAAAACTTAATGTCGAAAAATAATAACGGTTTATTTTACTTTGATTTTTATATTGGACTAGTACTCACGTGGGGCTTCGCTCCCATGGATTTTATCATGGTAAAAACATAACTCTCCTTTTTTGCAGTCGCGTAAAAAGTAGCCTATAACCTTCCTCTAGCTTCAAGGTACTTCCATACCAAATTGCATCCAAATCCACCTGGGCCATTATTTTTTTGGGGAGCCCATAATCGGTCTCTCAAGAACAGAACCTATTTCATAAAAAAAAGCTATGATTACTAAAATAAAATCGCTATTGGTAGAAACGTAATAATAATACCCTTCTAAGAAGACATAAACATTAGTGAAAAATGTTATAATTTGACGTAAATTACGGTAACTCAGTCGCTTTTCTCGGTAACTCAGTCGTATCTCATACAAAATCCGGCTGTCCCAGCAAGCAACTCGCTTCAAATACATTGACATTACATTAAAACTCTTTACGGCACTATTAAATTAAAATATCTACGGAAATTAAGATAAATATGAACTTTATTAACAGGCTAATAAGTTTATCTTTCCTTTAACCGTGTATTATTTACGAAATATTTCTTGTCTTGTCCCTGTTGAAGAAAAAAAACGTAAGTACTCTATGTTACCAAGCAAAAGTGAGCTTTAAATTCGGCTTTTTTAGTATATTTTCGACTAAGTTAGTTTGATTTATTGTGAATTGCTGGCGGGGTGAGGCGGGTGTTCGTAGCCTTGACGCTGGCCGCATCAGTAGAGCGCGAGTCGACCGGGGAGGCGCGTGTGTTTATTGTGCGGCCGCTGAGTTGCCGACGACAAACGGTGAGTTTTTAAGATATTTGATTGTTTTTTTATTGCGTTTTGTAATAGATTAAGTAAATATTTGCCTGTCATCAAAAATGATTAGGTATTTATTATCATATGACCCAAATGTTAGAATACACGTTATTTTTACAACTGCGTTACCACTACACTGCGTTACCACGAGTAATAACGCAGTTGGAAAGTAAACAGTTTTCTAAGTGTATTTATCTAATTTACAGTTCACTTAATTAATTATTGGGTTATTTTGTTACAGTATATTATTTTCAATATAATGGCGTTAACACCGGCAGAAAAACAACGGCGTTATAGGGAAAAATTGAAACAGGACCCTGTAAAAATGCTAAGACTAAAAGAAAACATCTTGAGAGATATCTTGCTACTAAAAAACTTGTAAAGGATATGACAGAGAGAGAACATAGATCAGCAAAGCGTAAATGGAATATGGCAAACAAGAAACTTCAAGAACGTCAGAAAAGAAAGCAAGTTATTCTAGATCATACACCGGCTTCAATACCACGATCAGGAACTCCGGTTTCTCCAAGGTCAAAAGGAAGAAGACAAGTAAGACGAGACAGATCTGCATTATATAGACAAAATAAGAAGTCGGAGGAAGAAAACGAGAAATTGTAAAGAAAATGTAACAAGTACAAGAGAAGATACCAAAGACAAAAAGGAAAAAAGTCGGAGAACGGAGACAAAAAATTCATAGCTTTGTCTAACGCTATTAAAAACTATTACTCCAGAATAAAGAAACTTAAAGACCGTATAGCTATCAGGCGTATTTTTGGCGAACATGTCATAAAAAAATCCAGGCTGAAAACCTCCATTATTCAAGAAACTCTCGGTATCACTAAAACCCTAAAATATTTAAGAAAGGTAAACGTGTATATTACGAATTTGATGTTCAATTAAATATATTTGAGAAATAAGACTGATGAGACAAAGATTTTACGTTTAAAAATGTTAATTTGAGAGGATTTTGTTTTGTTTTTTTTTTTTTTTTTAAGGAGAAGTTTTATTTGATTTAAAATACTTTATTATTGTTTTTAGAGCGTTTCTATTAGTAAAAGCGAAAAAAAAACCTAGTGCTGTGATAAGATTACCACTGTTTTACTTATCCAACTACTGTATTACTTTTCTGTCCCTCTTTTCCTGAATACGTTAAGAGCTATAAAGCTTAAATATAATTTTCAAACATCACAAATTTTATATTTTTTTGTTTATCTACCATATTTCAACCTATACTAAAAAGATTGAGCTTAAATTGCTATTATTAAGGCATATTTTGAGAAATTACAGTAGCTTAAATTAAAATAACGTAACGCATTGGTAAACTTAATTAAAAAATAAGATATTAGACTGAGATGATTGTGATTTTACGTTATAGGATTATTGTAATTCTTGTCTAAGTTTATGTCTGATAGGTTTTTAAAATTGATGTAAAAGTTCCTACCAATAAAACTGATTATTCTAAGTAAGTAACACAGTTGTTGGTTTTCTACTCCTTTCCTTGTATTAACATCAAACAAAACAATAAATAGTAAAAAAACGTCGCTGCTGATGACTGTACTGTTTACTTTAAATATTGATAAAACTAAATTAACCTAAAAATTATAAAAAAACGAATATGTTTTAAAATTATTTTTTACGACATAGTTCGTCAATTTGGGCCCTGGAAAAAAATAATGGCCCACCTAATACTTTCGAAGATTAGCGCGTTCAAGCAAACAAACAAACAAACAAACTTTTCCGCTTTATAATATTAGTATAGATTATTTATGCAACACAAAATGTACAAAGGCAAAATGTAAATAAAAAAAATGTAATATAGTTCTTCTTTAAACATACTTTTCTCTCTTATTTTCATTGTAGGCACCATACGCCCGAAAGTAAAGAGAACGCGTGGTGCAAAGGCCCAGAAGTCATGTCAAAATTAATAAAACTTTATTTTATTTTATTTATCTTCGACCATATCATCACTTACCATCAGGTGAGATGGTAGTCAAACACGAGCCTATTATAAATAATAAATAAATAAAAATTGATGATAGGCGCTCGTTTGACCACCAAAATATAGAAATGGGACTAATTTTATTTCGCTCAATATTTTTAAATAAATAATTTAATAAATCCTTTTTTTGTTCACGGTTTTTTTTATTTTTATTTAGAATACGTTCGCGTTTGACCACCATCTCACCTGATGGTAAGTGATGATGTGGTCGAAGATGGAGCACGCTTACCTAAAAGTAACCTATTCACTCTTGACTTAAAGACTCCTAGGTTATAGCTATCGGGAAACACAGACTCCGGCAGGGAATTCCACTCCTTAGCCGTACGCACAATGAAGGTATTCCCAAAACGTTTGGTGCGTATGGGTGGGATGTCCACCATGTAACGATGGCGCTTCGCCGTTTGTCTCGTAGTCCGATGATGGAACGGGCTTGGTGGAATTAGATTGTGTAATTCCATCGCACACTCCCCGAAATGTAACCGATAGACTTGCAACTCGTCGTCGATGTTCAAGGCTCTGGAGCTTTGATTCGACCAGTGCATTGTTGCCAATGAGTCTTTTGGCCCACTTCTCGATAGACTCAAGCGCGTCCAGTTGGTATTTAGCAGATCCATCCCAAAGATGAGAGCAGTACTCCATACACGACCGAACCTGGGCTTGATAGAGATTGAGTAACTGTTCGGGTGTGAAGTACCGTCTCACCTTTGCTAGGATTCCCAACTTTTTTGATGCTAGTTGAGCCTTAGCCTCGATACGGACGGACAGACGGACTTGGCCATAGATGATACATATAAATACTGAGAGACTTGGCGATACTATAAAGGTTCCTCATCAATTACGGAACCCTTAAAATGGAGTGCCCCTTTTTACAATTTAAAGATCTAAAAACGAATTTGAATTGAGAATTTGGTAATTCGTACATGCAGTTAGTTTTTTTTATATATATAAATAAGGCTGTTTATGTGAGTAAGAACGTTCACAGATGTAGATATAACATGCAATAAGCTAGTATAACCAGACTCCACGTCTTTAGAGATATAACTCATATTGAGACTAGCGACTCGGCCCAACTTCCAACGATCGCATCACACAATACCGTTATAAATTATACACTAATAAAACCTTTGCTCATGAATCACTTTATTATCCAAAAAACTAACACACACAAACAAACACTTTATTATAAAAAAAAACTTTTGTATTCATTACGAAAATCGCATGAAAATGTGTTCAGTAGTTATTGAGTTTATCTCGAACAGACAGACAAAAAGATGCAGCGGGAGACTGTGTTATAATTTTGGATTTGGATCATAAGGGGTTTTAGTGTCCAACATAAATTTTATTGAAGATAATATATTATCAGCTTAATCTCCACATTAGCAATAAGTAATTTATTGTATTATTCAAATCGATAGTGCTGTACAGGACAAATGGGATTAAAATAAACCGATTAATGATTTTTACATCTCTCATATTTGGAGTAGGTCCTTATTACCCCCCAAGTAGGTAACCAATTAGCGCTCTAGGGTAATAATGTAGCTAGTAAAGCCCTAGGGCGGTAAGTAATTTAAAAAAAATCTCTTCACTCTTTCAAAAAGTTCGCGTACATCTAACCATCATACTGGCATCTGGCATAGACATCATGCATTCAGCCCAATGACAAAAGAGGTCGCTTCGCTATTCAGCCTTGTCTTCGTATGAGTATAATAGTCATCAATTTTAAATATCGAACGGCGAAGCACAATTTCGTCCTTGAAAAAACAAAAAACAAAGATGAAAAAAGGCGGGAATAGAAAACTTTTACATATTTTACACATTTATATTTTTTTTAAATATTGTTTGTTTTGGGGTTTTTTTATAATTACGTGCTAATTAGGAAAAAACATAAGTTCTGCAAGTGATGAAGATATAAGCTGCACTCCCGATTCAATGAAAATGGAAGCTGAAGCAGCAATTAACAATATTTTGCCTGAAAGTTCTAAAGAGAGATATTTGAAAACTTACGACAAGTTCATGGAGTGGCGAAAAGAAAAACGAGTAAAGTACAATGAAAGCAACTATGAGTACTAAACACGACATCAATATCAAGAACTTTTCAAAATTATCATCTTTTCTAAAAAGACAATCAGTTGGGCACAAAAGCAAAAAGTCAAAGGTTTTTACAGCGCAAGACGTGAAAACATTCATAAATGAAGCCCCTGATGACATATATTTAGCTGTTAAGGTACGTAAAATAACAAATTTATCTTTTAAATTCTTACAATCCTAAAAAACATACCTTCTAATTTTTATATTTCGCTTGTTTTAGGTGGTTCTTATCTTCGGTATAACTGGCGCATGCCGAGGTATTGAATTGACAAATATAACAATAGAGAACATAGAACAACAGGGTCAGTTGTTAGTAATTAAACTACCGAACACAAAAACTAAAATTGACCGAACATTTGTAGTTCCTCAAGAATTCTCTGAATTCGTACAAATATACAGAAATCTTCGTCCTAAATATGTAAATACCAACCGATTTTTTTTTAAGTACCACCAAGGTAAATGCTACAAACAAGTTATTGGAAAAAATACCATCAGAAGTATGCCGAAGCAAATCGCAAGTTATTTAAAGTTAGCAAACCTGGAATTGTACACAGGTCATTGCTTCCGGAGAACATCGGCTACACTTTTAGCCGATGCTGGGGCTAACTTAACCACTATAAAAAGGCACGGTGGGTGGAAATCCAGCAAGGTGGCTGAAGGTTACATTGAAGATTCCATATAAAATAAAAGTAAAATTACCAACCAAATAACGAAAACTATTCAGTTTTCAAAAAATGAAACATCTTTCTCAAGAGATGATCCGCAACCATCAACTTCTGCTGAAGAAAGCTTCATCCCGTCAAATTTTATCCATGACCAACAAATATCACAATCTCAAACTATTAACATACCCAAAAAACACATGTTCTCATTTCACTATAAATTTTAACTAATAAAATGTTTTATTCTTGTAATGCTGGTTTTTTTCTACTTACGTCACAATCGAGATGTAAAGCAGAGTAGTTAGCTCGGGTGTAAGCATCAATTGCACCCTCGAACTATAGGCGCACGAGCGCAGCGAGGGCGCCTAAATATCTCGGGCTGCAATTGATACCTTACAGCCCTTGGCTACTAATCTACTATTGTTCCCTTCAAAGCTTCTTTAAATTGAATGATCACTTTGCACAAAGCATACTTGCAGATAGAAGGGAATGTATTCATTTTTTATTTGCTTACTAATATATCAATACAGTATTTTAAACTGTATACAGGATTAAGTAAGTACTCACAGCACAACTAAAATGGTGGTGAGGTGCTGTCAGGGGCGGATCTACCTATGGGCTATTTGGGCTGCAGCCCAGGGCCCCGTGGATATAAGGGGCCCCCTGCCAGTTTTCATTAATAAAATAGACGATTCTTTTAAATATATATATAATAAATCGAAAATATGTAAAAGTAAAATACAATTTTGGGAGCGCCATAATCGACCAATCCGTATGTGCTACTTACTATCGAGAACGAAGCAGAGAATTCCCTTGTCGCTTATAATGATCGGGTATTCAGTATTAAAAAATACTTAATACCCCTAGGAAGGGCGTAGCGTAGTTTCCTAAAATATTTTATTTAGTCCGTCACGTAGTTTAACAAAAAACATTAGATATGTATTTTTTTATTTTGCAAGTAATTGAAAAATTAAGATGATACAGTGAGTTGAAATTTCGCGTGACGTCACACTTCGGTATAATTCTTTGCACTGTCTGACGTCAGCAGCCCTCACTCCTGTACTTTGAAGCTTTTCATTTTGTGATTTTTTCTTGACTTGAAAGGGCAAAAAATAGGTGACCAATATTTTTTGAAAATCTACTTAATGGACCAAATAAAATAATTATTTTGTTACACGGGAAACTACCATATTGCGTCGGGTGGTACCGCCACAATTTTGTTATTGTCATCTAAATACAAACTCAGTGTTTAATTGTCACAACTGTGTGTGAGTATGGGTATTTAGTATGATATTAAGTGATAAGTAACTTATTCTAATTAAATTCAAATTATTTATAAAACGTAAGCTATGTCAGAAAGCTTGTTACACAGTCAAAGATTATATTAAGGATTAAAAGGCTGGGGAATGAGTTGCTCCAATGATATACATACCTACTTATGTGCTCTTTTTTAATATATTTTGCTGGGTTAATGATGGACTTTGTAAAGTATTGTATATACTTTGTATTTTATCATTTACTTTTTTCGTTTTTTTGATCTTTTATATTTTTATTATTATGAATGTGAGGAATATGTAAGTTATTATCTCTTTTGATGTTATTTTCATTACAATTTATAGTTTTTTTTTTTTTTTTTTTTTATTTGTTTAAAGGGCTTTGTCGCTTAGCGACCACATCGCCCAGTGCGAGAAAAACAACATTTAGTTAATTATCACTAGCTTACGATCTACTTATAACTAGTTTGTACAAGAGTTTTGCTTTATCGGACAATGGAAAAGCAAGCATAGCGTTACAAATGCCAATGTTATTCGTTTCAAGCGGTCCAAAAATACTTACTCTAGTATTTTCGTTGCGGATACATTCCATCAAAATATGAAGGACATCATCAACCACTCCACATGAATCGCAATATGGTGACGGAACTTTTTTCATTAAATAATTAAACTTATTTGATGGAATATGTCCGGAACGAAGTCTTAAAGCGATGGTCATTAACTTTTTATTAAGATCACAATCGATCCACGGAACCCGAGATATCTCTGGCTGGATAGTTTGGTACCAAATGCCCTTTTCTTTTGATCTTTCATCAAAATACTCCTGCCAAAGTTCTAAACACTTTCTTTTTGCCATTCTAAAATGGTCCGAATACAGTGGGGTGATGTTCATAGGAACACCATCAACACACGCTTGCTTGGCGAGCTTATCTACCACATCATTTTCTTCATATTGTACGTGCGACGGAATCCATTGGAAACGTACTGTTTTGGAATCGGAATGAAGTTTTAAGATTAATTCATATATAGCGTAGGCTGTCGGAATACCTCGCATGTGAGAAGTGTTCCGAGCCAAGTGTTGCAGCGAGCTTTTGGAGTCTGTCAGAATCACAAATTTATCGCCATTGACCGACTGAATATAGGATAAAGCTTCCAATATCGCGATCAGTTCAATGTGCATGATAGAAATATCTGAATCGATCTTAACCTTCATATTACTCTGAAGAATCGGGTCCAAAAAGGCTGCGCCCCCCGAATGTTTATCTTTGGAACCATCAGTAAATATTTTATGATAATCTGCATATTGTTCTTGTATGTATGAAGTACATAATAGTTTTAACTGTGAAATACTGAAGTGGCGTTTAGCTTTAGAGATACTAGGAATTTTATCTATTATTATATGGGACAAATCTAAGCTACTTATCCACTTATCAAGAGAAAACATTCCAAGTTGAGCACTTGAGTGTATTAAAATAGAATTATACTGTGCAAGGATATCAATAAGTAACGGCAACTTTTTGTTCTGCCAATAATTGGAACCTGTAAATAATGAAAGTTTTTGAAGTGATTGTACAGTTTTGTTGTTTAGAAAGGATTTTGATTTTAAAATAAATTTACTGGCTAAGTATCTACGACGAATATGAAGTGGCGGAAGACATAGCTCGCTTTCCATAACATGTATCGGGGTGCTCCGTATAAATCCACCGATAACGCGTAAAGCCTGGTTTTGTACCCGATCTAGTTTTATCAATTTAGACTTGCAACTATTATCAAACAAGAAACTAGCATAATCAATTCTACTTCGAATTATCGAAATATATAGACGTCTCAGGTGTTTTTGATGGACTCCCCATCCCGGACCTGATAAAACTTTAAGTAAATTAATGAATTTTATTACTTTTTGTGAGGTTTCATTTATATGCTTACCCCATCTTAATGAGCTATCCAGCCAGAGACCTAAGTATTTAACATTACTAACAACATCAATAGATATACCATCAAAATCAAAGTTAACAGATCTTCTAAAGCAACCTTTTTTAAAAACACAAATCTTGGTTTTATTTGGAGACATCGTTAAACCTAATTTATCAATTAACATTTTGGTATATCGTAAAGCAGACCGGAGCTCTTCAAACGCTAAATCTAGATTATTTTTGGTTGAATACAATACAAAATCATCAGCATATTGAGAAATATTAACCTGGGCAACGTTATGACATATATGTAATGTAAGAATATTAAACAAAAGTGGAGCCAAGGGGTCTCCTTGGGCTAGTCCACGGCCAGTAAATCTAACAATCTCACAACCGTACGTCGCTATTTGCAAATGTCTATTTGATAAAAACGACCATAAATAGTTACAGATCTTGGACCCAACCCCAATTTGGTCCAAAATACGTAACAGGCAAGGAATATCAACATTGTTATAAGCACTTTCAATGTCTATAAAGCATGCCGCAGTAACCCAATTTTTCGAGAATCCTAGTTGAATTTCCGAAACTAAGCGCGAAAGATTATCGAGACAAGATCGTGCCTTGCGGAAACCTACCATGTCCTCAGGGAAAAGACACTGTTTTTCAAAGAACCATTCCATACGTTTGGCTAAAATAGCATGAAAAATTTTACAAATACATGATATCAGAGAGATAGGGCGTAAAGATGAAGATGAACTATGTTTTGGGATTGGAATTATTTTGATTTGGCGCCATTGTTGAGGAACAAAACCTACGCAAAGACATCGATTATATATATGAAGTAGCATTTGTTTACCGGAAGGCGGAAGGTATTTAATCATGGAGAAGGAAATTTGATCTGACCCCGGGGCTGTGTCGGTAGATTTAATGCAGTTGACTAATTCTGACATTAAAATTGGAGACTCTAACGTAGCATTATTGGAATTAAAAGTAGGCTGCGATGGACATACAAAATCTGGAGTGAGATCGTTTAGTAAGCGCTCAGCTTTTTCTTTATCTACACTGGTGTTAGAAATCTGCCGACCTTTTAACCACCTCATCTTGCGCCACATCTCGGATGCCGAAGAGGTCTCATCCACAGATGTACAAAACTGCTGAAAAGATTTACACCGAGCCCTGCGAATAAGCCTTTGGGCTGTACTTATTTTCTCTTTGAGGATCTCTAAATTCCTTGAAGAAGGGCAACCTCTCAGATTCGCAAGAGCTAAGCGCCGTTCCGCAACAGCCTTGGACAACTCTGGAGACCAATATGGTTTTGGCTTAAATGAGTTACAAATACTTTGAGGGATTTTAATAACGGGAATGTGCTTGTCAGCTGCCCTTTGTATTATATTATATAATTGGTCATATGAACACTGAGGGTTCTGGGAAATCAGGCAGTTCTGTAATTGATCATCGACAAATGTGGTATACGAAGCCCAATTACTTTTTTTAAAGTTCCTTTTCTTTTGGTAATTGCGGCTAATATTTTGTAAACAGTTTAATTTAATTATTAAATGATCACTTCCGAGTGATTCATTTGTTGGTTGCCACGTAAATAATAAGGACAAATCTGAAGAAACAAATGAGATATCCGGACTAGATTGCTGGAGAACACCATCAACCATTCTAATTCTGGTGAAGCTACCATCGTTTAAATGAATGAAATTATAATCCAACATGGAGTCAAATATTTCGGAGCCGCGACGATCTGTTCTTCCTGACCAGTTGGTGTGGTGACCGTTAAAATCTCCCAAGATAAGAGTTTTACTGTTTCCGATAGAAAAGATCGCGTCCCAATCGCTCTGAGTGGTGTGTACTGTCGATGGGCAATAAATGGAAATAATATTCTCAATATGCTGACAATTCAGAATTCTAAGATGTAACAATTCAATACCAGGGTTACGACTTCGTGTTGTACAAACAATAGACATAACAGAGCGATGAGTCATAATGGCGACGCCACCGTAACCATCTCCTCTATCTAACCTATACGTATTATATTCGCTAATTCTAAAAGAACTCTCGGGTTCCAACCAAGTCTCGCTCAACACGGCAATGTGTATTTTTTCCTGACTTAAGTATGATTCGATTGAATGAGACTTGGGCCGTATACTTTGGCAATTCCATTGTATAATATTTAAGTTCGTACAAACATTGTTATTAGCCATTACCGACAAACAAATCAATTAACGCATCAATAGATAAGCTACTTACAATTTTTAGGGTCACCCATTCGGAAATTATGGAAATTGATTGTTGGATTTTAATTTGAAGAGATTCTTTGCTTTTTATAATATTTGTAATTTGTCTAATCAGATGCCAAAAGTTTAGATTATGTAAAGACTTATCAGAGTGATTGTTTGTTGTATTCACTGAAGGTATGTTTGATTTTTCTGAGGAGTCTGAATATTCAGGATTTTGACGCCATATATCCTCAGAAGGCGTAGGGGTCAATGGTCGGCGCTGCTTCTTTAAGATTCGTTTAGGCCTAGCTTGTATATTTGTCGTGGTTGTACCTTGGCAGTCCAGTTCATAAGCTGAGGCGACGCTTCCAGCCACTGGGAGTGGGGTGGGTGCGGTAATCACTGCAGGGGTCAGCTGGTCTTCTGGAATTGGATTAGCAATCACTCGTGGAGCTTGAACAGGGGAAGGAGGAACGTACATGGTGAGCGCCTTCCTATAGGTGCAGTTAAACTCTGACATGATATCCCTTAGCTTCTTTTCCTTCTTAAAACATGGGCATACTTTATCAAGCGCCATATGACGTCCTGAACAATTAACACAAGTGAATGATGTCGTTGTACAGTTAAAATGTTTTTGTGAGCACTTGGGACAAACAGGTTGCTTGGATGGGCATCTTATCTTCAAATGGCCGAATTTCCAACAGTTAGCACATTGAGTAACCGGGAAAACAAACCGCTCCACTGGAATCCTCAAATTGTAAATGTAGACGTAAGGCGGTAAGGAAGGGCCTTTAAATCCTAGCCGAATCGTTTCACTCGGGGTCCAGCCGTTACCCTCAGGTTCATCTAAGCATCGTTTATTTAACCTCTTAATAGATATAATTTCAGCACTGCATGATAAATTATTTTTGAGATCCTCATCAGAGATGTCCAGTTCCATGGATTTAATCAGTCCATACGATACGCCTACTTCTGATGTCTTTTGACAAGACCAACCCATGTCATTAAACACCGAACAGTTAATAAATTCTTCTGCGCCGATATTATTATCAAACGTTATTAACATTTTATTCTTATGTACGTATTTAATCTTGTAGATATTGCCGCCAGCAATGTTGTGTGTCTTGAATAATCGTGCTAAAGCGAACTGTTTCGGCAGGGGTTCTTTACAAGTCACATATACCTGTATCCTCTCTTCTTTTCTATTCTCATCTTGTTGTTCCCGATTACATATAAGTTTGCTTCGTCCTCTATTAACCACGCTCCATCCTTCTTCTGAAGAGTTTTCATCCCTTGGCCTTTTCTCTCTTATCAACTCCGTTTCACCCTGTTGTGTATGGTCCTCAAATTCCATGTTTGTACCGTCATCTAACTCATCATCGCTCAACAATGTATTGGTAATATTATTTACGTTCGATTCACACATGTGCACCAAAGAACGGCTGCAGGCTCGACCGGACAAAACCGGTTGGCCCGCGCGTAAACAAAGTATGCGATAAGCGTTCAGTTAAATATGACCGTAATTAACAAAACGTCCGATCAAAAGGAACGCTCGTGCGGCACTCTACAATTTATAGTTGATGTATGATACTTTGAGTATTTGTCTGACCTACCCAAATGTCCTTACTTTAGTACTGTTCGTCAGATCGTTGAGCTCCTTAAGTTCAAAGTTGAGCTACACGATAACTGACAAATGTTTGCACTCTGGATGGTCCGCTCAAATCTGTGTGGTCCTTTCCTCAAAAGACACAACAGACATGAACCTTTATGTTTCTCATATGGTTTGACGAATACGAATTGTATAGACTTTAAAAAAGATGTTAACTTCTGAGTTTGTTTCGGTGTTTCTTCTCAGAGTAGTCAGTTAGAAAACACCGGGCTTATCTAGTTTAACTTAAAATACAAAAAAAAAATTACGTGTAAAAGTGTTATTTATAACCAATTTACAAATAAATATTTTAATTTCATCAATAAATATCAAACTTGAGCCTTGAAGATAAGTGAATTATCGTACTTATAATAATTGAAAGTAATCTGATTATGAAAAGATCCTACAATGCTCCTTATTTAGGAAATCTATACTAATATTATAAAGCAGTAAAGTTTGTTTCTTTGAATGCAGTAATCTTCGAAAATACTGGGTGGATTAAGATAAAATTTGGTATTGAAGTAGGTTGAAGCTTGAGGAGGGTTATAGGCTAGGGTGGGTCAAAATTTTTTTTTTTTGTAAACGAGTTCTAATAGCGAAAATATGTTGAAATAGGGTATCGTTATCAATCCTCTAAAATATTATTGAATTATTTTAAGTGGAAGAGCCCGCGCAAAGCCGTTGAAGTTTTGAAAAAAAATGTTCAAGTGGGTACTTTTACATCTCAAGTTACACGTTTGTGGTTGGATGTAGATTAGTGTTCTACTTGGAATTCACTAAAATACATGTCGATTGTGATATTTAAATTGTGTTGTTTATTCCAAAAAATCAGTTTTGAGGTAAGTACATTCAAAAAGTTCTTGTAAAAAGGTGTAAAATTCTTGTGATATTCCGTAAAACTATCATTTTTGTTTTAGAACTTGGAGTTTTAACCATCATGTCTAAATATGTCAAATGTATGTCATGTCAAAGGGTACGAAAAGGTAGATATATTGAACAACACGTATCTGTTATTAAGGAACCGGATTCTATTTATTTAGGATATGTGACACCAGCACAAGGAATAGCTAAAACCATTGAGATATCAATAAACGCTCTACTTTTTGCAAAAAATATTAGTACTGATGATCTCCTGGCTATTGGATGCGATGGAACAGTAACAAATACAGATAAATTTAGTGGTGTCATAAGGCTATTTGAAAAAAGACTTCAGAGACCTTTGCAATGGATAATTTGCATGCCTCATTTAAATGACCTGCCTTTGAGCCATTTGTTTGATTACATAGATGGTAAAACTTCTGGTCCATCTTCATAAAATGGTCCTATTGGTAAGTTGCTGGATAAGTGTGAAACGCGAGCTGTAGTTGAATTTGAGCCAATACCAGGCCAATTACCAAAGCTAAAACCTGATGACTTAAGTACAGACCAAATATATTTGTATGAAATTACCTCAGCAGCAATTACCGGAAGATGTTCAGATGACTTGGCAAATAAATCGCCTGGAAAAATGTCACATGCCCGTCGGTTGTCTAAAGCTAACAGGATTTTACGTCTTTACTTTTCTACACTAACACCATGAAGTAATTTAATTAATTTGGCCCAATACATTGTGAAAGTATATGCTCCTGTTTGGTTCCAAATAAAGACACACCCATCATGTAAGAATGGATCACGGCATCTTTTGAAATTAATTGAAAGTTCGTGATACTTACCAAATGCGTTAAAAGCAGTCATAGATCCTGTTGTTCAACGGAACGCATATTTTGCTCACCCTGAAAATTTATTGTTGGCGATGTTAACAGATGAAGAAAAGCATATAAGAGATCTCGCAGCTAGAAGAACTATAACTGGAATCTACCACGTACTTTAGAAGTGCCTAAACTCAAATTTGATGCTAAATGTTTCATTGATCTAATAAACTGGCCAGAAGTCAACTTTGATCCACTTATTCTAAGAAATCACACGAATGAAGATCTTATTCAGATAATAGAGAAAAAAGGTGACGAAAGTTTGTTGTTTATGAGGCTCCCTTGCCATACTCAAGCGGTTGAACGATCTGTTAAAATAGTTACAGAAGCTGCGATGTCGGCATGTGATAAAAAATCAAGGGACGGTATAATTCATGCAAAACTTGCGTCCAGAAAACTTATGCCTAAATTTGATAGCAAGCAGGAATTTATTTTAATTTTTATTTAATTTTTGATAACTTTTTTGTGTTTATTTGATTATTTTTTTTATTTTTGACGTTAATGTGTGTCCGTAACTAAATTTTTGTTTTGTTGCAATAGTATTTAAGCGATATCCAATAAAGAACTATGATATTTAGTAAGACGTGATTTTTTAATAAAACGTAAATGTTTGAAGCGCATGCGCGGGCTGAAGATATAAGTTCCCTTAACTTTTTTTTTACAAAAACTATTTGTAATGGTACACTACAACATAATATTACTATTAGAATTTGATTTGTCAACTTTTTTTTTTCTTCATACAAGAGTGACCCACCCTATAATATAGGCTTCTTTTTACCCGACTGCTAGTTGTGAATAATTTTTAAATATTTGGTATTAATAACAGGGCTTTACCTATGAAATCGCTGTTTTGCCGTACTGGCAATTTCAAATTATGACATCAAATAATATAGGTCCTCTTAACCTGTATCATGGATACTATGTAGTTTTTTGCGGGTTTTTCTCCATAAAAAACGACCAATTTCAAACCGTGCACTAACTTCTGACGTTTTGTAAGTGCCCATGTGGGCCTAAGTGAAATAAATATTTTGAGTTTGAGTTCAATAATTAAATATTTTTTGGCTAAAAATTCTAATTTCAAATTAATTTTATTTTAAATCATGGAATTCTTGTTTCAAAGTTTGGCATAACCGTGCCACTTATACCTACGGCCCACAACCTCAACAACATTTACAAAATGAACTCTAAAAATGAATGCACCACCCGTTATTAGTTTGCTCGCTTCCGATCTGGAAATTTCGACTTGAAAAATGAACCCCGTGGTTGTCAATAACGAATTAAAGGCGATTGTGGGAGCTGATGATCACCCAATCAGCGGCTGAATTAGCAGCAGCTTTCAACGCTAGTATCAAAACAATATTGGTTCACTTGCGTCAAATTGGCAAAATAAAAAACCTTGACGTCTGCCCCACGATTTCAGTGATCATCACCGCGAAGGACGCATCGAGACGTACCTTGCACTGCTTAACAGGCACACAAACGAATGAATTTTGTTGCCTGCGGCGAAAAATGGATCCTGTTCGACAATCATAAGTGCTCAGCAAATTGGTTGGATCCTGGATTAGCATCTAAACGTTTTCCTAAACGAAAACTGACCCCTCGAAAAGTGATGGTCCCTGTTTGGTGGTATAACCCTGGTGTAACTCATCACCTACCGAACAGGATGACTATTATTGCAGAACCAAACACAATTATGGAGAAGCTTGCACATCTCCAACCAGCTTTGTTTCTACTTACAAAACGAAAATATATTTAGGGACCTTAGTCAGGACGACAGAGAGATTAATATTAAGTACAAGAAGAGGACCAGGAACCCCAGGACGGCGCACGTTGTCGTCCAAGTCAGGCCCAAAGTATGGCAGAGGATGACGGAGGCTGGGGCCCTCTACCTTGACCTGCAAAGGGTCAAGGTTGAGGACCAGTCCCCGCTCATCCAATGCATTAAGTGCTTGGCATTCGGACACGGCCGGAAATTTTGTACCGAGAGTGCAGACAGGTGCAGTCACTGCGGGGGTCCGCACCTTCGCGAGAAGTGTGCGGAGTTCATTGCGGGCAATGAACCGCGGTGCTGCAACTGCCTGCACTCGAAGTTCCAAAGGACCGGCCACAACGCTTTTAGCGTGGAGTGTCCGGTGCGCAAGAAGTGGGACTACCTGGCTCGGACGACAACGGCGTATGCCTGAGCCGTTTCCTGGGACGTACAACACACACGTTACATACATAACACGCACATTAACACACAAGATATACAAAACGTATAGTGAATATATAGTAATATATACACGCACAAAACACAAAACATGCACTGCACAACACCCCTCAGAACACAAACACAAATACAGATATATAATATATATTATAAATATATAAGCATATATCAAAACACGCACGAAACACTTAACATGCACTACACACAAACTGAAGACACAAATAATTATTGTTTTGTTTTTGTCCTGTTATACATTGTTACTGTATACATTTGTTTTACAAATACGTTACAATTGTTGAACAGAAAAGGAAAAGGTAATAAATATCGTATTATGAGAATATATATATATATTATTGCCTTAATACTGAAACATAGACAACGCAAAATATCAACTACTCACGTGGTGTGTACCCTTATAAGTTGAACCCCTTCTTGTTTATATACCATATGTTAGTAGATAAAAGATGAAATACTTTGTATTACATAGATTGTTCGGTCCGACGTGAAACAGAACGCACCCTTTTGACATAAAGAATTTGATCTTCACATTACTTGACTTTGACAGATAGACTTTGCTTGGTTGGAAAAAATGCCGGTCGTCGGGACCCTGTTGAGATAATTGTAATTGGTAAAATATCGTTGGAATCGCGTGTTGAGACCGATAATTGGGTCGCGATTATCTATTGTTGAACTTGTACTCCCGGATTGACGAGAATCCAGGGATATTTCTCGGAACATATCGCCTTATTGCGTCACCTCGTGGCACGCGCTTGGTGGAAACGAGTTAGTTGTGATGCTGAGTTGGACCCGCGCCATCTGGAGACGGCGCCTTGTGAACGTCCACACACTTGACTTACATCACACTTTTCAATTACTCATCTCATATTACATACCTACCACACGGACGCGATCAAACAGATCCTGGTTGACGTCTACAGCTCAGGTGAGTGTTATTTGTAACTATTGAGATATATGGTTGTAGGCCGAAGCCTAGTAGAAGTAGGCCTTTGTAAGAACTTTGTTTGAAAAGCAACGCTAGGGCTCCACGTATCGTGGACAAGTTTAGGACACCTCAGTTACCGTTGCACTGGCCAATTGCAGTCCTGAACAAAGTGGTAGCAGAAGCGTGGTCTTATAAGATCCACTGGTTTAATTGGAAGTTTTGAATATTGTTGAAAACTTAAAACTTGAGTTTAATTACTTAACACAACTTATAACTTGATAAGTTTGAATATATTGCTTTGTCAGCCGGGCTCAAATAGTACTTGTAGTTTGTACTGTAATTTGTAGTGCTAGCTCCTTGGAATTGAATTGACAAGTAGGATTTATTTGTGAAATTAGGAATTATTGGTATAATTTGGTACATAATTTGGTATATTTGTTGCAATTAATAATTGAATGTCATTGATCTGACTTTGAAAGGTTATCTAAATAATAATTACACATAGTCTAACATAATATGACTTGAATTGTGTGTTTGGTTATTGCATTTATAGTAATTATTGGATTGTTGTTAGAGATTGTCCGGAGCAATATTATACTTCAATTGTTGTATTTAATTGTTGGTGTGATCCTGCACAATATATGCATTGAGTTGTTATTTGTTTTGTAACTAGCCATCTGTACCAAGCTAGATTCATACTTGGAATAAGTACAGGGTCGGATTTGGACTTGAAATAATTGAATTTGAATTTTTATTTGTTGAGATTATTTGGTCGGCTAACAAGTCATTGCTGTTTGTTTAATATTTGATTGTTGGTTGTTGATTGGTGTTTTGTATTAATATTTGATTGTTGCAATGGCCTCATTAAGGGCAGTCAGGGAGGCTGCTGCGGGATTGACCTCACAGTTGAGATGGTTCACATCGGCAGCTGCAACTGTTGAGCGTGTGGAATTGGAAGAGCTCACCCTTGCTCGGTATGGGCAAGTGATTGAGAGGATCAAGTCAGCTGATGCTGCGCTCACGCGCTTCAACGAGTACATCATGGACGTGGATTTGGGGGTGATAGATCAGACAGCCCGCGATAAGATTTTGGGTGACTATGACCAGATTGTCCACCTGGGGGATGTCATATGTCTACGAGCGTGGGAAATTTTGAAGAGTCGGGTGCCTGATGCGGCCAAGCCGCAGACCCCCGTTGTTGCAGGCCCTGGACTATTGAGTAGGCTGCCCACCCTGGAGCTGCCACATTTTGACGGTCGCTTGGACCACTGGCTGGGCTTCCTAAATCTCTTTGAGAGTCTTGTCGATGCACGCTCGGACCTCGGACCTGCCCAGAAGCTGGCCTATTTATTGTCTGTCCTGGAGGGCGAAGCCAGAGCCTTGGTGCAGCACTTGCCGGTGACGGATTCCTCCTACCCTACCGCTCTGGAGCTTCTCTCCCGACGGTATCAGAACAAGCGCTGCCTGGCTGATGTGCACATCGACCAAATTTTGGGACTACCGGCTATTGTCAGCACGTCGACGTTGCGCACTGACTTGCTGAACCCGTTGGTCTCAGCGACCAACGCCTTGAGACGCTTGGAGTTACCGGTGGAACATTGGTCCTACTTGTTGGTGCACATAGTGCTGCAGTTGCTCCCCGCGGAGTTGAGGTCACGTTTTGAGCAGAAGTATGGTGGGGATAGTGCCACCCATCTTCCCCCCTTTGACGACCTCCTCAAATTTTTGGAAGACGAGTGTCGGTTTGCGGATAACACTCGTGGCGCTACGGGGTCGCCCCCACTACCTTCTCAGCCCAGAGACCAGGGACGGACTAGGGCCCGGGGGCCTGTTGATGTTCCCCCCGCCCCCCGTTTTGCTGGCGCCCGGAGTCCTCGGGCTAGGGGGCCTGTTGATGATCGCCCCGCCCCTCGTTTTGCTGGCGCCCGGAGTCCTCGGGCTAGGGGGCCTGTTGATGTTCCCCCCGCCCCCCGTTTTGCTGGTGCCCGGAGTCCTCGGGCTAGGGGGCCTGTTGATGATCGCCCCGCCCCCAGTTTTGCTGGCGCCCGGAGTCCTCGGGCTAGGGAGCCTGTTGATTTTCGGCCCGCCCCCCGTTTTGTTGGTGCCCGGAGTCCTCATCATTGTGACTTTTGTATGGCAACGGGGCATGTCATGGCGCGTTGCCAGGACTTTTTGAATTTGCACGTAAGTGCCCGCCGCCGTATTGTCAACGCACGCCGTTTGTGCTTCTCGTGCTTGGGGGCCCACTTTCATCGGGACTGCCCCGACCCCCGCCCGTGTAGAATTTGTGAAGGGTCCCACTTGGAGATTTTGTGCGCCAACGCGAACCGCTCCAGCAGACCAGCTTCTGAGGGGGGTTCGCGCAAGGGGGGGTACCCCGGAGACGAGCGCCGGGCTGAGACCCGCGATTCTGTACGCCGCACTCCACCCCCCGCGCAAGTTGAACGGGAGCCCCACGAGCGCCATTTGGTCTTCCCTCGTCAGGGAGAACGCGCATTGGCTGCTAGGCAGCAGTGGCCGGGTCGGCGCCGCTGCCTTTCCCCTCCGTTGGCGGAACGTCCCCGGCTGGAGTCGCGCCCTCCGCCATTCGGGCATCCGGTGGGATATGCCCCTCCAGTGATGGCGAGCGGCTCGGGACCCCGCGCAGACGAATATTTGGATTGTTGGCCTCGTCGTGAACGAAGGCAGCCTGGATGCGGCGATCGGTCGCCGCCCAGGCATTGCTAAGAGATTGACACCTGCCCGCTAAAGGACCCCCCCGATCAAGACGGTTTTGTTGCCAACAGCCTCGGTCAAGGTCTGGGGACCCTTGGGTGACTCAATTGTGGTCCGTGCCATTTTGGACACGGGAGTCCGGGGTTGCCTTTTGTCGTCTTGGTTAGCGGGACAGGTTGGCCTGAAGGTGAATGACCTTTCAGGCAAGATTTGGGGAATTGGCGAACCGTCTGACACCACTGTTGAGGGAAGGACCTGGTTTGAAATCACCCTTGTGAGTTGTCCGTACCCTAAAATTGGTGCTCCTGCCCTTGTTATAACTGAATTTGGTTGGGACGAGCCACTTCGGGAAACCGTGTTGGAGGACAGTTGAGGCTCTCTAGCCTTCCTTATGGGGCTCGTCACCCCCTTTGTTGCCCAAGGAGGGTCATTTGGTTCAATTGTTGGTGACTGATCGTCACACTAAGAACTCGCATGCCGGTTGCAATGCGCTGTTGGCCATTCTGCAGCGAGAAATTTGGATTTTGTCGGCTGATCGCGTCAATGAGGCGAGGCCCTTTGCTGGCGTCGTAACGGATTTTGTTGATCCCGCTTTGTTGAAGACGTCCACCCTTCGTAATAGTAGGATTGTTAGGGCTTATTTGTGTGTTTGTCTGCCTGTCAACCAAGGCAGTACATTTGGAGCTGGTAACCTCCCTCTCGACAGAGGCCTTTGAGGCAACTTGGAAAGATTTGTGTCTCGCCGTGGGTTACCTTCTTTGATTAGGTCTGATTGCGGTACGAATTACAAGGGTACAAGTAACTATTTGAAGGAGGTATACGCCTTCCTTAATGAGAGCCAGGTTGACATTGGTAATAGTTTGGCCCGCCGAGGGGTCACTTGGTTGTTTGACCCGCCAGCCTGCCCCCATGGGGGGGGTATTTTTGGGGCCGCGGTGAAAGCGGCAAAGGGACGCTGGCGGAGATTGTTGGGAGACACCGTTCTCACCTTTAATGAACTAGCTACGGTATTTGGCCGCATTGAAGCTGTGTTGAATTTGCAACCTTGTCAAGACTTCCAATTGATTAGCGGACGGGTAGGCCCGTCCGGGGGGGGGGTAGATGTTCGGTCCGACGTGAAACAGAATGCACCCTTTTGACATAAAGAATTTGATCTTCACATTACTTGACTTTGACAGATAGACTTTGCTTGGTTGGAAAAAATGCCGGTCGTCGGGACCCTGTTGAGATAATTGTAATTGGTAAAATATCGTTGGAATCGCGTGTTGAGACCGATAATTGGGTCGCGATTATCTATTGTTGAACTTGTACTCCCGGATTGACGAGAATCCAGGGATATTTCTCGGAACATATCGCCTTATTGCGTCACCTCGTGGCACGCGCTTGGTGGAAACGAGTTAGGTGTGATGCTGAGTTGGACCCGCGCCATCTGGAGACGGCGCCTTGTGAACGTCCACACACTTGACTTACATCACACTTTTCAATTACTCATCTCATATTACATACCTACCACACGGACGCGATCAAACAGATCCTGGTTGACGTCTACAGCTCAGGTGAGTGTTATTTGTAACTATTGAGATATATGGTTGTAGGCCGAAGCCTAGTAGAAGTAGGCCTTTGTAAGAACTTTGTTTGAAAAGCAACGCTAGGGCTCCACGTATCGTGGACAAGTTTAGGACACCCCAGTTACCGTTGCACTGGCCAATTGCAGTCCTGAACATAGATAATAGTACTAAATAAATATGTAGAAATGAGATATATTATGTTAACTAGAAAAAAAGATTGTATTAGAATAATATTATATAAATACAATTTAGATAACATGTATATGTAAGAAATATGATAAAAATTAACTAGGAAATAAAAAGCATTAAGATAGGAAAACACCTGTATACATATAATATAGCAATAGGATGTTTGTTTATATAAAAATAGTACCTAGAAATAGAATTTATAAATGTAATATGTAAATAAAACAAAGTCGCACAGTAAATACCCTAAATAAATAAATAAATAAAGATAACAGAGTAGAGTAGATTAACATAGCGGGAGTCCCACCCGGCTAAGAATGAAAGGTTGCATGAAAGAAAGATCAAGTATGAAGTATGAAAGTACGAGAGGAATAATTGATAGAACTGGAATGAATGAGGAAAATAGAATAATAAGGTCCTGGTGGTCTCATGACCGGGGAAAAGCTATAAAAAAAAAAAAAAACCAGCTTTGTTCAGTCCCTCGGCTCCACTGTCCCTGCACGACAACGCGCGTCTTCATACTACACAGCAGACGGTCTACAAGTTACAAGAGCTGGTGTTGGAAGTTCTCCGCCATCCGTTGTACTCACTAGACTTTGCGCCAGCAGACTTCTACTTTTTCCTGAATTTAGATAACTTCTCAGAAAAAATCAACACCCTAGAGGCAGTAAAAAATGCCTTTGCAGAATTTGTTGCCTTCCATCCAACTGATTTCTTCAAGAAGGGCACCAATAAGCTACCACTGCGTTGCAAAAGATGCATCGATTGCATGGGTGATTACTTTGATAAATAGAAATAAAATATGTAGAAAAAAACACGATGACTGATTTCATGAATAACGGCAATTTCATTGGTAAAGATCTAATATATTCAGATGAACACCTGACGTAATGGAGTAATCTTATTTTTGAAAATAAAGTTGTTCATATTTTCACGAATTACTGTATACTATCTTAAATATTAATTATTCTGACATTAACAATCTCTAGCTATGAAGAAGAGCACTCTTTCGCCAAGATGTCGTAAATCGAAAACAAATACCTATACAAAAAAAAGTCGAACGCGTGACGTGACATATGTTTAAAAAAGAATGAGTAAATAAAGGAATTTGCAGAAAATGCAGAAAGATTGTCCAATAACTGTTTGTAATTATATAAATAAATTACTATATTTAATAAAGGCCTGATTCTTCCATCTCCCTTTCACTACTAATATACCAGACGTACCAGGGCATCATCCTCACTTGGTCAATATACCATCTTGTCATACGAAGTGATTCTCCTCTACATTTATTGTGCGCACGGCCAAAGTCTGGAACTCTATGTCAGTTTCTGTTTCCTTTCCACATATATCCCGTCTGCCGCCTAAGTAAAAGTAAGAGTGAACAGGCAGCTTCTGTGCTCTGTAGTCCTATAGTAGTCCTCATCTGTCGTTTACCATCAGGCGTGATCAAGGTCAAGAGCAGAATCATCAGCAAAAAAATGTAAACACGAACTCTCATTAAATAAATTCAATTCAATCTATTTTAGCCCTGTATTTTCATGTCAGCCAGTATTTTCATCAAATAGAAAACAGTTTCTTGACAAAATGACAATTATTTGAATGATTAAGGGGCCCCCTAGCAGTTGCAGCCCAGGGCCCCACAAATTCACGATTCGCCCCTGGGTGCTGTACTTCATAGATAACATAGAATAACCTGTATATTAAGTAAGTGCAGTGCTGGGCCTCATTGGGTATTATAATTATATTATTAATATTATAGAGTTTAATTAATACTATTATATTAAAACTATATAAAACATAAGGCAATATATGCAATAAATTAATGAGATGGGGATCTTCCACAAAAGTTAGATATATTATTATGGGTACCTGGTATATAACAATAATGGTAATTGTGTTTTTTGATTATTTATACAAGGTAAAAGTATACAACTACTACAACAATATACTATAGAAACAATCTATTGTTTCTGTATTGCTAGTCCCGTTTCTAGGTACCCTTTTTTGGGGTAAAATCATTAAATGACTTTCCTACTCTGGGTGTAGCGGACGGGAGTATTAGACTTCTATTAATAACCTAACTAAAACTGCGCTTGCCCAATCCCTTCTTCTCCCTGTTCTCGACTATGATGATGCAAGTTATCCAGATCTTACTGAAGTGCAGCTAGATAAGCTTGAACGACTCCAAAATGTTTGTATCAGATTCATATTTGGTTTGCGCAAATATGACCATGTGTCTGAGTTTCGCATTAAACTCAAGTGGCTGCCTATCCGCCTTCGCCGGAATGCTCATATATTATCATTACTCTACAGTATTCTCTTCAATCCAACAACTCCGTTTTATCTCAAAGAACGTTTTAAGTTCCTTCATGACACACATGTTAGAAATTTGAGATCATCGGAGTATTTCTCTAAATTCTATGGCTCATCGTTTACGGTGCAAGCTGTTCGTTTGTGAAATGTATTGCCGGTGTCAGTAAGACAAGCTCAGTCACTCGCTACTTTTAAGAGCTCGGTTGCTGATCATTTTCTTTCAAATTTATAAATATTCTTTTGTTTCCTCTCCACATGATTTTAAAGAACACATTATATTTATATATAATTAAACTTATGTACGAGGAAATATCGTAATACTGTGCCGAAGGGGATGATGTCATGGGCGGCCAATCTCATAAATGATTAGCCATATGCGTAAGAGATATTATAGTGCACAAGTATGTGCTAGCCCAATGGGACGGAAATATGATACGACCGGAGAGAGGTCAGGCGCAAGGCCAAGGGCTTAACGTGTTCTGCCGTGATTCTTTAAAAGGCAGTCTGACAATTTACTGATTTTGAGTTAAACATTGAGCGACATCAGGATAAAAGGCACGTCGACCTATCTAAACCCTTTTTCTGAAACTTATTTAGCTTTTGAGATATTTTTTTCATAAAAAGCTGTGAAGTGGTTTTGATACCAGTGCCAAATTTATAAAAACTCAAATCGATAAATTGTCAGATGACTGCCTTTTAAAGAATCACGGCAGTGTTTTCCGAAGCACGGGGGTATCACACCGTCAACTTCCATACTCCTATTATATACAGTTTGTAATTATAGACTGGTATACTATTATATACTATACAGGGTGGCAGGGACATCGACGCACAAACGCTTATCATGGATTCAGTACATGATTCTGGACACACCCCGCGTTGAAATTTTACGTCGGCTTTTTCTAAAATTTCAGAATTATGGACTGAATCCATGGTAAGCGGTTGCGATGTCCCTGCCACCCTGTATATTTGTAATTAAAGTCTATGGACTTTATTTTACTTCTCCTGCTGAAGCTATCGAATTCTGCTACTTCTGCATAGCATTAGCAATACATCCATTACAGATCCAACACTAGCTTATAACTTCACATATTACTTAGAAATATGGAGCTACAATGTGAAATAAATTATTATTGTTAAGTTTACAACAAAGAACACGTTGCTATAATTCATTTTTAAATCAGAAACATAAAGGGACAACACAAAGGACATGGTTGAATGAAATTTATGAATGAAAACGGAGGGTTTGTCAAAACTTTCTGATCTCTTTCACCTTGAAATGTTCTGAGGGGATGTGACAATGACAGGCATAGACGGTTATTGCGTAGGAGTCACGATAATGGACTGGGGAGTTATTGTCGCAACTCCTCCGCACAAATGAAAATTGGTTTTCTTTTTATCGGCAGACTACAAAACTGCAGAACAACAAAAAGGTTTCTAGGAAACTGTGAGTGATAGTGTTGAGGTGTAATTAGTTCAAAATATTGAAATATTGAGAGCAGAAGGGAGTGTCAGACTTCTACTGACTAAAAGTCCACCCTGTTCTTTTAGCTGCCCTTGCGTTCCGGGGTCGAAGTATCTTGTTAGAACAACCCCGGTTCCAATTATGTTAGGCTTTCATCCTAATCGGATGTACCAACTAGTGTTTTTCATGCTGTGATTGCCTATTTGACCTCCACAACTGCTGCTGCTTGCAGATTTTGCGGCTTCTGACTTCCCATACCGACTATTAAAGATGATAGTCGAGAGCGCCCGTGACCAATGGCTGACCGATGACGGCTACCCATCCACGGAGCGATTTCGGCATGCGTTGCTCAACCTTGATCGACCCGCATATAATAAATATTAAGTAAAACTATCTTGTTTAATATGATTCAGCTGGTTGAAGAATACAAGGCAGTATAAGAAGAGGATTTAATCACAGACATCCTTTTAGTACACATACATATCACAAGTTCTGGCCAACGCACTCAACTACGAATTTTTAGAAAAATGTTAAATTATTTGTCCTACAAAGAATGCTGGTTAACCTGTAACTGGCAACTGTTTGAAAGCTCAAAATGATTTGTTACTTGTGTTTAAAGTATTTTTTACCCAGAGGCTGTCGGTCTTGGAGTATTAGAATGGAGTCCTCCATTTGTCTCTCCGAGGTGACACGGAGTGCATAAGGGCAACATGACTTGCCTACTGGGCAACATGACTAGCTTCCTTCCTTGCTTGTCGCTTCGCTCTTGAAAGAGCGGTCGTGGTCACGTTGAGGCTTCCGCGTTGGTGGTAGGGGCGGAAACAGCTCTTCGCACGATCTCCCGTCATCTTTCCCTGTTGGCAGAGTGCTTGACATGACTAGCTAAGCTCGTTTAAATACAATTAGTGTTGCCCAAAATCAGTCTTGGTCTTGTTCTTGCATTTTTGCAAGACCAAGACCAAGACCAAGACCGCCTAATTTTAGCAAGACCAAGACTTACCTGCAAGATTTAAGCAAGAACAAGACCAAGCTTGCGAGACTCTTGCGTCTTGCAGTTAGTTCAGACTGTCATTTTCTTTGTGTTATTATTATTAAAATGAGAAAACTTACATTGCAAAAATTCAGGGGAAGGGCGGGCGAAGCGGGGGAAATAATGAAACTTAGGCATCTCTTAAAAGAACTATTTAGGTGTTCTCCGAGTTCGGATCGTTGTCCAGAGCCGGATTATTCGATGAGTACGTTAATCCGCTAGTTTTGACGGAGGTGCTGCTTAAAGTTACTACCACCAACAGTGATACAGGTCCGGCAACATCGCACAAGATTGAGTACACGCACAATATATGATCCATGGTTTTTTAAAATAAGAAATCAGCGGAAAATATTAAGTTGTTGTATTTAAGTTAACATAATATTTTACAACCTAATTTTAAATTTTAAAGTGATTTGTAGTACCTTATATTCAATGAAGGTCAAGATAACCGCCGTGCCGACAGTGGTGCCTTTGCCTAGGGTCAGGATTTCTTGTATCGATTCATTTATGCAGTTTTAAAGAATAATCATATCAGTGCATGAAAATGTAATCATATACATAAAACTATCTCGTATTGTTTTTCGTTAATATAAGTAATTAATGACAATTTATTATCTCAATAATTAAACTAAATACAGATACTGATTTAATTTGTTTTATATGTTTTAACCATATTTTAGCACATGTAAGCTTATTGAGTGTAAAATTTCATTAAAAAACAGACAGACTTTCGTGGGACACGGTAGGTAGCTCAGTTGGTTAAAGCATTGGCACGGATCGCCGAAGTCGTGGGTTCAGACCATGAGGTCTGAACACATAGGGATGATGTGTCAGTTGATATTTCGAATTTTTATTAAATTTATTAATTTGGTTGGCCTTTACTATGCCTATGTCAATTGAAGCCCAAAATGTACCTACTCTGTTACATTTTTCTAAAATCTGAACTATCATTTAATAAATAGCAATAGGATAATCGTGAAATTAACGATTATCCTATTGCTGTTTATTAGACTCTTGCTAGACTCTTGCGCAAGACCAAGACCAAGACTAGGAGCGCAATACCAAGTCAAAGACAGGTGTATTGATGCAAGACCAAGACCAAGACTGGCTAAGTCTCGCCTTGGTCTTGCATTTGGGCAACACTAAATACAATAAATTTTACTTTAATTGCTTTTCATTTCACAATTTATTTGACTCATTGTTTCTTAAGCTCTCAAAAGCTTATGTTGTTGAAGCGAAGGTCATAAAAAATAAACATAGCGTCTGGACGGAATCAATTTATTGTGCTACGCAAATAACACCAAGCTACACCTCGAATTCTTACGAACCCAGCTTTGGTATACAATTTAATAGCATTGTGATTATCAGTCAGACAATAGGCAGACACAATTTTCCCATCTCCTATCAAAACATTACTGACTAACTTCAGAAGGAGCTCTGCATAGCCTTTCTGTCTGTGTTCCTTAGCCGTGTACATGTGCAATAGGTTCCCTGATTCGTTGATAAGGAGCCAACATATCAAGAATTGGTTCAAGTAGAGTCCGTAACCATATTTGTTGTCAATGAGTAGCTTGAAGTATGTTGATGATGACGGGTAGCGATGAGGCCATGTAGAGTCGATTAAGTCCAGGTTATCATTTGTTAGAAGGTCAAATGTAATTCCTAGTGGTAGGCTGTAAAGAAAGAAAACAATGCGTTAGGTTTGCTGTAATAAAGGAGTTAATTTTGTTAACGGGACTGGTTAGACCCTTCATATGTTGAACTGACGACATTGTGAGGCTTACAGGATATTGAAACTGGCATAACTAGATTGGTTTTTGACGCAGTATTTGGTCCTAATGGAACAGTAACATAGTGGATCACAATGGGTTTCAACAGAAAGTTCTGAAAGTTACATCGAATCGGCAATTAAACCATGTGCAAAAAAGAATTGGTTCCGGACAGCTAAAAGATTTTCAAGCTTATATACGTAGGATATATTGCTCACAAAATAAATGGTTGAGAGGGCCGAATTGTTTTAGAGCCGCATCCGCGTACTTACCATAAGATGCACTGTGTCTGAACTGTTTGGCTTTTACCAAAAGACTGGTAACTTTTTAATCTTCTTTTTATTAAAACTTATCCCTACCTAGAAATTTCTTTTGTTTCCTGAGTGCATTTTTACAAACACCCAAACCTGGTGAAGCCATTTGTAAGCTATACAAATATTTATTCTGGCATGGGAATCGAACTCGTGACATGCAGCGCAGTGGTCAATCGCTCAACCACTACACCAACAAAGTCTTATACGCTGGGTGAGAGACGCACTTAGGACCAGGTTGTCTGTAAGAAATCGCCCTGTGCGATAAGACCACCCATTGTACACTAGTTTAATTTTTTTGTATCCATAGAAATATTGTAAGGTGTACAATAAAGTATATATAAAATAAATAAATGTGGTGATACTTGGGGAGACTTGTCTCTAGCAAGGTCCTGCTTTTAATAAAATGGTAACGACGATGACAGCTGAAAGTTGTTTAATAATAGGGTGAATTTCAACAAATGCCATTTTTTTATCATATCGGTGAACTTTTTCAATTTTATTTTTTTTGTATATATTTCAGGTTTTATGCAATCTTTAGGATATCAAATATCCCCAAATTTAATATCATCAACGTATCATTTAAGACTAAGGAGAAAATTCAGTTTGAATTCTGGTTTCCACCGATATGACAAACCGGCACCGATTATTTTTCTGTACACCGATATGATAAATTTATCCACTGAAATGATATACATATCCAGCGATATGATAATCTATCCACCTTTGAACATCAAAAAGGAAATAGTTAGTAGGTATCTATATATTTTTACAAGGGTGACTTAAAACTGAAGACCTGAACTTAGGGTCTTATGTAAGTAGATCATATCCGAAGAGAACTGAGTTCTTAGAAATCCAATTAAAATATATTTTTTGAAATTATGTGCCTATTTTATTATATTTACTATAGGTACTTAGAATTAAAAAAAAAGAATGTTATTTTTATTATCATTGTCTTTATTAAAATGAAGTATAAAAAAATAAAAAATCTTATATCTAAGGTTAAAATTGCAGAATACACATTTATTACTGTGGACGATCCAGCTAATTGTTTTGCCGTGTGTAGGTACACTTAAAACATTGTAGCCTTCTAGGTTTAACAATAATAAGAATTTTGTATTATAATTTTATATACCTAATTAATCAGCCTTTTAAGTTTAACATTAATCACAACCACACTACAATAATCACAGCCTTAATTATTACTTACTTTAATATTTTTTAAATCTTTGTCCTCAGTACACATCACAGATTACAGATCGTTTATATAATCTGTGATGTGTACTAACGCAGTAACGCAGCTATGAGGTCTTATTGGTTCTTGAGAAATACCAGGCTTATTATCTGGATTTTTCGGTAGCGATTCTGTTACACCATTGGTCACTGAAACACTTGTTTGGTTGTTTAGGGCAACATTTGCCTTAGCTTTTTTCGTCTGATAATATGCACGGGCACTGATTCGGACTGTCTTTTCTTAAATGCTCCTTTCTTAACACAGGATCGCTTTTGATCTTAGCTTTTCTTATTCTTTCCAGCAACCTCTTTCTCTTTTTTTCTCCTCCTCTTTTAGTTTTGGGCTCGGCATTCTTAAACAAAATTAAGCTATTATTATATTTTCTTTTTATCTATTTATTATTATGTACCTACTTACTATTTTTTTAACTAGAAAATATTTTCTAGAGAAACCTTCAATGCGTTCAATTGCTCCACCTCACCAACATCATCTCAGCCTATAGACGTACATTACCGAATACAGACCTCCCCTAATGATACATTTATACATCTTATACTACCCAGTGGTATCGTGGTAATGATTTTGGCAGTCTATGTAGGTAAGTATGTATGTGTCTGTATGTTTGTATGTTCCATTGTTTCTTTGTATACTTAACGAAATGACACGGGATCTACCGATATGATAAAACGACTCACCGAGATGATAAAATGATCTACCGATTTGATAAAACAATCCACCGATGTGACAAATCTGTGCGTTGATCATGAATCAAAACACCGATATTAGATATAAGACACCGATTGACTTTTTCTTATCATTTCGGTGTAAATTATCACATCGGTGGTAATAAAGACCACCGATTACAGCGATATGAGAACAGCGACGTGAGAAATAACACACTTTTTTGAAAATTAGAAAAAATGCATAATATCTACGATAAATTCAATAACAGACAATGAAGCTAATTCACTTACTACCTCTGTTAGAACCAAACAACAATATTAAAACTCCTCATTACACTAGAAAAATGCAACCACCGATAATATAAAATAATTGTCCGGGAGCAACTGAAATGGCGTACTTATGTTATTAGCGGGAATATGCAGCGATTTCACACACGTCCATCCTGACTACGCACTAGCACACACTAACGAGGGAAATACAATTGGGGTGGAGACGCTGTCGGACTCGTCGATGTAAAGTTAGATTTAAATTACTTTTGTCCAGCGATATGAGAAAATTTTGCAGGACCAATATGTTTGTACCTCTCAGTAATAATAATCGTTAATTATGTATTAAAATATGCTATATATTAATAACAAAACTAATATTCTATGAAATAGAATATCTTATATACTTAACTTACTTATTTTTATTCGTGTACAAGCTGTTTTGTTTGTAAAAAAAGTAGAGGGACAGCACCGATTTGAAAAAAAAATAGAGGTTTATGTATTTATTTCTACCTTTGTAATAGTCCTAGGCAAATTATATTTTTGCCACAACCCAATAACTACCTATTGATTACTAAAAAAAATAATTCAGAACAATATTCTTTTTTTCAAATACTAATTTCACCGTAGACAAAAAAATAAGTCATTTGGGAAATTCACCCAATAACGTTACGATTCCCCTAGCGATCGTCATTCTCCAATTTGAGTTGCTAATGTTTCATATCCAATGAACTGCACTGTACCACACATTTTTAATAAATCTTAAGTCACGTGACATCACAATGTTAGTTGAAACAATATTTATTTTATAAATAAATAAAAATAGAAAACTTTGCACAATGTATAAAAGAGTTTTGTTATTAATTTCCCACAAAAGTAGCACAATGCAATTTGAACAGTAATTTAATAGTTCTAAAGACTGAATTAGGAAGCCATACCAGCCATTAGATACTTTTGGCCGAATTATATGGCAATAAAAATATCCAAACGCGTTATTTACATACATAAGCATATTATGCAAAATCTGCTTAACAGTGACTTATGGAGATGTCTACGCAACATGATCATAAAATGGTATAAGAGACATGGGAACTGTCAATCAATATCCCAAGCCTTTTCCAACTATGGGAGGGTCACTTTCCAATCTCACCAGACGCAGGTAAGTACTAAGAGTTTGGAGTCTGGAAATCAGACCAGCCCAGTACCTGCATTAAATGATAGCCTTGGCAGAACTAGATCTGATTTCATCCCATCTGACGTTATGACCGTCAAAGATGTATGTAAATACAAATCGCCTATATATTTATGATGATATACTTTCCGAACTCAGAGCAATAAAAATATACTCTGATCGTCATCCATTCACGTATCAAATGTGGCAAACGTTAAATAACCTTTGTTTTCGGGGAGAAAATCATTAAATAACTCCTCCCATTCTAGTTCTGGTTTTGAGTCAGTAGAAATCTGACACAAGCTTTCGTTCCAACCAGTGCGGGATGAGTAATTTGATTATTTTGCCTTGCTGCTGCTCATTTTATCTTTTGCTTTTATTGTTCTTGTTATAACACTTGTCGTTGCGTGCGGCATTACTTGTTTATTTTGATCGGTATTGCAGAGGAAGCGGTTCTCATTCCACATTCTCATTTCATTTTCCGGCTTAATATCTTAACTAACTGTTGATGTTTATATTTTGATTAATCTTTTAAAAGGAAACTCGATCACTGGCTGCTCCTACAACTTTTGGATAGATATATTTTTACACAAGAAAAATGGGTTACCTCGTGAAAAATGCACATGTTAGAAATTGATTACTCTGCCACTTCGTCAAACATCCGAGCCGAAAGTACACCTCTTTCCACATCGAAACATCAAAACAAACTTACTTGACATCATCAAACGGTGTTTTAGTATCCAATATAAATGATGCTGAAGGCAGTATTAGCTCCATCTCCACATTTATATCTTCTAATATCGTCTGAATTAAATCAATAATATTGTACGGGGTGTACGGAATTATAAGATTTCTTTTCCAATCAATGACTTTTGTTTTTCTTAAAGCTTTTCTGAGGTTTTCCAAGTCGTCACTTGGGCATTGAATGATCACTTCATAAAAACCATTCTGGAACAAAAAAAATGACCAATTACATACATTGGCTTGACCATCTTGAACTAGGGCCATCTCACCGCCTTACTATTCAAATTATTTAACTTGACCAAATTTATTTACTAGCTTGTATTCAAATTCAAATAGACCGTACTTAGATAGAAAAAAGAAAAAAAATTACAACAGATCAGACACGCACATAAAAACAAAATAAAAATACAAAAAGTGTCGGAAAAGACAAAAGACATTTATTATTTACTAGCTTTTGCCCGCGACTTCGTCCGCGTGGAATAGTTACTTTGGGCTAACGTTAAATTTAACCCCGATTTTGAAGCATTCTTCATTGGCGCTCCGCTCCTATTGGCCTTAGCGTAATGATATATAGCCCATAGCCTTTCTCTATAAATTAACTATTTAATAAAAAAATAATTTTTCAATTCGAACCAGTAGTTCCTGAGATTATCGCGTTCAAACAAACAAACAAACTCTTCAGCCTTATATCATTAGTATCTAATAGATAGCTGTTGCCCGCGACTTCGACCGCGTTTCCGTCGTTCTTCGTAAAAAAAAGGTAGCCTATGTCCTTCTTCACGGTTCAGTGATTTTGATGTAACAGACAGATTAACTTTCGTAATTTAGTAGGGAAATATAATATGTCAATCTATAATACTGTTGAAAAATATCGCAATACGGAAAATATTATTGTTAATAGCTGTGTCCGCGACTCCGTCAGCGTGTAACTCCTTGTGTGTTATTAAGTTAATGTATTGGTAATATTGTTTAGATCATGTTCACATGAGGCTTAAGGACCTATAGAACGAAAATACTTCAGCGCAAAGCTTCCGGGTAAACTATGTTGAAATTTGACCCGTCCGGCACGTGAACATAAAGATTTCTAGAACTGCTAACCCGGGAAAGAGCGACGTACAACTGACCATGCGAGAAACAACTGACACCGAGATCTACTCCAGCAACACGAAAAGTCTGCCCTTGAGCCTTATTAATTGTCATTAACACAGCGATATTGGGAATTGCGTTCTTTTAAATTGGAATGGAAAATTATTTGGTATTATGGGAATTCTGGGAATAAAGACGGTTTCTCCTGCACCGCAACCTGTTAAAATTTGAGCCTCGATTATATTTTGTTGCAACTGGGTTACTTTTAGTCAAGTTCCATTGCCTAGTTGTGGTGGTCTTAAACGGAGCAGAATAATCGGAATGCCAATTTTAACTTTGGTGTTTCTATACCAATTTATATGATTCTTTTTTATGGAATAGTTAATAATGTTAACTTTTTCAATTAGGGGTGACTGAGAGTGTTATAAACGTAAGAGTAGACAAATATTATAATCAGAAAGCTTCGAACTCCTAAGCTATCGGGAGTTACACGTGTTATTATGAGTCAATCATAAAAGATAGACATATGCTGTCGTGGGATATTTTTTATATAATTTTAAGGAGAACATTTCCGTCATGAAATGATTTCTGTGTAGCTTTAACCATTAAGGTTGCACACGCGACGGAAGCTTAAAAAATGGAGTAATTTCTCCCGTTTTCCCAACATTTTCCTCCACTGCTCTACTCCTATTGATTGTAGCGTGATGAAAAGTATACTATAACCAGCCCAGGAGTATGAATAATAATTGTACCAAGTTTCGTTAAAATCCGTAAAGTAGTTTTTGTTTCTATAACGGTTATACAGACAGACAGACAGACAGACAGACAGACAAAAATTTTACTGATTGCATTTTTGGCATCAGTATCGATCCCTAATCACCCCCTGATAGTTATTTTGGAAATATAATTCATGTACAGAATTGACCTCTCTACAGATTTATTATAAGTATAGAAGATATAGATTTGTTATTAAAACATGTTACATTAACATCTTAAAAATAAGCCAATGTCCCACAAAACCGTTTACATGGTTTGTCTGTGAGTACAGATATTTACACACACATACATACACATTATACATACACATTATAGAAACATACACATACATATTTAAATAACTATAACATAAAAGTAAAGGAGAGAATGACATCACATTAATTATATTTCACAAAAGGTATATAGGGAAGTACATAATTATGTATTCTGCCAAACTGTAAAGACTGGCGAGTACAAATAACTGTAGAAAATAAAAATAAATAATACTTGAAAATATTCAATAAAAACAAAATTAAAAAATTATAAATGACTAATATACCACTTCTTGAGTGCTTTTGCAAATCTACTCTTTTTATTCTGATTTAAGATATCTGCAGGCAATGTATTGAGTAGGTAAGGTACTCGCTTATCTATTGTTCTATCACCAAAGTAATTATTTACTCTAGGTACATTAAATTTACCTGCAGATACTGTCCTCGTTGCGTGGTTATGGGTAACTAGCGAGTGACGCTCCCAGCTGCCATAACTGTTTACCAGGAGGAGATATTTATGCTTTACTCTAACAGGAAGAATTTTATAAATTTTGAAGAGCTTATAATAATTGTCTTTACATGAGTTTTTGTTTTATTGCTAACTAATAGCTTCAAAAATCTAATTTGCTGAGCTTCTAATAAATCTAAATAACTTTTAAATGTGAGTCCATAGCAGTCAAGAGCGTAACTTAGTATGGGGTCGACTAATTGTAGATATAGGAACTTGAGAGTGCTGGTTGGCACCTTAAAACTAAGATGGTAGAACTTACCAAGTAATATCCTAAGTTTTTTACACAAATACTCTACATGATTTGCCCACGAAAAGTTCTCATCCACCTTCATACCGAGGTATGTTACACATTTGGCTAGTTCGATAGGTTTGCAATCACAGTTAATCTGGTTATTATGGATACATTCAAAGTTATGTGTATAAATTGGAGGAGGATCGTTGGGTGAAAGCGAGTAAAGAGAGCGTATTATTACGATTTTGGTTTTTTCTGCGTTTAAAACTATTCCGTTGTCATGGGACCATTCAACTACTCTATTTACGTCAAGCTGCACAAGTCGACAAGTTTCGGCGAGGTCGGTGCCGGCACGAAGCGCACACAGGTCGTCCGCAAACATGTATGCCGAGCAGTGGCGGAGTACGCCGCACAAGCTGTTCACGTGCATCAGGTAGCATACAGGTCCGCATGCCGAGCCCTGCGGCACTTCGCACCTCATTTCCCTCACGTCGCTGTACGACTCGTCCACCTTTACACGGTAATGTCTTTTGGTGAGATATTCACGAAACCAATTTTTCAGCGGTTCCCCCACCCCACACTCCTCCATAGCATCTAACAAAGTATTTACATCCAACGTGTCGAATGCACGTTTATAGTCAAAAAATACTGCTACTACAAACTGCTTCTTATTTAAATTATTGTTAATTTCGTCACAAAACTTAGATAAAAGAGTGTTCGTACTTTTATTTTTTGAAAACCATGTTGGCATTCACTAATTCTGTAGGTGAAAGCTAAATGACCTTAAGTCCATTTTTTGACATTTTTATATTTTAAATGATACTTATTCAGAATACCCCAATTGATCAAATGGTAAAAGCCATAAAGTCCTACAGCCGCTAATTTCGCAGATGTAAAATTATAAATAACCTTAAGTCCCTAGACGTGAAAAAGTAAATGATCGTATGGTTACTTAATATTGTTCACCATTTAAAAAATAAATATAGATAAATGTTAAATGATTGTATGTGGGACTTACTGTTCTTTACCATTATGCTCGCGGGTTAGATTTGCGCGGGTGTATCGTACCTACGATTCCTGCCGCGCCCATGCGCATGCTCTCCCTCCGTTTAGTTTGATTTGTGTTTCGTGCAATACTAGACGTACTCGAAGACGTACTCGTGGCTGCAATCCCTCTCTCTCAAAGTGCACCTCAGCAATATCCGGGGTCTGCAAATCTCGTTGCAGTCCACCGCCGTCTCAAGACTGAAAAACCTACTCTTTTGTTTCTTTCGGAGACGCAGATCAGAAGTCCGTCAGACGTGTCGTATCTTTCATACCCAGGGTTCACCTTGGAGCACAATTTCAAACCACGTGCGGGTGTATGCATGTACGCCCGCGACGACATCTGCTATCGGCGTCTCCGTAACCTTGAGGACTCCAGGTTCTCGACGCTTTGGGCTCTGGTGGACACGGGCATGGACAAAATTATTTATGCCTGTTTCTACCGCTCGCATAGTGGAGATCAGTGAGGCGGCAGATGCGGCCTAGCAGCGGTACCCTTCAGCTCAGTTCGTGTTACTGGGGGACTTTAATGCCCATCACCAGGAGTGGCTCTTCCCGTACCAGTGCACGGATCATGCTGGGCGAGAGATGCACAATCTTGCGCTTGCATTAAATCTCACTCAGCTGGTCCAGGGAGCAACGAGGGTGCTGGATGTTGAGTCGCACACAGCCAATTTCTTGGACCTTCTGCTGACTACTGATCCAGATCGCTACTCGGTAACGACATCTTCACCGCTAGGTAGTTCCGACCACTGTCTGGTGAAGTCTGTATCCGTCTATTCCCCGCCCGATCCCAGCCTTAATGGCACACGGTGGGTATGGCGATACAAGTCAGCGGATTGGGATGGCATGCGATATTTCTTTGCATGTTATCCTTGGCAGCCTACTTGCTTCTCTTCAAATGATTCATCGTCGTGCGCAGACGCCGTGGCGGATGTTTTGTGACAGGGGATGAAGTACTACATTCCGTTCTCTGACCTAACAATGTCCGGCAAAGCTCGATCGAAAGCTTGGTTTGGCGCCGAATGTGATCGCGCTGAAGCGCTTAAACACGCGGCGTACCTAGCATGGGTCGATGCTAGAAACTGCAAAGCAAATGACGTGATTCAGATGAAGACAGCTTTCAACAGGGCTGCCAAGTCCTGTAAAAAGGTTTTGCGGAGGGCTCGGTTTGACCACGTTAGCCGAATCGCGAACAAACTTGCTTCATACCCTGCTGGCAGCAAAGCTTTTTGGTCCCTGGCAAAGACGGTTGAATCGAACTTCTGTCGCCCCTCAGTACCACCACTGCTTAAACCTGACGGGTCTCTGGCCCACTCCGCTGAGGAAAAAGCAAACTTGTTTGCCGCTCTTTTTGCGGAGTCTTCACATCTGGATAGTAGTGGCGCTCACCCTCCTGATGCTCCTATTGGATGCAGGACGTGTATGTCGGATATTCGCATCCAACAGAAGGACGTCCGTAGATTGCTGCGTAATCTTGACGTGAACAAAGCTAGTGGCCGGATTTTCTAGCGTATGCTATTCATATCTGGAGTGAGGCCATCGAGAAGCACGGAGAAGCACTTGCTGTCTCCCTTGACATCTCTAAGGCCTTTGACAGAGTTTGACACGATAGCCTTATTGCTAAGCTACCTTCTTTTGGTTTACCCACACAACTTTGCGTTTGAATTGAAGACTTCCTGAGAGATCGGTCTATTCGAGTGGTCATTGATGGCTGCTCATCTGGCCAATTGGCAATTAATGCCAGGGTCCCTCAGGGGTCGGTTCTCTCAGCAACTTTATTCTTGCTGCACATTAATGATCTGCTTATGTCCGGTACCTTTAGGTATGCAGACGACAGCACAGTTGCTGAGAGATATGTGTCAAGCGCGCGTGCTGGTGGGTCACAGATCCAGTCTCTCCGTGAGGACATGGTTGGGCGCTTGAACTTGTCCTTGAAGGCTGTCTCCGAATGGGGCGATGCCAACTTGGTCAAGTTTAATGCAGCTAAGACCCAGGCGTGTCTCTTCTCCGCAAAAAGGAGTAAATTCAAACCGTCTTCTACTTTCCGAGGTGTAACCGTGCCGATAACCGATCGTATCGAGCTTCTGGGGGTAACACTAACTTCTACCCTCAATTTTGGCCCGTTTATCGAGGCTACGGCTCAACTAGCATCAAAAAAGTTGGGAATCCTAGCAAAGGTGAGACGGTACTTCACACCCGAACAGCTGCTAAATCTCTATCAAGCCCACATTCGGTCTTGTATGGAGTACTGCTCACATCTTTGGGATGGATCTGCGAAGTACCAACTAGATGGGCTTGAGTCTATTGAGAAACAGGCCAAAAGACTGATTGACAACGATACACTGGTCGAATCAAAGCTCCAGACTTGAACATCGGCGACGAGTTGCTAGTCTATCGGTTTTCTATCGGTTACATTTCGGGGAGTGTGCGATGGAATTACACAATCTAATTCCATCAAGCCCGTTTCATCATCGGACTACACGACAAACGGCGATGCGCCATCGTTACATGGTGAACATCCCACTTATACGCACTAAACTTTTTGGGAATATCTTCATTGTGCGTACGGCTAAGGAGTGGAATTCCCTGCCGGAGTCTGTGTTTCTCGATAGCTATAACCTAGGGATCTTTAAGTCAAGAGTGAATAGGTTACTTTTAGGTAAGCGTGCTCCATCTTCGACCACATCATCACTTACAATCAGGTGATATGGTGGTCAAACGCGAGCCTATTATAAATAAAAAATAAAAACAATACTTAAATGAAATTTGAAAAAGAAGAGTATGGCACAATGAGTTACAAAACATCTTTTAATCAACAAGTATTCAAAAAGGTATCCTTAATAAGTGTTTGGTATTTTGAAATAAAACCACGAACTGATTGTTACACAAACACTATATAATGAGATAAGCACTTTAATAACACTGTTTACATAGGTTGCAGACTTTTGTATTAGGTTTAGACAATTAAATTGATTATATTTAAGTAAGAGGTAAGCGTGCTGCTTTGAGACACAGACGGAAGAGAGATAGATTATGTAAGAGTGAGACAACAATACAGTAGTAGGAATAGTTACTAAACATTCTCGCACCTTATTTTTAAAGTAAAGCTACATACTAGGTATAATATAAGAGTATTAAGTAAGTTTATACAATCATCAAAATTGAATAACTGAATTTTTAACAAAAGCAACTATAGATGTAAGATGTATAGGTATTACATACATACATAGTATAATAAGATTTAAAGTTAGTTTTACTATTACAGTATTTTGACACACAAGTTTACATACTTAATAATAACAAAGAAAAAACTTAATAGTAACGAAGAAGTACAACTTAATTATAGTAGCTTAATTCTAATTAATTTAGAACAAGTTTATTAGGTAATAAAATTAATTTATGAATAGGTCTAGTATATTCACTCTTAGAAGTGCGAATCACTGCTGATCTAACTAAACCATCAGTTTTATATTTATTGGTAGAAATAACTCTGCCTAAGGGCCAAAAGGTGGGTGGTGTATTCTCATCTTTAATTATAATAAGATCACCAGTCTTTAAGTTATTTTGTACCTGTAACCATTTATTTCTAGATTGCAGTTCCGACAAGTAATTACAATAAAATTGTTTCCAAAACTTTTGTTTAATTTGTATAATTTTCTGATAGATATTAAGTCTAGATTCGTTTAGGTCTAATAAATTGGGTTCAGGTAGGTCAGTCAAAGCTGTACCTTTGATAAAATGAGCTGGAGTTAAACAATTTAAATCATAAGGTAAGTCTGTTAATGGATATAAAGGTCTTGAGTTAAGAATACTTTCAATTTGTGTTAATATGGTATAAAAAAACTCATATGTCAACTTAGTGCTAAACAAGTGTTTCTTAAGTAAAGATTTTACTAATTTTATACCAGCTTCGTATATGCCACCCATGTGACTAGCTAGTGGAATTGTAAACTTATATTCTATACAGTTTGCAGATGCATAGTCCAGTATTGTTATATTATAGTTTCATTTTTAAACATTTTGTACAGATCATGTAGGTAATTCGGTTTTGGAACCTTTAAAGTTAGTTGCATTATCGGTGTATAGACAAGTTGGTACACCTCTCCTGGAGACAAATCTTTTTAGAGCACAAATAAATGATCGAGATGACATATCAGTCACCAATTCAAGGTGAATGGCACGAGTAGACAGACACACAAATAAACATATGTATCCCTTTGAATACTTGCAATTTCTAGTCATAGAATTTCTAATAGATATAGCACCACTGAAATCGATGCCTACATGAGTGAAGGCACGTGTTAAATTGACTCTAGGTGCTGGGAGACTTGCCATTTGCTGTCCACAGACCTTGCCCTGGTATCTAATGCATCGAACACAGGAGTGAATACATTTTTTCACCTCACATCTGCCATTAATAGGCCAATATTTCAATCTCATGTTATAAAGAGTGCATTGAATACCTGCATGTAATAATTTAGTGTGATAATGTTGTACAATGATAGACGTTATATGATCTTTCGCAGGTAATATAATACCTGTCTGTGCCTGATTGTAAGGTATATCTGCGTGTTATATACGACCTCCTACTCTTAGAAGATTGAACTCATCTAAGAAGGGGTTCAATTTCTTAAGTGGACTTGATGTAAATGTATATGATTTTACCTTGTTTGTGTTTATGTGTTGAGAGACATTTGTGTGAGTGGACTGTATTTCATGAATTTCCTTTGAAAATTAATTATATTGACATGTTTTTATTATAAAGTCATGTGCATTTTTTAGCTCAGAAATAGATAGATAAGAAGTGAGTTTGTTTTTATTTTTTATATTATTTATGAATCTAAATAAGTAGGCCATAGATCTGATCAAACTTGTGAAATTTGAATGTTTGCAAAAGCTCTCATAGAATGAACTATAATTTATATGGGGTGTTACCGAAGCAGTAAACACACCACTCTGATAAGGTGAGGATTTTCCTGGTTGAGCCTGAGTGAACTCAGTTGGCTGTGGTGTATGTGTTATAGGCCATGATGCAATATCTTGACACAACCATGATGGACCATGCCACCATAAGGTACATGACTGTAAGGCAGTTGGCATCACTCCCCTACTGATTAAGTCAGCGGGATTTTGTTTAGTGTTGACGTAATACCAATCACTTTGAGTAGTTTCAATAATTTGCATAAGGCGGTGTGTGACATAAGTATCATGTTTAGATTTGTATGGTGATCTAATCCAGTTGAGTACGATGGATGAGTCTGTAAAGAGATGTATTTGATTTATGGTAATTATATCTTTTGTTAGAGCAATAAATCTATTGGTAAGTTGAGCCAAAAGAAGTGCTCCACATAATTCCAATCTAGGGATTGATTGTTGTTTTTTAATAGGGGAGACTTTAGATTTGGCAGTAACCAAAGTACAAGTAGGCCGTTTGTTGGGATAAGTAGCCCGTAAGTACAAACAAGCACCATATTATGCTTTACTTGAAGAGTCCCAAAAACCTATTAAAATAATATTGTTAGGATTATCTGTAAAATAATATCTAGGTATTTGAATATTTATTAAATTATGCAATTGATTAATAAAATTCTGCCAAGTGGTTTGTATCTCCTGTGAAACAAGAGAATCCCAGTCAGTGTTCTGTTTCCAAATATCTTGCATCAGAATTTTAGCTAATATAGTGACAGGTGCTAAGAGTCCTATAGGGTCGAAAATTTGAGCTATTTGGGACAAAATATTCCTTTTTGTGCAAGGGATATTGGTAAGATGTGGGATAAAGACTTGAAGTGTATCTTCAGCAGGCAACCAGGTAATTCCTAAGGTTTTCACTGAGGTAGGTGGTGTAAAGTTATAAGTAGAAGTAGTTGAAATATCTATGTCTTTATCTTTCTGTGAAGTTTGTAAGGGTAGGTTTTTGAATGAAGGGTCTATGCTTGCTAAATAATTGTATAAATCTGGATGATTAGATGTCCACTTGTGTAATTTGAATCCAGCTTTGCTTAACAAGTCAATAAGTTCTGAACATAATTGAAAAAGCTTTTCTTTAGATTTTTCTCCACATAAATAATCATCCATATATGAACTATTTTTATACAGTTAACTGCCAATTTATGTGACTTTGTGTATTTTTCGGCTAAATATAACATTGTACGACATGCTAAGTAGGGTGCACTTTTTGTGCCATAAGTAACTGTGTCTAATTCAATACACTTAAGTTTCTCATTTGGAGAGTCTCTCCATAATATTCTTTGTAGTCTAGTTTGTTGCGGATTAATAAAAATACCACGAAACATTTTAACTATATCGCATGAAAATGCATATTTATATGTCCTAAATCTGATAATAATTTCAAATAAATCATTGTATATATTGGGACCTTCATACAAGATATCATTAAGAGATATTCCAGATGACGTTTTTGCACTAGCGTTAAATACAGTGCGTAACTTTGTTGAAACACTATCAGGTTTCAAGATAGCAAAGTGTGGCATATAGTATGTATTTAGTTCTGTAGGTGAGAAATGATTAATATAATGAGCATGGCCAAGATCTATAAATTCGTGAATAAATGCCTTATATTGTTTATATAGTTCAGGGTCCTTACTCATTTTGGATTCAAGTTGAAGTAATAATTTGTAAGCAATATTGAATGAATTACCTAATTCTTTAATCCTGTGTGTTTGAATAGGTAAGTTAACTATGTAATGTCCTAATTTGTTTTGTATAGTTGTGGAACTGAAGAGCTGCTCACAGTATTTATCCATGGGTGAGAGCATCTTTTTCTTAGAAACAGGTTCCTCCTGCTCCCAAAAAGATTGTAGCAATTGATCTGTTGAGTTAGAGGACTCAGAGGTAACACACATGCTAACATGAGCACTGAGCAAGGTAGCTAAGCTGCTGTCCATGGCAACTGGACCAGAAACAACCCACCCGAAAGCAGTGTCTATAAGATATGGCAGATTAGGACCAAGCTTCATGCGTCCAGATTGCATAATAGAACAAAATAGTTCAGCACCAATGAGTATGTCTATTGTACTTGGAATATAAAAGGTTGGGTCGGCGAGTGTTTGCGCTTGTTTGTAAGGAATAGGCCAAGTGTGCGTAGCTATGAATGTATGTGGTAGTGGCACAGTAATTTTATCCATAATAATCAATGAGAGATTGGCAGTGTAGTCATTATAGCGAGATGAAATAATGGCATTAGCACTCACTTGTGTTGGCTTTTGGCTGTTGCCAATACCTTGTATGAGACAAGCATTGTCTGTTAGTTTAAGCTGCAGTTGAGTAGCAAGTCTGTGGGTAGCAATGTTTACTTCGCTTCCAGCATCCAGTAGAGCACGAGCATTCACCCACTTTCCTGATGGGCCTTGTATGCGTATGATAGCTGTGGAGAGTAGAATTTGATTTTTATTAACACTGGACACTAGCACAGTTGAAGTTGAGGGATTGTTATGAGAATTGTTAGTATGTAATGACTGTGTACAGTCGAGCTGAGAAGTTGTAGAAGACTTCTGTGTTTGCGGTGAAATATTATTATGTAGTAGCACTTGCGGGTGTTCATTTAATGTAGTAGTAGGTAATATGTTTTGTGATGATTGGGGTATGTCTTGTAATGTAGTAGATGTATGACTGACCTGTAGTTGGTTCTTATCCATATGTATGCTTGTGTGGTGTCTACCGTGACACTTTAAGCATTTATATTTTGAGCACTTATGCTTAGATTCATAAGGCTGTAGACAATTATAACACAAGAGTTTAGCTTTAATAAGCTGTATACGATTAGGTATAGTTAGTTCTAGGTAGTGAGGACACTTAGACAAGGTATGTTTGCTTTGACATAATATGCAAGATAAATTAGATGTTGCTGATGATAAATGACTTGTTTTTACATTTGAATTATCGTTGGTTTTGTTATCATTTAACATCTCAAATGCTGTACGCCGTAAATTTAAAAATTCCAATAGTTCAGCTAATGTTGCTATGGTGTTTTCTTTTCTATTTATTTCCCATGCAGCACGTAAAGAGTTATCCAATTTTTGACAAATTAAAAATACAAGTAAAGCATCCCAGCTTTCTACAGGCAAGTTAATTGACTTTAATGAGTCTAGACTTTGCTGCAAGGTAACTAAAAAGTCTTTCAAGTTAGTTTTTGTAATTAAATTGAGCTTCGTTAACATAGCTTTGAAATGAAAGTTAACAACAATAGATTTGTTTTCATACCTTTTTGATAGGATATTCAATGCTTTTTCGTAATTCTCCTCTGTGATTAACAATGACGAGATAAGACCGGCGGCTTCTCCAGCGAGGGCAGACTTCAAATATTGCATTTTATTCACCACAGGTAAGTCCGCGTTGTCCACTGATGCGTAAAATATGTTTTTGAAGGTTGACCATTGTCTGATGTCGCCATCGAACCTCGGTAGTTCAAGCTGCGGTAACATGACACGTGGTTTTTTATTGTTGCACACATGCACAGTTGTAGAATTATGTCCAATGGATAGATTTGCCGATTGTTGTTGTGAATTATTTGTCAATTCCTCGAGTTTAGCCATTGTGCTGTAGTATCGTTCTTCAAAGGTTTCTCGTTCCAGTTCATGTGCTGACTGATGGTCAGGGTCAATGTCCGCTATTTCTATTTCCAACTGTATGTCTTCAAAGCGCTGAATCATGGCTGCCCTACACTATCTAAAAAGCCGCTAACCCCCAAAAGTATTTTTCGAGTAAACGTAAAAATAAGTCGGAAATGATTTTTCTACAAAACTACGCTAGCTAGGACGATGGTAAATTATTTTTGTGGGCATAGCTCTATTCACAATATATGTGAGGTTTTTTTAAAGTAAATAAAAGTATCTTTTAGTATTGTATTATATTTTAGTATTGTATATACAAGTATTGTGGTTTAGTCACTTTTTAACAAAGGATGGGAAAAAATATATTTTGTTTAACTGCTCAGCAAAATTGCTATATCTCGAAAAGTATTAATCGTAGGGAAATGATTCTTAGACCAAAAGATAGAGAATCGAAAGTAGTTTAAGTATACATTAAAAAGTGAAAAATGACCTTTTGTGGCTTAACGGCCTTTTAGATAGAGCAGGGCAGATGGAGCCGAGTTCCAATTTCCTGACCTCAAGATCGCGATTAGTGTTGCGGTCTTCACTGTAGCCATCGACGAAGTTCATGATTCTTGTTAGTTTTCCTTTTAGAGCACCTCTCTGGACCTTCAGTTTGTTGAGGGGCATTTTTTTGAAAATTATGAGAAATTGTGATGCACGTAGTACTTTTCAATATTGTAATGTATTTGTAGTAGATATTTAGATATGATTCACACTGATTTTCCACGATTTCTTTTTGCGGAGCGTGTTGTCGACTTGTCGTTTTTAGAGATGGCGGGGCAAGTCAAGTCAGAGCAGCGCAGCGGCGCTAGCGCATGCGAGTGAAAGAGAAAAACGATGTCCGGTGTACCGGGGCGACCACGGTCGCGCGCCTGTGAGGCTATTTTGTTGTCTTCTAGCTCCGTTGGTGGCGCTAGACGTTGAGAGCTCGTTCCGTCGCGTCGGTAAAACAGTCGGGTTTTACGCAGAGGTGGGCGTTTAAACGAAAAGCATATAATATAACATATTATTTAAAATAAACGAATAAGCAGACTTGTTTATAAAAGCATTTAAAGTTATCTGTTTATTCCGCTTTTTGTTAAAATTGAAACGCAACCGCGTTTTGATAATTTCTTTTCATAACCACGTAAGTAAGAACGTGCTCAAATGAATTATGTAACAACTGATAGATGGCGCCTGATTCAATTTTAATCGATAGTAAACAATGATTATGCGAAAATCGACCTTAATACAAAAACTTTAAGGTTTAAAATATTTACATCTTTTGTTTATGTGCTGAATCGCGTTGACTTACTCAAAATTGGTAAACCTAGCAAATTAAATATGCTTTCCGTTGTTCACTTTTAAAAGCGCCAATTTAATTTAAACGGGTTGCTTATCACTTATTTTGCTTTTTACGTTTAGTAGCGTTTCCTCCGCCCGGTGAAAAGCGTCATGTTTTGTGAATTTCCGAAACAATTTGATTAAAAGTTGTGACTCGGAATTGTTTACGTAAACATAAATAGTGTAAAACATTATTTCATGTGGTGAATTGTTTCTTACCAAGGAAATAATTCTGTGAGTTTTGGACTTGTATATAATATAGTTTTTACGTGTAGTTAATTGTGTTTAATAGGTAATTGTGTTAATAATAGTGTAAATAGTTTATAGTGTAAGTAATTGTGTTAATTTTGACTACTTTTTCTACAAAAACAAATTGGTGAGCTAATTAAACTGTAAATTCGAATAACTACTGTATCAAAATGACGAGTAGAAGTTCGAATAACATAATTTGGAACTTTTTTTTGAGAAATCATGCGACTAAAACAGCTGTGTGTAATTTTTGTAATAAAACTTTATCGTATTCCGATTTTAACATAATATCGGAATGGAGGACCCGGTTGTTGACGAGCAAAGTACCTAGAAAAAATTAATGTTCCTGAATGTGAATAAATGACTTGATGGTTTGAGGAAATAATGGAAATTTTGTAAATAATTAAAATGTACATATAATAGATCAATGAACTTTTAAGTACGCCTGAATTTAATAAAATGTAGTTTATTATTTGACAAGTTATTAATAAATACAGATCTTAGAATAATACTAACCTACTTAGTAAAGTTTCATAATTATATAATATTATTCATTCAGTCAGTCCTAAGCCTGCCAAGTACGAAAGAAAATTCATTGATTTCGTTTAAAAACCAATACTTAAACTTAACCAACTAAAAAAGCAAACAACATAATTTCATTATTTTTAATGTAAGAAAGTAAATAAGCGTATTAAGCAGTTTCCGTAAGTGACTTTTGATAAAAAATAAACGAATAAGTTCGTTAAAAGTTTTAAGTCGTTTATCACATCTTTAGTTTTACGTTGTATGATGTTGGCTTGGCGCTGGCAAATATGGCGGCTTATAGACGGCTCGAAGAACCAATTTTATGTTTGGTATTTTGAAATAAAACCACGAACTGATTGTTACACAAACACTATATAATGAGATAAGCACTTTAATAACACTGTTTACATAGGTTGCAGACTTTTGTATTAGGTTTAGACAATTAAATTGATTATATTTAAGTAAGAGGTAAGCGTGCTGCTTTGAGACACAGACGGAAGAGAGATAGATTATGTAAGAGTGAGACAACAATACAGTAGTAGGAATAGTTACTAAACAATAAGAAACAGAAAGAGATCCCTAGAAGACTTTGCCATGCCTATATTGCAGCCTATTCAATTAGGCCACAAACCTATAAGCACTAAAAAATTTCAAGATTCACAGAAAGCTCTGCAATGGATTCCACCCATTTTTCATAATTTTTATAATACATTAGCCCACGAGGATACAGCATGTGACTTACCAGAATAACATTAAGTGTTTTGTTTAATTTCATTTATTTTATTAAAGATTTTAAAATACAAAGATTTTAATTTTTATTACATAATACATATTACGTATAAGGTTATTTCATTTTTAATGTCATTAAAACTTTTTAATATATTTTTCTATGATGTTGTATCGTACCTAACTTATAAAATAATAAAATTTACTATACATTATTGATCCAGTAGAGACGTAAGTACCGTCATACTATAAGATATCTAGTAAAGCTTCAAAGTTAAAGAACCTTAAGTCCAATAATACAGCCTTAAAGAACTATATTTGTTAAAAAAATATCTCAATATAATAGCTTAAGTACCCATCATAATCATACTTTTTATTCGACAATGATACGATAATTACTTTTTATACTCTGTCGATTTTAATGACAAATTTCGGGTATGGACATCTTTAATGAGCTCTACTGAATACTTTATAAAATGTGACTTAAGGTCCTTCACTTTTCACCTACAGAATTATACTATTTTTTTGTAGATAATTCCCTAGTTGGTTAACAACACACTTTTCTAATATTTTATCTACACTCGACAAAATGGCTATTGGTCTGTAATTCGACAATTCTTTGTGATCACCTTTTTTAAAAATAGGACGCACTATAGCTTCTTTTAATTTTCTCGGAAATTTGTTGGTACTTATGCATAAATTAATTAAGAGTGCGAGAACTGGACTTACTTTATTTACTAAGTATTTAAGATCAGACATGCGTATGAGATCACTTCCTGGCGATTTGTTTGTATCCATACCTATAATCTTTCCGAACATCCTGACTGTTCACCGGTTGCCATCGCATACACACGCTCTTTTCTTTTACAAATGTGCTTCGTTCTAACCATTTTACATCACAATCATGCTTTGTATTTCCTTTGTAAATGTTAATGAGAACTTTTCACATATATCTTTTATGCTCCCTTGAACTTTAATATTATTTATTTAAGATTGTTTATTTTTACCCATCATAGCGTTAATTCTATCCTACAATTTCTTTATATTTTTGTTACAATCTATAATACTTTGCTTATCATATTTAATTCTACATATTGCTATTATTTTGTTACATTTATTTCTATATTTAGTGTATTCTAACCGTTTATTCATATTCTTTGGTTCATTATGCCATATTGCAAATAGTGTATCCCTCTCTAGTAATAACTTCTTATGATCTTCCGTAATCCAGCTTTTATTATTTCGGATAATTTTACTTGAATTTTTATTCTTATAGCAACACTCATAAACATCTTCGAATATTTTTCTAAACGATTCGTATAATTTAACCGGGCATTCAATCAGTAAGAGATCATGAAAATCTATAGTCGATAATTTCTCCCGGACCGCGCGATTATCTAGGACGCGACGCCGTCGCGTATGCTCAGTGTGTCCACGCGAGTTTGATACTTGCGCAGTTGAGCTCGTTGGTAATATTATGGCGTTATCTTTAAAGCATTCCCACTGTATCGCTACCGACACTGGGTAATGATCGGATATTTTAGTTTGTATAACGGCTGATTGAACTCGCGCAAAAGGTGCCCGAATAAATGTATGGTCTAAACATGATTCAACTAAGCTACCCATGACAATTTCACTCCGTGTTACTCGGTCTATGCATTTAATGAACCCATATTCAGCTAATAAATCTTCATATAAGAGACCTGTTTATCCTGTTGTTTGAGTAAGTTAATATTTATGTCGCCACAAAAAATCACTTTACTTTTAATGGGTATGTTAATGAGCAAATTACGAAGTTCATCAATAAATATTACAATTTTATCTTGTTTGTTTATCCTAGGTGGTCTATAAATAGAAATTAAATATACATATTCGTTGTCCTGTTTGAAAGTGAGAGATACGCACTCCGCTGAGCGCAGCTGTGTGTATATATATGACATATAATTATGTCGCACGTCTCCGCCATAAAAGTTAATTTCAGCAATGTTGCAAACAGTTGTAGTAGTTCTTTGACCTGGTGTTCCAATGCACCTTGACTGGTAAGTGACGTAGCAAAAGGTTCCAAACATACATTTAGGTAGTAAACAAACGTAGGTATAGTTCGATAAGTAACAAACGATTAACTCATAATATAATTTTTTGACCAGCAGTAGGTAATCCGTTGTTCAACTATCTAGGAGTCGGCTTCCGGTATAACTAACGTGACCATACGTCCCGCTTTGGGCCGGATTGTCCCGCTTTCAGGTTGTCTGTCCCGCTTTCCCCAACGAGAACAAAAATGTCCCGCTTTTACAAACAAACCAAAGAATGAAGTCATTATTATTGGTAGCCCTAGGCTACATTCCAAAATTGACTGGACGACCCTTCCCCAAATCATTTTTGATGGAGCTGTTATACCCTACTGTGACTCAGTAAAAGACCTTGGTAATTATATTGCTAAAAATTTGTCTTGGGGTGCCCAGTTGCAAGAAGTGAGCCGCAAACTGTTCGCCTCTGCGGGGTCTTTACGCAGATTGCGCAATTTCCTGCCGACTGCTACTAAAACTGCGGTTGCTCAATCTCTTCTTCTCCCTATCCTTGACTAAGCTGATGCAAGTTACCCAGATCTAACTGAAGTGCAGCTAGATAAGCTTGAGCGACTCCAAAATTTTTGTATCAGATTCATATTTGGTTTGCGCAAATATGATCATGTTTCTGAGTTTCGCACTAAACTCAAGTGGCTGCCTATTGCGCTTTCGCCGGAATGCACATTTTTTATCATTACTCTACAGTATTATTTTCAATCCAACAACTCCCTTTTATCTCATAGAACATTTTAAGTTCCTTCATAATCATGACACACATGTTAGATATTTGAGATCATCAGAGAATTTGAGACTTTTAATGCATACGCGTTCCACAAAATTTACGGTGCAGGCTATTCGGTTGTGGAATGGATTGCCGGTGTCAGTAAGACAAGCTCAGTCACTCGCTGTTTTTAAAAGCTTGGTTGCCAATCATTTTATTTCAAACTTATGATTATTCCTTTGTTTTCTATATACGATGTTAAAGAACATATTATATATTTATTTTATTTGTATTTATGTATTGTATTGTATATATATTTGTATATTTTTATTAGTTTTTCCGTTATTGACGAATATTTGTACAGTAGTATACTAATATAGCCCTCCCCATTTTAATTAAATCTCGTAAAGTCCTTCCAAAGGTTGTCTGGAAGATATCGCTCTCAGCGATAAGACCGCCATTGTAACCAATTTTATTTACAATATTGTTATTTAAGTGTGATTCTATTATTGGTGTACAATAAAGTATATTCTATCTATCTATCTTTATATACCTACTTACTTACTTGTCTACATTAAATTATCAACTGCCTCCGTGTCGAGTGGTTTAGGCGTTTGCCTTGTGACCCGGTGGTCGTGGGTTCGATTCCCGCGGGAAGCATACTTTGTAAAGTTGTTTCCAATTTGGCAAGGACATTGCAGGCATGAATCACCTGATTGACAGACAAAAAGATGGTTCCGTGCTTTGGAAGGCACGTATAAGCCGGTGGTCCCGGTCGCCAAATGGCGGTCGACAAAATAGACCACGTCAGAGGCCTTTGAGGCGGTCTAGAAACTCTGACACTAGGGTGTATGGGGTCGTTAGACCTTACTACCCACACGATAAGAAGATTAAATTATCACTAAAATCGCGCGGAAGACGGCAAGCGTAGACGCGGGGTTGGGAGTCAGGACCAAGCGAGAGTGAGCGACTGACATGCAAGAAATTTAGCGAATAATTACTAATCCTAACTCCTTACTTATATTATAAATACAAAAGTAAATCGTTTTGTTTCACGCCTAAATCGTTTAACCGATTTTGCTGCAGTAAAGTAGTTTTTTGTCGTGAAATTATTTATAAGTATTATTTTTAGGGTAAGTTGGTATAAGAATTAAAATGCCAGTGAGGATAAGATACCACAATTATTTAAAGTCACATTTTAAACCATAATTTGTATTTTTTTCTTAAATATGGCATCTTACACCGACTTATATTTATTTATATACAAAATTCCATGGGCGTCCCACTTTGACACGAAAACAAAATAGTCACATTAGGTATAACCGGATGCAGCAGAGTATTAAAATGTTACATGGAGCGACTGCCAGATTTTATAGCTTCTGACTACCGTAACGACTGTCAAAGATGTACAAATGACAGCAGGCCGCAGGGGCCAACGGCTTTACATGCTTTTCAAGGCAAGGAGAGATTCCTTGCTTTAGAAAGCATGTAAAGCCGTGTGATATGTTAAGATGGTCACCAATCCATGGATAGCCTCGGCAAGCGTTGCTTAACGTAAAGGATCAACTGGTGTAAGATAAGTTTTGTACTTTTTAGGCCAAGTAAATAAATAAACAAATAATAATTTACCTCATGGCGAATTGCTCTTATTAATTATTTATGCGAATAGGTACCAGTATTTTACAAGCAGCGACTGTTTAGCCGATTGCCACAGACCAGTCGTTGGAAAACATATCTTGCAACTACTTATACCTAACTGTTAATTGGTCCATGAATAATTTTACTGCTCTATTCTAAACTGCTGATTATGATGATACTAAACTGATTTCATGAGAGAACTACTAAGACTACAAAGACTAATTTTTGTAGTTTCTCTCATGAAATCAGTTATGTTTACAAACACATTACTAATGCTTTACTCATTACAATCAAGTCTTATTCATTTAAATCTACTCGTACACTAACTCGATCTTTGAGCGGTTTACAAAGTTAGCTCAGAGATTAGTTTAAAGTAATTCCGACAAATGGCAGTTCACATAAAATCATTATAAAACTTGTTACAAAATTCAGTCTTAATTTTTTTTTTTTTTACTTTTCACGTAGTTATAAAACATTAATTAGTCTTAATTATTTTAAATAATATCGTAACAACCTGTTATATGTTTATAGGACTAGCTGGCAAACTTCGCACAGCCATCTAATTCTTTTTTATTTTCCGTTGTTTCTCACCTTTTAAGCTTTTCTTGGACTTCCACAAATATTTTGAAACCTAAATTTTATAAATCGGTTCAGCTGATCTCGAGTTTTAGCGAGACTAGCAAACAGTAATTGTTTTTTTATATATACCCATAGATTTATCAAACTGTTGCAACTTATTATCAGTTTTTATCTGAATAAATATAATTATACCATCATGCTGTTATACAGTAATTGCGAAGATATGAAGCGCATATTAGGAATTTGAGTATATAGTTATCTAGTACAGTAGAGTACCTATAATAAAGAAACTAGCTTCTGTCGGCGGCTTTGCTCGTGTAAAATGTTATTTTTTCTACAAAAATACTTTCCAAAGTGTAATATACCTATCCTAATTTCATCAACATCAGTTTAATGGCTTAGACGCGAACAACGTGAAACAGACAGACAGACTGAGTAACATTCACATTTATAATATTAATAGGGACATTCACCATGAAACAATTCAGTTATTATTTATACTACATAAATTAGTTATTGTTATTTTGCACGGGATGAAGAAGCGGTAACCCATCATTATAATAATCCTGCTTTACGTGGAGACAAAATCACAAGTTACTAAAATAACTTACCTTTTTCAGTCATTATTACAGGAATAAAGAAATATTTTATTCGTTACTGACCTTTTCATTCACAGCTACCATTCCACTATGCACATCACCAAAAGGGCAATACACTTTAAAATCATAGTCTATCCCGCTATCCACCCACTGTTTCTGCATGGCCAGTACTAAGAAACCGGGCACTCCGTTGGGCCAGTTCTTTTTTAAGGCATTTTGAAGCTCGGGCCATTTGTCTGGAGGCAAACTTTGTAATGGCTCCTGCGACATTATCCGTGTGTGATTCTCACTGAGTTATAAATAGAATGAATGTGTGCTGCTCCTTTTATCTTTTGCTTTTATTGATCTTGTTTTAATACTTATCGTTGCGTGCGGCGTTGCTTTTTTATTTGATCAGCATTGCAGAGGAAATCGTTCTCATTCCATTTTATGACTTTATATAAGTCATAGTCTTTGCTAACTGTTGATATTTATATTATGATTTTTTATTTTTATTATGGACTAGCTTTTGCCCGCGACCCCGTCCGCGTGGAATAGTTACTTTGGGCTAACGTTAAATTTAACCCCGATTTTGAAGCTTTCTTCATTGGCGCTCCGCTCCTATTGGCCTTAGCGTAATGATATATAGCCTATAGCCTTTCTCTATAAATTGACTATTTAATTAAAAAATAATTTTTCAATTCGAACCAGTAGTTCCTGAGATTATCGCGTTCAAACAAATAAACAAACTCTTCAGCCTTATGTTATTAGTATAGATAGCTGTTGCCTTCGACTTCGTCCACGTTTCCGTCGTTTTTCGTAAAAAAAAGTAACCTATGTCCTTCCTCACGGTTCAGTGATTTTCATGTAACAGACAGATTAACTTTCGTAATTTAGTAGGGAAATATAATATGTCATTCTATAATACTGTTGAAAAAATATCGCAATACCGAACCGCACAATATTATTGTTAATAGCTGTGCCCGCGACTCCGTCAGCGTGTAACTCCTTGTGTGTTATTAAGTTAATGTATTGGTAATTTTGTTTAGATCACGTTCACATGAGACTTAAGTACCTATAGAACGAAAATACTTCAGCGCAAAGCTTCCGGGTAAACTATGTTGAAAGTTGACCCGTCCGGCACGTGAACATAAAGATTTCTAGAACTGCAAACCCGGGAAAGAGCGACGTACAACTGACCATGCGAGAAACAACTGACACCGAGATCTACTCCAGCAACACGAAAAGTCTGCCCTTGAGCCTTATTAATTGTCATTGCCTAACACACCGATACTGGGAATTGGGTCCTTTTAAATTGGAATGGAAAATTATTTGGTACTAGCTTTTGCCCGCGACTTCGTCCGCGTGGAATAGTTACTTTGGGCTAACGTTAAATTTAACTCCGATTTTGAAGCATTCTTTATTGGCGGTCCGCTTCTATTGGCCTTAGCGTAATGATATATAGCCTTTCTCTATAAATTGACTATTTAATTTAAAAAATATTTTTCAATTCGAACCAGTAGTTCTTGAGATTATCGCGTTCAAACAAACAAACAAACTCTTCAGCCTTATATTATTAGTATAGATAGCTGTTGCCCGCGACTTGGTCCGCGTTTCCGTCGTTTTTCGTAAAAAAAAAAGTAGCCTATGTCCTTCCTCACTGTTCAGTGGTTTTGATGTAAGAAACAGATTAACTTTCGTAATTTAGTAAGGAAATATAATATGTCAATCTATAATACTGTTGAAAAATATCGCAATACGGTACCTCACAATATTATTGTTAATAGCTGTGCCCGCGACTCCGTCAGCGTGTAACTCCTTGTGTGTTATTAAGTTAATGTATTGGTAATATTGTTTAGATCACGTTCACATGAGGCTTAAGTACCTATAGAACGAAATTTTATACCTTCGGGCGAGAGACGCGTCGAGCGCGGCGACCGATTCTCAAAAATAATCCTTATAGCATTATTCAGTATTCACGCGCGATGGCTTATTATTAGCGTATTTCATGTATAACTTTGGTGTTTCTATGCCGATTTATATGATTCTTTTTTATGGAATAGTTAAAAATGTTAACTTTTTCAATTAGGGGTGACTGAGAGTGTTATAAACGTAAGAATAGACAAATATTATAATCAGAAAGCTTCGAACTGCTAAGCTATCGGGAGTTACACGTGTTAACGTGTTATTGTGAGTCAACCATAAAAGATAGACATATGCTGTCGTGGGATATTTTTTATATAATTTTAAGGAGAACATTTCCGTCATGAAATGATTTGTGTAGCTTTAACCCTTAAGGTTGCACACGCAACGGAAGCTTAAAAAATGGAGTAACTTCTCCCGTTTTCCCAACATTTCCCTTCACTGCTCTGCTCCTATTGATTGTAGCGTGATGAAAAGTATATTATAACCCGCTCAGGAGTATGATAAATAATTGTACCAAGTTTCGTTAAAATCCGTCGAGTAGTTTTTGTTTCTATAACGGTTATACAGACAGACAGACAGACAGACAAAATTTTAACTGATTGCATTTTTGGCATCAGTATCGATCCTTAATCACCCCCTGATAGTTATTTTGGAAATATATTTCATGTACAGAATTGACCTCTCTACAGATTTATTATAAGTATAGATTATGGGAATTCTGGGAATAAAGACGGTTTGTCCTGCACCGCAACCTGTTAAAATTTGAGCCTCGATTATATTTTGTTGCAACTGGGTTACTTTTAGCCGAGTTCCATTGCAAAGATGTGGTGGTTTTAAATTTCGGAGCAGAATAATAATCAGAAAGCTTCGAACTGCTAAGCTATTGGGAGTTATACGTGTTATTGTGAGTTAACCATAATGGATAGATATATGCTGTCGTGGGATATTTTTTATATAATTTTAAGGTGAACATTTCCGTCATAAATGATTTCTGTGTAGCTTTAACCATTAAGGTTGCACTCGCGACGGAAGCTTAAAAATTGGAGTAACTTCTCCCGTTTTCCCAACATTTCCCTTCACTGCTCTGCTCCTATTGATTGTAGCGTGATGAAAAGTATACTATAACCAGTTCAGGAGTATGAAAAATAATTGTACCAAGTTTCGTTAAAATCCGTCGAGCAGTTTTTGTTTCTATAACGGTTATACAGACAGACAGACAGACAGACAAAAATTTTACTGATTGCATTTTTGGCATCAGTATCGATCCCTAATCACCCCCTGATAGTTATTTTGTAAATATATTTCATGTACAGAATTGACCTCTCTACAGATTTATTATAAGTATAGATAGATGAGCCCAGTCTTGAGTTCGATCTCACCTGATGCTAATCGATAAATGAGGTCTACGATGGGACGAGTGAGCCCATAAGATGCCTATTTATTCTTGCTTTAAAGGTTGAAAGGTCAAAGTGGTATTGAACACAGAAGCCGGTAGATTGATTATTCTATTGACATGGAAACTTGATCACTGTCTGTTCCTCCACAAGATATAGGCGAAGTTTGCTCTGCAGCGGGACATTCCCATACAGTGTGTTTAATATTATTATAAAGTAGGTAGGTAACAACTAACAGTACAGTTTTAATTTATTCTAGCAAGTTCCTAATACCCTCTTCGTTGACAACAAGGACACATTAGTTAATTCATGCTGATATTAAATAAATACCAGTAAGTACATAGCACTTGCATAGCGATAAGATAATTTTGCAGCCGTAATTCAAGATAATCAGTATTTCAAATATTAATATATATGAATTGCAGGTCGTGTTGTTGGTATTTTCCATTGTTAATATGTTTTAGATAAGCTGCTTATCAGATGATGATCATCTTCGTCACTGCACAAAAGACCGACTTCTGAAACTAATTATTGTGCATTGGGATAACCATTATGTGATAAAAGTTGGTCATAATCAAAATTAATGGTCTTTAAGTATCTCACTACCGAACAATGTATATATCACTAACACGATAGATACATATATTTAAATAGTTATTTTTTTACATACGTAAGTAGGTAACGAATAAATAAGATAATAATTGGGAACTTGAAATTCTTGAAATTCTACGCCAAAGGGATTCATACTTTGGAGTAGAATTTCAAAAATTACTTTGCAATTCAAATCAGTCAACATTATTAATGGCGTACCACGGATATGTATCATCTACATTACGATACGGGCTTATATTTTGGGGGAATTCGCCCGATAGAGAAATGGCGTTTAAAGCACAAAAGAAATGCATAAGGACAATATGTGGCATTCAAAGCGCAGACAGCTGTAAGCCACATTTCCAAAAACTTCAGCTGCTTACACTTCCCTGTCTTTATATATACGAAGTGGCAAGCTATGTTAAAACAAATATGCACCTATATAATCACCCAAAGACTTTACGCCACAAAAATAAAATATGCACAATACCACATAAAAAAGCTATTTTTAATAAAAACTTTCTTGGCATGGCACCCAAAATCTACAATAAGCTACCTGAACACATAATCGAAATTAAAAATATGGATCAATTTAAAAAAAAAAAACTACACGATTTTTTAGTTGCAAAATGTTACTATCATATTAATGATTACTTAAATGAAAGGTGCTAGGCCTACTACATCCGATTTATTATATTAGGGAAAAATCATTAGCTTTATGATTATGAATTGTCAATTAATTATTTTCAATTTGATTTGTATTAGTTTTAAATTAGACTGTGATGTAATATTTTGAACTGAACTATATTGCTATTTGAATTATTTAGAATTTAACCTATATTTGCTTGTAATTTTTTTTTAATATTTTTATTGATTTATTTTTTACTTTGACATTTAATTCTTTATTGGTTTTTTATTTTAATTTGACATTTAATGTTTTATTGATTTTTTATATTATTTTGAGATTTAATTTTGTATTGATTTTTTAAATCTAATTTTGACATTTTAATATTACTATAATAATTTCATAACTATGACTCACAAGGCTAACATCTAATTTTTTACCTTGTACCCACTTTTTATTTGCATACCCATGTGATGGTTAAACATGGAGAACTTTATTATTTATTTAAAAACAAAACATGTATATTTTTTACCCATGTTTGCAAATTAATAAATGATTTATGATTTATGATTGCTCACTTACGTTAGGTACCTATATCAAAGAAACAAATACAACTAAAAACCGAATACTTTGTATCCCTTCCTTAAAAAAGAATAATCCTATTTCAACTAATTCAACTTAATTAGGTTGCATATTTTGACGAAGTAAGTAATTTATTGGTCGATGTTTTCACCGAAATGGGTCTAGCAAATACCAGTGCAAATTCCCCACAACTTGATCTTATTACTAATGAATCTTTTCAATTAAAATCTCACCGTGAAAGCTTAGATGAATATTGACGGCGTGTAATGTCACCCAGAGGAGCAGACCTCATATTTATTGAAAATATATAAATAAAAATCTTTTAAACATAAAAAAACCGTCCAAAACAACACGGCACGGTTAAAAATTACTTTTATTTCGGAAGTCGATGTCAATAAACGAAAATATAAAATCAAAGACACCGACTACTGAAATTACAATTGAAAAGATTTCATCTTGTTTTTTAGTGGGTACGGTTTGTAATTTATCTAGTTATAAATGCCTAAATGTCAACTACTTATCACTTTTTACAAAATATTGCTTTTCCCGATGAAGGGCCGTTAATTGTAAGTTGAAGAGTACTCCGGGTACTTCACCATCAGCTCCACTTCACCATATGCATTATGACGAGCATTAAGCAACCATATTCACGTAATCGAATTGCAACCCATGAAATATTTATTATGAAGTAGTCCCGGTGGCCATCTGTGGTCTTCATCATCAGTTTCACTTTACCAAATGGTGCTTTTCGAAAGTAACTGCACAAGTTATAATAAAAATTACCCAAATCGCTATAGGTGAATCTTTAATATAAATTTGGAGGGTTCCCTTGTTTTCTCCAGGATGATAAATATGTACACTTATGACAATAGGACCAACTGTAAAGTAGCAAAAAAAAACTAAATTTGCCCTTTTAAGCCAAAAAGGAATTTTCCAAATCGTTCGAACCGTCTTCTAGTAATCGGGGAACATACATTAAAAAAATCTGAAATCGGTTAAAATGTGACTGCTGCCTACATTGCTAGATCTTAAGTACAAAGTGAACTAACTTTGTACTTAAGATCTAGCAATGTGGGTAGCATTCACATTACTAGCAATCTTGTTAACCCCCCAAATAAACTAAATTTGCTTGTGTTTGGAGTGAGTACACGGCAATAGTGTAATAGGTGAGGTTCGAACCCGCGACCTCTCGATCTCAAGTCCAACACCTTAACCATTAGGCTATTGAAGCTTCGACTTTGTCAGCAGATTAATCAAAATTTAGAGATTCTACATACTATAATAGATTATCAGCAGATGGTTTGTTAGAGGATTATACAAACTTAGAAGATATTAAGTATATAATTATTTTTATGAAAAGTATTATTGTTTTAATTTCAGCAACGTTTGTCGAGGTTGATAAATTCGCTACCAAGGTCTAAAGCCAAAACAATTGATACCAATCTGCTACTGGGTATCGTTTTATTGGGAGGCGAAGGTCTGATAGGGAGATGCTTCGTTTTATATACTAGTAACTAGGAATAAAAGGTAATAAAGGCTATATAGATTATTTGTATTTCACGATTGTTTAAGAGCATGTTTCGAAATTTTCCGAGTAACTAATTGTAGTGAAAACACAAAAAAAAAATTAAACAATCATTATCGTCTTATTTTAGTTATATTGATAGCATTACAAACATAATCCTTTTGCTTATTGCATTTAGTAGAGGGTAGAGAGCGAAAAGTTGGAAATTCATAATTTTGTTCCGTCACCATATTGCGATTCATGTGGAGTGGTTGATGATGTCCTTCATATTTTGATGGAATGTATCCGCAACGAAAATACTAGAGTAAGTATTTTTGGACCGCTTAAAACAAACGACATTTGGCATTTGTAACGCTATGCTTGCTTTTCCATTATCCAATAAAGCGAAACTCATGTACAAACTAATTATAAGTAGATCGTAAGCTAGTATAAGTAACTAAATGTTGTTTTTCTCGCACTGGGCGATGTGGTCGCTAAGCGACAAAGCCCTTTATACAAATAAAAAAAAATAAAAAAAAAACAAAGTTATAAAGCTTTAAAGTTGAACAGGATAATAATAGGGTAGCAAACAGTGAGCCAATTCTGAATTATTCTAATCTGAAAGTGAACACATAATTATGTTCACTTTCAGATTTTCTAAACGTGCATTAGGTGAAAATTTTCTAAATCTACATTAGGCGAACAGCTAGCAATACTTAATCAAGTACATATGTTAATATGTAATCCTAATATGAAGCTTACAATAGTAACTCTATTGCAACAAATCATACAATAAATAAGTATATATCTGATATAGCAAGTATAGTTATTAAACATTTTTGAAAAAAATCAAGAAATCAAGGGTTAGGCGTCTTCTGGATGCAAATACACTAGTTGTAAAAAGATCAAAATTGTGCTGTTACACTTCCCTTTTTTTTAATCACTCCCCCTCACTATAAATTTCTCCTGTATCGTGAGTGCATTTTTACAAACAACTAGTCCCGTAACAAATATTTTTAGGACATACAAACATTTGTTTCGGTACGGAAATCGTACACGTGACGCCCATCGCAGTAGCCAATCTCTCAACCACTGTGCCAACCATGTCGTCTAATATAATAACTCCCTTTAAACACAGTTTAAAGCGAAACAACTTGAAAACCAAAGGGTAAAAGAAACTAATGTACCGAAGCACAAACCTGTGGGTTGGTTTAAATTTCTTGACCTCCGTCACTTTATAAAGTTGGTAGAGAATGTGACAATGACGGACATAGACAGTTATTGGCTCGGAGTCGCGACAATGGACCACTTCGAACAACTAAACCTTTCACTAAATTGAGGTTAAATGAATATTGATTTTCTTTCTGGAGATAGTTGTTGAAGTTTTTCTTTTGTTTTGGGGACTGCGATGAATGTTGTGGTGTTATAGGTGTAAATATGAGGTCATTGCCTATTGGTGAATGTTTGAAAGAATAGACTTTATATGTCGTTCTTTTTTATTGTAAGTGGGGATGTTATTATATTGCAAAATGTTAGTGTTGTGTAGTTTTTGGTGTTATATGAGCGAATAAAATAATTCTTTGTTTGCTAGGCAGCACGTCATGTGATATATTTTCCTAATATTCTCTAATATTTTAACATTTGTGCATTTTTATTACTCAGTATAGTAAACACACATTATGCCATCTTATCTGTCGCCGTAGGCGATATCAAAAATAAAACGCGGCAAATTCAAAATGTGGAGAGAGTTGCTAAATCTCTTTACATATACAGTAGGTACTTAATACAAGTTAATGATGAGAAGAATTCAAGTTCCCTTTTCTCTTCTTCTTCGCACTCGTACACTCTTGACAGAGTGGTTGTGGATATATTCATGGTGTATTGGGCATGTGAGTGGGTCTACATCTCTGTCTTGCTCCTCTTGCTAATGATGGCAGCTGCAATCAGGTGCCACTTTATTTTATTTTATTTTATTTTTTATTTTATTAGGAATAACAAACAGTCACATAATAAAAGATATACAAAATATTACAAAGAAACTACAATTAAGTAACCAACAGCGTTATCCACAACATACCCATGAGAAACATAGTACGCGCTGTAAAAATAATAATGAAATGAAACGAAAAACAAGATTAACAAAGATAGTGCACTAACAAACAATGAATGCAATAATTAAAACTAAGATTCGACTACAAGACAAAACTAATAGTGTAAAATATGCCTTTTTTCTTGCCAGTCATCTGCACTATAACATGCTCAATATTACCCTGTAGATTTATAGAAGGATTTATTCGGACCGAATTAAGTGTTTTCAGAACTGCCACTAGGGTTCCCCTTCCTTCTTTCTTTCCAGTAGCTTCACGATCCCGGTCGCACCTATACACAATATAGCGCTCATCAATAAATTCGGCATCATATATCTCTGGGGTAAGCCACGTTTCCGTGAGCACAATAACGTCATAACAATTAGCCAATATATTTACGTATAGCATTTACAGTTTGGTCCGGATCCCCCTACAGTTCTGATAGTAAATGGTAAGAGATTGATTAGTCATTGATGATTGGGAACGCTACCAGTTTAATATATTATATTATAATATAGTATAACAACCCTTAAGGCTTTCAGTGAAATCTTTATCATAACACCTATATCATATGGGGAAAGTTCTACCTCGTTCAACCACAGGTCACGTATGATTGTATGTTGGTAAAAAATATTAGTATGTATGTAATGCTGAGCTTGTGATTTAAGAATAAATTCTGTATCATGTTCACAAACGGACCATATATTACAATAAGTAATTTTCAAATATAATAATGCATTATACACGTATAGCACATGGCTGCAGCAAACTTTATACCATAATATTACATTGCATACGCCTTACTTTCTCCTCAGAAAGTAATAAATAGTAAAATATGCGTCGTATCTGCGCTTAACAGCCACCGCTCGGCATAAAGTAGGGACTCTTGTGCGAGTCCGAGCATAGCTCTGGATTTCAGTAATGAGATCATTAGATGACGTCGACCGGAGTAGCATGAAAAGCGATTAAAATAATATCCAGTATTTTCTGATCAGCTCAGCCAAGGCCAATGGTCTGAATGAAAAACGCTCACTTAAGTGGAATCACAGAAAATAGAATAGGTGACCAATATAAGGCTCTCAATAATGTATGTTAGTTTAAAAGCAATGTAAAATCCAATCTACCATATTCTTACCAACCTAGAGTTGATTTTCTATCTCGTACAAGTCCGTCATGTGGAAGCAATACGTCTATAGAATAGCATAATCAGCCTGTAACGTTCCCGCTACTGGGGCACACGAAACGAATGAGCAATAAGTCTGTATTAACCAATCAATCATATCTTTTTATTTTGGACCATAAAATCCATAAAATATAAGTAACTTATACCTAATAGCTTATTATTATCTATAATATGTATGTATTTAGAAATATATATGTATGTTTATCAGTTGTCTAGTACCCATACCACAAGCTCTGCTTAGTTTGGGACTAGATGGCGCTGTGTGAAAAAAGTTGTGGAATATATATATATATATATATATATCTAGTGTTAGTACCCATCACCCTCCGCACAAACTGTTTCATAATAGGAGAGGACACCTTGTCACTCCCATTCTCAGGATTTTTTTTTTGGATGCTGTTCTTCTGTCCTTTATTCTTCTTAGAAGTGAAGTCACAGTCCACCACGCAGGCACGTGCTGGTTGGTGGATGTCACATATCTTTGGATTTTTCGGCCCCTAGACATAATAACTATGTGTACTCACGATGTTTGTATTCACCATCTTGAGAGTAGTAGTAATGATGAAAATTACACAAAGTAATGGATTGGGTTCGATCACACCACCTACATCTTTTAATTCGTACCTAGACTGCTCACCTAATACACGGTACGTAATTAAGTTTTAATACGTTTATCGTCAATCAATTAAAAATTAGTCTAAAACATAAATAGATAGAGCTAGGCAAACTTGATTTTAGCTTAGAAATCTATACATTAGGTACTCTTTTAACCACCAACCAAGGCCTGATAAGTATCGATTGATTTTTTAAGCTTAATACAATTAGTAATATTTTTTTTTAATGTCGTAATGTTCTAACACCGTCCTTTTTTTGGTCGAGCGTTAATAAACTACCAGCTGAACTAGTTTTCTCTCTCTCAAGTAGAAGAAAAGATCAGTCAATACATGTATAATTTATCCTTGAAGTTTCATATATTTAGTAATCATTTTACCGAATTCGTCGCTTCGGCGGACCGCTTAATAAATATCAGTTGATTATGCATTGAGACGATAACTACATTGCATCTTACATATCACATTTATTATATTGAACATAAGCTAACTCCCAAATTGAACGAGGGAGTTTAGAGTTTACTGTTTAACTCACATGTGGAACGAAGAAGTTAATTATAGAATACTGAATGTAGCGAGGGATTCCAGGTAGCCCGATGCAAAGATATCTGTATCCCCGAGGAGAATATTCTACTTTTCACACCTACAGGAAAATAATTGAAAACCAGCCACGGGGAATGATGTTTGGCTACAATTTAGATTTCGCAGTAAAACTTTTTATGTAAATGTTTAAATAAGATTATATGTATATTCAAATCACTTTATTAACAGGCAAGCAATACCACTGTACTGAATTTAATTTTGACTCTCCGGACAAAATTACTTGCTTTTAGTAAGTTTTAAATTAAATGCATCTTTTTCTTTTTTCTCGGTGGGAAAACCTCCCGCTCTGGGTAGAGCGGAAGGGAGTGTCAGACTTCTTCTGACTTACAACTCACCCTGTTACTTCAACTGCCCTGACGCTCCGGCGCCTCGGTTTCTCGTTAGAACATTCCCGAAACCACTGCAGGCAATGGCCCTATAGTCCGTCACTATTGCTGACAGCTCTTTGAGGCGCGCGTGGAACAAAACGCGCTGGCGACCCGGGCCTAGTCCTTACCGGATGGTGAGCTACCCCTGCTCGCCGTCCGCAAGCCCGCGCCTACGGTGGCAGGAGATCTGATCGCGATCCCCGACGCCGCCGCCGTGGTGTCTTCCGCGGTGATTGGGGTGTGAAGAAGAAAGTGGTCTCTCCTTCACGCGTTTGGCCTCCTCCCTTGCTAGCTTGACCGCATTCCATATAGTATACCCCCTCGCCCGGCACCATGGCCTAAACCAAGGCTGGTTTTATTTTCTTATCAAACTTTACTTTTACCGGATAACCTGTAAAAAATACCATTATAACTAGTAATACAAACTATTGTTAAATAGAAGGTTTATTTGTGTCGAAGATGACTTTTTGTCCTTTTTAGGGTTCCGTAGCCGAATGGCAAAAAAAGAACCCTTATAGTTTCGGCATGTCTATCGGTCCGTCTGTCTGCCCGTCCGTATGTCACAGCCATTTTATTCTGAAACTATTAGGACTATACATGTAAAACTTGGTAGGTAGATGAATTCTGTGAACCGCGGGTATCACGTCGGGTTTCTGAGATATCCTAACCTAAAAGTGCAAAAAGTACCGTTTTTGCCCGATTTTGAGGTTATGTATACTCACGAATTACTTTTTCTAAAAAAGTAAAGGTTACCATATTAAAGAACAAGTCTTCCTCTTTCAAATGCCGTTGAGTTTGCTCAAGTATTGAAGTTCTCATTTTTATAAATTTTCGTATGCTTGAGGTTCGGTAGGGATGGTTTTTAGGGATAAGAGTGGGTAGGGATTGGTGGGTAAGAAGTTTACTGAGATAGCTCGCTTGTGGTGGGAGATTAAAAAAAAATAAGCCTTATTTCAAAAAATATGCAACTTAACTCGCTTTCGCTCGCTTGATTGATTTCCCTAAAGGTAGGTGGGTTAAACTGCTTGTGGTTTGGTAGGGGTCGTGTATAGTGGCCAGGGGGTAGATGGGGGTAGCTAGATGTGGGTTGTTAGTTTAAGCGGTTCGGTGACAACTCACCGAACCGCTTAAACTAACGCCCACTTATGGTGAGACAAAATTTTAAGAAATATAAGACACATTTGAAGAAAATGAGTAATCGACTGTATGACGTCTATGATCTCAATTGATTTTCAGGTATATGAAAATTCACAAACATGAAAACTTCAAAATGCGATATCTCAGTGAAAATATACATAAGTCAAGCTCGCTTGTTCAGGCTTGAATCCCGAACAAGCGAGCTTGACTTATGGGTTTTAGTCTGCCGATGTATTGATTTAAATGAATAATTTTGGTGGAAAGAAAAAATAAACCATTTTTTGACTTATGTGCTTTAGTCCGCCGACCCGCCAATTTATATCTTCATAAATATGAAGTAACTCAATTTTATTTTGCACAGATTAGTTTCAAGTGCAAATTAACGTTGTTAGATAATTGAAAACATTTGGGTTGTAATGAATTTGTTTTTTTTTCATCTTTTCACGATACAAATTGCGTTATACATACGTTCAAAACCCTAAAACTATTGCATATAGTAATAGCTTTAGGTTTCTGGACGTAATATATGTACGTGATGCGGACCTTCAAACTCTACTACAAAATTTGTTTAAACATATCGCAAAAACAATATTCTTGTACCTATACAAGCAAAAGAAAATTAGCATAAGTGCTTCTACTTACCACGGCATAACATGATTCACTACAGTGAACATAATCGTTCATTTGTCATAATACTCGTAAATATGACTTCTCAAGAATATAAAAACTAAGAGCTTAGCCGTTGCCGTCAAATCGATAGATCATAAATAATTCCGAACAATATAGTGAGCTGTGAACAATGTAACAATAAGGGAATAATAAATCGATCTAGGAGCGAAACTTGCTTAAATAGTCATAGTTCAACCATAGTTTTATCTTCGACTGTCCATCCCATTAGTAACAGGAAAGGAAGAAAGAAACAAACATCGTTTATTTGCAAAAAGGAACAAAATCAGAGATTTATTCTTACATTTAAGGACAGTATTGTATTTATGTCTTTTATACTATTATAATATTCCACAATAATAATAATATTCCACAACTTTTTCACACAACGCCATCTAGTCCCAAACTAAGCATAGCTTGTGGTATGGGTACTAGACAACTGATAAACATACATATATATTTCTAAATACATACATATTATAGATAAATTACACCCAGACAAAGAACAAATGACCGTGCTCATCACACAAACATTTGTCCTAGGTGGGAATCGAACCGACGACCTTGCGCACAGCAGTCAGGGCCACTGACCACTATACCAACGGGCCTGATATGTTTCATTAATATTATTAATGGTGTTAATATACTGTTATACCTAAATCTTCTTTAAGTTCCGGCCATTCAAAGGTTGTCAGTAAGAAATTGCCGTGTGCAATAAGATCGCTAAAGCTTTGGTTTCCTAGGATAGCGGTGCCGTCAAATAGCGGCCGTAATACAGCGGTGAATGACGTCACTAGAACGTTGTCTATGTAAACAAAATGGCGCGGTTTCCTAGAGAGCGGTAACTGACACCGTAACGTCAAAAAGCGGTGCCGCCATTTGCATGACGGCCGTCTTGTCGGTGTCAGATGGTTTCGTGAACGTTTCCAAAGAGAATGTAATATACTAGATAGCGATGAAGCAGACAGTGTGTTAAAACGGCCGTGGAACTTTCCACATGTCGTCACCGTAAAGACGGCCGCCTTTTTGCATCCGTAATATTACGGCCGCTATATGACGGCACCGCTTTCCTAGGAAAACAAAGCTTTATTGTACACTAGTTTTATTATTTGTGTCCGTAGAAATACTGTAAGGTATGCAACAAAGTAGGTAACTAATAAATGAAACTTTATCTGCATAGGCTTTTCCCAACTATGTCGAAGACGGTTTCCGGTTTGACCGGATGCAGCTGGATGCGACTGCCTATCTGACCTCCACAACCCAGTAACTGGGTAACATGATACCATAATACTACCCGTAACGACTGTCAAAGATGTACAAAAGACAGCCTAACGTGCTTTTCAAGGCACGGAGGAATCTCCATATGTTAAGTTGGTCACCCATCTACAGGCTGACCTCAGGAAGCGTTGCTTAACTTTGAAGATTGACACGCGTGTCTGCTATTATATAGCCACGAGCTTTAGATGTCTTGTAGCATTGCAGGAGCACTGGACAATGCTGATTTTCATGGCCTTTTTTATTAGGGTTCCGTAGCCGAATGGCAAAAAACGGAACCCTTATAGTTTCGACATGTCTGTCCGTCTGTCTGTCTGTCCGTCCGTCCGTATGTCACAGCCATTTTATTCCGAAACTATTAGGACTATACATGTCAAACTTGGTAGGTAGATGTATTCTGTGAACCGCTTTCAGATTTTAAGAGAAAATTAAAAAAATATTTAAAATAAAGGGGGCTCCCCATACATGGAACTGAAACTGAAAATATTTTTTTTCATGAAACCTATTAGTGTGTAGTATCTATAGACAGGTCTTTAAAAATGACATTAAGGTTTCTAAAATGACTTTTTCATAAAGTTAATTGTTTCAAAGATATACGCTTCTAAAGTGGTAAAATGTGTTTCCTCCCCCCCTCTTACTTCTATAATAATGAAGTGAAAAATCTAAAACACCATATGTTATAGAACTGAATGTAAACTTTCAACCAAAATTAGTTTGAACGAGATCGAGTCAGCAGTTTTTGAGACACAGTATATTTTCTAAAATCGCAAATATAACTTTGTAATTCATACAAATACTATGAAAAACAAAGTTATTTGGCGTAGTTGTAAAAATTGTAAATAAGCTAGTTTTAAGAAATTTGTAAGGTTTTTTGTTTTTTTTTTCAAATAAATATATTAAGTATGTTATATTTATTATAGTTACTACGGAACCCTTCATGGGCGAGTCCGACTCGCACTTGGCCAATTTTTATATCCATCAAGCGATTTGGCGATCTCTTTTCCGATAACAGATCTATGGACGACGAGCTTCCCAATTAACTGGTCTCTTCATAGTTGGTAATATTTCTATGCCATCTGTAATTGAAACGAAAGGATAAGGCTGATGAACAATAACATTGTAGTAGTATCTACAACATTTAATATTATTAGTGTGTAATAACTAGGGAGTTTTCATTATTTTTCTTTGAGTTTTAATTCTCGTTGAGTCAAACGGAAATGCAAATTATTTACTGTTAATATATATTGATATATTGTCTTCTGAAATCAATACTTAAGGTTATTAGGTTTATAATATAATTAAGCATATTGTTGTTTATTGGCATACCTTTCCGTGAGAATTTTATTGTGAAATATCAATGTGTAAATACCTAAATGATGTAACTTGAAGAATTTAAGTTTTCTGGAAAAATCATGCCACCAGTTACTAGGGCAAAAAGGCTTCTACGTCGAAAACGTGACACATGGTGAAACGTTAATATCAGCTAACTTATGTAACAAATTTGAGAGCTATTACAGGTGCCTTGACCTATCGTGTCCAGTGCTAACAGCACTGACACGATAGGTCGAAGCGCAGATCATTTCAGTTTAATCGTCCTGAACTTATTAAACCTTATTTACTTCTGCAACACATCCTCGTTACACAAGGTCAGCTAGTATAAAACCAGCATCAGGCACTTTGCAATTGCTAAAAAACTAAACTGCGGACGGATCCAAAAAGACAACCTTTAGCGGACCACTACACGAGTCTACAAAGAGAGTGAGATTTCGCGAAGAGTGGCGTCAAATTGTGAGCCAGGCAATTAGGGCGCCTTCAAATTGCAGCGCGGCAGCAGCGCGGCTGCAGCGCTGCCACCGCGCTGCAACCGCTAGTTCGAGTATCATAGTGTTGTACATTTAGTTTCACGATGGACTATCGACGAAACACTGCTGTTAGTGTTAGTATTAAAACGAATAAAGATTTTGGAAATAGAAAAAAAGAAGCCTATGAAAACGTTGCCGTTATTTTGTATAAGTCAACGAACTGAATTTCATAAAGTAAAAGGCTACTGTGACCAAAAATTTCAAAGTTACTTACGATTATCAAGAAAACTTTGGAACCTTATATTGTTAAACAAAATACATCCCTCAGAAATACTATTTGTGCTGAAGAAAGACTCTTTATAACACTCAAGTAAGTAAAAATTGACATATACCTAATATTTGTATAATCGTTTTATTCTTTTAAGTAAATCACATTTTTTTTTTAATTGAAAATAGGTTCACGTTTGACCACTATCTCACCTGAAGGTAAGTGATGATGTGATCGAAGATGGAGCACGCTTACCTAAAAGTAACCTATTCACTCTGGACTTAAAGTTACATTACACAGTTTTCTTATTATTGTTTTTAATTACTCTCCGAAAATAAATTTACATAAATAGACGACATATCAGTTAATTGTGATTCTTGTGTTGGCAAATCGGCTAGGTTTTGGTTAAAATAACCTTGATGTTCTTGGTAAGAACAACCGAAATTATCATTTGCATAAATAAATAATAAAAAAAAAATATATTGCATATTTCTTCCCAAGCTTTTTTCTTTTCGATTTTTTTACTGTACTTCTCTGACTTCGAATCTCATATCGATGGACGACTCTCAACCTCATCGATAAACGTACAACACTATGATACTCGAACTAGCGGTTGCAGCGCGGCGGCAGCGCTGCAGCCGCGCTGCAGCCGCGATGTAGCCGCGCTGCAGCCGCGCTGCTGCCGCGCTGCAATTTGAAGGCGCCCTTATTGTTGCCGTGACGACCATGACAAATCTGCAAAGAGTGTTGCGCAAAAGAAGAATAATCTGCCTCAAATTAATTTATTTTCTTTCTTTTTTTCTATTAGATTGCCACCTTAGAAAGGTGTCATCATCCCAATTCAAAAGTTTCCTCAATTTTGTTCCCACTAAATTAGCATTCTATTAAGAGATATTCACTGATATTTCTTGATTATAACTTCAGTACAGTCATGTTCGACTGTGGCGCGACTTCGAAGGGGCGACGGCGCGGCGGGTCTTTGCATTTAAATGTACCATTAGCGAATAATTGTGACGGCCCTGCTGAGCTGAATGGCAAGTGAGATGAATATACTGGCTGGTTGGGATAGTGTATTGAGCTTAGAAAGAAATTTGGGTTATTTTTTATTTTATTTTATAATTACAGAAATGTGGAAGCAAGATAGGGAGAGGATTATAAGTAGCGTTTAAATTATGTATAAAGATAGATACTTAATGTTGGCTTATCATCATATTCGAATCTACCGATTGAGATATAACTGTAATGTATAAAGTATATATCTACATACATATGCATCTTTTGTCGTTAACATAATTGAATTAACATATAATGTTCCCACTTCTAGCATACAGGCCACCTATTGATACAAGGAATGTGCCGCAAGTCTTTAGATTTTCCGGTACTAGGACATGCTAGTTTCCTCATGATGTTCTTCTTCGCCATTTCGAGAATAGTAGTGATGATATAAATTACTCACAGGCACCAAACTGGGTTTGAACTGACGGAAGACAATCGGAGTTGTAACCACAGAGCTACCACTGTTCGGTACTGTAGATTCAGAAGTATAGATACTATAATTAATAACGTATTTATTTATTTAAAAATTAACTACTAAAGTGGTATATCGGTCATTCTCCAATTCGGCGTTCTTTGCCTAATTACCGTAACCTTTTTTATTTTTCACTGATTTGACTTAAACACATTAAAATATGAAACACATCAAAGATACGAATTCAATCATTAATGAGGCATGTAACAATTAATGGTGGTTTTCGAGTTAATGAGTCTTAAAAATTTTAAGAGTATGGTAATTATAAAAATGTAATATTTAATGCAACGGTAATTAGAAAATATCATTAAGTCTATGTAAAATATTATATAATGAAATGATAATAACACACATTAATAATTTGTACACATATAATTGTAATTAAAGCGATAGAATTAACTATGTCTCTCACAACCATAACCAATAGTAAAAAAAAAAATTGGCCAAGTGCGAGTGCGACTCGCCCATGAAGGGTTCCGTGGTAACTATAATAAATATAATATAGGTACTTAATATATTTAATTGAAAAAAAAAAACAAAAAACCTTAAAAAATTCTTAAAACTAGCTTATTTACAGTTTTTAGAACTACGCCAAATAACTTTGTTTTTCATAGTATTTGTATGAATTACAAAGTTATATTTGCGGTTTTAGAAAATATACTGTATCTCAAAAACTGCTGACTCGATCTCGTTCAAACCAACTTTGCTTAAAAGTTTACATTAAGATCTACAATATATAATTTTTCTAGATTTTTCACTTTAATATTATAGAAGTTAGAGGGGGGGGGGACACATTTTACCACTTTGGAAGCGTATATCTTTTAAACGATTAACTTAATGAAAAGGTCATTTTAGAAACCTTAATGTCAATTTTTAAGACCTGTCTATAAATACCACACACGTATAGGTTTCATGAAAAAAAATATTTTCAGTTTCAGTTCCATGTATGGGGAGCCCCCTTTATTTTAAATATTTTTTAAATTTTCTCTTAAAATCGGAAAGCGGTTTACAGAATACATCTATCTACCAAGTTTTACATGTATAGTCCTAATAGTTTCGGAATAAAATGGCTGTGACATACGGACGGACAGACAGACGGACAGACATGTCGAAACTATAAGAGTTCCGTTTTTTGCCATTCGACTACGGAACCCTAAAAACACTTTATCATTGCTATAATTTATTAAAAATTAGACACTTTTAATGAAAATCGGGTAAGAACAAACTAAATAAAACAAATATTGTCTGCATTGGTATTTTTTTAGTTTGTTAAAACGATATTTATTAAACAGGAAGGTAGGATGGAACTTAAAAGAATATTATTTTAAATCTTCTTGGATATAAGGATAGATCTAGTTTAAAGCTACTCAAAGCTCTTTTAATTTAAAGATTTGTTTATATTAATATCACTGAGTACTTATACTCTATAAAGAATCATCATGTCATACATTTGAATCAGTCTTGTTTTATAGTAATTTTCTATTTAAAATAACAAGCAATCAAAACAACAATATAAAAAATAGGATATAAAAATCAATATTTAAAAAAATATTCATCAGAATTAGATAAATCGAAAAATAGACCTGTAGTCTTCTTATCCTTAATACTATTATTCGGAACATTTTTCATTACTTTGAAGGAAGGCATTGTAAGACTAAAATCAACAGGAGATACAGGAGCCCAAAAACTGTCTGTGTCTGATAAATTTAAGCTACTTTCCGCTTCTTTGAACTTCTTAAATGTCTTAACCATATCATGTTAGGAAATAAAAGACTTCGAAGACCCAGGAAATACATAAGTGGGCTTCACTAGCCGATTAGATCTAAATTTTAGGTTTGTCTGAAGATTTCTTAGCACTAATAGACCGTGATGTATCGCGATTATATTTATTTTCGGAAGGTGCAGATAAAATGAATCTGGAAGGCGGGGAAAGTTCAGCCTCTTCTGCCTTTTCTAGATTCAACGAGTAAAATCCAGGATGTCTACCATATTCACATTCAATAGCTTGATACATACACTATTGGTTCGGTTTTAATGAACTCCAAATGACACCTCCATTGACATTGGCATTGGCGAGCCTTCTTTTTTCTTTAATTTCCTCTTTGGTCTTTTTAGGTTTTCGCATCCTATAAATTAAATAACTTGATGAATGGTCAGCATATAATATAGACATATTTACGGACAATGATAATGATAATCTACGAAAACCGCAGGAAAACTTTCCATTGGGACGACAGGTTAGTAAACAAGTATTAATAATTTTCATACAACGGTAATTATAAACATATGGTAATTAGTATACGGTAATTAGAAACCTATAGATTTTCTTAAAAATTACAAAAACCGATACAGTATGCAAATACTAGCTTATTACAACGTACGGAGGCCAAAGTACTGTCTCCATTTACATGATCAATTTGGGTCTAACTTAAAAAATCAAGTATTAAAATAAGTACAACGGCAATTAGAATTTTTTTTTAACCAAGGCTACGGTAATTATATACCTACTCACGTGCTTCATTGGTGGTACACTAACGTTAGAGACGTGCAACTGCTGATGGGCCACGGCACACACTGAGTAGACGTGACGGGTACTGTACTGTTATTTAGGGATGTGCACCCAAGAACAGAAAATGTCACGGCAATTATAACTTTCGATTGGACATGCGGTTACTTAATGATAATTATTTATAGACTGGTTCTATTGAGTCGATATTTTGGTATGCGATACACGTTGCTTAATACCGTTTAAAACGTTGAATGGATCAAAGTAAATCTGTACGTTATAAAAATTACAAGCAAGTTTTAACATTAAGTTGGTGTGCGGACACGCCACGGTAATTAGAGAACAGAGGTTATTTGAACATAGATTAAATTAATTTAGTCTTAACTACTTAAAACAGAAGCCTATGTTTTTGTTTACAGCTAGATACGGATGCTATCTAACATATAAAAAAAATTGGATGATTGAATATGATAATATTACGGATTATGCAAGCCCGGACACGTAAAACTTGCTAATCGGAGAATGGCCGATATGGGAGGACTTAATGCAACAAGCCAGTCAATCATTGGGTTTAAAGGCCAAAATTATAATAAGAAACAATAATACAAGGGGTCGAGCACAGAGCCAAAAAGCTTATAGGTGACGAAGCGCTACGTTGCTTGCCTGTCGGTCTTCTACAGATTGTACTACGGGGAGTGTGTGCAGGAGCTCCATGACCTGATCCCTCCATCTCCCATTCACTACCGGACTACCAGACGTACGGCTGGGTACCATCCACACTTGGTTGATATACCGTCTTGTCGCACCAAGCACTTTTCTTCTACATTTATTTTACGTACAGCCAAGCTGTGGAACTCTCTGCCAGCTTATATGTTCCCTGCCACTTATGACCTTTTAGCCTTTAAAGCAAAAGTGAATAGGTATCTTCTGGGCTCGCTCGCTCCATCGTAGACCTCATCTATCGCTTACCATCAGGCGAGATTGAGGTCAAGAGTGGGCTCATCACGAATACAAAATAAAGGGGTCGCCAAGTGATTGAAATTCGGCATTAATTAAATTAACTTCAAATGAATAAAAAAACTGACTACACTCCTTGTCCACATAAAATTCAAATGTGCCAAATTTCATTCACCTCCAGTCGTACGTTTCGAATCACATACCCATTAATATATTTATATTCAGGGCAATTAGGTATCTGAACGCTGAAAGTTCGTACGACAACTGACGCCTACGCACGGAAGAGCGAAAACATGTCCTTTTATTATGTACTTAACATTCTAACTGGCTTTGTGCCTTCTGATGGAAAACTTTTGATTTAGGTCGCGGCTCTGTATTGTCAACTTATAGGTATTTTGGGAGACAAAATCCTTCTACCCACTCACTCATCGTCTTCCACTGATAACAGAACATTAACTCTTTACTACACCGCAAACTTATTTATTTAAACTTTATGTACAATAGTGTTACATGGGCGGACTTAATGCAGCAAGGCATTCTCAACCAGTTAGCCTTGGGTTAAAAAAAAAACTTATATGATTAGCATCTGCTTAGCCTACCCAACGATGTTGGGATCGGCTTCCAGTCCAACTGTATGCAGCTTTAGTATTTTACATGGAGCGACTACCTAATTCTATTGAGGTATTCCTCGAAGCGCTACCATTTTGAAGCGCACCTAATGAAGCGCTCCTTTTTTATTCCTCGGAGCGCTCCTTTTCCGATAACATGGTATCGGGAGCGCTACTAAAAGGAACGCTCAGAGGAATAAAAAAGGAGCGCTTCATTAGGTGCGCTTCAAAATGGTAGCGCTTCGAGGAATACCTCATTCTATTCTTTTGCCTAACTACAGTACGGACCGCACTTGACCTAACCTATCTAATGATTTTATTATATTTAACGTACTTTTCCTAGAGACATGCAAAGTAGGTTTATTTTACAGTGTCCCCAGCTTCCCAAGGGATGTTTCAAAATAGGCGTTATACAAAAAGGTTACTGGACCCAACATTGATACATATAGATTTTTAATTACGTCTGGCCGTTTACCATGTGACGTTCAATTTAATTCAATATGAAGTCAATTGTCTACCCCTTAACACACTTATACAAACCGCATTAAACGCGCATTGCTAAAAAGAGTTGGTTAGGCATTCTCGTACCACTTTACGGGACATAACTATGTCTACAGCGTAGCTAGACACACGCACAGTTTATAATATAACGAATTATTTGTCGATAGATTATAATTTATTAAAGTAAAACCGTGAAATTTTACGAAATGCGCAGTAATTGTCGAACGAGTCCTCTCTATGGTCACAGAATGTCTTAAAGCAAACTCGACTTAACAGGGTTTAGACTTTGAACAGTTGTCAATTTAACAACTCGTCTTTCGTCGTCATCGTAACGTCGATCCGAGTGGTCATCGATGGCTGCGCATCGGATCTAATGGCTATTAATGCCGGTGTTCCTCAGGGGTCTGTTCTCTCTGCGACTCTATTTTTGCTTCATATCAACGACCTGCTTTAGTTGGGAGCTATTGGGTACGCGGATGACAGCACAGTCTCAGAGAGATACTTGTCCAGTGCTAGAGCTGGTAGGGACGAAATAGCCGCTCTTAGAAAGGCCATGGTAGAGCGAACGAATTTGACCTTAAATCTCGTTTCCCAATGGGGCGATGACAATCTGATCAAATTCAACGCTTTAAGAACACAGGCTTGTCTTTTCAGCGCTAAAAGGAGCCAATTTGAATGGTCTCCTACCCAACAAGCACAATTATCCTATAGTTCAGGTGTTATAGGCCTCCAGCACTTATAATTATTTCTTAACGGTTCTAGTATCGGCTGCCATGCTTATAATAGCAACCATGGAGTTAGTTGGGTTTAATAGAATATCTGATCTTATACGTTAACTTATAATTACTTATAGATACAAATTAAGGGTGCAATATAAGCTTAGGTGACCTATAAAAGTATTATGAGGGTGTAAACATACTCAACAGTAGTTAAACTGGTAAGCTATACTTATAACTACTAACAAGAAGCATTACAGAACCGTTATAAGTAAAATACGGCAATAAGAGTGATACACAGAACTAAACACACTGGAAACCATATGTATTTATTAATTGGTTTTATAAGGGTTTATAAATTCATTTTATAGAACAATTATAAGTTAAATGGAGCGGCTTTATAGTGGTTTAAACCAATACTATTATAATCTTAACACGATTGTAAAGGTGCGGTATAATATACTTAGTATCCTAAACTATATCCGTGGTGTCCTGTACAAGAATACATCGGTTTATAATAGTTTTGCAAATGCTGTTATACGAGTAGTCTCAGTACGCACATTTTGATTTGTTGCCGACGTGTAGTGCTATTTACTTTTCTTTCAAAAGTGGATCTGAATAAATGTAAACGACTAAAAAGAAGAGGTTCTTACAAACAAAAAGTTCATAACCAAATAATTCAAGTGTCGGTTTCTAACTTCGTATTTGGCGAAGAACGTATCGTAGATATGGGAGAAGGATCCGTACACATTAGTTCCAGCGAAACTTTGAGACAAAATGTTTATATGAATAATTCTGAACAAAACGGTGTTTTATCGTACAATATAAGACATGCGACGTTAAATTCTTTATCAGAAATTTTGAATTAAGCCTGATTTGGACGCATTTTTGGGACAGAAATGATTCCACATCAAGATGGATTTACAGTAGCAACTAAATTATAAAGAGAAATTAAAGTGCATGTGAGAATTCGAGCAGAATAATATAAGTTTTAGAACAACTGTTTTGGCCTTATTATTTGACGGATCGGTTGATTTAATTTTCTTTTGATTTGATTTTCTCATTAACTCCTATTCTTAAGGTATACTGCTAAAGTACTTACCGATCATGTTAAATGTAGAACTAAACTGAGCGATAACAGGATATCAATAAAAACAAATGTTTCTTACAAATGTTTTAATTGAAATTATTTAAAGTTCTCTCTTAAAATAGGATCGCTGCCTTAATTTTGCATAATAGTTGGGCTTTTTTCCTCATGTTATAATATTTAATCAACAGTCTTCAATTTCACAATCATACCAGTGCTTGAATTACTTATTTAAATAGGTAACTTAAATATCTTTTATTCATTTATACTTTCATTTATACTTTATTTTATATCTAAACTAATATTATAAAGAGGAAACATTTGTGTTTTTGTTTGTATATAACGTTTTCATACAAAAACTACTGGACTGATTTCAAAAATTCTTTTACAATGAGAAAGCTGCATCTTAACTGAGTGACATAGGCTATATCACATATTCAAAAAAAAAAAAATAGGGATCCCTAATAAAAATGTTTACTCTTTCACGCAAAAACTACTGAATGGATTTGAATCAAATTTGGCAAGTAGATAGTTTACATCCTGGAATAACACATAGTCTGATTTTTATCCCGGAATTCCCATGGGATCGGGATTTTACGCAGGAATACCCTCCCTCGCGAACGAAGTCGCGGGCAGAAAGCTAGTCATACAATATTTCTATGAAAACAAAAAGTAAAACTAGTGTACAATAATAATAATATATAAATGTATTTATTTACCAAAGAAAAACGCACACAGACAAACACAGTTACAACATGGTACCATTTAAAAGTATAAAATTTAAACATAACTAAGTATTACATAGTTGGTTCTTGCAGAAGACAAAAGTTTACAAAATGTCTATGCATACAAATGTAAAGAACCTTGTCTCTTAAACTAGGCCTACGCCTGTGTCTTAAGAGCGCGTATAAAGCAAAATTACCAATTTTCTATTTGATTTTACATGAAAAATTCCAGACCAAATCTTAAAATAAAAATATATGAATAACTACATCATATTTTCAAGGGCTCTCTCTGATCAAAAACATAAAATAATAACATTTCCTTGGTAGAAAAAAATCACGAAATAACCTCTAATTCTCATGTTTTTCCGTTTTGTACTCGATATGGTAATGCCTATTGCGACAAAAATTTGATAAATAATTATATTTAAACAAGAGTAAAGGCTTTGCTTAGGCATTTTATGTAATTCCTTTTAGTTTTGGATTTATTACGATAAAACACTTTTGGCGCATACTACGTTTTTATTCCGCGCAAGAAGTCATCTTCCGTCGCTCGTTGCGGGAGCTTCAAGCATATTTCTATTTCACACATCAGTCGCTACCGCTCTGTTGAGACGAGAGGACTACGCTCAAGTGTTTTAGCTGCGCCGAGTTATAATCATTTCAATCGTAATTGTTGTTGTTGTTCGAACTAAATAGTGAAATGGGAAACAAAAAAAAACATTGAAAGAGAACTAAAAAAGTTACAAATTGACAGGATGGCTAATTGTCGAAGGTAAGTTTGTGAGTTACTTGTTTGTTATATACTGAAAAAATAAAAATACATTTTATACTTTCGAGAAAGTTTATGCAGGTGATTTTAGATTTTATTTTGAGAGACACAAGATCTAAATTCGTTTACCTACGCACTTTCGTGGGCCGAGTAGGTAACTAGACATAATAATATGTGGGGACATTTCACACACGGCTGTCTGACCCCAAACTAGGAAGACCCTGTACTATGGGTGTCAGACAGCTGATATACATAGACAAATATATTTTTAAATACATACATATATAGATAAACAACACCCAGACACGACGATATCAAAAATTCGTGGTAGGTACTTTATTAGATTATTAGGATAATAGGTAATAAATTACATTCATAATAGGTAGCTATTTACTTTTGCTATTTTGTTATGTTATTCTTCACGATACAATTTTATGATCATTTTCCCATAATGTAGGTAGTTATGAGATCTTCTAAAAATCTAGATACACGGATGGACAACAATAATGATCTTGCGAGTATCCTATATAAAAAAAAAATTATCTACCTATACCACTTCTTATTTAATATTTCTATGGTCACTCGTAGTCGTAGGTAACGCGGGCAGAATAGTATATGCAAAATAAACACAAGCTTTTAGTTGGTATCCGTGTTTGTTCGATGAAATATATTTATATCGATTACGAACCTATTTAAGTATGCCCATTAGGTATTTAAACCCTATTTTTGTAGATCAATTTATTGTGGACGTGATTGTATAACAAGGAATTTGTTTTGAAATAATATTTTATTTTCAGAATGTGGCCACCTCGCTCGCCAGATTTAAACCCATTGGACTTTTTTACTGGGGCTGTTTAAAGGAGGTAGTTTATAAAGAAGAAATCACTTCAGTTGAACAGCTGCGACAACGCATACGTTCGGCTGCTGACGAAATATCGTCGGCAGGATTTGCGCGCCGATTGAGACGGTCCTTCATAAGAAGGTGTAGAGCGTGTATAGCAGCTGAAGGAGCCCACTTCGAACATCTTGTATATTTTCGTTTTCAATAAATTTGTTTAATTACTAATGTCTTTTATGGTGTCAACAAACCCATAGTGATCAAATTTTAAGGAAATTCTCATTTTCTTTGAGTCCAAAATTAGTTACAGCAGTGTTAAAGTAATTTAATTTTGAAATCAAATTTGTATAAAAATTCTCCTTTAAGATTCGAACAGCAATAACTTTGTACTTTATCAAGATACTGGTTATTATTATACCATTTTAGAATTTGCATTAAATAGGCAATTATCTATACTTATAATAAATCTGTAGAGAGGTCAATTCTGTACATGAAATATATTTTTCAACAGTATTATAGATTGACATATTATATTTCCCTACTAAATTACGAAAGTTAATCTGTGTGTTACATCTAAATCACTGAACCGTGAGGAAGGACATAGGCTACTTTTTTTTACGAAAAACGACGGAAACGTGGACGAAGTCGCGGGCAACAGCTATCTATGCTAATATATAAGGCTGAAGAGTTTGTTTGTTTGTTTGAACGCGATAATCTCAGGAACTACTGGTTCGAATTGAAAAAAATATTTTTAATTAAATACTCAATTTATAGAGAAAGGCTATAGGCTATATATATCATTACGCTAAGGCCAATAGGAGCGGAGCACCAATGAAGAATGCTTCAAAATCGGGCTTAAATTTAACGTTAGCCCAAAGTAACTATTCCACGCGGACGAAGTCGCGGGCAAAAGCTAGTCTAAAATAATGAGCCACCGCAGTGTAGTACATTTTTTTTCGATATAGTCTGGCGGGAATAATTCCGAATCATTCCCGTCGTATACTTCGGAAGTATTCCGAAATATTCCGAAACTTTGGGAATATTTCAACTGCCAAAAGAAACCAGGAAAATCGACCTTTGAAGTCGGTTAATATACAAAAACCTGCTCCTACCTAAGTATAACAAATACTTTTCTGAAAACCGCATCAAAACGTGTTTGCTTGCAAGGTTTGCCTTTAATTGTTTTTATTGGCTGGGCTATTAAACGCGTTAAGTAGGTAGGTAATGATTAATACCTACCTATGCGACTCGCGAATACTCGCGATGCGTACAGAGCTACATACAAACTAACCAAAAACATAGGTAACCCTTTTTCAAAAAACAAATAAAATATGCTAGGCCTGGTTTTTTATTCAACTACTGACATTTATAAAAATAGCATTCAATTTCGAAATAAGTAGAGTACCTACCTAGAAACAAAAGAATAAAAATCCTGTTAATCGCAGGCTAACATATCTACCTATAAAAATATCAACATATACTTAATCAATCCCATTTATAATAAAACTAGTACTCACGCGGGGCTTCGCTCCCGTGGATTCTATCACGGTAAAAACATAACTCTCCTTTTTTGCAGTCGCGTAAAAAGTAGCCTATAACCTTCCTCAAGCTTCAAGCTATTTCCATACCAAATTTCATCCAAATCCACCCAGTACTTTCGAAGATTAGCGCGTTCAAGCAAACAAACAAACAAACTTTTCCGCTTTATAATATTAGTATAGATAAACATTAATATTTTACTCTTGTATCGTACGTAGTCTCGCACTGAACAATAATTAACCCACCCACCACACAACAAACAAACACGTTAATTTCGATTGAATTATTCGGGCGAAATATTCGGAAACATTCGATTGCGGGGTTCGAATCTTTCTCGCGGGGGGAAAACTTCTCCGGGGAGCATCTCCCCTCTTACCGCACCCCGCACCGCCATCGCAGCGCGGCGGCAGCGGCCGGCGCACAGAGGGCTTTATTTAAATTCATTTTGAATAATTCTGATTTAAAGAAACTTTCCCAGAAGTATTCCGGAATTATTCCGAATTTTTCAGAAGTTTTGCAACTATAGATACAGGGGCCCAAAATTGCGTAATTCCGTAGAAAAAAATGTTAAAATTTAAGAATAACTATTTTTTGCAATATTGATTTAGAATGTAATAAAAAATCTTGATACTGATCTGATAATACAAATATTCAGGACTGATATAAAAAAAAAAAACAAAATGAAAAAAATATCACCAATTTTAGAAATGGTACCTAATTTTGTAAGAGTAAGTACGATTTTTATTTAAAATATTAAAAATATCAATAATTTGGTCATCCATGGGCATATGACGATATAAGTGGGGTAAATGATAGATATTATCTGGCCAATCGACAGTTTCAGAGTTATCCATTATTTACGCCACACCAAAATCACGCGCCAAAATAATATTATATTATACATAATATAATATTACCTTTTGGTATTGATTTTATATTGATTCGTGTTCAGTATCAGTGGTATAGTCACCTCCTACTAACTTACTATTTACGTATTATTCGCGTACACATAATAACATTTCGTAATATTGTATAACGCAGTCATACTTTGAATACAGTTGTTTCATCTGAATATTATACGTATACTTACTACAGAAGATACGCGTCGAGCGAGCGCGTAGGTACACGCGCGATCGTATTCGATGTGAGGAGCGGGTAGGACAGTGCGGGTGAATTCTAAAATTTTGCTGGCTTTAGGCGCGCTCTTAAGAGACAGTGATCAGCCAAAAAAAAAGCTACTTGAAACATAGTTGCAATATTTAACAGCGTGAAAGTGTGTCGAAGAGCCATTTTTAAATACATTTGATGTTAGTTACAATAAAAAAATGTTTGTATGTAATCTAATTATGCTAGGTGAAAATAAAATTAAAATATTAAATAAAAAGTAATTAAAAAAGTAAGTGCGTGCGTATTTGTGTGTGCACAGGGGTGTGTGGCAATGAATGTGTAATGGATATTGTGTATGTATATGTGTGATGTATAATGTGTGTATGTGTGCGTGTATGTTTGTATGTCGTGTGTATATGTGTGTGTATCAGTCAGGTGACATGTGACAGCAAAGATTCAGTTATAATATAATCTTGCTGTAAAAGCCAATCAGAAGTTTTTGATTTCACATTGAATTTATTCATGTCTATAATATTTAGTTCTTTCTGTATTTTTTTATAAATTTGAAGGCTTAAGACATAATATTGGCGTCTCGCAAATGAGGTTTTGCATCGCACACTTGGAGGAATATATGTACGCTTTCTTGGATCAGATAGAGGTAGGCTGGCATGTATTCTAAGCACAGACTGAAGAACAAAGAGCTGGCGAACCGTCAGCACTTTACAATCAGCGTATAGCTGCGTTGTAGGGTATCTGCGAGGTTTCCTTAGCATAACTTAGAGGACAGCTCTTTGAGACCTCTCCGCCCTCAGCAGATAAGTTTTCGCTGCACCACCCCATGCAGTTATGCAGTATCCAAGAATCGATTGGCATAATGTGAAATATACCATTTTGAGAACGTCAGTATCAGCAGATTCTCGAAGAGCTTTGAAGATGTGAATAAGACGAAGTGCTCGAGCAGATAGTGAATCAAGTTGTTTGTCCCATTTAAGCCCCTCATCTATATGCACACCTAAATATTTCACACTATCCGTTCTATCAATAGAAAGGCATGAGCATGACACTAACTGGTTCTGGCATGAGTGAGTCGTTATCATGAAATTACTTGAAGGTCTACTGTTGCACCGAATGGCAAAGGGCAGGTAATAAGTTTTTTTCAGATTTAATGTTAATAGGTTTTGGTCAAGCCAGTGCATTATTGAAGACAGTGCTGATTCTGCCTTTATCTTCACTGCTTCCCACGATGGTCCATTAACCAGAATCGCTGTGTCATCTGCATAAGCATAGATCTTACAATCAGGGATAAAGATTCTACATAGGCCATCTATGTATATTAGAAAAAGTGTGGGGCCCAGTATGCTTCCCTGAGGTACACCGTATGACACAACTTCTTCGTCACTATAGGAAGAGCCAATCTTTACTACTTGGGTGCGATTTCGTAGGTAATCTTTGAAAATTTCCAAAGCTATGCCACGTACACCTACAAACTCTAACTTGGAAATTAGCTTTGGAACAGAGACCGTGTCGAACGCCTTCGAAAGGTCCAAGAAAATACCGAGGCACTTTATCCTACTGTCTAGTGTCTTAGCGACAGATTGAGTCAGATCCAGTACTGCATCTTCAGTGGAGACTCCAGTCCGGAAACCGTACTGATTATCTGCTATAATGTTATACTTATCGATAAAGCTTCTAAGATTTTTATTGAGAATCTTTTCTAGGATTTTTGAGATCGATGGTAGAACTGATATAGGCCTATAATTGTCAACACAGCCTCTGTTCCCGCTCTTATGGATTGGGTGGACAATTGCCCTCTTTAAGCAATCCGGAAAAATACCTGTCTCAATACACAGATTGCAGATATATGTCAAAGGCGACACCAAGACATGACGGCAGTTCTTAAGAAGTGTGGAAGATATTCCATCCCAGCCCACGGCACAGTCATTGCGCAGCTGTACTATAATAGACTCTACGTCATGTTCGTCAACTTTTGGTATAACAAGTGAGTTGACTGGCGGCCTCAGAGTCTTATTATTGTCAGCAAAGAAAGTGCGACGAGTAGGAGATACTTTGTTCGGGTCGTTAAGGATTTTTTCAGCCATGTTCTTCCCAATACTACTGAAGAAAGAGCAAACATTGTTAAGCGAAGATGCAGGGCTGTGACATGTCTTGAGCAGTTCATTAGGACTAGAACATATTTTGCCAGTATTGGTTATTTCTTTTATGGTTTTCCACAGTGCTTTAGGATTATTCTTTGATTTCTCAATCTCACTCTTCTCGTAAGTCCAATGTAATAATAGTAAGTACAATGGGCAGTTTTATCGCACAGGCCGATCTTTTACATACAGACAACCTTTCGATGTACAGAACTTAAAGGAGACACGATATAAGGCTGTCAGTGTCAAACTTCATAAATAGTTTTAAATAATATTATTAAACATGTTATTTATCACAATAATAGAAGAATAATAATAATTCATAGACAAATAAAATAAAATAAAATCCAATAAAAATCCTATAATGTCAAAAAATAAAATAACAATGATATTTTTAAAAACAAAAAATTGCGACATCTCGATACGTGAAGTCGAATAAGCCTCCCTAGCACTGCATACTCCGGCCTTTCTGATATCATCTTCAGAATTCTCTCCCCCGGATCCTACACATCAGAGATGCTGCTTTTATACGTATTATGGCATAAAAATCATCGACTCTTGCGTTAGCAAACATGGCTGAAGCGCTACAGAAACGTGAGAGGAAACCAGAATTCTGAAAGCATTGTTATATTGTACGCGAAGAGCGTTGTAGGTCCGTTGCGTATAGCTAGCCCATAGAGCGCTAGTGCTAGCTAGCTTTGGCAGCAGGCCCTGAACAGTATCACTTTTACGTCTAATGTACACCTTGCAAATCTATGCACCAACATATTAGCACGAACCGACAACGCCCTTCGCTCTCGCTCGGTCTCAGTTTCTATGTGTCCTAGGTACTTAAATTTAGAGACACGTTTTAGAGGTACTCCGTTTAAACGGACTGGAGGTACATGTTCCGGAGACTTATTCTTACCTATAATAACCATAAACATACTTTTCTTCTCGTTGCACTTCAGACCATTAGCTTTCGCATATGACTCACAGATACCGAGCAGTTTTCTCAATCCACTGAGCGACGGACTCAGTAACACCATATCGTCAGCGTAACTGATGTTGTTAACGCAGACGTCATCCATATGACAACTAACGTGGGTGTTACTGAGCCTCTCCATCAGCTGATTAACATACAAGATAAATAGTCTTGGAGAGGACAGGCCTCCCTGTCTGACACCGCATTTAAGTGCATACTCATCCGACTCCCCACTTTACATAATTTTTCTGATGGTTACCACCAAAAAGACAAGATGTTAATAAATTCAGTGGGAGCCTCTACCTCTCCAAGTTTGGCCCAGAGCCTGCTGTAATCCACCAGGTCCAGGAAACAAGCATAGACAGGTGTTTTTCTATTAACATAGTAGTTGACTAATAAGTCTTTCCATATCCTTTGGATTTCAGTAAAAATAAATTACTTACGAGAGGTATTTCAAATAGGTAAGTTAATCACGTAACAAAGAATAGGAAATTAATAATGTATGTATAGGTACATACTACGTATAGGTGACTGTCATGCAAAACTAACTATATTTAAAAATTATAATGTCTATGTGGTAATAACACTAAACAATTCAACAAAATGTTGAATGTTGTTGTTCCTTGTTCTAAATTTATTTAGAATCTAAATTTCAAAACAAAATCTCAGAGTATTCTTGCTTTATATACCTATAATATAATTTAAGCAACTACCGAGGGTAGTAGTATTACTACATAAAAATTTCCGTGGCACATGGCGTGGTGAGCTTGAAACGTAGGTAATTGTATAATTAGCTAAAATAATAAATTACAAAACAGAAAACTTTTAACAATTTAAATTAATTTAAGATTTACTTAAGTTTAAATATCTCTTTTGAAGCAACTGGTCCATTGGCATGTATGACTACACTGACGACCTCTGTTTGCACTGCTGGATGGAACATCGTCCTCTTCACCTAACAAAAACATTAAAATGAGACAGGTTATAGAAACATTAACGGAACCCTAATTCTGAACAATATGGCCAAGCATTGGTTCTTATGGTCACCATTTTAAAGAAAAGCCTATAAAGGTTTTTTAACGTATTTGTGAAAACCAACTCTGTGAAAATGGCGACTTTTAATTGTATATCTTACTGAACCAAATATTATTTTAAAAATCAACTTATCTATAACGCGAATTCCAGGTGGCGCGTAAAAAAAATTGATGAAATCTGATAATACTTCACCAAAAATATACGTGCGCCATGCAAATTTATACACACATTATAACATCTTGACTGTTAACTACACTTTTAATATTTTAGATATTATTTAATATAAGAAATGGATCAATAACTTACCTTTATTAAAAAAAAAATGTCAGCAATAGCTATTCACCAGTTCACAACACTTTTGTATGAGCTTTTAATAGATTCACTGTTTACGTTATTGTCGTGTTTGGTTCCATTAAGCGCTAATAGTTAGCTTCGCGGGAGCAAATAGTTCTACGCAGTCTAACTATAAGGTCGTTATTGATCGAAGTGGTGTTCAACAAGTCTACTATAGATATTTAATTAGATACGCCTATAAATTGGGCCCTTTTCCGTGGTTATAATCGTTTACTATTCCGTTATAGTCCTGATGAAATGGTGGTTCCAGGACAATTACTCGACCACATTTTGCTTCTTGGGTACTTTCAGAGGTGCATCTGTACCTATTACCGACCGCCCAAGAGCTTCCTTGGGCATGGAGTTGACGTCTGACCTCAACTTCGGCTCAACCATTGAGTCTAAAGCTCAGACTGCAACCAAAAAGCTGGGCATCCTACAGAAAGTGAGGCGATACTTCACACCTGGACAGCTTTTAAATTTTTATAAAGCACAGGTCCGTTCCTGTATGGAGTATTGCAGTCACTTGTGGGATGGCTCAGCCAAATACCAGCTAGCTGCACTTGACTCGATCGAACGCAGAGCCAAAAGGCTCATAGGTGACGAGGTTCTCGCGGGTAAGCTTCACAGCCTGGCTCACCGGCGAAACGTTGCTTGCCTGTCTATCTTCTACAGATTGTACTTCGGAGAGTGTGCGCAGGAGCTCCACGACCTGATCCCTTCATGCCCCTTTTACTACCGGTCTACCAGACGTACCGCAGGATACCATCCACACTTGGTCGATATACCGTCTTGTCGTACTAAGCGCTTTTCTTCAACATTCATTGTGCGCACAGCCAAGGTGTAGAACTCTCTGCCGGCTTCTGTGTTCCCTGCCACATATGACCCGTCAGCCTTTAAAGCAACAGTGAATAGGCATTTTCTGGGCTCGCTCGTTCGATCTTAGACCTCATCTTACACTTACCATCAGGTGTGATCGAGGTCAAGAGCGGGCTCATTCGTAATAAAAAATAAAAATAAAAACTGACAGTTGTAAACAAACGGTTTCAGTTCGATAAATATAACGAAGAATAATGCGATAAATTGTGAACCGTATTGTACGAATGACAATTTATCGATACATTATAATCATGCGAGATGGATTCTAACAATTTTTGCAATTTTACGGTGGCTAGAAGAATATTGAATATTTTTGTATAGTATTTATGTAAGATAATAACAAAACTTTAATCACTAATTGAAAGAAAATAAAAGTTTTACAATTTTTATATTAATAATTTTAGGATTTAGGAACTTTGGAATTCATTAAACGATAATGTAAATAAAGCAACGACTGAGAAAATTGTTTTGCATAATTTTTGCGATTCAACGCAATGGCAGCTAATAGGTGTGAATATGTGTAGCAGATTGTGTGTTTTAAGCAAAGCTGTGTGTGTATCAAGGTAAGCTTAGAAGAATAACGCATAGAAACGGCATCTGGAACAAAACATGAGCGATTTCGTGTGTCCACTTTATTTTCTTTGTGTGCGTGAGCCGAATGTGTCTACGTTCCTCAAACGCACACAAATATAGCTTTCAGGGATACCATTAACAGGCCATTACCCACAAAAATGGGAAAAAGCACTATTATGTTGCTGGATCAAATCAAGTATTTTATGTTAAGAAACTGGATAAGATGATGTTTTTTCATGTAATTACAATTATATGACATATTTTTACGGAAGGTAAACGAAATGGGATATCGTTCAAGAATGCCTAACTGACTCTATTCAGCTGTGCGCGTGCGCGTATGGTTTTGGTAACGATATTAAATGGTAGACAAACGACTTCATATCCTGTTTTTTTCAAAATTAACTATGATGTGAATAATTTCGTGAGCACAATTAAAAAAAAAAATCGAAATTGTCTGTTTTACCACATGAATAAATTCATAAAAGTAGGTAATCTGTATGTGGAGTCTGTGTTTCCTGATAGCTATAACTTGGAGATCTTGAAGTTACGACTTTAGTTACGTCTAGTTGCGTTCTTCACCTTCGAACACATCATCGCTTACCATCAATGAAAGGGTGGTCAAACGCGAGCTATTCATCATTAAAAAAAAACAGCCTTGATACAGAAGGTGTTTACGGCTTCCTCTTTTTAAGAAATACTAGTTTCACCCGAGATTTCGTCCCCATGGATTTCGATTTAATTTATAGCCTATAGCACTTACAAAGAAACCAAAGAAAAAAAAAAATTTGAATTGGACCATTCGTTCCAGAGATTACCCCTACGTACAAAGTTAAAAACAAATTTTACCTTGTTATAATATTAGTGTACGAGCGAAGCCGTACAATAACAGTAGTTTTAAGTTTATGCTGACATCGACGCGCAGCGAAATGCATGTTCGACTTATAACTAATTATTTCAACGCATCGCGTTAGTAGCATCAGAAAAGTGTCGCGATTAACACATAACGGGCTAAATACTTATAAAAGTCGCTTTCGCCACGTGTCGATCAATTATCATTTTGTTTACCAATATTTCCTTTTTGTTAAGTTGTGTACTTTTAATATATCATTATTTTCATTTTATCAGTTTTATCATTTCAAATGTACCCTACCCGTACATTTATGGTTCTTCGAGCATTTTGACCTTGCGTGCGGTTTGGTCAAAAGCAGGGCCTCTCGCGTGTGGACTTTGCAGTGTATCAGGTACTGTGACGTGTTTCACGTGTGAGGTGAACTGAACTATCATTGGACGTGTTCCTGCTGCCAGCATCAGTGCAGCGTGGAGCAACAGCAGCATCTATCAGCAATCATCAGCAAAGGTCCCTAGTTGGTGAGCAACAGCTCCCACCTGGACCATTAAGTAAGATCGCTCCTTATATATCATTTCTATCATCATGTCTTCTATGGAGGACATCTTAGCCCAACAGCAGCAGCTACTCAATAACATAGAGCAAATCTACACCAACTTTAAAAAGGATAGCTCCGATCGCAAAACTTCGGATTACATACGCCGAAGATTGGAGAATCTGGATACATGTTGGCGAGAGTATCAATCAAATCATGTGAGGTTAAGCAACATTGAATATTCTAAAACGCACTCTTATTTTACTTCTAATCAATTTGATGTCATGAAAGAGAGGTATGAGAATATTAGAGCAGTCATTATCAATTATCAGTCATCAGATGAACGTCCATCAACACCGTTGTTGAAACCTGCAACTCCTTTAGCTACATCAGACGTAACACAGCAACCTTCAGGGCACTCATCGAAGTCTCAGGGGTCGAACAGCAAGACGGATGAAATGATGAGAAAGCAGATCAGCAATTTCAAGGCCTTTGAACACACTGTATCAAAAATCAAGCTGGAGGGTGTTACGGAAAAGTGGGAATTCGATCATCTGTTAAACACTATTCAAGCCCGCTGGTCGAAGATCGACACCCAGCACTGGGAGTTGGATAGCGAGCTTGGAGATAGAAATCAGGAATATCAAAGCATGTATCTCAAATATGAGAGCACATATAACGAGGCTATCAAGGCTATAAACAAAAAGATGTGGTCTAACTCTCATAGAGAACATACTACACCGAAAATAGAGATCCCTACTTTCAGTGGAAACTATTATCATTGGACATCTTTTAAAGATCTCTTTACAGAATCAATTCATAGCAATTCAACGCTTTCTGGGGCACAGAAGATGCAGTTCCTCAAGTCTAAAGTAAAGGGTGAAGCAGAACGCCTTATTCAACACTTACCGATCAGCTCCGATAACTACATCATAAGTTGGGACATTCTGTGCCACCGGTACGATAATAAGAGGATGATATTCTCCTCGCATGCCAACAATTTGCTAAATCTTCCGGTTATGCAGCAAGCCTCTATCAGTCACATCAAGCGGATTCATGACACCGCACTTGAAACTTTAAACGCTTTACAGAGCCTAGGCGTTGAAGTGAAATCCGATCCTTTTATCGCTCACGTCTTGAGCCAAAAATTGGATTCGGAGACGTTTAATGAGTATAATCTCTACAGCAAAAAACCTCGAGAACTTCTCGATTTAACCGAACTGTTGTCTTTTCTAGAAAGCAAGTTTACTAGCATGGAAGCCAGCAGGCGTAAGCAGGAGACCAGCAATCAACAAAAATCTGGTTCTAGCAACAAACCATTCGAAAAATCATATCATTCAAAGCAATCATATTCAAGTAATAAAACTTTGAAGTTACCAAGTGACAGGAAATTACAACATAATGCTTATCAAAAATGTCCAGTCTGCAATGAAACACATGCATTATTTTATTGCAAGAAATTCACGGAATTAACTCCAATGAAGAAAAAACAATTAGTTGCTAAGTTGAATTATTGTAAGAATTGTTTATACGATCATAAAGGCAATAGTTGTTTGTCAGAAAAACGATGCCGCGAATGCAGCGAATTTCACAATACTGTACTGCACGAAGCGTATAAGCAGGGTAATTCGACGCCTTGTGAGCAGCAAAGCAACGTGCGTCCTAATCCAGAACGTTCTGAAAATAGGGGCAACACGCATGTTACACAGCAAAACATGACAGAAGTTTTACTATCAACAGCATTAATAAAGGTCCAAAAATCAGATGGCACCTATCTTATCATGAGAGCACTTATTGATCAGGGCTCACAAATATCTCTTATAACTGAAAACGGCGCTCAGCAATTAGGATTACAGCGATACAATGCTGACGGTATAATCACTGGTATAGGGCAAACCGAAAATAGCTGCAAAGGGATGCTCAACCTAAACTGCATGTCAAGAATCTATTCGTATATCTTTAACATCGATGCTTATATCATGAAAAATCTTACAAAATTTTTACCGTCATACTCGTTTCCTAAGTTACCATGCCCATTCCTTGAAAACTTAGAACTAGCAGATCCAGAGTATAACATAAGCCGCCCCATAGATATTCTCTTGGGCGCTGACGTTTACGCGAATATTCTTTTATCAGGTATATGCAAACTTAGCGAATCACTACCTATGGCGCACGAAACTCGCCTTGGGTGGATATTATGTGGTACCTTGAAGCCCACTTTTATGTGCAATGTTGTACAAGTCGAGTTAGATCAACTACAACGTTTTTGGGAGATCGAGGATGTCACGCAAGAAAAATCATTATCATGCAAAGATCAAGAATGCATCGACTTCTACAAATCAACGACTAAACGTCTAGAAGACGGGAGATACGAAGTTAGACTTCCACTCGTACCTCAATTCGAAGAGCAATTAGGACAGTCAAAAAATAAGGCTGTTGCTCAATTTATTCAGTTAGAAAAGAAACTATATAAAAATGATTATATTTTCAATGCATATCAAGCGTTCATACATGAGTACTTGGCGTTGGGTCACATGCAACCTTCAACTTGCAATCAGACACTGGAATGTTTTTTACCGCATCACTGTGTTTTGCGCGACGATAGTGCTACCACAGCATTACGTGTCGTGTATAATGCTTCGGCTAAAACATCTACTAATAAAAGTTTAAATGACCTTATGTATGCAGGACCCAATTTACAGCAAGACCTTCAGTCTCTCATTATTAAATGGAGACAGTATCAGTATGCGTTCACGGCGGACATTGAAAAGATGTTTCGGCAGATTTGGGTTCATCCAGAAGATCAACCCTTACAAAAAATTGTCTGGAGAGACGATCAGCATAAAAAATTAAGCGAATATCAGCTGACGACCGTAACATACGGTACCAAAGCAGCACCATTTCTTGCGATGATGACGCTTAAACAGCTAGCATCTGATGAGCGGGAGAAAAACCCGGAAGCTGCCAAGGTCATCGAAGAATCATTTTACATGGACGATTTGGTCCATGGAAACAATTCATTATCATCAGCACAGCAGATACAGAAGGAATTAGTGGAGTTACTGAAGTTAGGAGGGTTCAATTTAAGAAAATGGAATTCAAACGATATCAGATTATTGCAGCATGAAAATCAAGACGATCATAATCAAGAGAGTAAGAGTTTTAATCAATCCGATCTATCAAAAACCTTAGGCCTTCGTTGGAACCCAACGGAAGACACTTTTACATTCATATCAAAAATCGAACCATCGAACGCAAAGATCACTAAACGTATCATATTGTCGGATATCTCAAAAATATTCGACCCACTGGGATGGATCGTGCCTGTAACAACCAAACTGAAGATTTTATTCCAAGAAATATGGCAATCTAAGCTTGAATGGGATGAGCTGATTCCTGAAAAAATTAACAAAGAATGGGTCAAGATCAAGGAAGAGTTGCATAACATGAATCAGTTCAAAATTCCCAGATGGTACGGCATCCAATCTGCAAGCAGGGTAGAGTTACACGGCTTTTGTGACGCTTCTACAAAAGCGTACGCTTGCGTCATTTACTGCAAAGTAAACAATAATAAAAAATCGGTCATATTAGTAGCAGCAAAATCAAAATTAGTTCCAACTAAAAAGCAAGTTTCACTGCCTCGACTAGAGTTATGTGGAGCACATCTACTTGCCACACTCATGGGCAAAGTCAAGAAGTGTTTAAAAGATCATGAACTTACCGTTTTTGGATGGAGCGACTCCACAGCCGTTTTGGGGTGGCTACAAGGAAATCCCAATCGGTGGAAGACGTTCGTGGCCAACAGGACCACACAAATAGCAGAAGTAATTCCACCACAATTTTGGCGATATGTAAAATCAGCAGAAAATCCCGCTGACTGCGGAAGCAGAGGTTTAACTGTACCTCAGCTACGGTATTTTCCTTTGTGGTGGGAAGGACCTACGTGGTTGTTCTCTTTCGATGCAAGGAAGGAAAATCAAGTAATCTACACTACAGAGGAAGAAGCAAAGAAGCAAGAGAAAGTTAATCTCGCTACAAAGGAAGAATCAAGCATAATTACAAGTATGTTAAGCAATTATCATTCTATCAACAAAATCGTACGTATCCTAGCATTGGTTATGCGATTTATATCATACAAAAGAAGCAATAAAAATAATTATTATCATTAGCAGAAATTAGCAAAGCAAAGCAAAAAATTATCAAGCATGTACAGCGTGAAGAATTTGCAAAAGATATATGCGATTTAAAGCTGCAAGGCAAGCTTAATTCTAAAAGCAAATTAATTAAATTAAATCCTTACCTAGATGCAGACGACATCTTGAGAGTTGGTGGGAGATTGAAAAAAGCACACATCAGCCAAGATATGCAGCATCCCATCATACTTCCTAACAAGGGACGTTTGACGCAGTTGATCATAGATGATGCACATTTAACAATGTTGCATGCTGGAGCTCGACTGACTTTAAGCTTCATTCGGCAGAAATACTGGATTTTAGGAGGAAACGTTGCAGTCAAGCAAAGACTTCGTCGTTGCGTAACCTGCAGAAAACAGAATCCAGATTGCCAGCCAGAAATCATGGGTCATCTACCGGAAGCCCGAACTAATCCGTCTCGACCGTTTACCCACACTGGGGTAGATTTTACAGGTCATATCTTCGTCAAGGCGAGCAAAGGACGAGGTATCAGAAGCACAAAGGGATATGTTGCTGTCTTTATATGTATGGTCACGAAGGCAGTACATTTGGAACTCGTTTGTGACTTAAGCACATCATCATTTATCGCAGCATTGAGACGAATGGCAGCCCGCAGAGGGACACCTAGTCGCATATACAGCGACAATGGTCGTAATTTCGTTGGTGCCAATAAGGTACTTCAGCAAGAATATCAAGAACTGCTAAATATCATGCAGAGCAAGGAACTTCAAGCAGAGGTATTGGATATGGAAATAGACTGGAGTTTTAATGCACCGTCATGGCCTTCAGCAGGGGGTTTATGGGAAGCAGCTGTTAAAAGCTTCAAGTTTCATTTTAAAAGAATAATTGGTGATCAAATTCTAACATATGAGGAGTTGTACACTGTCCTCACCCAAATTGAAGCCTGTCTCAACACGAGACCATTATGTTCAATATCAGAAGATCCCGATGACATGGATTTTTTAACTCCAGCTCACTTTCTGACAGGTGGCTCAAAAGTAACATTACATGACACTGAAACGGACTTGAGAACACGTTGGCAGTTGACACAAAAAATCATTCAAGACCTTTGGAAAAGATGGAAAGGTGAGTACCTGACACAGCTATCAGAAAGGAGCAAGTGGAGACAATCAAAGAAAAATCTTGATCTAAATGACGTCGTCACAATCCATGATGACAATCTTCCGCCAGGGAAATGGCTGATGGGCCGGATCATCGAGCTTCATCCCGGTCCCGACGGTCAGGTCCGTGTGGTAACTTTAAAAACCAAGAATGGCACCTTGAAACGTCCAGTTAGCAAATTATCAAAACTTCCAGTGTACGACGAACACTCTCATACATCGCAGGATTTTAAAACAAGCCCTCGCTACAATATAGCGTCGGTATTTGTAGCTATCACATTATTTTTAAGTATCATCTCTACTTCCCAATGTTCACTTACCGTCACAAGGTTTCGAGATAATCAACATCTTTTCTTCGACAAATTATCAAATATGCAAGTTGTCAGAGATGACTGGAAATTAATCATATACTACAATATGGAACCTTATTGGGAAGGTATTACCGCACTAAATAAAAGCATACAATTACTTGAACAATCATGTCTCACTATACGTGAACAAATACACTGTGACATCATATTACAGCAGTTACGTCACGGGTACCATGAACTTGACTATAACAATCACCTGTTACTTAGTCAGCATTTTAGCACGCGCCCGAACAGGTGGCGGCGTGGGCTTATCGACGGTGTCGGTTACTTAGCGAATAGCCTGTTCGGGGTATTGGACTCTAGATTCGCAGAACAATACGCGAGAGATATCACTCTCCTTCGCAACAATCAGAAGCATATCGTATCTTTTTGGCAAAATCAAACTTCAGTTATAGAAAAGAAAGTACCTACCTTTGGAAAGTACCTACCGTAAGACACTCTTTCATTATAAGCACAGTATTACGGAAACACAGAGACCTGCTGTTTGATCCGGATTTGGGTAAAGGGAAGCGTAGGACTGTCAGAGTCTGCCAAGTAGTTTCTACTAAATCTGAAATAGTCCGACGGCAGTACACTTTTATTAGTCCCGTGTTATACAACAGAGTGAACACCGAGCTTAATATTTATCCACACCCTTCCAATGTATGTAAAAACTTGTTGATAAATGGTTGCAGACTCTCACGTACGAAGAACTGGAATGCTTAGTAAAACCCTAATCCTAAAAGCATAATTATGTCTACCTTCTGTGACTTACATGCTCTACTCAAACACATATCCCACAAAATCAACACTTAACACACTCATCACACACACCTCACATGCATGCACTTACAACTCAATTGCACATAACACACACTCACAACACTCATACTGTAAACCTAGCATCAGTACGTACATCATACATTTACTTAATCAGATTCTATTTCTTGTTTGTACCAACTTACTTTCTGTAATATATGGAACTCTGTCTTCTTCCTCCTGGAGGTGGGCGTTAGTAGCTGCGACACAGTTTCCAACTACTGCAGCTATTATCGTACGCAATCATATTGTAATTAACTGTTATTGTTCCAATAAAAGATTTAAAGAAAAAAGATTTAAAGATTTAAAGAAGCTGAATTTAGTTTTTTGAAGAGAACTGAAGATAATATTCACAAGCAACATAAAATGATACATCAGCAGTTTTCGAAAATAGAAAACATTTTAGAAACCCTAAAAAGCGAAACACAAAATATCTCTAAAGCAAATGAGGTCACTATGGGAGCTGTAGTGGCTAGCAATTTATTACGCGACTTGAAGGAACTGCAGAATGCCTTAGTCGACACTATTACAGACGTATATCATGGTCGATTCAATCCACGACTGATAACAGCCGAACAACTCCAAGAGCAACTAAGTACGATAGCAAGTCATTTATCCAATGACATTACGTTGCCCATAGAAAACATACACACTGACCTCGCCCAAATATACAAACTTTTAAAAGTCAAAGCAAGACTTGTCAAGGACTATTCAATTTTTGAAGTACAGATTCCTTTAATTAGTAGAGATGCGTATGAAATCTTTAAGCTCATACCAATTCCAGCAGAAGGTCCTAACAACACCATGATAACAGTTAAGCCTGTATCTGATTTCATAGCTGTGAGCCTGAAAAAAGATGCTTACATTATCCTTACACGAAATATCATTGATTCCTGCCTAGTGACAAACATTCACTTGTGCTACATCCACTCTCCAATCTATAAGTTAAGCAAGGACAAAGATTTTTGTAAATCTAAAGCTTCAGCATGTGACGTCAACCTCAATACCTGTAAAAATCTTTGGTTGGAAAGCAATTCTATAAATAATTATATTTACTTCTGTTGCGGTCAATGTAAGCTACGAACAGTATGTGGAGATCAAGTTTCAGCGCATCAGCTGGCACACTCCGGCCTTGTAACTATCGGTTATGGTTGTATAATTAAATCGGACAATTTTGAAGTAGTTGCCCATCAACAAAGAGTGAGCGATGTTAGTATCTCAGCTAACGTATATTCACCAATAGTTGCCTCAATCAATCACATTATCAATGTATCAATTCCACATGATTTCTTTAATGAATCCAGTGTAGAGAGCGATCAGGAGCTAAAGAGTATTGAGGATAAGATCAAATTCATCAAGGAGAATGGAGTTATATCAAACAGCTTATCATATCATGACATCCATCATTACACAATTATCTACGGCGTGATCGGCGTAGTTGCAGCAGGACTCGGCGTGTATGTATGGCGGCGCGCGCGCACGCGCTGCGCCCCCGAGCTCGTGGCCGTGGCGGTGGCCCCGGACGGCACGCTGGGTGCGGTGTCGCCGGCGGTGGCGGTACAACGTGCGGGTGCTAGTGTTGGTGACAGTGTAGTGTATCAGTGCGTAAGTGAAAGGGCTAAAGTGGCAAGTGCGCGAGCGTTAGATAAAGCCACTTCTCCTATTTTAGGCTCTTATACTAGTATTTCCAATCTTTAATTAACTTTACCGGAGTAGAGACACTAAGAATTTAGATAAGCATATAATCTCACTCAAGTTTAATCATGTTTGTTTTAAATTTTATATCATTGGAGATATCTTGGCTCCTACTTCTTCTTCGTAGGGGAGCATGTACGAGCGAAGCCGTACAATAACAGTAGTTTTAAGTTTATGCTGACATCGACGCGCAGCGAAATGCATGTTCGACTTATAACTAATTATTTCAACGCATCGCGTTAGTAGCATCAGAAAAGTGTCGCGATTAACACATAACGGGCTAAATACTTATAAAAGTCGCTTTCGCCACGTGTCGATCAATTATCATTTTGTTTACCAATTTTTCCTTTTTGTTAAGTTGTGTACCTATAATATATCATTATTTTCATTTTATCAGTTTTATCATTTCAAATGTACCCTACCCGTACAATTAGTATAAGTGTAGAACATTTTTTAATGATTTTGTCGATGCCAGAAACCATCATAATATGTAATATTCCCCACATCTTTTCACTCGTCCCGCGAGTGTTATAAAAGGTGACCGAGGAAAAGGGTTTTCCCTCGGCGAGGCTTTCATGGGATGTTACGATAGTTCGAACATTATTATAAATTCTCTGGTGGTTAGGGGGTGTAGGCTCAATCAAGTTTCGTGTGTTAAATCTTTGGCTTCTGGGTGCTTGTTAAATAATACTGAATAGTAAGGTATACATAAAATATAAAATCATATCGTAGATAAAATGAAGATAAAGGAGACGGAAACGCTTTCATACATTCTTGGGCCAAGGTGTAAAAAGATGTAAAAAGATGAAATTAGTGTCGATTAACAGCTTATATATTAACAAACCATCACTGAAAAATCGGCGAATTTTGGCAACCTGAGAGCAGAGTTATAGGAGGTTTTGTAAAAGTGAGGTTATGCAATAAATTGGCAACAACCTATACTATACAGCTGATTTTTTAAATATGATTTCTATTTTGTTAAAATAGACAGTTGTTTAATATATTAATTGTGTAGTATTGAGTGGGAGGACATTAGGAAACTCACAAATAATTTGGAGATACCCCAGGGAGATGATGTTTAAAGTAAAAACAACTTTTTGAATACCTAACAGTTATCTTTTATTCATCTTCAATTATAATCTAAAAAGCTCGTATTAAGTAGGTGGCGGACACTTGATGCAAGAGAACGATCACAGCGAAGACAAACACTACGGTGGCCAAGTTGTTGTGCTTCATCAACAGATGATTCTTGAGCCAAATCCCAACAAGCTTGGCAAACATAGTCACTGCTGTTTATCTGAAAGATGAGAAAAGCTTTAATGTCAACACAAATCATGATTACGATAAAATATACCAGCAGTTAGGTTTTAATTTAAATGTAAACAATATCCATGTGCCTTTTATATGTAGCGTTACTATAGTTCCTGCATAACGTTTATTTAAAATAAAAGAAGAAACCAGTAGACCAGCATTGTAGACACTGGGTAGCTAGAAAAGGTGACTTGAAGTTTGTACTTACAGGTTGTCGTGCACGCTAATGACGAATCACTGACAGTGTCTTTACATCATCTAAAGCTCGTTGGCCAAGAGTATTACAGCGACTAGTCGCTATACCACAATTAACACAGCGATCCATGGTGTCAATATCCAATCGATATGCAGGCTGTAAAATCCAAATAAGCGAGCTAAAGTCAGACGAGAAAACGAGATTATCCGTGTCCGGTATGATAGCAAGGGTCGTACAAGTTTAGCAATATCAGAACTCCGTAGGAAGAAAGCAGTGGTCGAGGAAAATATCAATAAAACAACGAGAAACGCTCAAAATGGAATTTGCAGAAGTACGTGTTCAATGTGGGGATTTATAGCATACGATACAGACACAACATTCAACGTTTTACGAACTGCCACAAGAACTCCGCCCCCTTCCTTTTAATTTGTAGTAGTGCGATAACGATCACATCTAAACACCACATAACGTTCATTTCATCAATATATTCATGGTCAAATATGTGTGGAGTGAGCCAGGTCTCAGTAAGAATAATTATATCATAACACTCATTTAAAATATTAATGTATAAGATATTGAGTTTCGTTCGTAATCCCCTGCAGTTCTAATCCTTCAGGCCTCAGGAAACGATACTACAAATCTATATATTACTTTATTCTTTGCTACGAATTTACGAAACGAGTGATTGTTGACATTCTAGAACTGTCAAAAGGTATTCTGTAGCTGTCATTAAAAATACAGTTGCCAAACACAAGTAATAAATCGATTTGTAAACGAGAATCGACTTTAAGAATTCTTTATAATATGTTGATATTTATTTTTTTAAACTACTGGCATTATGTTAATTGTGATTTATTTATTGACTTTGATTGAATCAATAATCTGGTGCTAGTAGTTTAGTATTCAATTGTTTAAACTCTTACACATTACCGATTATAGTAATCGATACCCCATTTTATTCGTGACTTAAAACTTATTTTTAAGATTTCTCGTCTTCCAGATTGTGAATTACGCTATTTTTTTTTGTATTTTGAAATAAAAAATATGGGTCTTTTTTAAACCATATCTCAATTTATTTCAAAATGGCCCAGAAATCGCCGTCTCCTTTGTTATGCATAAATCTCACTAATTGTTCTGAAACAATAACGTTAATACCAAAACAAAATTTTAGCCTTTATACAAAGTTTAAGTTACTTTTTACCGTTTATACAAAAACAGGAACTGCGCAAAGTGGGGCTCGGTAGACACGGTGAAAAACAGTTTGATTCAATCTGTCTGAATTATTGGTAGTCAAATAGGTGCATTTCTGATAGGCGATTAAAAACAAGCCGTAAAATACTATCTCAGCAAACAAACAGGACCAATTTAAGTAACCTTAATCTTACTGCTGCAAGCTAAAGGCGTTACCTGCCACCTGATGCGGGACAGCTCGCCTGATAGGAGAGAGTTACTTTAGTCAACTTCATTATGGAGGAAGTAGGTACCTATTGTTCCAATTTTGTTGCTATTGAGAGATTACCAGACTATGTCTAGCTTTGGAACTGGATCGTGTTGGATGCCAATGAATTACATGAACCGACTGCTTATCTGACCTCCACAACCCATTAGCCGATTAATCCTTCACTTAACAAGGCTAATATAAGATTTTCTGGCTTCCGACTACCCGTAACGATAGTCAAAAATTACCAAATATTGCCGGGACCAATGGCGTAACATACTTTCCGAGGAAAGGAAGTATATCGACATGTTACGATGATCACCCGTCCATGGACCGACCTAGGGAATATTGCTTAACCTTACAGATTCACCCGTGAAACTGTTATTATTTAGCTAAAAACTTCTCCTTTTTTACTTAATATAATAAGAAGCTTAATGTGAGTAATTTATTTATTTATTTATTTTTTTTTATTTATTTATTTATTTATTAACTCAACATCACTATCATTACAGGAATTTCCTAATTCAATAGTGTGGCCATAATTACAGTTTTATTATTTACCATAACATATTCTGTACATCGTGGTTTTTGTGAACTCACTCAGAGAACAAGTAAAAAGATCAATGCTGTCTGCTACGTCATTAAGTACACGCAAGGTGCGCGTTATAGGGGCTTTACCCAGTAGATTGGAAACATTATCATGTATTAACCTCTCAAGGACCGCCATTATTTACGTCAACTATTAGTTGAGTCCCGCTGGCACACAAATTTTGTGCCAGCGGAGCTCAACTACTTGTTGCACAACATACTTGTTTACTGGCACGTCTTTGTGCCGCTGGGGCTGTAGAGGTTAATAGGCAGTTTCCTTTGCCCAATTCACTTTGACGAACATACGCACGTTAGGAAGATTCGATTCAATATCAATTTAATCAATGAAGACATTCAAGTGTTTCTGGAAATATCTTTGAATGAGAGAATCAATCTCAGTAGTATTATGTAGAAGATAAAGGGACGTCTCGTTAAATTTCGCTCTTTGCCGAGTGTGTGTGTGTGAGATAGGTACTAGTCGTAAACGAATAAAGGCTCTCACAGACATGCGCGATGCGACAATGTGTCGAGCATTTAGTATCGCAAAGATTATTCTAAAACTTTCATTTTCACATCGTTCGTTGAACTAACTGAGAATTCACGATAAGCCTGTAACCTACGTTAATTTCACTAGAAGTCTTAAGTATTAATGAAAACGACGCGACATTGGCCCCGAAGTTACCTATACTATTGCTTCGAAGGATATGAGTACATGATAGGAAACACGGATACCTGTAGAGCAATGGTTCCTAACAAGTGGTGTGAGGTCTACTAGTGGTCTGCCGGAGTTAAAATATGATTAAACAATTTCAAACTTCGCGGGTGGTTACGGAAAAGTTACTGAGCGTCCTACTAAAAATTTTGTTCTCTTTTATTATAAGTGTCTATTAAGGTAATGAATAAAATTTATATTCAGATTATATAATTACTTAAATCTTGGTCTCTGCTAGTGATAAAAAAATCAAAGGGGTCCGTGGTCAAGCAAAATTTGAGTACCTCTGTTGTAGGGGGATCCTCATTCTGGTTGTTCGCATAATAGTCGTAGGAAATCAGCGCTAAATAATCCAAGAACAATTTATATAAAAATGGCAGTCGTATTGTTTCGTCACACTTGTCTGGAGAGTCTTTAGATAAACGAGCGAGGGAGAAGACACGTAGGGGACGCGAGTTTGAATGTTTGAGTTTGCGTTAAGTTTGTTTGGTAATTGAATTTCAATTACGGTTCCCAGGTATGGGAATGCATTACCGGTGATTTTCTCCAGTTCATGTCATTTTACAAAGGAAAACTTGTATTCGGCAATTTAAAAGACACATTTTTGTAAATCTATAGGCTATCAAGCCAGTAAGTGTCAGAATTGCAAATTAGACATTCATAATAAGAATTGGTCAAACTTTATTTTAAAGGAAATAATTGAAAAGTTTCTCATGAGAAATTTGGATCGACCATTTTGATTCGCATCCTTAATTCAAAACGAATGCCTTATCTGTTAATATGAAACAATATCTTAAATATTTCCGCCTATATGTAGTATATTTATCCCTAACACCATGCAGCTTTATTCTCACATGAACTCAATGATTCAATAAAGAGAATAGCTTCGCAAAGGAGGACTCATTTAATTTCAAAATATCTTCCAGCAGTAATCTTGGGTTATATGCAGTATTCCCAAAGCATACAAAAGGGTAATGAGATCATGATATGAGATAGGGTATGGACTTACGGCATTACTTATGTCACCAGTGCGATCCCGGCCTTAAATCGTGAGATTTGTCTAAAACCCGCCTCAATCCTTGATCCCTTCAATCTATAGGGAATTACAATGGTACTCTTGTATGTAGTTCGATAGACTACTGAAATTAGTAAAAATTTAAAATCGTGCAAGCATATTATAGTTTAAGCTCCGAGATGTAACTTATTTTATTGAGGAACAGAATGTGTGGTGATAGATTATAGTTTGTATGTATTTTGAAGCTACTTTTTTATCAATCAAGTATAATATTTATTAGTATAAAAATTTGAATTAAAAAAAAAAACACTGCTAAACCTAACTTACATAAAAATTGAAATAAAAAAAAAACAAGCTCAGGTGTCAAAGTACTCCTCTACATCTCTGTCGTCCGGAAACGTACCCAGAAGACTGGCAGCATTGCCACGTTGTATGGCAATGCTTATTCTTTGGGCAAAGAACGAGCCAGCCCTCCGGTCACGCAAGGTATCGATCAGCCGGCGAGATAATCCATACTATCCATATCCATACTAATATTATAAATGCGAAAGTAACTCTGTCAGTCTGTCTGTCTGTTACCTTTTACGCCTTAACCGCTGAACCGATTTACATGAAATTTGGCATGGGAATAGTTGAGGACCCTGGGAAGGACATAGGATAGTTTTTATCCCGATGTAAGGTTCCCGCAGGATAGTTTTCGAATTGCATCTTTGTTGCTCTTTCACGCAAAAACTACTGAATGGATCTGAATGAAATTTGGTAAGGAGACAGTTGACATCCTGTAAAAACACATAAGCTACTTTTTATCCCGGAATTCCCACGGGTTTGAGATTTACGCGGGGAAAACCTCCCACTTGAACGAAGTCGCGGACAAAAGCTATCCATACTTTAATACTAATAATATAACTCCATACTTCCATATCCATATCCATACTTCCATATCCATCAATACTTCCAAGCTAATATTATAATAATACGAAAGTAACAGTCTGTCTGTCTGTCTGTTACCTTTTCACGCCTAAGCCGCTGAACCGATTTAGATGAAATTTGGCATGGGAATAGTTTAGGACCCTGGGAAAGACATGGTTTGGACAGGTTTCGACCCGGAAATCATTCCTGAAGAATGTAAAAGGGGTGTTAGAATTTCGTATAGGGAATCAATAATGTCCCCGCCCTACCCACACACGTAATACACTTAGACCGCTGAACCGATTTGGATGAAATTTGACATGGAGATAGTTTTAGACCCTGGAAAAGACATGGTATAGTTTTATTCCCGAAAATCATTCCTAAATCATGTAAAAATGGTGTTGGAATTTTGTATAGGGAATCAATGATGTCCCCGCCCTCCCCTCCCACATAATACACTTGACCGCTAAACCGATTTGGATGAAATTTGCTATGGAGATAGTTTTAGACCCTGAAAAAGACATAGGATAGTTTTTATCCTGGAAATCATCCCTTAAGGATGTAAAGGGGTGTTGGGACTTTGTATTCCCCCTCTCAATTCATTCAAATAGCGTATTCAAGTACCACTCATAACATTTTTTTTAAACTACACAACTGTATGTAGGCTATACAAATCTTTGTTTAGAGCTAGGGTCGAACCCACGTCATGCACCAGTTAACAGTTACGCCAACCGTGTCGCTTAAATTTTAACCAATCAAGTTAAGATACGAATCATTTCTATTTCAAAATCGGGGCAATATGCGTTTGCCCTTTTGAAAATAGGAGAAGATCGTGTGGCAACAGATATCAACGGGATGATTTATTTGAGCTGAACTGAATCTGAAACTGAAGCTGAAACTGTAGCTGAATCTGAAACTGAAACCAAAACTGAAGCTAAAGCAGAAACTGAATCTGAAACTGAAACCAAAACTGAGGCTGAAGCTGAAACTGAAACTGTAGCTGATTCTGACGCTGAAACCAAACTGAAGCTGAAACTGAAACTAAAGCTGAAGCTGAAACTGATGCTGAAACCAAAACTGAAGCTGAAAATGAAGCTGAAACTGAAGCTAAAAATTAAGCTGAAACTGAACCTGAACCTGAAACTGAAACCAAAACTGAAGCTGAAGCTGAATCTGAACCTGAAACTGAAACCAAAACTGAAACTGAAGCTGAAACTGACGCTGAAACCAAACTGAAACTGAAGCTGAAACTGAAACAAAACTGAAGCTGAAACTGAAACCAAAACTGAAGCTGAAGCTGAAACTGGAACTGTAGCTGAAACTGACGCTGATACCAAACTGAAACTGAAGCTGAAAATTAAGCTGACACTGTAGCTGAATCTGAAACTGAAACCAAAGCTGAAGCTGAAACTGAATCTGAAACTGAATCTGAAACTGAATCTGAAACTGAAACTGAAACCAAAACTGAAGCTGAAGCTGAAACTGGAACTGTAGCTGAAACTGAAACCAAACTGAAGCTGAAACTGAAATTGATGCTGAAACCAAAACTGAAGCTGAAGCTGAAGCTGAAACTAAAAATGAAGCTGAAACTAGAACTGTAGCTGATTTTGACGCTGAAACCAAACTGAAGCTGAAACTGAAACTAAAGCTGAAGCTGAAACTGATGCTGAAACCAAAACTGAAGCTGAAAATGAAGCTTAAACTGAAGCTGAAAATTAAGCTGAAACTGAAGCTGAATCTGAAACTGAAACCAAAACTGAAACCAAAACTGAAGCTGAATCTGAAACTGAATCTGAAACCAAAACTGAAGCTGAAGCTGAAACTGACGCTGAAACCAAACTGAAACTGAAGCCGAAGCTGAAACTGAAACCAAACTGAAGCTGAAACTGAAACTGAAACCAAAACTGAAGCTGAATTAAAAACGTATACGAAAATACCCATAAAATTCTACACCTATGTATAATAAATTATATTATGAACTTTTTTACTTAATAAGAACAAATATGACGAAGGAAGCTGGGCCCCACAACACGGTATCCTAGTGTGAGGTTCAGCGCAAATTTTATTGTGAATGTTTTATTGTGAATGAAACTTTTTGAAGCAAATAAATGAATGTTACCCAGCTGTTGGGTGGTGGATGTCAAATAGGTAGTCGCTATATGTAAAAAACTATTACTTAGTTGCATCCAGTTAGACTGACACTCGATCGACTGACACTTGGTTGATATACCGTCTTGTCGTACCAAGCGCTTCTCCTCCACATTTATTATACGCACAGCCAAGTTGTGGAATTCTCTGCCGGCTTCTGTGTTCCCTGCCACTTATGACCTTTCAGCCTTTAAAGCACGAGTAAATAGGCATCTTCTGGGCTCGCTCGTCACATCGTAGACCTCATCTATCGCTTACCATCAGGCGATATCGAGATCAAGAGGGGGCTCATACGTAATAAAAAAAATAGTTGGAATAAGGTTTAGCAGATGATGTTAACTGCATTTTACCGCCGTAGTATCGGACAAAATGTATTGTTTTATCAATTAAGTCGTAGGCTTTTATGTATCAAATACCACTTAGTATCTGGTCGCGATATTTTTATATGTCTTGTTTGTGAACTATCAACATTATGAATTATAAGTGTGCCAAGTTTTGTCCTAATTCCTTGAGAAAGTTTTGCGTCAAAGAGTAACACGATGAGACTCTCGCCAAACATCCATCAAACTTCTCACAAACTTTCTCATTAATATATTACTATGAAGTAAGATAGAACATAGGGGGAGGCTGAAATATTTCTTTTAGTAATATCCTATAGCCCGTAAGTTTAAATTATTTCCAATTATAAGAAAAAAAAAGTGCCGAGGGGTTAACACAGTGTCTTATCAATACTTTAGAAAAATATCTAGTGTTAATTCCTCTAAGAACTAGTAGAACGGAACCCAACAGGGCCATTGCTGCTGGGGTTGCGGGAATGTGCTAATGAGATACCGCGGCCCCGGAACCCAATTGCAACAGAGGGAACAGGGTGGGATTTTAATCAATAGAAATCTAACACTTCCGTTCCCCCCTAGAGTGGGAGAAACATTTGACGATATTCACTCCGAAAGGAAAACTAAAAAAATACTATGTAGATATAGGAATATATATAGGAATAGGTTGGCAAATGAACTAACAGCAACATAGCAATTGAGCACACTATGTGACAGTAGTTTCATATACATTTCAATTCGTAATTTATGCTTGATTGAAAAACTAAAATATTACTTTTAACTTCCAAACTTAAACAAATTAGTAGGATTAGATCAATACAAAAAGTCAGTCTTTTATTAGTTGTTAAAGTTGTTTTTGCATCGTTGTCGTATTGTCCACTCGCGCCTGTTTGCGGAACCTTTAACATCGCAGCATTGTAAAGGGTGTCTCAGTAAGAGTGCACTTTTTAAAATTGGAATATTTTTTTGTCATGCAAGTGGCAACTCTGAAATTTTACAGCTGTCACCTCTGTTTACATAGTGTATTACATACTCTTTGTCTGTTTATTCCGATTATTAAAAATGGAGAGCTTTTCGAAAGAACAACGCGTTATAATTGTGAAAACTCATTACAAAAATGGGGAAGTTACGCTGAAACCGCTCGCAAACTTCGCCAAATTTTCAGCCGAGAAAGTGCACATAATGTGTCAACCATTCGAAGAGGGGTCAAAAAATTTGAAGAAACTCGGTCAGTTATGGATAATAAGAATCCTTTGCATCAACGTATCGGTCGATCTTTTGAAAACATTGCTACTGTAAACGAGAGTGTCGCCGAAAACCCGAAAACATCAATTCGACATCGTTCTCAACAACTTCAAATTTCACGAAGCACTACGCAGCGAATTTAGACTAAAGACCACCTTCATGCGTACAAGATACAGTTAACTCAGGAGCTCAAACCAGCAGACCACGGAAAGCGCCGGCAATTCGTTCAATGGGTTATGGAGCAAAGTGAAGTCGATGCCAATTTTTCGGAAAAAGTAATTTTCTCCAATGAAGCGCATTTCCATATGAATGGCTTCGTGAATACACAAAATTGTTGAATTTGGGACTCAGAAAATCTTCATGCAATCCATGAGAAACAAATGCACCCACCACGAGTTACTGTCTGGTGCGGATTTTGGTCAGGCGGCGTGATTGGACCTTACTTTTTTGAAATTGCAGTGACTGTGAACAGCATTCATTACAGGAATATGATAACAGACTTCTTGTAGCCTCAACTGGACGGCATGAATCTGTACAACATTTGGTTTCAGCAGGACGGCGCAACCTGCCACACCGCGCATGAAACAAGCGACTTATTGCAGCAACGATTTCCAGAACACATTATCTCACGAAATTCCGATGTCAACTGGCCGCCAAGATCGTGCGATTTAACGTCGTGCGATTTTTTTCTTTGGGGTTTTGTGAAATCTCGGGTTTATGCGAATAAACCCGAAACAATTCCTGAGCTCAAATCGGAAATCCAACGCGTCATCGGTGAGATACAGCCACATCTCTGTGCAAAAGTCATGGAAAAATTAATGAAAAGAGTAATGGCCTGTCATCGGAGCCGTGGGGGTCATTTGCCGGATATTTTATTCCTTACTTAATCGGAACATGTCTTCTTTACAATACAAGAAATATATCACAACTCTGTCATAAAGTACTTGTTTTTATTTTAAAATCAAAAAGTGCACTCTTACTGAGACACCCCTTATCTTGAAGCGTTAACATGTGACCGCCATTCATGCGATATTAGGCTTATTCAGCCAAGTCACGTATTCATCATGTACAACATTATACTGTAAGCTTAATTATGTTAAATTGTGTGTCATTGACTAAATAGTCACTTATTTGATTTGCTAGTGAAGGCGTTACGGTTAGTATGTTTCTAATTCGAAGCATATTACTACAGCTAAACTCGATATTTCTTTTCTTCGTTCTTATATTTATTCGTTAATTTGAGAATATTATCTCTACATTTACATTCTGTAGATTTTGTTCGCCCATTTCGAAGAATTAACTAACGTGTATGTGTGCGCTTGTGCATTTGCGTGTGTGTGTTTGTGTAGGTACAGGCATGTGTATGTGGGTATGAGTTGTCGTGTCAGTACATGTGTATAAGGGGGTTTGATTCTGTGAGAGTAATGGTGTGATTTATTTATTTATTCTCGGATTGGAACGCATTGCAACAATTACACCAATTGGAAGCTGATTTCGTCAGAACGCATAATTCTGCGCGCAGTGGCAGTGGCACCATTTCTTCAGGGTTTCTTATGTAAATCCAAGTCATGCACATACACGCATTTAAAATAATGTTGCGACTTGATAAGTTCTTCAGATTTATTAAATTTGAAAATTATACATAAAATTTTGGTATGTCATCCTGACGGTTGAACATAGATCAAGATACGTAGTACTAGATACGTAGCTATATATTGTATATGTGATGTCGATTATTTTATTTATTACTAGTACTCACGCGGGGCTTCGCTCCCGTGGATTCTATCACGGTAAAAACATAACTCTCCTTTTTTGCAGTCGCGTTTACTTTTTGTCTACTTTTTGTAGTCTATATACTATATACTTTTGTCTACTATTTGTCTACTTTTTGTAGCCTATAACCTTCCTCAAGCTTCAAGCTACTTCCATACCAAATTGCATCCAAATCCACCTAGTACTTTCGAAGATTCGCGCGTTCAAGCAAACAAACAAACTTTTCCGCTTTATAATATTACTAGTACTCACGCGGGGCTTCGCTCCCGTGGATTCTATCACGGTAAAAACATAACTCTCCTTTTTTGCAGTCGGATAAAAAGTAGCCTATAACCTTCCTCAAGCTTCAAGCTACTTCCATACCAAATTGCATCCAAATCCACCCAGTACTTTCGAAGATTAGCGCGTTCAAGCAAACAAACAAACAAACAAACTTTTCCGCTTTATAATACTATAGTATAGATTATAATTATATATTATATAGTATAGATTAGCTCTACAATTTTTATAGAATAATGCAGTCTGAAATTTGGTTAAGTTAGAACTCGGAGAAGGATATAGCTTACTTGTTTTTCCTTTTCACGCAAGCAAAGATGCGAATTTTATATAAGCTCATGGTTTAATAATAACAAGTATGCCGGACGTAGTTCCACCCATGGGTGACTATCTCACGCCTACTAGTGTTCCGTGCCTTGGCACGTTAAGTTGTTGGCCCAGTCTTTAATTTTGAAACCTTTGGTAATTGTAACAGTTTCTGGTTATTCAGCTGCATTCGGTTTGAAAGAAAAATAATATTTAAGATTAGAAATGGAACATAACTTATTTCTTATTTAACTAATATTTTTAGTAGATCGCATGACTATGTTTAACTTGTGCACCTTCACACTGGTATCGGTACGGTCTACTTAGTAAATTGTGTATGATTTTTTATTTTATTTTTACGTTTGACCACTATCTCACCTGATGATAAATTATAATGTGGTCGAAGATGAAGCACGCTATTCCCTCTTGACTTTAATACCCTCAGGTTATAGCTATCAGGAAATACAGACTCCGACAGGGAATGCCAACCCTTAGCCGTACGCACAATTAAAGTATTCCCAAAACGTTTTGTGCTTATGGATGGGATAAATGTAAATATTCCTAGCTTCCCGTGGCTTTGCAAGCTAAAAATATTTCGGTAAAAAAGGTAGCCTATGTCATTTTCCAGTACTTTGACTAATACTAAACTAAAAATCACATCGATCAGATGCTGTTTTTTGATGTGAAAGAAGGACAATCAAATGAGCTTTTGCATTTATAATATTAGTATGGATACTTAATGTTTTTTCCAAAATTTTTGTCTGGTTCCATGAATACAAAAGTTACTCAAAGGAAAAGAATCTAAAAACACCACGAGAGGCCAAAAAATATATACGACAAGATAATTAAAACTTCATTCGTGTCATCAAAACACGACCCTAATTAATTGCTACCTTCAAAAACAATAAAACAGCACTTGAGGGCCTTTTTACAACCTTATCAATTTTTCCCTTAGTTTTTATACAACGAAAGGAGAGTGGGGTCATAACGCAAAGAGCCATTCATCACAAAGGGGAGCAGAGGGTCACAAGGCCGACAATGAGGCGACATGCGGCAGTGACGGCATCTAAATATATAACCTTGGGTTGGATTTACCGGGTTTAAATATGGATGGGAAGGCTTTTTCTTATGAATAATAGGGAACTAGATGGAAGGTTCTTGGAATAATGTTTTCAATCGTATATAGATTGTAGATTTATTTATTTATGTACAAACATGAAACTTGAAAAGGGAAAAGAAAAAATACAAACAAAAGAGCATTAAGGTAGTGCTTATTTCATAAGAAACTATTTCCAGCAGACCTGCGACAGCAGGTGAGTTGAATAAGAGATGATAGACACAGTGTGTATAAAGTGTCAACAGCCTAATGACTCGGAATTGTGATCGAGAGGTCGCAGGTTCGAACCTCACCCATTGCCGTGAACCCTACACATAAGCATAATATGCTTGTGTCAAAATATTAACTAACTAGCTTCCGCCCGCGACTTCGTCCGCGTGGAAAAAAAATCCCCCGATTTTGAAACATTCTTCATTAGTGCTCCGCTCCTATTGGTCTTAGCGTGATGATATATAGCCTATAGCCTTCCTCGATAAATGGGCTATCTAACACTGAAAGAATTTTTCAAATCAGAACCGTAGTTCCTGATATTAGCGCGTTCAAGCAAACAAACAAACTCTTCAGCTTAGTTGGAGGGGTTAACAAGATTGCTAGTAATGTGAAATCTACCCACATTGTTAATAATCTTAAAAAAAAAACTAATTACATTCATTGGAATAGACTTGACTAATATCAATAAACATCATGGCTGTGAGGACTATATCAAGAACTTTACCTTTTTATGTTAATTTTCTTAAAACATGAAATTTAAAGGGATCGCGTCAGTTAATTTGATTTTTTTAAGAAATGCCATTAAGTTTCGTTGAGAAAATATTATTATTTAAGACTTGTCTCCACATTTTTCACTGTCCTATTTGATTTTATTTTATTGAATGTTGGATGCTTCTCTGGATATATGTCAAGGCCACCTTTTGCTTGTGAGTGTCGTAAAGAAACTATAAAAACGAATTCTATCAAAACTATGGGTATACGAGAACTTCGCCCTATAAATAAAAACAAACCGTGTTCTGCTTGATTGGTTAACGGAGTTTTAAAGACAGATAGATTTTTTATATGAAGCGTTTATAGTCTAATGACTAAGGTGTTGAACTTGTGGTCGTGAGATCGCGGGTTCGAACTTCACATACTACACTATAACCGTGACTACAAAAAAAGTACATTAAGTTATTTTAGTATTGTCTACATTTTCCCCCGGTTTCCTCCTAGTGATTAGTCCTACTGGAACTCCTTTAACAACTATGGGCAGTGCCTTTTAATTCTATTTATAACAATTATAAAGTCGTCGACTTTTTGTAATAACATCGGGGAAATCGTATTATATGATCTTCCAAAAGGATTGTCTCAATAGCGCCCAGCTTGGTATGATGTTATGTTCTTCATTAGCAAATTTTGTAAAAAATAATCTGTGTTAATAAATAACACTTATTTTTTGGTGGAAAAATCATCAAATGACCCTTCCCCCTCTGGGTGCAACGGAAGGTAATGTTAGACTTCTACTGACTAAAAATCCACCTGTTCTTTCCGTTGCCCTTGCAGTCCGTGGCTGCGGTATCTCGATAGGCCATTCCCGCAACCTCAGCAGGCAATGGCTCTGTCGAGCTCCATAATGCTTATTACCTTTTAATATTATGGGAAGTATTAACATCAGTTATTAAGTATAGTATGAAGTTGTTGAGCCTTTATCTTAGAGTCATGTTTTCCGTAAGGAATTTATCAGTAGTGGCCCGTGAGATATAGATAGATAGATAAATCTTTTATTGGTCAACAGAACACACAAAAGCAAATTAACATATAACACAAATAACAAATTACTTTGGTATTGTTCGTCAAATTGTTGAGCTCCTTAAGTTCTAAGTTGAGCTACACGATAACTGACTAATGCTTGCACTGTCTGGACAGGTCCGCTCAAATTTGCGTGGTTATTTCCTCAAAAGAATACCACAGACATGAACCTACATGCTTTTCATTTACAAATACAAATTGTCTGGACTTTAAAAGAGACTTTGACCTCTGAGTTTGTTTCGGTGTTTCTTCTCAGAATAGTCAGTTAGGAAATACCGGCCTCATCTAGCTAAACTAAACTTAACCCGCAACCGCAAAAAAACATGACGTGTAAAAGTGTTATTTATAACCAATTTACAAAATAAATATTTCATTTCATTTCATTTCACAGAAAAAAGAACAGAACAAACGTATACAAATACATAAGTACAATCAAAAATATATTAAATGAAAAAAAAAGAAAATAAACTTAAAATGTAAGATGATAAATCGGTGTTACCACGGTGTGGTGTTTTCTCAAAACTTACAATTACAAGTATTTCACTCTGTATTAAATCCTATGTTCAGCATAAGACATTCACATCCTAATGCGATGACGTAAACCCGAAAAATGTCAAAGAAGTTAATGAAACGGCCTCATTTGAGGGGAGCCGCCATTAATTACATTATTATGTTTTGCTCGTTATCATGAGATAGGGTAAAGTTACCTACCCTGCAGGAATGCTGAAAGGGTTCGAATGACCCGTACTTACCCTGTGACCTTCATTTCTGATTTTAGGGCTGTTATACGGCTGGGCTAGGATGATACGCATGTTAACATTTCTTTATATATTTATCTGTACTTTAGTCTGAGATATTTTTTTTTACAAATAATATATTTCTTTAAATTTTATTTTTTTATTATAAGACTGTATTAAGTTCCTTTAAATTGTTTCTGTTAAAGGTAATGTCTAGAAACATAAATTCTTTCTCCACAAAAGACGAAAAAATAATTATTATCGCTGACTTTTAATACGGAAAAAAATACGGTTTCTGTGGTACAGGCGATGGGAGAAAATCCGCAAGAATTGTTAGTGATTTATAAGAAGTTTATCATTGAATAAAACAGTAATAAATTTATCTTTATTTATAGTAGCAATAGCCTACGGAGCTGACTTATGAGTTAAGTCGTGAGTTCGAAACACAGTCAGGCACATTACTTGGTGTAATTTTCCTCATCACCACTGCTCTTAAAACGGCGGGAAGGAAAACTTAGTTAGGATACCGCGGCCCCGGAATGCAAGGGCAACTGAAGGAAGTTTTTAGTCAGTAGAAGTCTGACACTCCCTTCCACTCCACTCACAGCGGGAGGAGTCATTTGATGACTTTCCCACCCAGAAAAAAAGGACCAAAAATCTGAAAACATGTGACATCCACCAATCCGCACTAGATCCGCGTAATGAATTACGGGCCATAGAAGAGGAATGTGTTCCAGCAGTGTGATTAGCGATGAAATTGGAAAGAATTTTGGTCTCTTATTGAGGAATGAATATCCGGGACAGTCAATTTTAAACCACTTGTATGGGTGTGGACTGTATTTATTTATTCAATTCGACATACGTCGATAGCTCTTGAAATGAAACTCAATCTTCAAACACTGGTTTATTTTATACCTTCACAATTTTCACTTATGTCTATTTATACTGTCTATACTAATTTAAAGTTCTTTATAGAGTCTTAATTCCTAAATGTTCTTTACACTTTTCATAACGTTTCTTCAATACTTATACACTTTAAACTATTTATTTGAACTATTTATTTCACTATTTACTTTCACTACTACATTATTTATTTCACTATTTACTTTCACTACTACACTTGATATTCTTCAGACTTGTTACTTATTTCTCTTCAGGTGTTTCTTCTTGTCCGGTTGGTTGGATACTAAGATTATTCGATTTTTTTTTTTTTTTTTTTGTGTGGCATCTCGCAGGTCAACCTCTGAGGTTGTCGGCTGCTTAACCGGGCTTGCCTGTGGTTGCCTTAATTAATAAATTAATTAAAGCCTCCAGCCAGGGCTTATTAAAAACTTACAAACTATGCGACTACACGCTAAGGGCACCCCCTGTGGGGTACGGACCTCGGCTTAGGGCGTCGCAGGGGGAGGGCAGCTAGGGACAAGCTGGATCATATCATTATTATTATTAATAAGGGAATTTAAAGCTACTGGCTCAGCGTCGCGCGCTGGCTCTGGCAAGGGTCGGGGTGGACTATTACGGGGACGTCGCGGCGGGCCTCGGCGGCGAGGACGGAAGGACGGACGGTTTTTGTGTTTGTGTGCCACTGTACTTGTTTCCCTACGGCTCTCTTGGAGCAGGGTGATTGCGTCATCGGGAGTGACTAGGGTATGCCTTGGTCGGCGAATCTTAGAGATACGCGAGGGTTCGTATTGGGCGGCCGATACGATAAGGGGATTCCTATGTTGGAATGAAGTTTCAAAGAAACGCTTGGAGACGCGTTTCATGAACTGCTGGATGGTGGGCATCTTGAGGTCTACGTGAAGAAGCTCATTTCGAACATAAAAGCTCCCGTGACTCTACGGAGGAATCGGTTTTGGAGGGTCTGCATCTTGTGGAGGAGGTAGGGCTTTGCGTGTGCGAAAACAGCGCAGGCGTAGGTCATGATGGGACGGATGACCGCGGTGAAAATACGCAGCTTGCACCTGAGTGATAACTTGCTGCGAGAGCTAAGAATGAAGTGGAGCCTACCTAGAGCGAAAGCAGCGCGTGAACATGCCTGCTTTATGTGCTCAGCGAAGGAGAGGTGTCTATCGAGGACCACGCCTAAGTATTTGGCTTGCTTTTCCCAAGGGATCAGCTTGCCGTACATGGTAATCGGACGGGGGGAGGCTGGGTTTATCCACGGCTTAGAAAAGAGGACTGCCTGGCTTTTGTCTGGATTGACTTCGATTCTCCATTTCCGGAACCACTTGGCCAGAGTGTTTGCGGAAGTTTGGAGAGTGCGAGCGATGGCATCGGGTTTAAGACCGGTATAATAGATAGCCGTATCGTCGGCGAATAGGGCTAGTTGGGTATTTTTATGCTTGGGAATATCACTAGTGAATAGCGTGAAAACGAGGGGGGATAGTACGGAGCCTTGAGGAACTCTTGCGCGAATGGGATGGGGGGAGGAAAGCTCCCCCTCAATTCGATAACGAAAGGTGCGATTCGATAAAAAGTCCCGTAGGATGAGCACGAGACGGTCAGGCACGCCGAGTTGGTATAGCTTATAGATTAAGCCATTGTGCCAGACTTTGTCGAACGCTTTCGCTATGTCGAAGAATAAGGCTCCCGTTATTGCGCCCCGTTGGAAGCCGGCGCTGACGTGTTCTACTATGCGGTGAACTTGTTGGATACATGAGTGTTCGGTTCTAAATCCGAACTGCTCATTGGGTATTAGACTCTTTGCTTCGGCAAAATCTTTGAGCCGCTTATATATAAGCCTTTCATAGATTTTACCGAGGACGTTGAGTAAGCTAATGGGACGGTAGCTAGACGGGTCAGACTTGGGCTTGCCTGGTTTGGGAATACCTATGACGGTGGCCTGTTTCCAGGTTGCGGGGAACATATTATTGCTCAATGCGCCATTGAAGATGGCAGTCATTAGCACTATAAGCTGGGCGGGGAAAAGTTTGAAAACCCTATTGGTGATGCCGTCGGAGCCAGGGGCTTTTCGCGGTTGGAGACTTTTAATGATATCCTGGACCTCATCAGGAGTGATGGGGGCCAGTGGATTATCGGGATCTTCGACGGGCGGAAGGGAAGTTCTACGTTCGACTTCGGCGTTCACCATATCGAGGTGGGCTTGGTCTACTGGTTGAGAGCTGGGAGAACACTGGGACTCTAGGCTGTCGGCTAGGCATTCTGCTTTTTCAGAGTTATCGAAGGCGACACTCTTATCGGGACGAATGAGAGGAGGGATTGTGGCCTCTTCAGTGGATCGTAACTTCCTCTGAAGCTGCCAGAAGGCAAGATGGGTGGGCTCAAGTTCGCTCAGCATCTTGTCCCAGCTCGCATTACGCTGCTCGGCAATGCGTTTCCTTACAGCACGCTGTAAGTTGCGCATGTGAGCTTTGTTTGCGGCGCAAGGAAAAGCGCTGTACGCACGGATGGCTGCGTTCTTCTCGGTTATCAGATTCCGTACATCGTCCGGGAGTTTCCAGCGGTGGTCTTCCGCTACTGGAACTTCCCTTGAACAATCGTTCAGGACGGATTGTACGTGATCTGTAAGCGAGTCGATCGCCGCCGTCGTGTCAGCGACTGAGACTATGTGGTCAGGAATGGTGTCCAAGTGAGGCGACGTGGTGGATTTCAGTTTTTCACTTACTTTCCTCCAGTCGGTGATCAATTGGGTCGGAGGAGATTGGGTAGGATCATGGTTACCTGAGCGGGAACCTAGGTGTAGGATAACGGGACGGTGATCCGAGTTGAGCTCGTGAAGCGCTTCTATGGAGTGCAAATGGAGGTTTACATCGGGCCTATGGTTGGGGTCGTGTGGGTAGTGGGTGGGAGTCATCGGAGCGATGACGTCATAGTTTAGGGTCGCGCCTAGGTTATACACGATTCTGCCTCTGGCATTTGTCGTGTTGCTGTTCCAAGCGGGGTGTTTGGCGTTGAGATCGCCCGCTAGTAAGACGGAGTCACTCAGGCCAAAGAGAGTCGTGAGATCGCTGGTGAGCGCGATAGGATCGTCTGAAGCAAGAGACGCGACCGATGGTGGAGGATGGTAGGCAGAGATGATGGTTATCGGAGGATGACCAGTCATGCCTAGTCGACAGGCAGAGTACTCTAGGTGAGAGAGAGGCGCGGGTGGGCTGAGAGGGATGCAGTATAACTCCTTCCTATAATAAATAAGGGTACCGCCGCCGTGGCAGCGTGTTCTGTCATTGCGAACTAGACGGTAATTCGCAATTTTGGGGTCAGCGCGGTGGGGTTTCAAAAGGGTCTCCTGTATAAGGAGGACGTCTAATTGGTGGTCGCGGAGGAATTTAGTTATTTCGGCGCGTTGGTTGAAAATGCCATTGGCGTTGAAAAAACCTAATTTAAGGGATCGAGGCCTAGTGTGGTTTGTGCGTTGGGAATCCATTGGATCAGTCCATCGCATCCATCTGGTCGAGGCCTAGCACGACATCACTGTGTGTGCTGAATATTTGGCTGTACATTTCCGTAGTAATTTTGCCGTTGTTCTGCTGTTCGGCAGCCAGAAGGGTATCGCGGAGAGACCTGGCTTGGCGGGTCATAAATATTTTATAGTGGCGCAGTAGAGTCTGGGTGCAAGACTCGCCGTTCCCGACGGGTGAGGGTTTGGGCGGTTGTTTGGCTGCAGGAGCAGCCGTGGTTTGAGGCGCGGGTTTGGGACTGTTTGTGGCCTCTGGAGCCACGGCTATAGGCAGGATCTGCGCTGCGATGGGTATATCCATCAGTGCCTGCAAAGGTTTGGCAGGAGCCAAGGAGGGAAAGGCTTTTTCGTCGTTTAGCCTGGTCCACGGGGATGGTCTCTGAGGAGCGAGACGTTGGGGAATTTGAGAGGAAGGTGCCTCTCTTTGTATGCGGGCGTTGGCGCGCTTCGCTAATTTAGGAGCGAGTTTGGGGGCTTTGGGACAGCCACGGTAGTTTGCCGGGTGACCGGTCTGGCCGCAGAGAACGCAGCTGGGTGGTTCCAAACAGAGGGTTCGGTCTTTGGGCCGAGGGCAGTCCGCAGTGCTGTGCTCGCCCAGATACTTGACGCATCTGGGAGTCGCATAGCAGTTGCTCTGCGCATGGCCATACAGTTGGCAACGGTGGCATTGTCCCACTGTTGCGGTTTTATAGGGCTTTTCAATTAAGATACCGGATAGGGAGCAAATGGACTTAATCTTGAAAATCGGGTGATGACCTTCGGTTGGTTCACAAATGACAAGAACCATGTCGTACAATTCACCACCTCTCGCTTTATGTAAGCGATGGACGGCGATCACTGGTATACCTTGATCGGCAAGGTCGTCTTTAATATCCTGTACTAGGATTTCTTTAGGGACACGTTTAATAACTACACGAGTGGGCGTGTCCTCGGGGAAGGAGAAAGTGTGAAAGGAAATATTCCTTTCACGGAGGGCGCGATATAGTTCCCTATAGTCGTTCGACGTAGGGACGGTGACTTTAATGCCATTTTGGCAGGCACGGGCGTTTGTGTAGTTGATCTTTCGATCAACACACATCTTGGACACATCAGTCCATTTCCCCTTGTCTTGGATGTAAATGGGGGGCGGAGGGCGTTGCTTCCTTTGGGCTGAGGAAGTTTGGGCTATCGGGCTGGGAGGACGACTATCCTGCGCGCGAGTAGAGGTAGTTGGGACGAGGCTAGCGGGTCGTACGGGCGTTTGAGTTGGGGACGGGGGCAACGCGGTGGTCTTTTCGGCCTTGCTGGCCTGGGAGACATTTTTTCCTTTCTTTCTCTTGCCGCCGGTGACGACTTGAAAGTCGTCTTCCGAGCACGAGGGGCATGATGACAAATCATTGTCGGAGTTGTTATTGGACACAGGTTCGGTGGTGTCAAAAATTTCCCCATTAAATTTTTGATCCATTAGCCAATCATGGCAAACTCCAATATTTTGGAGATATTATTAGAAATCCTTAGGGAAAACCCTGCTATTTCCACCAAATATGGCGGAAAAATCCAACGTGAAATCGCTAATTGTCCCCCGGCTACCGAAGCCAACGTCGCTGATTTTAGTGACGCGCTTGACAGACCATTATCTCCCCCGCTTGCCGATCAAGGCATCCCGGTTGGTCAATTCACGGAAGTATTTATTAACTCCGATCCCATTGTTCGTCAAACAACGAACGACTTCCAGGTAGATAACCCTTTATTGCCCCCCTAAATTTTTTCCAGCAGACCTGCGACAGCAGGTGAGTTGAATAAGAGATGATAGACACAGTGTGTATAAAGTGTCAACAGCCTAATGACTCGGACTTGTAATCGAGAGGTCGCAGGTTCGAACCTCACCCATTGCCGTGAACCCTACACATAAGCATAATATGCTTGTGTCAAAATATTAACTAACTAGCTTCCGCCCGCGACTTCGTCCGCGTGGAAAAAAAATCCCCCGATTTCGAAACATTCTTCATTAGTGCTCCGCTCCTATTGGTCTTAGCGTGATGATATATAGCCTATAGCCTTCCTCGATAAATGGGCTATCTAACAATGAAATATTTTTTTCAAATCAGAACCGTAGTTCCTGAGATTAGCGCGTTCAAGCAAACAAACAAACAAACAAACTCTTCAGCTTTATAATATTAGTATAGATTAAGCTAAATATTATTTAGCTTAGTTGGAGGGGTTAACAAGATTGCTAGTAATGTGAAATCTACCGACATTGTTAATAATCTTAAAAAAAAAAAACTAATCACATTCATTGGAATAGACTTGACTAATATCAGTAGACATCATGGCTATGAGGACTATATCAAGAACTTTACCTTTTTTATGTTAATTTTCTTAAAACATGTAAAGGAATCACGTCAATCAATTTGACTTTTTTAAGACATGCCTTTAAGTTTTGTTGAGAAAATAATATTATTTAAGACTTGTCTCCACATTTTTCGCTGTCCTATTTGATTTTATTTTATTGAATGTTGGATGCTTCTCTGGATATATGTCAAGGCCACCTTTTGCATGTGAGTGTCGTAAAGAAACTATAAAAACGAATTCTATCAAAACTATGGGTATACTAGAATTTCGCCCTATAAATAAAAACAAACCGGGTTCTGGTTGATTGGTTAGCGGAGTTTTAAAGACAGATAGATTTTTTATATGAAGCGTTTATAGTCTAATGACTAAGGTGTTGAACTTGTGGTCGTGAGATCGCGGGTTCGAACTTCACATACTACACTATAACCGTGACTACAAAAAAAGTACATTAAGTTATTTTAGTATTGTCTACATTTTCCCCCGGTTTCCTCCTAGTGATTAGTCCTACTGGAACTCCTTTAACAACTATGGGCAGTGCCTTTTAATTCTATTTATAACAATTATAAAGTCGTCGACTTTTTGTAATAACATCGGGGAAATCGTATTATATGATCTTCCAAAAGGATTGTCTCAATAGCGCCCAGCTTGGTATGATGTTATGTTCTTCATTAGCAAATTTTGTAAAAAATAATCTGTGTTAATAAATAACACTTATTTTTTGGTGGAAAAATCATCAAATGACCCTTCCCCCTCTGGGTGCAACGGAAGGTAATGTTAGACTTCTACTGACTAAAAATCCACCTGTTCTTTCCGTTGCCCTTGCAGTCCGTGGCTGCGGTATCTCGATAGGCCATTCCCGCAACCTCAGCAGGCAATGGCTCTGTCGAGCTCCATAATGCTTATTACCTTTTAATATTATGGGAAGTATTAACATCAGTTATTAAGTATAGTATGAAGTTGTTGAGCCTTTATCTTAGAGTCATGTTTTCCGTAAGGAATTTATCAGTAGTGGCCCGTGAGATATAGATAGATAGATAAATCTTTTATTGGTCAACAGAACACACAAAAGCAAATTAACATATAACACAAATAACAAATTACTTTGGTATTGTTCGTCAAATTGTTGAGCTCCTTAAGTTCTAAGTTGAGCTACACGATAACTGACTAATGCTTGCACTGTCTGGACAGGTCCGCTCAAATTTGCGTGGTTATTTCCTCAAAAGAATACCACAGACATGAACCTACATGCTTTTCATATACAAATACAAATTGTCTGGACTTTAAAAGAGACTTTGACCTCTGAGTTTGTTTCGGTGTTTCTTCTCAGAGTAGTCAGTTAGGAAATACCGGCCTCATCTAGCTAAACTAAACTTAACACGCAAAAAAACATGACGTGTAAAAGTGTTATTTATAACCAATTTACAAAATAAATATTTCATTTCATTTCACAGAAAAAAGAACAGAACAAACGTATACAAATACATAAGTACAATCAAAAATATTATAAATGAAAAAAAAAAAAGAAAATAAACTTAAAATGTAAGATGATAAATCGGTGTAACCACGGTGTGGTGTTATCTCAAAACTTACAATTACAAGTATTTCACTCTGTATTAAATCCTATGTTCAGCATAAGACATTCACATCCTAATGCGATGACGTAAACCCGAAAAATGTCAAAGAAGTTAATGAAACGGCCTCATTTGAGGGGAGCCGCCATTAATTACATTATTATGTTTTGCTCGTTATCATGAGATAGGGTAAAGTTACCTACCCTGCAGGAATGCTGAAAGGGTTCGAATGACCCGTACTTACCCTGTGACCTTCATTTCTGATTTTAGGGCTGTTATAAGGCTGGGCTAGGATGACACGCCTGTTAACATTTCTTTATATATTTATCTGTACTTTAGTCTGAGATATTTTTTTTACAAATAATATATTTCTTTAAATTTTATTTTTTATTATGAGACTGTATTCCTTTAAATTGTTTCTGTTAAAGGTAATGTCTAGAAACATAAATTCTTTCTCCACAAAAGAAGAAAAAATAATTATTATCGCTGACTTTTAATACGGAACAAGTTACGGTTTCTGTGGTACAGGCGATGGGAGAAAATCCGCAAGAATTGTTAGTGATTTATAAGAAGTTTATCATTGAATAAAACAGTAATAAATTTATCTTTATTTATAGTAGCAATAGCCTACGGAGCTGACTTATGAGTTAAGTCGTGAGTTCGAAACACAGTCAGGCACATTACTTGGTATAATTTTCCTCATCACCACTGCTCTTAAAACGGCGGGAAGGAAAACTTAGTTAGGATACCGCGGCCCCGGAATGCAAGGGCAACTGAAGGAAGTTTTTAGTCAGTAGAAGTCTGACACTCCCTTCCACTCCACTCACAGCAGGAGGAGTCATTTGATGACTTTCCCACCCAGAAAAAAAGGACCAAAAATCTGAAAACATGTGACATCCACCAATCCGCACTAGATCCGCGTAATGAATTACGGGCCATAGAAGAGAAATGTGTTCCAGCAGTGCAGTGTGAACGTTATGGGCTCATTATAATTATAATTATTATCATTAGAACTTCAAACGGGAAATTTACCATGTGTATTTTTTGTTTTGAGTTTCCGATATTTCGGCACTGTTGCAAGCGCCATGCAACAGTGCCGAAATATCGGAAACTCAAAACTAAAATACACATGTTAAATATCCCTTTCTAAGTTCTAATGATAATAATTATAGGACTGATGCTATTAGTGACCATGTTAGCTTTAAAACTTATGATTATATTATATTCTAATAATTCTGAAACTTATCAACACTAAAACATCACACTCACTATTGTACCATTCTACACACATACGCAATCATCTTACACAGCCCCTTGCATTCACCTCTCCTTCACATACACCCAGCGCATACATAATTTCACCTACATAACACCTTTTTAACACATCCATGTCTAATAATTATTAATAAAGATATTTCAAAAGTAGATTTTTTTGAAATATCTTTGATCGTAGAAGTTCAAAAAGACGGTTGACAGGATTTTCCTAGTATGAGGGTCATTAATTTTCTTAGTGTTTTGTTTGTATCTTTCTTTAAATCTTATAAATCATAATAAAACAAATTTTAAAGAGGAAAAACCCAGGTAGAAACATTGTAATCCTAATGAAAAAGTGGTCTTCAAATTCCCGATAAGGCAATGAGCCAGTCCTATCAGCTGAAAATATTTTATGTGTTAAATATGTGAGCATCGCGTTCTCTCGATAGCGCTTGTAACGATGTTTAGGGGGGGTCATAAGAAGAGTGGGAGTGTGAAAACACCTTCCTCAACACTTTATCAAAGGGTTTGCTGACTCCTTGTATGTAATTTACGGAATCAAATACTTGGGTAAAAAGTTATGTTAAGGATATTGACTAATATTGTATAGTATAGATACAATTCTCCCACGTAGGTAATGAAATGTTGGAAAACATAATTATATGTATACGTATTGTATAGAGAAAGTTTGTAGTTAGACAGGCAATCTAGTGGTAATCATTTGGATTTATCAATTTATTTACACTTTATGCACAAAGGTACAAAGGCGGACTTTATGCCGTAGGCATTCTCTACCAGTCAACCATGAGTGGTGAAGAGATAGTGTGGGTATTCTTACTATTGATTTACTCGTTACATTGTTGACTTTTATTTCCGATATTGTCATTAGCTGTTTTCTAAAGAATTACTAGGTTTTTTATCAACTTACTACGCACGCTACAATGTATTCATAAATTTTCTAAAAGATTAAATTAAATAACTAAAACACCGTCTTTACCACTGTCAGCGAATAACGTGTTATACTGGTGGCGAAAATAATTCAGCGTTAAGCAGGATCGTGACAACGCTTATAATATTACTACGGTAAAATTAAAAATATCATTAAATAATATTGTTCATAGTAAACAGTTTTGAATCGATATTAATATTCAAGATTTAAATCTAAAAGTGCATTCACAACTTTTGTGACCGTTCGTAGTCGTAGTTCAAACATTCAACTAGAATTGTTACCACTTTAGCTGGGCAGTATGAATAATGACCTCCATCAGCGGCAGCCAATGCTGTTTGTTCAAACCTCACGGATATTGGAATATAGGAATCTCCATTTTTACCGCTTTAACTATTGCAAAGCTGAGGAGAATTTGAATAATAGAGAGAAATTTGTTCACTTTTGAGGGTAATTCTGCTTGATTAATTACGTTAGCTGTCCTATTAAGTTGATTTTTCCACGATTTACAGTCAGACAATTTGACAAACATTATGATAGATAGATAGATAGATAGAATATACTTTATTGTACACCAATAATTGAATCACACTTAAATAACAATATTGTAAAAAATTGGTTACAATGGCGGTCTTATCGCTGAGAGCGATATCTTCCAGACAACCTTTGGAAGGACTTTATGAGCTTTAATTAAAATGGGGAGGGCTATATTAGTGTACTACTGTACAAATATTCATTAATAACGGAAAAACTAATAAAATTACAACAAATATATATATATATATATATAAATACAATACATAAGTACATAAAATAAATAAATATATAATGTGTTCTTTAACATCGTGTGGAGAAAGCAAAGGAATAATCATAAGTTTGAAATAAAATTATTGGCAACCGAGCTTTTAAAAACAGCAGGTGACTGAGCTTGTCTTACTGACACCGGCAATCCATTCCACAATTGAATGGCCTGCACCGTAAACAACTGGTCGTAAAATTTTGTGGAATGCGTAGGCATCAAAAGTCTCAAATTCTCTGATGATCTCAAATCTCTAACATGTGTGTCATGAAGGAACTTAAAACGTTCTTTGAGGTAAAAGGGAGTCGTTGGATTGAAAAGAATACTGTAGAGTAATGATAAAATATGTGCATTCCGGCGATACATACAGGCAGCACAAGTTCATTGACTATTGTTACCATTGTTGAAATTTAGCTTCTGTAAGACCGCACTAGCAATACCTCCGTCAATTAATTCACTAAAGATATATTAAACCTAGTAAAATAACCTAATTCCGCCCACAATATTACCTTTTGCGTCATCAAAGCCTTCCATTACACCCAAAACCGATCTGAGCTCTGACGCATTCAACTCTAACGATATTTCATCGCGATGTCTACAAAAATGTTTGCACTTGCGTTGAATTACACGAATATCATCTCACATTTATGGCGCTCCGCCCTTATGGAACCCTCAGTGTAAGGCGAGGTCACATAGGCAGCGTGGAGCGATGTGGAAACCATTGCAGTAGGAACAAGGTTGCACTAAAGTTCAACGGCTGTTGTTTCATATCTTTATAGTAATAGTATGTGTCCTTGTACAAATTAGCAAGTTAAAAAATTGGCGAAGTGCGAGTCAGACTCGCCCATGTAGGTTTCCGTAGTAACTACGCAAATTAAAATAATTGTATGAAACACAAAGTTCAGAAAGTACTGACTCTATATCGTTCAAAATATTTTTCGTTTTTTGTTGACAGTTTTTATTAAAATCTACAGCTTTTTTTTAGATTTTTGCCTCCATTAATAGAAAATTTAGAGGGGACACTCATTTTACCACTTTGGAACGATTGACTTTATGAAAAAAAAAAATGGTTTAGTAACCTCAATTTAATTTTTAAAGATCTTTATATAGACACCACACACGTATAGATTTGATAAACATTTTTTTTTAGTTTCAGTTTTATACATATATGGGTAGCCCCCCTTAATTTTATATTTTTTAAATTTTAAAATCAATACTATCTACTTACCAAATTTCACATTGTGTTATCCTAAGGCCGTGCGCGCACTGCCTTGCGGTGGCCGCAATTGCGATAGTTCTACCGCACCGGTAGAATGACCGCAATCTGCAAGGTGCGTTTTTCTCACCGCAGTGCGCGCACTTCTATGACACTCCATACTACACAGATTTTGCGTTTCCAAAACGCAACGCAGTGCGCGCACGGCCTAATAGTTTCGGAATAAAATGGCTGTGACATACTGACGGACAGACATACAGACATGACGAATCTGTAAAAGTTCCGTTTTTTGCCATTCGGCTACGGAACCCTAAAAACGCGGGATATTAAAAAAAAAACACAAAGGGTTACCTCTTCATTTATTGTAACTGTAGTGCGAAACAAGATCATGATCGATGTATGTATTAATAAAGACGACGTGAGGTCTACTTTTGTTCCTGACATGACGACGGCGCGTCATGTTCAATGAGCAGTCAGCAGCCGTGTTGGGACCCGTTTGTGTACCAGGGTTGTGAACGTTCTTACGAGATATCACGGTCCTGGAAAGCAAGAGTAACAAACCTCTCTACTCAGAGGAGTCATTATTTTGATGATTTTGACTCCGATAAAAAAAGGTTTACCAATAGTTGTCACATATATTTAAATGCTATTCTATAGTCACCGCAAACCATTTTAACTTTACGCCCTAACCGCTTTCATCGTGACCACCTGATTGACGTTATTGCGACAGATATATTTGAGAGGGTACTTTCACGGTGTGTACTTGTCTATTTGTTATAACATTTTTCGTTTCCTTGCTATGAAAGGCTTACAAAACAAGATAAGATCTCATGATATGGGACAAACTTGTTTTTTTTTTTAAATATCAGATCTTCTTATTGTAGCTTATCGTAATATCTTTAACTCAAGATTTTAAGCATGTTTCAAGTGACTCCAAGTCCAAAGGACTAATTATGCTAAAAAAAAAACAAAATGAGGGAATGTAATGTTTCCTGCTTTACCGGAATTATTACTGAATGTAATTGTATTTATTAATAATTCAGAAATCTGTCTGTTATTCTTTCTCGGCTAAAATACTGAACCATTTTTCTACGAAAGGCACGAATATCGTTGAAATCTCAGTGTGTCAAAAACACTTAGGTTTTCAAATCGATCAGCCCTTGGGGCTGATATAAGAAATAGGATTATTTCAACCCCTTCAAGGCTTGATTGCAAGTTTGTATGAAAAATGTCACGAATGAAGAGGCGGATTACTTTTAATTAAAAATTAAGGTTAAGAAACATGCTCATTTATATACATATATATCTACCTTGTTACGCCGCCAACAAATGTTTACATCGTTACCCTTGAGGCAAATATGATATAAAATTTTAGATAAAGTAACGTCTTTTTGTCTTTTTTTTGTAATTTATGGAAATTCTTATGAAAAATAAACTCTAATAAACCAAAAACTGGTTGCGACGTCACTGCTATCTCAAAGATATATTGATATAGAGATGGCTCTAATTATCTTAGAAAACGAAATGTACAGAAAACCAATACTTCCAGGAAAAATACAAAATGTCTTCGTCAATTTGTAGTTATTTTCAAAGCAAAAGTTTAGAAAGAAAGAAAATAATTCAATTCATAAACCAAGCAGCTAGATTACCATTGATAAATGACACCAACTGCATCGAAATACTTGATACGAGTACATTATTGTAATTTTTGCAATTGTTTCTTTACAGTAAGTATATCAGTTGAAAAAGATATTCCTAGTATGGGGTAATAATTTTATATAAAAAAGTGCGGTCAAGTGCGCACTTTAACTTTACTTTGACGCACTTTAACTTTCAACACGCACTTGGCTGTTATAAAAACTACGGAACCCTTTCCGTAGTTTTTATAACAGCCAAGTGCGTGTCGTATTCGCTGACTGATCGTTTCGTACCATGCTCTAACTAAAAGCCAAACATGACTACCTAACTAATTAGATTTCCTATATAAAGCCTCACCCTCACCTGATCGGACAATTTTGCACGGAAAGTTTTAATTTTTTTTAGAGATTTGTATAAATAAAGATTTGTTTAATTAAACCTTGTCATAGCCGGTGTTTTGAATTTAAATATATTCTATTATTACTATTTCAATCTCCAAATTCCTACAATCAACGAGACTTGATTATGAATATCACAATTCAACTATTTCAATTTTATCTATAGCCTCTACACACAATCTCAAGAACTTATTTTTTTTTCTACACTCAATCTCAAAAACTTATTTTTTTTTAGGTAGGGCCACTCGTAGTTCAGCACACTAAGGCTGGTCACTACTTAACCGGGCGATCAACAAAAACTCAATTTTTCTTTTTGATAAGGCCACTCGTAGTTCTGCACACTAAGGCTGGTCACTACTCAACCGGGCGATCCTGTGGTGACCTCTAAAATTAAAGGCCCCCAGCCAGGGCTTACAAACTAGAATTACATTTTAAACTACGCTAAGGGCACTCCCTGTGAAGTACGGGCCTCGGCATAGCGGGGTCGTTGGTGGAGGGCAGGAAAGGGACGGGCTATTATTTAAGGGGTTATTTATCGCTACTGGCTCAGCATCGCGGGCTGGCTCGTTTGGCAAAGGTCGGGGAGAGTTTCCGTTACAAGTACGCGGACGTCGCGATGGGCCTCGTCGGCGAGGCCGGAATACGGAACGTGTTTTATTTCTGTATCTTCTAAGAGTGCTAGTTTCCCTACTGCTCTCTTGTCGGATGGTGGTGGGGTCGTCGGGCTCGTCTTAGGACGTAACGCGGGCGACGAACCCGAGAAATATTGGAGGGTCTGTATCGGGCTGCTGATACGATCAGGGGGTTTCGGTGGTTTTCAGCAGAGGTGAAGTAACGCACTGAGTGGCGTTTCAGCACTTGCTTTATGGTCGGGGCAAAATCTCAATAATTTTCACAACTACCTACTTATAGTTTTGGCGGTAACGAAACCATTGTGAGATATAATTCGACGACAACGCCATCTAGTTAGAAAAGAAGTACTAGTTGTTACACAAAACTGAAAAATGGGACTGGTTTGACACAATCCTCAACTAATTTAATTACTTAAACTAATAATTTTACTGGACAGAAACTGTTTTTTATTCGACTTCTAAAGAAGGAGTAGGTTATCAATTCGTCACGTATATATAATATATATATTTTTTATGTATGTGCACCGATTACTCCGTCAATTGTGGACCGATTTAGAAAATTATTTTTTCGTTTGAAATGGTATGCTCTCGAGGTAGTACCATTGTCACCAAATTAGAATTTGATGAAGGGATCTCATGGAAATCGAAGGAAATCCTCAAAGGGAAATGTCCATTTGATAAAGAATTTTTGGCCAAGTGACGTCCACGAAAGCAATAAATTGCAAGCATAAGGGTTGACATCATAGATAAAGAAACAAACACTATTTTTCACATAGGACTCGGTTGGACTTTTATAAATCATGATATGGTGGTATGGTAATCATCGGATGGTGATGGTGGAGAATTCGGACGATGTCAGCATGTCTGGAGGTCCGGGCCACGGATCGTATATTAGAAGATGACCATCTCACTTCGATAGCTATTAACAGTATTCTTGGTGACTTCTTCTCTGTTTGAGCTCCAGGCGTAGAGTCCTATCCCCAGTCATCTCTCTAGTTAAATCGACTTTTACGCATTTGAATGAGGTTCTAGAATAAAAAGAGGAATAAAAGTAATTTATCACGAAATACAATATCAGTTAGGTACTTATGCGACCTAACCTAGCTCCAGCAATGAATTAAGAAGAAAAACTAATCCTGTCACTAATGACTTTACAGAAACGTAAACAAACAAAGTATTGCATTAAAACATAGTGTATTACATTCTCTTTGTATTGCATAAAAAATAGCTTAATATCAGCATATTATGAAATTCTAAACTAATAATGATTTTATAACGTAAGTATCAAAGCCCTCGGGCACGCCGCAATCGCGGCGGTAAGACCCCTCTTTGAGGAGTGGCTAGATCGGCGTCACGGCGTCCTGACCTACCACATGACGCAGGTCCTCACCGGACACGGAAGTTTCGGGAGGTACCTGTGTCTGATGGGAAAGGAGGGAACGCCTGGGTGTCACCACTGCGAGGGTCGCCCTGAGGACACCGTAGAGCACACGGTGCAAGACTGCCCCGCCTGGGCAGAGCACTGACGTGTCCTCACGGCGGCGATAGGCGGAGACCTCTCGCGCCCGGCATTGGTCGAGGCCATGCTGCGGGGCGAGAGGGAGTAGGAAGCGGTCGCCTCCTTCTGCGAAGCAGTCATGCTTCCGAAGGAGGAGGCGGGCCGCGTGAGGGAGAGGATGGCGTCCTCCCTCCAGCCCAGCTGCAGTGGTAGACGCCGACGGCGTCGGACGTCGGCCGACGATCTACGGCCACCGCAGGCGCGGGCATGCGGACAGCGAGTAAAGGGCCACTCGCTGTCCGACCATGGACCATGCCCGGGTCGACGGCGCGTCGTGTTCCACGCGTGCCTCAAAGAGCGTCAGCAACATGACGAGGCCCCCTCTGCAGAGGGCCGAAGCCTGCCGGGGTCGTGGGACTCATCCCGTTACCGTGGCCCCGGTACGTAAAGGAAGGAACACCGTGGATTTTAGTCAGTAAAAGTCTGACAGTCCCTCCCACCCTGCCCGGGGTGGGAGGACTTATTTGATAATTTTACCAAGTTAAAAAAAAAAAAAAGTATCAAAGCCCTATAAAAAGGAAACATTACATTACTCAATATAAGTTGTTGAGTATGTAACTTGTATGTTTTTATAATTAACTTACTTGCTGTGGTGCAATCCATTGCTGAAATATAGACCGAACTTCCACATTGTTCAAGGCTCTTAAGTCTTCGTGTATCCACGCCATAACTGACGCCGTGGATGACTCCGTGGTAAACTGGTAAGTTTGTGTAAATCAGGTTCCATAATCGTGTCAAATCCTTCGTGAAAAACAGGTACGGTCTGCCTTGGCAGGCTGGTGTCGTCGTAGAAAGCGGTTACAGAACCCAATGTAAAGCCAAGGTCATCATCGGGAACGATTACAGGATCCATAATCGTAATCAAAGTCGTCAGAATATCAAATAGAAAAACGCAGTAGACAAGAAATCACGGTTCACTAAGAAACAAAACTAAACAAATGTTAAATGTCAGTCAGTTGTCAATTACGATATTTTTGACGTAGGGATGACGCTAGGAAATCAATTTATCGAAAAATCTATATTTTTGAGAAACTGGAAACACGGAATCGGTTAAATGGTTCGTATTTAGAAGCTCAATAATGGACAAACCTTTTTTGTCTCTGAATAAAATAATAAAATCGAAACAACTACATAATAAAAATAGATTTTTCATAAATCGATTTTTGGAAACCGGTATTAGTGTATCGATTTTTTTTTCAATAAAAGTTTCCATTCTTACTTTGACAGGATTGACCAGCGACCGGAAGCGTAAATAAAGCAATAAACGATTGAGTTTCTTGAATAAATCGGCTTTTAATTTCGGAGTTTTAATTACCAATAAATAATAGCAATATTTTAGTTACTAAATGGGTATTGTTTTTGTATTTATCACATTGATGGGCAAAACATGGCCTAGAATAGACGTTTCCCTTTTAAAGGCAATCGTATAGCGATTTTGGTATTTTTTATAGTAACTTGTGCATTTGCTCTCAGAAAGCACCATTTGGTGAAGCGGAACTGATGAAGAAAATCACAGATGGCCACCGGAACTACTCAATAATAAGTATTTCACGAGTTGCGGTTCGATTACTTTAAAATGGTTGCTAAGCAATTTATGGTCGTCACAATGTGAATGGTAAAATGGAGCTGATGGTGAAATACCAGGAGAACTCCTCAACAATTAACGCCCCTGCATCGGGAAAAGCAATATTTTGTAAAAGGTGATGAGCAAGTTAACATTAGGCTATTGTAACTTAGATAAATTATAAACAGAGCCACTAAAAAACGAGAAATAAAAACTTTTTAACAAGAAAAAACCGACTTCAAAAAAACACTACAATGTGAAAAATAACTTTAATTTTGGAAGTCGGTGGCAAAGAACTAAAATACAGATCCAAAGACACCATCTTCTGAAATTAAAGTTATTTTTCACATTGTACCTAGTGGTTTTTTGAAAGTCGGTATTATTTTGTTAAAAAGTTTTTTTTTTATAAAACTTATTTAAATATGAAACTAGCGCGATACAACGGACGCTTAGCGCCATCTATCGATATTTCTATGGGGTTGTTCGAAATTTTCGAGTCAAATACAATTGGTCGACTATTACTCGTAAACTTGTAAAGCCCACTCATGTGTGATAGTTTTCTTTTTTTTTTTTTTTTTTTTTTTTTTTTTTTTTTTTTTTTTTTTTTTTTTAGGTAGGGCCACTTGTAGATCAGCACACTAAGGCTGTGAGTCTACTTAACCGGACTTTCCTGTGGTGACCTCTAATAATTAAATTAAAGGCCCCCAGTGCCGTTTTCGTTTAAACTTCGGTATATATAGGTACTACTGCCATGACATTTGAATTTGTAACTACAACCGTTTAGTTGATAGAGGGGGGAACCTTGACTCTAACGATAATTGGTACTTTAAAGCTTGATAAGTCACGAGCGGTTTACTTAATCAGAAAACGGTCTATCTAAACCCCTAATATTTTTGAAAGACCTATTCAACGATATCCCACACTCTGGGAAGGACGAAAAAAAATAATTATCATCTCACTTTACATGTAAGGGAGGTACCCTAAATAATTGTTTTTTTCAAAATTTTATTTTACCACTTTGTCGGCGTCATTAACGTGTATACTCATGCCAAATTACAAATTTCTAGTACCAATAGCATTCGAGCTAAACCGCGGACAGACGGACAGACAGACGGACATGGCGAAACTATGAGGGTTCCTTGTTGACTACGGAACCCTAAAAAGAACTCCATCTGCAACATAACAAGCATGTCGGATACTCTCTGTCTGTATACAACGTGTAACAGAATAAACGCAATTCCTGAAAGTAGTTGGTTCAGAATTGGCTTCTGAATCGATTTCCATCATAAAAAATAGGTGTTAAATTTTGACGGAAAAATCTTTCATTTAACTTAAAATAGATACACAGTATCATGACAAATTAATACAATCCTTAATTCAAGGAAATGCGCTCGTGTGCGTGTCGGCCACTAATATTGGACGAGTCTATGCGACTGCATAAGGATATTGTATGACTCACATACGTTATGCGTTTAGTAAGGATAACTGTTTATAAAAATGTCTAGGTTTGGTTTCAATTTATTTAGTTACGAATGTTGTTTCAGACTCATAATTTAATATTCTAATTGAGGTGTCTGAGGTATTGCCCTTAATCTGTTACACCTTGTATAACTTTGCTGGTACACTGGGCTCGCGTGGTGGATTAGAGACTTTCTATGTCCCGGTAGTGGGAACATAGCAGACTGAATTATTAATATATTCTCTTTTGAAACGCCTACGACCAGGTGAACCCATAATATGGCGTCACTTTTACATTTTACGTACCCTGTTTTAAGGTTAATGTAGGTACTATGTTCCGGGATGTTCATAACTGTGGTTGCGTTTGGAAGACATTTTTATTAAGGTTAAATTCAATTGTCTTCTGTATGAGAAGAGAATAGAACGCTAATAAATAAAGATACTTATGTAGTTCTAGAGCTGACAGGGACGAAACTGCCACTCTCAGAAAGGCCATGGTAGAGCCCATGAATTCGACCTTAAATCTCGTTTCCCAATGGGGTGACGACAATCTGGTCAAATTCAACGCTCTGAAAACACATGCTTGTCTTTTCAGCGCTAAAAAGAGCCCATTTCAACTATCCCCTACATTCTGAAGTACACCTGTAACAGTTACTGACCGCCTGGAGCTTTTGGGCATGGAGTTGACATCAGACCACAACTTCGGCTCAACCATCGAGTGCAGAGCTCAGACTGCAGCAAAAAAGCTGGGAATCCTACACAGAGTAGGCGGTGCTTCACGCCTGGACAGATTCTGAGTCTGTATAAAGCACAGGTCCGTTCCTGCGTGGAGTATTGCAGCCACTTGTGGGATGGATGGCTTTGCAAAATACGAACTTGCTGCATTGGACTCGATCGAGCGCAGAGCTAAAAAGCTTATAGGTGACGTGGCGCTAGTGGCGAACCGTTGCTTGCCTGTCGGTTTTCTACAGATTGTACTTCGGGGAGTGTGCGCAGGAGCTCCATGACCTGATTCCTCCACTACTGGTTTACCAGACGCATGGCTAGGTACCATCTACACTTGGTTGGTATACCGTCTTGTCGTACCAAGCGCTTCTCCTCCACATTTATTGTGCGCATAGCCAAGTTGTGGAATTCTCTGCCGGCTTCTGTGTTCCCTGCCACTTATGACCTTTTAGCCTTTAAAGCAAGAGTAAATAGGCATCTTCTGGGCTCGCTCGTCCCATGGTAGACCTCATCTATCGCTTACCATCAGGCGAGATCGAGGTCAAGAGTGGGCTCATCAGTATTAACAAAAAAAGGTGCCTGCGGGTTTGTGAGATAAAAAATGTTAAAAATAGTAGTAAAAGTATGCCTATGTATACAACGTGTAATTTAAAGGGTTTATACATACCAAGTGCAAGGCTTCTATGGATTATAACAAAAAAACTACACTTCTGGACACAACTATTGCCCCACCTTAGAGTTTAGGTTTCGATGGCCCCTACCGAAATATGATTGCTAGATTGAACAAAAACTGTTGATGCAGTTTTAAACCTGATACATTTTACCATCTTTTTCGATCGTATAGTTTTAAATTTGAATTCAGAATACCATACGACATGGACCTACGCCTAACAAGTCGGATATGCGCCTTGTTAAAGGCAATTAATTTTTGAATAAAAAACATGTTTTATCAAATAAAGGTTTAATTTAATAACGCGTGTTGCCTCCATGGGCATCTACCACAGCTCTCATACGATTAGGCATAGAGTTTATCAACCGCTCTATGAAATTTTGAGGGATCATCTCCCATTCCTCTTCTATGGCAGTTTTCAACTCCTGCATCGTCTGGGCAACTGGCTGACGAGCCCTAACACGCCTTTTTAGCTCGTCCCACATGTGCTCAATGGGGTTCATGTCTGGGCTTCTGGCTGGCCAGTCCATAACTGTGATGTTCACATCCCGAAGATATTCCCTGACGATGCAGGCCGCATGGGCTCTTGCATTATCATGCATAAAAAGGAAATTTGGGCCCACATAGTCCGCGTATGGTATCACGTGAGGTTCTAAGCACTCACGAATGTATCTTTCAGCATTTAATGTTGGCAGCCGTGGTCCTGTAACAACCTCAAGTTGAGTTTTGCCGCTCGCGGATATACCGCCCCAGACAGTCCATGAGCCACCGCCATAAGCAACCCTCTCTTCAAAGCAGCATTGTGCGAAACGCTCTCCCTTACGCCGGTAGACCTTCTTCCTTCCATCATTGCCATGTAACACAATTTTAGACTCATCAGAAAAGAGTACACGGCTCCAATCTTGCTGTGTCCAATTTAAATGACTGCGTGCGAAATGAAGGCGCGCTGTTCGGTGGGCTCGCTTTAGTTTGGGCCCATTAGCTGGCTTGTGTGGTACCATATCGCGTTCTTTTAACCTTCTCCGAACAGTTCGAGCGCTCACAGATACTCCGTGGAAGTCGCGAAGTTGGTTTTGTATCTCAATGGAGGTAAGGTGACGATTTCTCAAGCTGGTCGTCACGATGAATCGATCCTGCCTTTCAGTTGTGACCCGAGATCGTGGCCTTCCTTGGCGACGAACAAAGCCGCCAGTCTCTAGGTACCTCCGATAAACATTTCGGACCGCAGATCGACTTAAATTAAGTTGAGCACTCCAATGACGTATTATAATAGACGCGTCATATTCCCACAAAACACCTCTCAAAAACGGCACGAAACACACACATAGAGAATTACTATCTAATACGTGTAAAGAAAGGGACAGAAAATAAATGCCATCTTTAGGTACCTACACCTGATGTTAGAGAGAGATGAATATACATCTTTAGTTAACAACCTCCCCTAACGTCACGTGACTGACTTCATTCATACGCTAGCCGCCATTAGCCGTGTAGAAAAATTAAAATAAAAAATGTATTTCTATTGATATTTACCTATGAAATGACACATTTTGACCTATCACGGAAGCAGTATAATTAGTGCAACGTCTGAAAACACACAAAGGCATGCTTTTTTCCTAATTTTCTTTTAAAACACATTTTTTCTTAAGATGTGTAGTGTAGCGATCGCGACACAGGTTCGTGCGTAACTAAACAGACACGAGGCACTTACCTTGATTTCAACTTGCCATTTTAGAGCGCGGACAACGTATCTATAGTTTATTATATATCTTTGGAGCACTCACGTTTCTTTGGCTGTGTCCGGCCTGAATAAGTGCCACAGCTTGGGCGGCGACTTCAGGTGAAGTATCCATAGATTATTGATAGAACCTCACCTTAATGTTAAGAATAAGTAATGTTTGTTGCAAAAGCAAAGATATCAATCACTTTTTCAAGAATTAAATCCAAGTAAACCAATAAAACCAAGTTTTCTTAGTATTCGATTGTTTGATATCAACAAACAGGCTCCAAATTGTCTTTTGTTTCTTTAAATTCTGTGTTCGAAATTCAAAAAAAGACTATTGAATGAAATTGTGAATGTGCCAGGTTCAAAACTGCATAAAAACTTTTTGCTCGACCTAATATAAAATTTTAGCTAGGACCAAACGAAACTGAAAATACAAGGTGGGCCAATAGATGTGTCCAGAAGTGTATTAGTGTCAAAAACGAAAATATATAATAATAATAATAATAAAATCTGTGGCCCGGCTGTCAACCGGCTTGTCAAAAAATTTTCTCGATTCTTTTTGAATATATATTTTTAATATAATAATAGTTCACCAAACCATGTTCCACCAAACCAAATGCGTTAAAAAAAAAAACAGAGTAACATAGAAATGCAGAACATGCCATTTTGGTAAGAAAAACTCCTACACGAATCAATATGAAAATAAGATGTTGACAAGACGCTGGGCACAAATACTACAATCCACACGCCCATCACCTACGGAATCGTCGCTCAGCTCCGCCTCGCAGCCACCGGGACTTTCTCCAGACGTGAGTCATGAGATTCCGGCCGCTGCAGTTGCGTCGAGCTCGAGCGATGAGTACTTCTCGCCGCCGACGACACCACCACCTGCACGTCGGCGAGGAAGAGGCCGCCCTCCGGCCAGCATGGGACTTCGAGGCCCGCCGGCCTCTGATGGGGTCCCCGCTGCCGGTGGAAGTGTGCAGCGCATGCGATGGACTCAATCCATTAATGAGAACGTCATGCGCTCATACTATGGGGCTACAGAGGGGGGAACTAACCTGACTGCGTACCGTGGTCGGATGCTCTCTCTGTTTCAGGTACTTGAACCAGCTGTCAACGTTTCGGCTCAACGACTGTCGGATCAGGTGCGGGTCATCCAGCGTAACCGTATGTTGGATGACGCCGTACTTGATAGACTACGCCTCGAATCACGGTGCAGCCGTGTCTCATCTGCTTCGCCACTGGCCGCGGTGCAACTACAACCCAGTATCTCACCGCGACCCGACCACGTCGGTGAAGATGATGATGACGAGGCTATAACCGTGAGTACCCAGTGCAGTGAACGATTGAGGAGTGCTTTGGAGTGTGCATTAGAGCTTAGACCTCGTCTGCCTCGTTTACCCATGCATAAGAAAAATAGGGCGCTAGTGTGTGCTCTAGATTCACTGCTGTCAAATTATTTTGACAATAGTGAAGACCTCACCGATACTCATTCGATCCTATACTGTGCAGCTGTAGCGGCTTGTCGGGTAGCTCAAGTCAAGTTTCCAAAGACTGACAGAGTTATTCGACCAGCTGTACCAGCTTGGCAGGGCAGGATCGAACGTCGTATTGCTGAGGCTAGAGCACTCATTGGTAAACTTATCTGCTTCAGGCAGGGCAACACTCGTCTCAGAGTGATGCGCTTTGTGAGGCGGGCGTTTGCGGGGACTGATATCAGTCCTTGGTATTATCTGACCCGCGTCACAGAGCGTATCGACTTCCTGAAGCAGAAAGTCTATGCATGGGCAAATCGAATTCGTCGATATAAGCGGCGGGTGGAGCGATACACTCAGAATCGCACATTCCAAAGCAATGAAAGATGGGTTTATAGGGCCTGGGAGCGACCTAACCTAGGTGTGACTGATACGTGCCTACGTGCCTACCGAATGATGACGCCATGTGTTCGTTCTGGCGCAGCATCTGGTCGGCTCCTGTCAGTCACACTGAGGGTGACTGGATGAGTGAGATCAAGCGCACGTGCGATCTTATACCAGAAATGGGGGCAATTACGATCAGCCCCCAAGATGTAACCCGTGCAGTCCGTCCGTTATCTAACTGGAAATCTCCAGGGCCGGACGGGCTGCACAATTTCTGGATAAAATGGTTTCTAAGCTCGCACGCTCGCTTGGCCGCTCAGTTCCAGTCTGCCCTAGAGCTAGGATCGCTACCTCAATTCCTAACTACAGGAATAACCCACCTGCTCCATAAATCAGGCAGTACTTCGGAATCTAAAAATTATAGACCGATCACGTGCTTACCGACGGTCTATAAAGTTCTTACATCCATTCTGAGAGCCAAAATTAATAATCACATAGATACAAATTCAATCATGTCTGCTTCTCAGAATGGATGTAGGAACGGGTCCCGTGGTACTAAGGAGCTTCTCCTAATCGATATTGCCATAAACCAACAGGTTCGTCGTTCCCGAAGGAATCTGTCGACATGTTGGATAGATTATAAGAAGGCCTATGACTCGGTTCCACATACATGGCTCATGAAGGTGTTGGAGTTGTACAAAATAAATACAATACTCCGCACTTTTCTTGAGTCATGTATGGGGCAATGGAAGACGGTCCTCTGCTATCCAGGATGTCGACAGATCCAGGAAAACAGCGAACCGATTAGGATTGAGCGTGGTATTTTCCAGGGCGACAGTCTGAGCCCACTGTGGTTTTGTCTGGCTCTCAACCCTCTCAGTACACTGCTGGAGGGTTCGGGGCAAGGCTACCAGTTGAGAAGAGGTGGTCAGGTTATATCACACTTGCTTTACATGGATGATTTGAAACTTTTTGCCCCCAGCAAATTGCAACTCATTGAGCTACTGAAGGTAACGGAAACCTTCAGTAGTGCCATCAAGATGGAATTTGGGCTGGACAAATGTGCGATCATGCATGTAAAGCGAGGGGAGATTATGGAATCCGTGGGAACTCAACTCTCGGATTCCATACACCTAAGATCCCTCGGCTCAACTGAAACCTACAAGTATTTGGGTATGTCAGAAGCACTAGGCATCAATCTTGCTTATGTTAAACAGTCATTGAAGGAACGCTTCTTTGGCCACCTGAATAAAGTACTGAATAGTCTTCTATCAGGCGGAAACAAGGTGCGTGCCTTCAATGGTTGGGTCATGCCAGTATTGATGTACTCTTTTGGCATACTCAAATGGACTCAGACTGAACTTGACGCCTTGGACAGGCGGGTCCGCACAACGCTGACTGCAAATCGAATGCATCACCCACGTTCATCAGTGATGAGGCTGTATATCCCGCGGAAGTGCGGGGGTCGTGGCTTTTTAAATGCAAAGACCCTGCACAACCGCGAGGTATACAGCCTTAGGGAATATTTCCTAGAAGCCGACGTGGGTATACATCGAGATGTGGTAGCGATGGACAAAGGCCTCACTCCGCTCTCCTTAGGTACCGAGAATTGGCGCAAACCTGTAGTATTACTTATTTATTGTATATAAGTAAATAGTACATCATGGACTACCCGCGAATTTATTTTCTCCTGCTGTGTCAAATCCATCTAAAGGTCAAAAAAAAGATCGCTTTTAGCGATAAGACCGCCCATTGTAACACCCTTTGTAGTTTTTAAGTCCTTATTTAATTCTGTTATGGTGTACAATAAAGAGTATATCTATCTATCTATCTATCTATCTATCTATCTAATGACCGCAGAGAAGTATGGCAGAGCAAGGAGCTTCACGGACGCTATTACCGGGCCCTTCATGGGTCTGACGTAGATACGTTAGCGTCCGTAGCCTGGCTACGTTTTGGTGACCTCTTCGGGGAAACCGAAGGTTTTGTCTGTGCGATTATGGACGAAGTTATGATGACGAATAACTATCGGAAATATATTGTGAAGGATGGTACGGTAGACATATGTCGGGCATGTCACAAACCGGGAGAATCCATTCGTCACATTATCTCCGGCTGTTCTCGTCTGGCTAACGGAGACTATTAGCATAGACACAACCTCGTAGCCAGGATTATTCACCAGCAACTTGCTCTTAAATACAATCTTGTGGAATCAGAAGTACCATACTATAGGTATGTGCCCGACCCAGTTCTCGAAAATGGCAATATTACACTGTATTGGGATCGGTCTATCATCACTGACAGGACTATTGTTGCCAATAAGCCTGACATAGTGGTGATAGACCGATTAGAGCGTCGCACAATGATTGTTGATATAGCAGTCCCCCATGACGAGAACCTCGTGAAAGCTGAGATAGATAAAAAAAATAAGTATCTTGACCTGGCGCGCGAGGTTGTCGACATGTGGGATGTGGAGACAGCAATCATTGTGCCGATAGTCGTCACAGCCAATGGTTTAATAGCCAAGAGCCTCGACCAACATCTAAGGAGGCTCTCGTTGGGCAGCTGGATCAAGGGTCTGATCCAGAAAGCAGTGCTCCTGGAAACGGCGCGTATTGTGAGGAGGTTCCTCTCTATGGAGCCCTGACCACCGGTAGCTTGGACCCTGTTCCCGATACCGGTGGGCTACTATTTTTTATATTTTTAAATGTTTTTATTTTTTATATTAATATTTAAAAATGTAATCTATATGTATATATATTAAATAAATGGAATAATAATAATAATAATAATAAACTAGCCGTCACATCAAGTTTGGTTTTCTGCTCGTACAAAATAAATCCGCAATAAATAGTGATAAGTTTTTCCCATCCAAATTTTTCCATATATACGAAAAGAGGACACACTGAAGCAAGAAACATAACATAAATTTAAAAACAACCAATATTATACCGAAAATGAAGAAGTTAAACAATCCATCGACAACTGTCAAGTCTGTCATTGTCAACAATCATACAAAAATGCGAGAAATAATTATGTAAAGGAACAAAACTTGGACGATGCTTACTAGAGCAGCTTTGCGACGTGCACGCCCACCACCCCCGGACCCGTCGCTCAGCTCCGCCTCGCCGCCGCCGGACTTAGTATCACCAATGTCACCGGCGGCTGCAGCCGCGTCGAGCTCGAGCGACGAGTATTTCTCTCCGCCGACGTCGCCAACACCTGTGCGTCGGCAGGGGAGAGGCCGGCCACCGACGAGCTTGGAACCTAGGAGTCAACCGGCTCCGAGTCGGGTCCCCGCTGCCGGTGGTGTGCAGCGCATGAGATGGACTCAGTCCATAAACGAAAACGTCATGCGCGCATATTATGGGTCTACAGAGGGTGGAACTAACCTCACCGCGTATCGTGTCAGGATGCTGTCTCTGTTCCAGGACCTAGAACCAGCTGTCAACGTCTCGGCTCAACGACTGTCGGATCAGGTGCGGGTCATCCAGCGTAGCCACAGGCTGGATGACGCAACACTTGATAGGCTGCGCTCAGAGGTACTGAGCAACCATATCATCTCGTCCCCGACGCAAGCCGTGGTACAAGCGCCCGCTAGTGGCGCAATGACACCGCGGCCCAATAGTCATAATAATGAGCTAGATGATAGGGTTGTCACGGTAAGTAGCCAATGCAACGATCGACTGAGGAGTGCACTGGAGGATGCGCTTCGTGAGTATAGATCGGCTCCGCCTGAACTTAGACCCCGGTTACCACGGTTACCCATGCACAAAAAAAATAGGGCACTGGTGTGTGCTTTGGACTCGCTGCTTGAGAACATTTTTGAGAGCAGCGAAAACCTTGTTGATACGCAATCAATCCTGTATTGCGGGGCTGTTGCGGCATGTCGCTTAGCTAACGTCAAATTTCCAAATAACGACGAAACTATTCGGCCATAACCTGCTGTACCAGCCTGGCAGTATAGGATCGAGAGGCGTATCGATGAGGCCAGAACACTCATCGGCAAACTATACTGCTTCAAGGAAGGCAATGCACGTCCACGTGTAATGCGTTTTGTGCGGCGGGCTTTCTCAGGGACTGGAATCAGCCCTCGAGAATACACACCCCACATTACGGAGCGCATTGACTTCCTTAAGCAGAAAATTTGTGCATGGGCAAGCCGTATCCGACGGTTTAAGCGGCGGGTTCAACGCTACTCACAGAATCACATGTTCCAGAGCGATGAGAGGTGGGTATACAGAGCTTGGGAGCGACCCAATCAAAATGTGACTGACGTGTGCCGCCCGGATGATACCGCCACAAATTTATTCTGGCGCAACATCTGGTCGGTACCCGTCTGTCATGTTGAGGGTGACTGGATGCGTGAAGTTGAACGCGTATGTGAAGCTATACCACAAATGGATAAAATAATCATCAATACTTCTGATGTAGCTAAAGCAGTTCGTCCATTACCAAACTGGAAGTCTCCTGGACCGGATGGACTCCACAACTTCTGGCTTAAGTGGTATAGCAGCTCGCATGCGCTTTTGGCTTCTCAATTCCAAGCATCCTTAGAGACTGGGTTTTTGACAACTGGCTGTACCCACCTGCTCCATAAGAGTGGTAGTCCCACGGAACCCAAAAACTATAGACCGATTACTTGTTTGTCTACGGTCTATAAGGTTCTTACGTCCATTCTGAGAGTGAAAATAAATATGCACATTGAGTGCAACTCAATTATGTCCGCTTCTCAGAATGGATGTAGGAAAGGGTCCCGTGGCACTAAGGAGCTACTCCTCATTGACATGGCCATTAGCCAACAGGTTCGTCGATCCCGCAAAGATCTATCAACATGCTGGATAGACTACAAAAAAGCCTATGACTCTGTTCCTCATACCTGGCTCATAAAGGTGCTAGAGCTTTACAAAATAGATCCAACTCTACGCACCTTCCTTGAGTCATGTATGAGGCAATGGAAGACGGTACTTTGCTATCCAGGATGTCGACCGATTCGAGGGAATGATGAGCCTATATAGATCAGACGGGGAATATTTCAGGGTGACAGTTTGAGTCCACTTTGGTTTTGCTTGGCCCTGAATTCTCTAAGCACAATGTTAGAGGAGTCAGGCCTGGGCTATCAGTTGAGAAGAGGAGGTCAAAGTATATCCCACCTCCTTTACATGGATGATTTGAAACTCTTTGCCCCCAACAACTTGCAACTGATGGAACTACTGAAGGTAACTGAAACTTTCAGTAGCGCCATCAAGATGGAATTTGGTGTGGACAAATGTGCAATCATGCATGTAAAACGAGGAGAGATTATGGAATCTGAGGGAATTCAACTTTCAGACTCCATATACCTTAGATCTCTCTGCTTGACCGAAACTTATAAATAAGTATTTGGGTATGTCGGAAGCTTTGGGCATTAATGTTGCTGACATGAAGCAATCGTTGAGGGAGCGCTTCTTTGGCCGCCTGACAAAGGTATTAAACAGCCTTTTGTCGGGAGGAATTAAGGTGCGCGCCTTCAACGGTTGGGTCATGCCGGTGTTAATGTATTCTTTCGGCATACTCAAATGGACTCAAACCGAACTGGACGCCCTGGATAGGAGGGTCCGCACACTGCTAACCGCAAATCGGATGCATCACCCACGATCATCGGTGATGAGACTGTACATCCCGCGGAAGTGTGGAGGTCGAGGCTTTTTAAACGCCAAAACTCTCCACAACCGCGAGATTTGCAGTCTCAGGGAATATTTCCTTAAAGCCAATGTGGGTATGCATCGAGATGTGGTTGCAGTGGACAAGGGACTCACCCCGCTGACAATGGCTAAAGAGAACTGGCACAAACCTGTTATACTCACCGCAGATGACCGCAAGGAGGTATGGAAAAGCAAGGAGCTTCATGGTCGCTACTATCGGGCTCTCTATGGGCCCGATGTAGATTTGACAGCTTCCGTTGCCTGGCTACGCTTCGGGGATCTCTTCGGAGAAACTGAAGGTTTTGTCTGTGCAATTATGGACGAAGTTATCTTGACGAATAATTACCGGAGACATATTATGAGGGACGGGACGATTGACGTGTGTCGGGCATGCCATCATCCTGGTGAGTCCATCAGACATATTGTCTCCGGTTGTTCTCGTCTAGCTAACGGCGAGTACTTGCATAGACACAACCAAGTAGCCAGAATTATTCATCAGCAACTTGCTTTGAAATACAAACTTGTCGATTCTGAGGTACCATATTACAAGTATGTGCCCGACCCAGTTCTCGAAAATGACCATGTCACGTTGTACTGGGATCGGTCTATCATCACTGACAGGACTATTGTTGCCAATAAGCCTGATATAGTGGTGATAGACCGATTAGTGCACCGCGCAATGATAATCGATGTTACCATCCCACATGACGAGAATCTCGTGAAAGCTGAGAAAGAGAAACACATAAAGTATCTCGACTTAGCTCATGAGATTGTTGACATGTGGAATGTGGACTCGGCTGTCATTGTGCCGATTGTCATATCAGTCAATGGGCTGATAGCTAAAAGCTTCGATGACCATCTGTCGAAGCTGGCGTTACACAGCTGGATAAAGGGCCTGATACAGAAGGCAGTACTCCTCGATACAGCTCGTATTGTGAGGAAGTTTCTTTCTCTGGAGACCTAACCACCGGTATCTTGGACCCCGCTCCCGATACCAGTGGACTGCCATTTTTTATATTTTTAAATGTTTTTTTATTGTCACTTTTTTATAGAAAAATATTTAAAAATGTAATTTTTGAGAGGTACTTATGTAAAATAAAGGAAATAATAATAATATTCCACAACTTTCACACAACGCCATCTAGTCCCAAACTAAGCAGAGCTTGTGGTATGAGTACTAGACAACTGATAAACATACATATATATTTCTAAATACATACATATTATATATAAATTACACCCAGACAAAGAACAAATGATCATGCTCATCACACAAACATTAATTTAATTAAAGTTATTTTTGCCTTTGTAGTGTATTTATATGGAAGTCGGTTCTATCTTTTTCTAAAAAGTTTTTTCACGCTGTTTAGTGGGTCGGTTTGTAATTTATCTAGTTACAAAAGCCAAAATGTCAACTACTTATCACCTTTTACAAAATATTGCTTTTCCCGGTGCAGAGCCGTTAATTTTTGAGGAGTTCTCCTGGTACATTACCATCAGCTCTACTTCACCATATGCATTGTGACGAGCATAAAGTGCTTAACATCCATATTCAAGTAATCTAATCGCAATCAACGAAATACTTATTATTGAGTAGTTTCGATGGCCATAAGGGGTCTTCATCATCAGTTCCACTTCCTCAAATGGTGCTTTTTGAGAACAACTGCACAAGGTACTATAAGAAATACTCAAAACGCTATAGGAGTGCCTATAATATTTGAAGAGTTCCCTTGATTTCTCCATGATCCCATCATCAGATCCAAACGTGACGACAACGGGACCAACTAGAAAGTATACCCTTTCAAACAAAAAAAGAATTTTCCAAATCGGTCCCGCCATCTCCGAGTTATGAGGTAACATACATAAAAAAAAAGTGCAAGACGAATTGTAAACCTCCTTTTTTTTGAAGTCGGTTAAAAATAATGATAAGGCAAGCGTTTTGTAATCCTATGTCTACAGGTGTGGAACCTATTCGAAATTTAAACACATTGCTACCAGAAACCGATTTTTTTTATCAGAAGAACGAAGAGAATATTATCGTGTTATTGGCAAGTGACGTGGCTCGTAGTGCTGTGACACGTTTGTTATAATTGGTATTCAAGAAACATATGAAACCGATAATTTGGTATAAATTTTTTGAGTCACTTATTTTGAGCTTAAGCTGTGCATATCTCTGTGCTGATTGTGCACTCCATTTCAGATATTGACATGCTAGTGTCTAAAGTGGGTTCACGGCAAAAGTGTAATGAGTGAGGTTCGAACCCGCGAGCTCTCGGTCTATTAGGCAATTGATGCTTCTAATCATTCTAATTTTTTTTTAAACTTTCCATATTATATTCTGTTTTACCAGAATACCTTCGATTTATTTGCCAAAGCAAAATAATTTAATTCTGTGGTAATCCATATTTCAAACTTCTTGTACTTACTTAATAAGAGGTATCTACAAGGTGTAACAGATTAAGCGCAATACCACAGAGGTCAATTAGAATATTAAATTATAAGTCTAAAACAACATCCGTAACTAAATAAATTAAAACCAAACCTAGACATTTTTTATAAAATAGTTATCGTTGCTAAGCACAAAACATATGTGCGCCATACAATATCCTTACGCAAACGCATACACTCATGTAGTGTTAGCGGCCGACACGCATACGAGCGCATTTCCTTGAATTAAGGAATGTATTAATTTGTCATTTTAAGTTAAATGAAAGATTTTTCCGTCAAAATTTAACACCTATTTTTTATGATGCAAATCCATTCAGAAGCCGATTCTGAACCAACTACTTTCAGGAATTGCGTTTATTCTGTTATAAACACGTTGTATATGGGTGCATGTTCATTACTGTAACTGAATTACATCGATACCGTTGTATCGGTTACCCTCAGGCGCTTTTTAACCACATTTACATTATAGGTAGTTCTCCTTGTAATGCATTCATCAGCCTTCTAGGTCTTGGCTCCCTTGAGGATTTTTAAGTAGAAAATTAAGTTTTCTAGCTACAATATTTATGTTACTAAACAACTAAGTTTCCAGTATGTGCCAGCCTGTGTACTTAGTTAACTGAAAGGTTTTGAGATAACATTCTAATTAAGAGCGTGTATTCCTTACGGTGTTTTATACAAACTTTCAAGTCTTGAAAGTTATATATAAACTATAGTATAACTATATCATCATTATCTCTTAGCCTTTTCCTCAAGGAGCAATGAGCAGCATTGAAGAGTTCCGACAGGGCCGTTGCCTACCGGGGTTGCGGGAATGTGGTAACGATACCGCGGCTCCGAAATGTAAACCAGCGCTGGGTGTCTTTCACCCAGCAAATGCTGAGTTGGTAACTCTTTCGGTGTGGACATGCTCAGCGAAAAACTTAGTGTTATTTTTTTATGTTTGTAATTTTCTATTGTTTGTTAACCGACTTCTAAAAAAGGAGGAAGTTCTCAATTCGGATTTTTGTATTTTTTTTTATGTTTGTCCGCGCATAACTCCGTCGCTTGCCAACCGATTTGTTTTTTATCTTGAAAATTCTTATCTTGTTAGAAAGGGTATACTTCCCAAATGGTCCCATGAAAATTTTATCGAAATCGGACAAGCCGTTTCTGAAAAATCAACAAAAGTATAAAAAAATATTTACGTTGATGATCTTTTCGTTTACACTGCATTGCGTTTTTTGTTTGCGCATAACTCCGTCATTTACGAACTGATTTGGAAAATTCACTGACCCACTAAAAAGCACGAAAATAAAAACATATTTGCAAAAAATAAAACCGACTTCCATATCAAAACACTACAAAGCCAAAAATAATTTTAAATTCGGAAGGCGGTGTGAAAAAAAAAAGAAAATACAAAACCAATAACACCGACTACCGAAATTAATATTATTTTTGGCTTTGTAGTGTTTTGATATGGAAGTCGGTTTTATTTTTTGCAAAAAAGTTTTTGTTGTGTGTGTTTATCACCGAATAAATGGTTTTCAATTTCAATTTCAATTTAAGGGTAATTGAAGTAATAAGGTGGGTTTTTAGTGAGTACTAGTCTGACACTCACTTCCGCTCCAACCACAGCGGGACGAGTTGCTATATGATTTTCCCACGCGAATTAAAAGTCTTATCTAACATCCCGTAGAAGCTGCGTGTGTTGTAACCACCCTTCATCCAAACGAACAGGATACGCAAGGAGTTTCCTTGTCCGATGAGCTAGTTTCTATTGAAAATAATTATAAAAATTTCATTCAAAAATGTATCATCATGAACCATTCTGGAGTCGTACAAAGGAGGAGGCAAGGGAGCAAACTACCAAAATATTTATAACGATCGCACATTAAGGACCCCGTGCCATTTTCAGAGCCAAAATTGGCATCGTATAAGTGAACCGTAATTCGCAACCTTCGTACTACAGACATAAGGAATTTAACATAAATTTATAATCAAGGTGACGCCTCTTTGACTAATGAAGAGCAATCAAAGCCCTCTGAAACGTGTTCCGTACGAGTGGTTGCGAGAAAACAAGATCTATACTAAGGATGCCGATCAGTCTGAGCCGTGAACCGACTTCAAAGAAATGTTCCGTAGCACTTGGAGAATGTAAAGCATCTCTTGGAATATCCGTTGTAATGTTTGCAGGTTCCTGTGAGCAAATAAGATAAAACCTTCACGGTTTTTCTAAGAAGTCGTAGACAGTTAGGTAATCCCATACTTACTTAATCAATACTATATCTAGTGACTATGTATGTAGGAGGTTATCTTTGATCGATTCAATTCAATAATACATTAACAGAATAGATAAATCGAATTCAGTTTTCTAGCTACAATATTTAAGGAGTTATTCCGTTCGGATCCGCCTGATTTTGTATTTTTTTTCCAGTCCGATACCGGAATGTCAAAATTTGTAGGGGACAAACTTTGACATTCCGTTCTGATCCCCTCATACTTTTGAATGCTAAGTACAGTCAATATACATAATAATACATAATATAATAATACATTTATTAGCATGAAAAGTATTTTACAATTATGGTGAATCCCTGACTCCTGAGCTAGGTATATTACCTGTGTTACAGTAGCCAGTGTCTTCTACCAGTTGCTTTATCTAATAAGCAATTATGATCAAAATGAAATAAACAATAATTATTAAAATTAAATAAGCAATTATGATTTAAATGAAATGAAATAAACAATTATGATTAAAATGAAATAAACAAAAGTACATGAGGAAAAAAAAGCACAATTAATTTTTTTTTAATTAGAGTATAATACACTTATTAAAATTACTAAAATATAAATTTTGTCATCTTGCCTGTATTTCGTGTGTACATGTGTAGTATGTGTGGGGTGCAGATGTGTTGTTTTGTGTATATGTGAGTGTGTGTTTGTGTGTGTGTGTGTGAGCATTGTGTTATGCCTATATAAAAATAGTTCATGTAGTAAAAATCTCTCGAAGATGAATATCTATCACTCCAGACACAAACATATTTAGCTTAGTTAGAGGGGTTAACATGATTGCTAGTGATGTGAATTCTACCCAAATTGCTATTACCTAAATTAAAAAAAAAAACAATTATTACTTGGCTAAGAAGAAAATTAAGAGTTTTTGTTTTTCAATATTACACGTATACTACACGTTTCCATTACCATAAGAATTTTGTGCAAACAGTATTTTAATAACCCTGTATGTATATTTTTGCTAACGCTCCAAAAACTCTGTTAGGGTGTCCGACCGGAATAAAAAATAAATAATAAAATAAAACCGATCCCCCAGGGGATCACATCAGGGTATCAGACCGAAATAGCTCTATTTATGTTAAAATTTATTTGATTTAAAAAATTGTTTCAGTGGTAGATTGCTACGTTATGACTATAATTATTATAGTTATCACTGGGGTTGGCGAGCGATGCTGAGGGCACAAGCTAGAAGAATTATAAATGTGAAAGTAGTTGTTTGTGGGTTTATTATACGAATTAGACTGAAATCTTACATACGGGAATATTACATGTTCTCATAATTTTGACATAATTGTGTTCTCAAAATTTTGACCACTTTGTACTTACCTTACTTATCGCCTTAATTTATTTTATTGAAATGTACATTAACGATGACGCAACCCCGGCTCCCGAGATACCGGCGCTGCCTAGTTCGGGGACCACTGTGCAATTCTATTTTATGCTTATCTTGTTACATAATCCATGTAGGTAATATTAAGTAGCATTAAGAAATGTTGTAACAGTGGTTGAATAAATAAATAAAAATAAAATAAATAAAATAAAAATAAATTACGAAAAAGGGCAACTGAGGATCATCATCCTTTTAGCCTTATCCCAACTATGTCGGGGTAGGGTTCCTGTCTCCGGTTGTAGCTGAGTATTATTGTTTTACATGGAGCGACTGCCTATCTGACCTCCTCAACCCAGTATAGGGTTGCCATCACCAAATTTGCCGGCCCCAGACAAAGACTTATAAGCCCCGGACTGTGAAACTGTGATTTTACCCAAATGGTAAAATCACAGTTTCTCCCCGGACACCGTAGAAAAATATATTTTTGAACTTGAAACTAAAAGCAACGATGTTTAATTATAATTTTTATGTACTGATAAAGTGATAACATTGTAGAGCTTTAGAAATTTTTTAATAACAGTCTCTTCCTTTTCATTTAATCCATACCATACCATAGGAAAATAATAATAGAGATCGTGCTTTTTGGTACCCGTAAGACCAATGTGTCCGGGTTTTACTTATTTATTTATTTTAGGGGAAAACAAACTGTAACATATTACATAGTTATATATAGTATAGGCTTACATACAAAAATATGGTAAATATGCTACCCACCTGCCTGGACGCTTTTTGGGAAAATCCCCCCGGACGCCCACGGACACTCTCCAAATTAGGACAAATCCGGGTAAACCCAGACGGATGGCAACCCTAACCCGGTAGCTGGTAAACACGAGACCCCAGACCCCAAAGGCAAGACCAGTGTTAGATTTTATGACGTCTGACCAGCCGTAACGACTGACTAATAACAGCTGCGTCATTTCCGAAGCATAAAGGAATCTCAATATGTTACAATGGTCACCCATCTAAAAACCAACCTCGCCCAGCGTTACATAACCTTGAAAATTGACCCGTGAGGCTGTTATTATTTAACCACGAACTCCTCTTTGCATCCTGAGAGTACCTAAGTAGCGTTTATACAACGTGTAACGGAAACCCCATATCTATCCAAAAGGACTGAAGACAACATCTGGTATGGAGTCTCTATGCAAAGTTTCAGCTCAAAATAAGTGACTCACAGAATTGGCACCAAATTTTCGGTTTCATATGTTTCTTGAATACCAATAATAACAAACGTGTCACAGCACTATGAGGGTCGTCACTTTCCACGTCATTTGTCAATTAAACGATAATTCTCATCGTTCTTCTTAATTTGAAAAATTCGGTCTCTAGTATCAATGTATTGAAATTTCTAATAAGTTCCACACATGTAGACATAGGATTACAAAACCCTTGCTATATCGTTTGTTATCATCCAAAGAAGCCGTGCACTTGGTATGTATATACCCTTTAAATTATACGTTGTATAATTTTCAACTTAGTCTCTGGCGGATATGCTAAAATAAAAACAACTGTAGATTCCATGAATAATTGAACATATTTGACACTTCCCGTGACCAAGAGCTGGTTATTTATTGCTTTGGCCAAAAGCTAAACATTGCGATTCAACGTTACCAGCCGACAGCGTTAAGGTCGAATTTTTGATGCTTTATTTTAGGTGGTAACTACTTTAGTGTAAATCTTAATTATGCATTTATACTATAGTAGTAAAATTTAAAAGTATTTCATCATTTTGGTAGATATATTACCATATGAATTGATCTAAACTTTAGATCAGTTCATTGATGGCAATATACATGCTTAATATAGTGAGGAAAACTGACTACAAAATTTGAGCATTTCAGTACAGTTCGTCTCTTACTCATCATAAGCTAACCCATTTGTTTAGCCAAACCAGAGCCAGATTTTCAGGCTTTAGACTGTACCATAACAACTGTCAAAGCGTGAACCAACGGCTTGACGTGCGACGGTGTGATGGAAACCTCCAAACTCCAGGCTACTACTGAGAAATGGCTAGGAAAACCCAATAGCATTTCTTACCCAATCTGGGAATCAAACCCGAGACCTCATGCACAGCATTCGCGCTTGCAAACACTTAACCAACGAGGCAGTCTTCCTCTCTCTTACTAATCCGCTTAAAATATCGTTCCCATTGTTGGGAAACAGGCCTCCTCTTTACGGGAAGGAATGGGCCGAAATCCACCACGCGGTAAGATGTGTGAGTTCATGGACGCCGCATTTCTTCGAATTTTTGTTCTAGATTATGTTGGTTTCCTCACGATGTTTTGTTTTATATAAATGACACAACATAATGAGCCTGCCTGGATGCCAACCCACGTCCTATAACTGGTAAGTCGTGTATGTAACCACTGGGACACCAATGCTTTACTTCCTCCTCTCTTTTACATCCGCATATTCTTCATTTACTGATCCTACTAAAATAGTCTCTCTCTCTCACACACAAACTAGAACGATATTCTAAGACGTAATAGTAACCCTACATTTTAAAAGGGACTGTCAATTTTGACAAGTTGTCTTTGTTTGAATAGGAAATGCTGACCTCATTTTTTCTGGTCAACTTGTAAAAACATTTGTTTTTTTAAACTGATTAACAGAATTCAATGTAAACATTGTTTGTCATTTATTCAGGATTAAATCTGGGTTGCTGCTGACATTGAGAAATTCCTAATAGAAAAACCCAGTAACACTTGATCCAGAGTGTGGATTTTCCACGTTTCGCGTTAATTATATGATTTCATTCTTCCTCTAGTTTGAGTCAACGCTTGAAAGTTTGATAACTAACTTTATAGAATTTCTCAACAATTGGGTCACATAGGGCAGAAGGCAATCACTTCGTGGAAAGTTACCTTAGATATTCAGTTGTATTTGCCGATTGTAAGTCAACCCTAACATTGTAGAGGAAACACTACATGAAAAATATAGAGCTTATTATTTACTAAACAACATTCACACATCACGACTACTTAGTAAGATGTGTGGCTGCAATCACGTTTCATTTCTAAAATGTCGGGTTAACCGAAGTCTATGACCTACTTTTAGTTCAACAGGAAAACTCTAACAAATTCACACTCCAACCATCAATAATATCCCTAATGCTCTCAATGAAACGCTAACGATAATCGTAATTGTGCATCGAGCCGGCAACAATATGCCAAACACCATTTAAGTCATTAATAATCGTCGTAAAACGGAAATATTTCAATGGGAATCCCATCGTCGGGCCGGTTATCCATTAAATAAATTTTATTCGTGTGATAAGGCGCGGGGCGGGCGGCGCTGGGCGGGCGCCGGCCAGACGCCCCAGTCGCCGCCCGCCGCTGCCTCAGCGAGGACGCATGCCGCTCTCTGCCCAGCCGCGCTAATTTTACACGCCAGTAACTCTCCTCTGCTACATACCGTTGACCTGACAGTGAAGTGTGACAGTGCTAGTGAGTCAGCAGCTGCCCCTGCCACGTCGCCTCACTGTGAGTACTCTCCTTCGCAAACTTTGACGGCGACTTATCTCAATCATCCGTCGCGCTTACGGCCATTTTATACAAACGCTCAACCTTGAGTCGTTGTCAGTATTTTGGTAATTGTGACTCGCAGCTGATCTTATGATTTCTTCTGTGAGTCCGCGCGGTGGTTCCGTGTACTACAAAAATAGCGTGGAAAGAATTTCATTAATGTATCGGGCCGTGAGATTTATTTGGATTAGCTCCGAACAATTAATATTGTGGTAGTTGTGTGAAAACAAGAGCGATATTCATGTCAAGGTCCTGACACCTTGTTATATTCACGTTACTGTCGAGAAGCTCGTAAAGTGCGGAAAATGAGAAGATTGCTTGTTTGTAGCCATTACGAGATCATAAAGTTCGTCTATTTTTATTCCTGAGTTTTTTTCTCAGGTATGAAATAATAGAATGGCATGTAATACAGTGTTGATGACTACTTCAGATGTACAGAGCTCTGGTCTACGTTTCGCGGACGATGTTGGTCATAAAAAACGTTGGCAATGTTCGTAGTATGCGATTCAGTTAGTAATTTGAAATATGCAAAACATAATATTGTTATTATGAGTTAACAGACCAGAATTTATGTTATTAATTTCAAACAATATTCAAGTCCTGATATAGTCGAGCTTTTGTCACGAACATACGGTTATTGCTTGTTTTACTGCCGTTGTTAGACCTAAATTGATGAGATAGATATTTACTAAAAGACAAGATATTATACAAGTAGTAGTAATTAATGATACACGATCCACTTTCGGAGAATCTGGCAGTAAGCTAGGTATTCTACCAATATTACGATTAATCATACTGTTTCTGAATTTGGAGGAAAACTTAGAACATCTAATCTACTTAGAGAATTGGATACGTAGAAACCTTGAACAATGAGAAATGGGAAACCTGAAAATCACATTCGAATATGTTATAGACTCGTTAGTTCTAGGCTACATAGAGTTCACGGGTTCAAAAACCTGGCAATTACCAACGTATGTGATTTATCTAAAGTCGTATTACAACATTATTAAGACTTTAGTGCATCTCCTCTCACCTTAACTACCATAACAACGGAAAAACCTACTAGAAAACGTAAAATTTACCATTCTGGGTGAAGTCGAGTTACAGGATTTAATTTAGGATATAGCAACCTCTGTATTCAAAATAAGTATCTTATCTATAATTAAAAATAATAATAGAGAAAAATATACTGAAAAATTTAATAGTCTATTATCTAATTGTGTGGTGGATTATGGCCTATTCCCTCTCATAGAGGGGAGGCCTGTATTCCTGCAGTGAGAACGTAATAGGCTGAATTATTATTATTATTTCATTTATTTAATCTATGTACATATCAATTACATTTTTAAATATTAATATAAAAAATAAAAACATTTAAAAATATAAAAAATAGTAGCCCACCGGTATCGGGAACAGGGTCCAAGCTACCGGTGGTCAGGGCTCCATAGAGAGGAACCTCCTCACAATACGCGCCGTTTCCAGGAGTACTGCTTTCTGGATCAAGATGCTTTCTGGATCCTTAGATGTTTGTCAAGGCTCTTGGCTATTATGCCATTGGCTGTGACGACTATCGGCACAATGATTGCTGTCTCTTATTATTATTATTATTATCTAACATCGATACTATCCTATACATCGTACTAGCAGCCTAAAACACCTTAAAGTCGTTTTATCATCCATTAGAAAGTAAGATACTATTTGATTTCGATTTTATACCTAAGCATCAAACTAACTGCTATTTCATTACCTAAAAATCCGTATTTCAGTACTGAATAGTAATTTAATAAGAACCCAACAAATTGGTAGACTGATTTTTTTCCCATTGCTGAATAAGTTCGTTTTTATTTTACGTCCAGGTTCGTTCAATATGAACGCAATTACCTTCTATTCAATAGCAATTACTCACATTTAACTGAATCTGAGTTCGCAATTCGGGATTACAAATTATTTTTGCGTGTCAAAAAAATAATAACATTAGGTAGGTATGTGTACATATAGGTATAGAAATTGTGAGAATTCTATAGAATTCAGTTTTGCGATCACTAGTCAGTTGAAAAGCAATAATAATTGTTATATTTGCAAAATATAATACGTATGAATAGATAGAGTAAAAAAGGGAATATAAAACTATGCTAATATTATAAGGTATACAATAAAGTATATATGCCAAAAATACAAGTAATGTTTCACAAATAACAATAGCGTATATTGATTTTTTCCGCCATTTTGGCTAGAATCACATCACTAGCGATCTTGTTAACCTCTCTAACAAAGTTAAATATGACAATATGACTGTGTCTGAAGTGGGATCTAGACGCTTGAAATGAATTGTAGGTAGAACACGTTTTATATTGGTCAGCCGGTCCCACCTGTTTATTGTTATATAAATAAATAGCAGCTATGTTACAGGTTACAGTATCTATGGAAAGAAAAAAAAGTTGTGAGCTAATGAGAAATTAAAAATAAATCACACAACACAATATTTACTACTCACATTGGAATGTTAGTTGAAGTGAGTTGTCATCTCAGCTGATGCCATCTGTGGTGCTTATCGTCAAAACGTCACCGTAAAAACTAAGATGAAGAAAATATCTGATTTGTCGACCCATACAACTACTTAGTTTTATGGGTCGACACGACATTTTCTGTTGATGTTTACACGATGATCTGTTCAGAGATTCAATGACAGGTCTATCCTGTAAAAACCACACACGCCTGTATTTTCTAAAGTGTTCCGATTAAGTCGAAGTAATTCAACAAAAACTCTGAGCCGGAGATGCTACTGAGAAACTCTATATGGAGATCAAGATCCCATGCTAATGGTCAAGCAGTGTGATACCTCTAGTCTTTTATCTTCCGTTCTTGTTAATTTATATATTTCTGTATAGCGATGACAGGTAAAAATGCTGTTGCCTTCTTAGTCAGTAATCACATCATCTCCACAAAAGTCACGAAAAAAAACAATACCTAAAACTTAGTGTTCTATATTTTTTTCTCGTGACTTTGAACAGTTGAAGGTTAATTCAGTTCCATTTCTAAATAGATTTTCCATTTGGAATGTAATTATGCACATTATATAACAAAAAAAGCCATGAAATACGAGACTGATGACTGTTATTTTGTAAAGCTGTGAAAAGTTCAGGTTTTTATTTTATTCAAATTTTAATTATTTAAAATACATTTTTATATAAAAATCTAAGCTTTCTGCATTCTTTATGCATATAAACTTTAACTGAACCCAATTTCATACTTTTTACTTCTCTGACACAGTAATTATCGTAAAAAGGAGTACAAAATTTTTAATTCACGTATTAATACATAAGTATGTACATGTAATTATCTGGAAACGCTATTCAACGCATGTCAACATCATCTGTCTTACTTTTACCTATCATTATTTGGGTTGGATAGAATTCATGCATCGTGAATACTAGTATTTTATATGGCACGAATAAACTTAACAGAGACTGTATTATTGGCTAGATATGCTCTAGTCTCTACATAGTATAAAACAAACCCGCACCTGCTGTCTGTACGCTTAGATTTTTTAAACTAAGCAACGGATTTTAATCTAGTTCAGTATTAGATAGAGTGATTCAAGAGGAAGGTCTATATGTATAAAACATGCATATTCTTAGTAAATTGCACCCGTGCGGAGCCGGGGCGGGTTGCTAGTACATATTACAATGCAAAAGTTTCTGTGTTTCTTTCTCAATCGCGCCAAAATGTCTGAACGGATGTAGATGTAATTTAGCTCAGATATAGATTTTATCTAAGAACCAACCTCTGAGGCGTTTTATCCCGGTAAAATGAACGATTTCCATAGAAAAGATTTATCAATGTTAGCAGTAAGATCCAGCAGAATTTAAAATTTCAAGTAAATACGAGATAAATCAAGATAAGCAGTTTTTCACTTCAATTAGATGTATCTCCAATCTATTTCTTCTATAAAAAGCCCATTCCGCTAATCGCCGCACTTAACACTCGAAGTAATCGATTGCCATCTATAGTCTGACAGCTGTCACTGAGCGACGGAAACAGCCGAAGTGATTCGTTTTTCTTCGGCGATGCTTCTGGCAGGAACAAACACCGCTACATAGATCTATAAGGTTATGGATGGTGGACGGATATTACGTGCGCTGGGAACACTTCCGGATAATATAGGTCTGTGGTCAGACGACGTGGTTGGTGGAAAACAGATGGACTATTTTTAAAGTTTTAATTTTGTGGTACGTATGTGGGGTGCATTGAAATTGTATCCATGAGTAGGGATATATAGTCAAATGAAAATTAGGCAATGATAAGTTAATAGTAGTTATCTGGGCGATATTTTTCTTTTTGTATAAGTTGAACTGTACCTGTAAAAGATGTTATTGTTTTAAATGAAGTCATCTTATTTTTTGTCCCCCAGTGTGTGTATGTTTGTCGCAAATAAACATTTTATCTCAATTACTAATTCTACAAACATAGACAGACCAATCTGTACCAACTATCTCATCATCATCTTTGTGACCTTATCCCATTTACTTGTGAGGCCAGCGCCACACGTTTTCTTTTTCCATTCTCGTTTGTCAGACGAAATGGTGTCATTTACATCTTTTTCTTTCATAATTCCTCAAACAATCCATCTTTTCTTTGACCTTCAGAGCTCTACATCCATCAACATTCAAACCCATCACCCTTTTAGTCACATAACGATCGATCTATCTATAGGGTATAAATTATATGGTCCGTGAGCGAATAGAACCCTTGAGACACAGCACAGCGGCTAATCACTCAACTACTGCGCCAACCATATTATTATTGTTTTATTAGTATTATATTATTTATCATTAAAATGAATGCTACTGATCGCGATGCTAAGATTGGCGTAATTACCTAACAAACATTCAGAAGTTACATAAATTTTGAGGTAGATCAGGTGATTTTAATTTTACTAGAACTATCTTCGTGACGAGAAAAGGAAAACAATAGCCAAACTTTTTAACCTTCGGTATGCCTGGTGGCAAAAAGTTACACGGTATGCCTGGTGGGTTTAGCAGACCAGGATTTTTAAATTGTAATTTCTCAAGTAATTATTGATAAATAAGTTATTAAAATATACTAATATTTTTACCAGGGGTGTATGTTACAAAATAAAATAAAAAATATTGCAAATCAACTACTTTTAATAATTATTTTTCCAATTAAACTTAGGTAGTGTTTTTAACCAAAAAAATACTTCGTTACCCTTATAACATACCTACATTACTTATTAAAAATCGGTTCTATTTTTAGTACAAAATTTTTTTTTCGCGCTTTTGATTGGATCGGTTTGTAATTTATCTAGTTACAAAAGCCATAATGTCAACAACTTATCACCTTTTACAAAATGTTGCTTTTCCCGATGCATAGCCGTTAATTTTTGAGGAGTTCTCCTGGTACTTGATCAGGACTACATCACCATTTGTATTGTGACGAGCATAAAGTGTTTAACATCCGTACTCAAGCAATCGAAACGTAATCCACGAAATACTTATTATTTAGGAGTTTCAGTGGCCATCTGTGGTCTTCATCATCAGTTCAACTTCCCCAAATGGTACTTTTCGAAAGCAACTACTCAAGGTACTATAAGAAATACCCAAAACGCTATAGGTGTGCCTATAATATTTGATGAGTTTCCTCGATTTCTCCAGGATCCCATCATCAGATCCTGATTTCGTAACAATGAGACCAACTAGAAAGTATACCTATTCAAAACAAAAAGAATTTTTCAAATCGGTCCATCCGTCTCCGAGTTATGAGGTAACATACATAAAAAAAAAAGTTCAAGACGAATTGTAAACCTCCCTTTTTTGAAGTCGGTTAAAAACTAAACAGATCTCAATCAGACTATATAAAAATATAAGGCACTTCTATGTACGGTGCCAGCGCATCAAGTATACCAAACTGTCAATTTTTCACAAATGATTTTAAGCCTTAAAACGTTGATTGTTTGTTTGAAAATCGATTGAGAAAATTTGACAGTTTGTGGTAACTTGATGTGATGGCCACTTTACTTATTAAAAACTAAAAAATATTCAGTCTTCATCACTTCTATCAACATTTTCCAGGGCTTTGGTTTGGAAGCAAATTGCACATTGGAAAATTGCATGATCCAGACATAAGTGACTCTTACAGGTCTCACAAATATATTGCATTTTGCGATCTTTCTTGACTAGGCATACGTAGCATCTACGTTTTATACCAGGAGTCGACTTTTTCAATGGCGTGTCATCTTCTCTGAAATTTCCGCTTAGCGATATTCATTAGAAGATTCTTACATTTGCGTGAAGCATTATGTCGAACAACATAGACTCGTTGATGAAGAGTCCAAAACATTCTAAAGGAAGGTCCTTGCATCTCTAGCTTGAGGCTTTACTCCTGGTATACCAGATATTATATTATATTTTCAATTCGTGTACGTACGTTAGATCGACCAAGGTTTTTATGCCATAAACTTCCATCCTTACCTTTGTACGCTCTCCCTGACGGCAAAGAAGCTAGCGTAGACAACGGCACGCCCATTTCAGAATCTGGCAAACTTACTTTCGCAACAGCTCCACCAATATCATTGTTTTGTGCCTCTGAATCAGATGCCTCGCTTCCCTGATTCAAGTGTTCGGACTCTTCTCCACTTGAATTGAAAATTACGTCATCTTCTTCAGCCGCTTCGAGTAATAAATTACTAATATCATCATCACACCGATGGCTCCCCATTTTGCATTCCCCATCAATTTCCAAAAACACTAACAAAAAAATACTTACATAGAAACGTCACGTCGTGTGCCTGGTCGGGTCTGTGAGACCCGCGCGAACTATACGTAGGTCCTACTACCACGAGAACGCGCTCCGGACTGAGGTAGCGGGCGGCGGGCGTCTAGCAATTCATAACGGCCAGCTACTAAGTGCGGTTAGGCGCAAAATTCGAATTTGAAGGAAATACAACGGTTTATGTCTACAGGTGGGTCTGACAGACCCTACTAGGCATACCGAAGGTCATAACATTATCGACTAGAAAAAAAAATCATAGTTTTCTAACTTTTCATTATCCAGTCCCTTCACTAAGGAATGACCTTTCCACACAAGAGAAGAACTAGAACTTGGCCATTTCAAAAGAAATTTCATTTATTAAGGCTATATTTACAATCAAGACTAAATTGACCTTTGCGTCCGCCGTCTAGTTTGTACAATCCACTCCAGAGGCAGCTGTGAACACATTTTAAGTAACTTATTGAAATTCTGTTGGATTGTTACTTTGATTAAAGATTTAATTAATAGTGCAATGGGAATAATAACTACTGAAAGTGTTTAAAGATAATTGATTCTATGATAGTGAAGTCTGTTAAGGCTTTTAGCATAGGTACCGTTACCTTTTACCATCGGCTACTATTTTTTTTTTTGGGTTTATGATCTTCAAGACAAACGGTGTGGTGATGCACCATCGCTATATGGTGGACATGCCACCCATACTTACGCACAAAATGTTTTGTGAGTGGAATTCCCTACCGGAATCTTTGTTTCCTGATAGCTATTAACTGGGGGTATTTAAGGCAAGAGTAAATAGGTTACTTCTAGGTAAGCGTGCTTCATCTTCCACCACATAATTACCATCTGGGGGGATGGTGGTCAAACGCAAGACTATCATAAAAAATAGTTCTGTTGGGAATAATTTCATTTCAGGAGCGAAGACAGTAGAATATTTTTTCCGGAACTCATCGAGCATCATTCACAGTGGAATCTGAGTCAAAGTAGTTGCAATGGTTTGCAACCGAAGTCGTGAGAACAAATTCAGTCAAGCACGTTACTTAATTTGTTATCACCAATGCTCCCAAACCATTAAAGGAAAACATCGTGACGAAAGATTTTTTTTTTTGGAGAAAAAAGAATTTGTCCTTTAATGTTTTCGTTTAAAAAAATGTTTCACTTAAGCAAAATTCTATTGATATTTTGTGAAGGAGAGACATACCAGGAATATATCATCTGCTTATTCTTTTCCTATGTTGGGGTCGGCTTCTGGAAAAACCGGTATTTTACATGGAGCCTATACTGACATGGAGTGACTGACTATACATACGTTTTGGTAAAACCAGTGTAAAATTTTCTAGCTTCTCGCTAACAGCAACGAAGATCAAAGATTTACAAATTACATCCGGCATCAGATACAGATTTCCGATGCACACAAGAATCTCAATTATATTAAGATTGGCATCCATCTATATATATATATCCATCCATAGACTGACAGCGACAAGCGATGCTTAACCTGAAGATCGAACCGTATGACTGTTATTATTTGAACACGGGTAGGTACCTCAGAAATATGCCAGAAATGTACAACGTGTAACATAAAGGGTATATACATAACAATCGCACGCCTTCTTTAGACGATAGCAAATAATATGGCAAGGTTTTTGTAATCCTATGTCTACATGTGTGGAACTTATCAGAAATTTCAATAGATTGATACCAGAGGCCAATTTTTTCAAATGAAGAAGAACGAAGAGAATTATCGTGTTATTGGCAAGTGACGTGGAAAGTTATTGACCCTCGTAGTGCTGTGACACGTTTGTAATGTATGGTATTCAAGAAACATGTGAAACCGATAATTTGGTATCAATTTTTAGAGTCACTCATTTTGACCTGAAACTGTGCATAGAGACTCCATACCAGATGTTGTTTTCAGTCCTTTTGGATAGATATAGGGGTTTCCGTTACACGTTGTATATACATAACTGTTTTTAAAGGTGCTCAGAAAACTAACTTTCACATTTTAAAATCACTTTTTCTATTGCACATTACTAGTAGAACTTTAACCCTTCCAACTAAGCTAAGTATGCTTGTGCTGGGAATAGGCCTAAGTCATTAGTGTAACAGGAATGCAACCCTCGGCCCCTCGCTCGGTACGCTATCCCTTGCCACTGCACTATACGTACCTACGTAAGTTTTAATGATGATGATCAGGAACATACATTATTTATTTTAATAATGTGTTTAATTAATGATTCGTGTTAATGGCGCTTAACGTTTAAACGTGACAAGCGAAACCACGGCCATGTATGTATCAAATAGGTATAAAAGCAAAGTAAATTGTACAGTTTCATAGGTTAATTAATGGAAGTACCAACCATTTTATAATTAAAAATATAGACACTGGATGTTAAGAGCTTGTTTTAATTATATTTTTTCCCGGGGGGAAAATAATCAAATAACTTCACCCACACTGGGTGGAGTGAAAGGCTTCTGCGACTCGCTATAAGCCCACCGCTTTCAGCTGCCTTTGCATTCCGGGAACGCGGTATCTCGTTAGGAAATTCTCGCAACCCCGGCAGATGTGAAGGGCATCTATATAGATAGATGCCTATCTTATTTTTTTTTTGGGGGTGGGAAAATCATTGAATGACTTCTTCCGCTCTGGGCCAAGCGGAAGGGTGTGTCAGATTTCTACTGACTAAAAACCCACCCTGTTCCTTCGGATTTGGTTTCTTTTCAAATTGTACGTAAGCACGGCAGCCATAATTACAACCAGCCTACTTTGTTCCAGAAGCAAATCAAGTCTACGTCAATCGGTCTATTCAGAATGTTTGCAATTATTTTGGTATTTCGTCAATTCCTTCATATTCAAGCATTTGCTGTTTATTTAGTGGTCCTGGGAATATCACCATTCCCAGGCTCCTGTCCTGGCTAAGAACTGAAAATACTACATATGAACCGCTCTAACAAGGCACAACTTCTGCCAGTGACCCAAGCAAGAGTCTATCAATTAGCATTCCTCTGTTCTCTTTGCCTAATTCCTCCTTAAGGTTATAAATTCATCACGCCGCGTCAGCGGGTTCGGTTTTCCTCGGTCAAAAAATATATGCCTATCACAAAAACTGTATCAGAAAGAGAAAATGATCACTACCTTCTTGTTTTTACTTTTATGTTAAAAAAGCCAATAATGGAATTCTGACAGATTTACTGTGTATAAATAAGATTTACCGAAAATGTCTCCGTTAGATACACATTATTCCCAAATGCTCAGAAATTGTATATAACTTAGGAGATGCCTTGTCTTTATACAACGTGTAACGGAAACCCCATATCTATCCAAAAGGACTGAAGACAACATCTGGTATGGAGTCTCTATGCAAAGTTTCAGCTCAAAATAAGTGACTCACAGAATTGACCCCAAATTATTGGTTTCATATGTTTCTTGAATACCAGTAATAACAAACGTGTCACAGCACTATGAGGGTCATCACTTTCCACGTCACTTGCCAATAAAACGATAATTCCCTTCATTCTTCTTAATTTGAAAAATTCGGCCTCTGGTATCAATGTCTTGAAATTTCTAATATGCTCCACACATGTAGACATAGGATTAGAAAACCCTTGCCATATCGTTTGTTATCATCCAAAGAAGCCGTGCACTCGGTATGTATATACCCTTTAAGTTACACGTTGTATACAGAGTTGCCTTGTCGTGTGTTGTTGTATAAAGCCACAAATGACTGAACTTAAAAGGAAACTAAATAGCTTGATTGCGGTTTCAAAATGAAAGACATTTAAATCTTATAAAATAACCGGCAAATCAATGAACTGATTGTAAAATGCCATTTCAATTCAGGTGGGATTAAAGGTGATCATACCATACATTGAAGGAAAAGTTTTAGTACCATAGAGTATAAAAAACCTCTCTGCTTGCCATAGCATTGACATAACTTTCTATATAATGCACACTTTTTTTATTACCTATGAGCGCGCTCTTGACCACACTTGATGGTAAGTAAAATGCTGCGGCTGCTGTAAAATGAGGTCTACGATGGAACGAGCGAGCCCAGAAGATGCCTGTTCACTCTTGCTTTAAAGGCTTATATGTGGTATAAAGGGTCATATGTGGCAGGGAATACAGAAGCCGGCAGAGAGTTCCACACCTTGGCTGTGCACACAATAAATAGAGGAGAAACGCTTAGTACGACAAGACGGTATATCGACCAAGTGTGGGTGGTATCCTGCAGTACGTCTATTAGACCTGTAGCAGAAAGGGAATGAAGGGGTTAGGTTTTGGAGCTCCTGAGCAAACTCTCCGAAGTACAATCTGGAGAAGATAGACAGGCAAGCAACGTTTCGCCGGTGAGCCAGACTGTGAAGCTTGCCTGCCAGAACCATAACTGTTATTACTGTAAATGTTGATGTTCAAAAGTGCCTTGTAATGGTCTGGTTGAAATAAATGGGATGTGTTAATGATTGAGTGTGCTATGTGAAAAATATGAGAAAATGTTTAGTATGTTTAGCTGAGAAAAGTTTCATCATAAGTGAGTTTTTGTAGGAATTCTGAGACTTTTCTCTTGCATGTAGTCAGTGGATATAATTATTAAGATTTTGATTGATTTGTCATAAATGTAGGGGTCACTAGAGTTAATGAATATAGAGCTTGTGTTATTAAGATCTGTGCCACGTGTAGACCATGTAATTTATTCGTTTTAAAGGCTGCTTTAAATTGAATAAAAGTAGTTTTTTTGCCACATTATACTTGCGAGTATTCTCCCTTTGTGCTAGAATTTATTTCAAAACGAAGAGTAAGTAGGGTACGGGCTTCAATTTTATATTTGACATTTTCCTGGTACGAATATTATATTAGAATTGGTATCTTTGGACGATGCCGTACTTGTGATTCCTGACTCTGTAGGTGCCACCAACCATTAACTCAAATGAGAACGTTCGGCTATCTTGATTGACATTTTGTTCTGATTAAATGTCCCGGACTTTCCTTTTTATACCGGACCCGTTTGTAATGACAATGAACATTCAAGCAATTACGACTGGGATAAACATAAATTAACTTGTGCAGTCGTTTTGCTATGTTTATTTTTTAAATTATTTATTTTATCTCTATTGTACAGGTCTGCTGCAAGAAGTTTCTATGGAAATAAGCAGCACCTTCATGCTCTTTTGTCTGTATTTTTTTCTTTATTTGTGGTAACAAATAAATGAAATCAATAGAAAATGTGCACACTGGCAGTGTTGCCACACTAATTGGCAGTCTTGATCCTTCTGGTTATTTGAAAAGTCAACTAACAGATACTGATTTAACTTGAAATAATGATATCAATTATTCGAATTTGTTATAAATCACAATTTTTTTTTCGTAAATTTAAACTGTCTAGTGATGAGTAGGTACTAGACCTCAAGGACTTAATATTTCAACCCTAAGCGGCTCAAACATATCTGTTACTCCATATAAGGTTGTTATATAAGCGTCGTTAAATTAAATAATGGCATAAACAGTCCTCATTTAATTTTGTTTATGTACTTGGCAATCACAGTAGATTTCATAAGCAAATACGGACTATCAGATTTGTGGGCTCCAGACATGCTATAACTTAGATATTCCCATAACTAGCCGTGTTGTTACACTACAGTATTCAGTGAAGATGAGTATTTACTTGGTTGCCCATGTCAGACCCTTACTTGATAATTATGAGGGCACGCGTCGCTAACTTCATTCAACTTCAAATTAGATTGTATCAAACGCAGGGAACACTTTCGTGGCTCCTCCGAGTTGAGTAGATACCTTAAAACTTTGTTAGTGTGTGTTAATTAGTGCTTGTATTTTCTATTATGGTTGTGTTATGACATGTAGAGTGTTCAAAGTCGTAACTCTCAATTTTAATCGCGTTTTCTGGGTAGTCAAGACTCAAGATATAGCATTATTTATCACCATTATATTGCAAAATAATATGACTCAAAAATATATGCTTACAATGCCAATACTGAATAGATATAAAAACAATTTAAGATATGATATATTCATACGTACCGCTGTCCACTAGTAAAGTGGCTGAATGTTTTTAGTCAGTAGGAGTTTCATAGGTAGGTATTTAGAGTAGTCAGCGGAGACACTTCCATCCAACCCACTCAGATCGGGAGCAGTTATTTGATGATATTCCACGTCATACGCCACTTTTTTCTTGGCCTACCTCGATAATACCGAATTCTTCTCTCTCAAAATCCGTTAGAGCATATTTATTAACATAATACACGCCATGCTTTCGAGCTATTAATTATAGTTTTTTTTTTTTTTAACGTGGTAAAATTATCAAATAAGTCCTCCCACTCCGGGCAGGGTGGGAGGGACTGTCAGACTTTTACTGACTATAATCCACGGTGTTCCTTCAATAACCCTTTACATACCGGGGCCACGGTAACGGGATGAGTCCCACGACCCCGGCGGGCTTCGGCCCTCTGCAGAGGGGGCCTCGTCATGTTGCTGACGCTCTTTGAGGCGCGCGTGGAACACGACGCGCCGTCGACCCGGGCATGGTCCATGGTCGGACAGCGAGTTGCCCTTTACTCGCTGTCCGCATGCCCGCGCCTACGGTGGCCGGAGATCGTCGGCCGACGTCCGACGCCGTGGGCGTCTACCACTGCGGCTGGGCTGGAGGGAGGACGCCATCCTCTCCCTCGCGCGGCCCGCCTCCTCCTTCGGAAGCATGACTGCTTCGCAGAAGGAGGCGACCGCTTCCCACTTCTTCTCGCCCCGCAGCATGGCCTCGACCAATGCCGGGCGCGAGAGGTCTCCGCCTATCGCCGCCGTGAGGACACGTCGGTGCTCTGCCCAGGCGGGGCAGTCTTGCACCGTGTGCTCTACGGTGTCCTCAGGGCGACCCTCGCAGTGGTGACACCCAGGCGTTTCCTCCTTTCCCATCAGACACAGGTACCTCCCGAAACTTCCGTGTCCGGTGAGGACCTGCGTCATGCGGTAGGTCAGTACGCCGTGACGCCGATCTAGCCACTCCTCAAAGAGGGGTCTTACCGCCGCAATTAGTTAGTGCATAAGTAGAAATTAAATTAATTAAATTAAATAATGTTTATTTCAGGCATTGGCACCCATCAAATTAAAATTACAATTAAAATAACATACTTTTTTACCGACATAAAACTATTAAAAAAAATTATACATATACTTATTAATGAAAAGAGATAAACAACACTAAAACTAAATCACACTAATGTATTTAGTTTTAGTGTTGTTTATCTAGCCAAAGCTTGTTTTCTGTGAAAACGCAGTCGGTACAACGTACCTACAGGCCATTCTCTGTGAGAACGCAGTCGATACAACATACCTATAGGCTGATTTACATATATGCAGGCCTCACCACAAAATGATTATCCACACCAATAACCATAATCATCCAAACGGATAACCGACAACACCTATGTCCACTAACGGCTCGCTCTAACAGCTAACCGCAAAGTATAAGCGCTAACTAGTATCTACAAAGAGACCGCAAATCTAAATTTATGCCAAATTGGGCTAATCGCAGTGGGCCTTAATCCGCGGTGGCCCGTTCTGACATTTCGTTCAATTAGCCGATTGTCCCCAAACGCTCGATTTCAATTTCAAGCCTAGCTTGTGTCAAATTATACTAATTTACGTATACGTTTTAAGTATATGGAATTGGGAGAAATCGGGCTTAAGGAGTGAGATATAGCATTTTTCTTATCGGATAGGTTAATCGAGTATCCTTTGTCAGGCGCAGATAATGGAGTGAATCAAAAGGGTTTAATAGCTTTTGGGTTTTGTGTATTGTTGGCTAACAACTATTTGGATCACGCTATACGTAAGGATAAAACATTTATTCATTGAAAACTAACGCACATCTTAATCCACTTGGTATATACTAATGCATGTAAGAGAAACTTCACTTAGAAAAACAACTTAGATTTTTATAAGATACGGTCTTTAATTGGTTTAAACATGCAGCAAAATTTTTCAATATTTAAGTATGCAACGGGAGACTATAACTAAGCCTATGACCGTTACTGTCTATCAGCGGTCTATATCTCATGAATATCGATATTTCACAGAGATTTGTATTGGTATAAAAACGAGAAAAACGGTTTACGGTATGAAACCATTAAATGCGTCTGAATTATAGTACTTGGCTAGATTTTTTTATGAGACTTGCAGGTAAGTGATAACTGGTAAGCTTTGTCTTACTTTCTTGCCCATTATAAACTACCATTTCACCATCACAGAATACAATCGTCATCATCATTTTCTGCTTAGAATTTTTCTCAACAATGGTGGGGTCGGTTTCGAGTCTAACCGGATTCTCATTCATGGAATGACTGCCTACCTGACTTCCACAACCCGGTATCTGGGTAACGCGATATCCCTTCGTAAGGATGGTGTCAGATTTTCTGGCGTCTGACTACTCATCAAAGATGTAAAAATAACGTTACCAATGGCTGAGCGTTTTTTTTTTGAGGCCCGGAGAAATCTCATTAATTAAGTTTAATTATATAATATTTATTTATTTTCTCAAGAACGAACACAGTACAATGTCACATGGCACATTACATAGAGACTGGTGTCTGTTGAAGGTAAAACCTGTATTACAGATCACCAGGCTTACCCTCCGTCGGACAATTTTTACATATGACCTGTATTAAATGAACATGATATTAATACAATATGAAATAAAACATTAATGAAACGATTGGTAATAACAATAAGAAAAATATATAGGAAAAACAATTATTATAACTAAAGCTAAGCGGTTGGTAGGTTAACGTTCAGTAGAGAATATGTGAATGTGTGTGGAGAGGAGTGTGTGAGGGTGTGTGTGTGTGTGTGTGAGTGAGTGCGCGCGAGCGCGTGTTTGTGTTTGGTGTGCATGTGATAGATTTTTATGGTATTGTTAGTGAATTTATGTTATTGTAAGGGTTTCAATAAAGATTCTGTTGTATCGTAATCAGTACCTTGAAGCCAAGAACAAACTTTCCTCTTGCACTCTGCCCGAGTAAGAGGATATATCAACAGTTGTTTATTAATCTTATTATACAAGTATGGGGCCAGAAAACCGTAGAACTTATGTGCTAGACTGCTCTTAAATCTAGTGGTCGTGCAAACAGCATCGGATCTTCTTTTATTAGACAGGTTTTTGTGGTCATAGGAAAGTTCCGAGTGCTTCCTGGTTACTGTTCCTAAGATGAAAAGTTGCCGAACTGTCAGTACCTTACAGCGTTGATATAGATCAAAGGTTGGGTATCGTATGGGGAGGGAAGAACTTACTTTTAGAATAGCTCTTTGGGCTCTCTCTAACTTCAGGAGGTACGTTTTAGCAGCACCACCCCAAGAAGTTATGCAATAAGTCAGTACGGATTGGCACAGTGCTAGATAAACCATTTTAATTATTGAAGAGTCTGCAATATGTCGAAGAGATTTAAATATATAAATAAGTTTACGTATTCTAGGAACTAGGGCCTCGATATGTGGTTGGAAATTTAGTTTATTGTCAATTATGACGCCTAAATATTTGACAGTGTTCGATTTTGATAAACGCGTACAGTTACATGAATTATTAAATGGTGCATTGCAATTGTGTGAAATTATTGTAAGGTTTGATTGGTCCTGATTTCTAAGTGTATAGGTCATGAACTTGGTTTTGTCTACATTTAGTGTGAGGATGTTATCATTCAGCCAACTGGATACTTGATTAAACCCTTTTTGAGCGTAATTAAAAACCTCTTCCCAAGTATCTCCATAGAAAAGTAGGGCAGTGTCATCAGCGAATGTAATTATTTTCCCATTGGTCAGGTTTGTGTTACATAAGTTATTAATGTACACCAAAAACAATGTCGGGCCAAGAATACTGCCTTGTGGGACGCCATATTTAATAGGCAGTTCTTCACTTATCCAACCATCCACTTTTACTACCTGTGTTCTTCCCCTGAGATAATCTTCAAACAATTCCAAAGGTAGACCTCTAATTCCCAGATGTTCTAGTTTGTTAATTAGGATGGGGATAGATACTGTGTCAAATGCTTTGGCTAAATCGAGATAAATAGCCATTACCCTTTTCCTATCATCCAGCTTAGAAATTATAAATTCTGTTAATTGATGAACAGCATCTGATGTTGATTTTTGTGTCCGAAATCCAAATTGAGATGGGGAAAGAAGATTATTTGTTTCCAGGAACTTTACTAGTCTACTGTTCATCAGACGTTCCAGTATTTTAGACATTGCTGGCAGGATAGAAATAGGTCTATAATTGCTGACACAGCATCTATCTCCACTCTTGAAAATGGGCACAATTTGTGATTTTTTAAAAGCAGAAGGGAACACACCCGTGGCAAAAGATAAATTACAAATGAATGTTAACGGCGGGACAATGACGTCTGTGAATTGTTTTAAGAAATTTCCTGAGATGTAATCAACTCCCACTGCACAGTCATTTTTAAGGTTAGCAATTAAAGATTTTACTTCGAGTTCGTCTGTAGGTAAAAATACCATGGATTTATCGTTAGAGTACGTGGAATTACTATTGTAGTGTGATATCTGAGTTTTATTAAGAGTAATTTTTTCAGCTAATGATTGGCCAACACTAGCGAAGAATGTGTTTATGTCGTTGACTGAGGTTATGGGACTGTTAGGGCAAATTAATTGTGTTGGTTTATCTTTTATTTTTGAAGTATGAGTGATATTTTTAACTGTTTCCCACAATTTTTTGCTGTTTTTGCCGGCTTTGTCAATCATATCTTTTTCATAGTTTATTTTAGTCTTCTTCAGAATATTATTACAAAAAATCCTGTATCTTCGGTATGTGCATTGAAAAACTTCATTTTCGGGATATTTTTTTGTTTTTATATAAAGTTTGTCACGGTTCCTCATACACCTTAGGAGGCCTTTTGTTATCCAGGGCTTTAAAATTCTTTTTCGTCCGGTGTTATCAATTCTAACAGTATTTCTATCTAATGCTTGCGAGAGCGATGCTGTGAAAAAATTTGTAGCTTGATTTACATCGGTCATGTTATATATAGAACTGAAATCAATACTTCTCACGCTTTCATTCACTCCCTCGTAATTAACGCGACCAATGGTTCTTTTTAGAGTTTGCTTGGCCTCAGTGTCCAAGTACAGTACAACCGAATCATGATCCGTAATAGATGTATGAACAACATAGCAATGCGCAGTCAGCCTTGTTCTCAATAATACATGATCTAAGCATGTGCGACTATGAGTAGGGATTGTATGAGCTGGGAGCATGCCATGAAACGCAATCATATCGAGATAAGTAGAAGATCTATTGTCAAGAGTATTAAGGGAAATATCAATATTGATATCACCGACTATGATTACATTCTTAAATGAAGAGTATTTACGTAGGCAAGTATCTAGTGATATTAAGAAGTTATCTATATTCCTATAGCTTGGTGGGCGATAAATAGCTATTAGGATGGTGTCCTGATTGATTTTTAATACGAGAATGTTTGCATCTGAGGACTCTGGTTCCTCAATCGTGTAAGGATCAGAGTTCTTGCAGTAAATAACGACACCTTCATTTTGTGTTTTGTTATTTTTTGTAGAGAAACACCTGTAACCGTCGATAAAAGGAATGCTAGAATTGCGTGCTAACCAACACTCTGTCAGTACAATAATATCCCACTCAACATTTGATCTATTTAATAACGTTTCAAAACTTGACAAGTTGCAGTGAATACTGCGTATATTTTGTACCATAATCTTTAATGTCGTTTTAGGATTTTGTAATAAGTTTTTACAATCCTCTATTTCACATGTTGCTGACTGAGCTACAGTGACATTATCTAAATCATTATTAAAATTAATAGTAAACTCAGCCATTACTTAATATATTTTGGATCAATGTGTGCTCTAATATTCTCCAGTTTATATGTATTGTTTTGTCTTTTCTAGCCTCGCTTACGGACACCACAGCATTATTATTAATTAAACCCAATACGTAATAAAAAATCTGTTTGTCGTATACAAGATGTGTGTGTGTGTGTTTGTAGATGTGTGAGGAATGTAAGTGATTGTAGCGCGTATCGTGTAAGTAAAGTTGTTCAGATATGTGTTTATCAAACCAGACCAACATCATGAGTTGATTAAAAGATAAACATACTTTTAAGGGATATAAATTAAAAAATATAAATTTAAGAACATAAAGCATACAAAATCTGTTTAGGCAGCACACAAAAATTATTATCAATTAATTAATTTTCATTAGTTAAGTTTAATTAATTAATTTTCATTAATTAAGTTTAATTAATTAATTTTCATTAATTAAGTTTAATTAATTAATTTTCATTAATTAAGTTTAATTAATTAATTTTCATTAATTAAGTTGGCCATCCATCCAAGGCCTGAACCCGGCAAGTGTTGCTTAACCTTGAAAACCAACCTGTGTGGTTGTTATTATGTAGCTTTGAGCTCCTCCAACAATACAATCTACGACTCCCAAATCTTTGAACCGACTTGAAAGTACTTTTTTTTCCGGGTTCGAAAATCATCGAATGACTTCTTCCGCTCTGAGTGGAGCGGAAAGGAGTATCAGACTTGTACTGACTAAAAACCCACCCAGTTTCTTTAGCTGACCTCAAGTTCCCGGGACTCAAGCGTACCTACATATTATGTAGATATATTTAAAATATACACTTTAGAACCTAAAAACAGGTAAATAAATGCTTTAAACGTCTGTGGACATCTAGGTCGCCATCTAAATATGTAGGTTAGTCCGAAAACAATTTGTAACCGGTCCCAAACGATTTAAGGGTACTACCCCGCTCAAATTGTAAAAATAGCGTAACTTTAAAGAAGTTTGCTGCTGAATCTTCTTATACTTTCACCAAACAAAATATATATATTAAAGCTAAGATCATTACGATGCGAATGCATTGTTTACAATCCTGATAAATATACCCAAATTAAAGTAATAAATCGAAATAAAAAGGCAATTTCAAGCCTAAATTGCAAATTTTACTAATAACCGGTTATTAGATACATATGATTTATAAACCAAAAAGAGGTAACGATGTCCTTAACGGTTTATATTGTTTAATTTATTATTTTGTTTAGTATATTTATTATAAAAAAATAAAAACCAAAAATACTACGTGTAACCCGCGTGAAACACCCCCGCAACGCCTGTTGCGCATAGCCGGAACGCGTTTCGTTAGTGTCTTGACGACTCTTGTGACGGGAGGACTGTGCGTGCGATATTTTTTCCGCACAAATAACAAAAGTGTAGGATTTTGAATGACTTTTCAATTAAATCATATTGCAAATAGTATAGATATATATAACATGTAAATTAAAATATAAATTAAGTTTGTAAATTAACATAAAAGTGTTTGTAAGTTTGTTTTTCTTTTCAAGTTGGTCATAGATTAAACCTGATACATTATGCCTATATACAAAAGTTAAAGTAATGTGAAGTGTGGCCGAGCTCTTCAAAATAATTGGTAAGTAATAAAATAATTATCTATACTAATATTATAAAGTGGTAAAGTTCGTTTGTTTGTTTGTATAAACGCGCTAATCTTTGAAAACGCTGGGTAGATTTGGATGAAATTTGTATGGAAGTAGTTTGAAGCTTGAGAAAATCTACTTTATACCCGACTGCAAAAGGAGTACATCATATTTTTATCGTGATTAAGCGCGACAGCTAGTTCACAACAACTGTCTGTACCTACTTAGTTTTATTGTGTATATTAGTACCTCAGAGCCAAAATATTGTAAAAACAAGCGCCAATCCCGCCGACAAACTGCTAAGCAGTTTGGTGGGTTTTTAAATTAATTCTCATGTTTGGTCTCGAATAAACGTTTTATTTATTATTATTTATTATTATTCTTTTTTTTTCTTAAAAAAAGTTAACTAGCAATGTGGGTAGAATTCACATTCAAACTAGCAATCTTGTTAACACCTCCAAATAAGCTGAATATGCTTGTGTCTGGAGTGGGTTCACGGCAATAGTGTAATGGGTGGGGTTCGAACTCATGACCTGTCGATCACAATTCATAAGTCCGACACATTATCTATTAGGCTATTATTGACGCTTTTGTTTTTATTATGATGACAATATTTACTAAATCCTGTTTTTTTTTATTTTATCATTATAACAATTTTATGAATTTTCGTAAAATTAAAATATACTGGTTTTACCATAGGGTTTCACGTTTGAATCATCATCGACTCCAAGATGACTGTGATGATCTGGCCTACCTGATGATGAACACCGAATATGAGAAAAGTATCTCAGCCCTGGTTCTACGTAGACCTTTCATGACTGGGCTCATTAAACAGGTTTCGACGTGACCAAGATGACTATGATGGTCTCGCCTACCTGATCATGAACTACCACATAATGAATGCAAAATACTTTTTCAGTTCATTCTGTGCTTTATTACTAGACCAGCGTAATTACAAATATATTATGTTTCTAGGCAACACAAAAAACAGCAGAACCAAAATAAAACCAGGATAAGCAAAACCAGGAACGCCAGAGTCCTCAGCCCTTTGCCAACATTTCAAATATACTTCTACCACGTATACCATTGAAAGTATTACAAATTGTACCGGTGAGCTTTCTATCTTTTTCTATTTATTTGAATTTATAATTTTTTAACCGTGTAAATTTATCTTTAAAAAAATTGGCCAAGTGTGAGTCAGACTCGCCCATGAAGGGTTTTGTAGTAACTACGCAAGATACCAATGTTTTTCATAGTGTTTATATGAAATACAAAGTTATATTTGCGGTTTTAGAAAATGTGCTACTTATATCTCAAAAACTGCCGATTCTATTTCGTTCAAACCAATTTTCATAGAAAGTTTTCATTAAGATCTAGACATAATAGCAAATATTTTGTTTAGATTTTTCACTCTATTATCATAGAAGACTAGCTGTGCCCCACGGAATCACCCGCGTATAATCTTACTACTAATAATACAACATGTAGCTAACATAATTAACGTACATCCTAGAAGTAGTTTGTTCGGAATCGTTTACTGAAGCTATTACAATAATTTTTAATACTTACAGGTAATTTTAAGAACTTAAAACGGGATATTTACCATGTGTATTTATTGTTTTGAGTTTCCGATATTTCGGCACTGTTGCAAGCGCCATGATCACGGATGAACTGAAGTCCAGTGGTTCAAATGTGTAAAAAACGAAAAAGTTCCGTAGAAAGTTCGCGAGTCGACACGGTGAGTTTTATGTGTCGGGAACAGAATCGAGTGTTTAGTGATACATGTGACAGTGGTAGCGGTATCGCTAACAGAAAACGAACGAGAAAGTGGGTAGACCGATTTGTCTGCTCATAAACTTCCACCCGCAATTACTTCAGTTCATCCGTGATCATGGCGCTTGCAACAGTGCCGAAATATCGGAAACTCAAAACAAGAAATACACATGGTAAATATCCCGTTTTAAGTTCTAATGATACTGTTAGTGACCATGTTAGCTTAAAAACTTATATAGGTTAATTACCTATCCTTATCCCAAAAATAATAAATCACAGTCACACTACGTTTGTACAGTCAAAACCTAACTGAAATGAACCGTAACTCAAGGCAATAAGACTTTGAAAAGTGCAGTTTTATTTGTATTAGTACAAATTCCGTATTGAATGATACAAAATAAAGAAAAATGAACCTTATTTCAAGCACTTTAAAGTCTTTACAAATACACTTACAGATGTTTAACTAAAAATTCAGTGTATGTATTATGATTATAACATCATATACTAATTGGAGTGTTTGAGGGTGTACGTTAATTATGTTACATGTTGTATACACGATTTTCATTCTGAGTATAGATGTTAGAGTTATTAAAATTTAGTAACTCCTGTCCCCGGGGGCGCGAGATTTCAACGCAGACGGACGTACTTCTAATAGCTGTGTTAATTTTACCGTAATTAAAATGCATAAATATACGTAAAAACTGAGAATCTACATTAGTAAGTTACAAGCAATAATGTAACAGCTGTGTTAAATAACAACTCAGATTTTTAAAAAGTGTTCGCGTTCTGTACTTTGATCTCACAAAGAAGTCATAGAAACCTCACGAGTTACCCATTCTAGTGAATCAATAGTTCACCAATTTCAAAACTTTACTCGAGAAGTCTATGGCGCAGTTGCGAAAAGTACGCGTTGGCTCTATGAATCTCCGAGCAACCCAAGTTCGTATCTAAACCTGTGACTTGACTTTTGTGCGTTTGGCTTTTTTCTTTGCATTTGTAAAATATAATTTGTATTATTTTTTTTATAAATAATATAATATTTATACCTGGAAATACTTGTTAGTACTACCAGGACTAAATATTATATTATATATAAGAAAATGTGCCGACAAATAGATCACCGTCATTGACGTTCACCCCGTCTACATCGCTTGCAGCACCGTTGCCAATTCCACTTCAGCACTGCTCCTCGGAACCTAACATACTGAATACTGACTCGGTTAGTAAATAATGCGGCTTATCAAACGCTCCGAGCAAAAAATGTTCCGAGTCAAGGATAAATCAGGATAACGAATTATCTATTTTCATGGCCGGAATTAAAACCATGTTCCTGGAATTTAAGTAGGGACAAGTAAAGAAAATTGGGAAAAAGTGTGAATCAGTGGAAGAGATAAAGATTCAAAACTCACAAATCCAGGCTACAGTTTTTTTTCTATCACAGGATTATGATGACCTCAAAAATGAATTTATTAAATAAATTTAAAATAAAACCGCAAATATAACTTAGTATTTCATACAAGCTCTATTAAAATAAACTTACTTTGCGTAGTTACTACGAAACTTTTCATGGGCGAGTTTGATACGCACTTCGCCAATTTTTTGAAGGTTATTTACTAAATCGCAAATATGACTGTGTATTTCATATAAACACATCACAAAACCTTATAAAATCAATAATTTACAAGCATCGCCGAATGACACTTGGTAGTATGCGGCAGGTAAGTACATACGCATAGCTATCCATCGCCGCGCGCGCCAAACAGCGCGGCGGCTGACGATGCGCCCGAGGCATCCCGAGGCGAGTGGCGACCTACCTTTCAGTCTTTCCACCGCTGCACCATCGCGCCGCTAAGCCCGCGTTGATTTTGTATGCAATCAAGAACGTTCAGTTCTTATAGTGTGTTTACTATTGTTTCATAAATCTGTATCTTCTCTTAAATCTATCTTACTAGACTAATAAACTATACTTGTTAAGTGGGTGTTTATATTTCAAAATCAATAGACATTCTACAAGCTATACAACGTGTTACAAATTTGTAAAATGAAACATAATCATAAATAATCTGAATAATTATGTTTGTTGCAGCCTGATCAGGGTGAAGACAAAAAGTAACCAGAATATTCTAGCTCGACGCGGACACTATCCAATTAGAAAAATGTTATATTATTGACGACTAACATTCACCGTCAACAACAATCACATTTAATAATCAACCGACTTGTCCTGGATATTTACAAATTGATCAGTTTTAGTCGAGTTTAAGTTAAGATTTTGTTGATTAATAAATTCATATACTTACTTACACACTTCTTTTTTCTTTTTATTTATACCAGTCCATCATCATTAGATATGCAACTTTACCATTATATTTTATAAATATGTAATGAAACAACTAATTAAAACTAAATACCAAATCCAACTTTTCTTCTTCTTATCGTGTGGGTAAGTAAGGTCTAACGACCCCATATACCCTAGTTTCAGAGTATCTAGACCGCCTCAAGGGCCTCTGTCGTAGTCTATTTTGTCGATCGCCATTTGGCGACCGGGACCACCAGCTTATACGTACCTTCCAAAGCACGGAACCATCTTTTTATCAGACATTCAGGTGATGCAGGCCTGCGATGTCCTAGCCAAACTGGAAACAACTTTACAAAGTATGCTTCCCACGGGAATCGAACCCACGGCCACCGGGTCACAAGGCAAATGCCACTCGACCACGGAGACAGTTATTAAGTCTTATTACCTATATCCCGTAATTTATTTCAAAATAAAACGGAATAGTAAAAATGTAGTAAGCCTCTCAGAGAACAAAATTAAATCGGCAAAGAGGACAGCGACGCGACGCGCGACGTGTCTGTATTCTTAATCTAATACGCTTTTCGTATCTTTCGTTGTAGTATAAATATCAATCGGCAGAGGGCACTAAAATAACAAATGCTAGTACAGTTTCCAAATCCCCAAGGTCGTTGGGCAATGTAATCCCCTTAACGTCGACTAACAAAGTGGTGGCAAATCTTCGTCACTACGCCACATTTATCATTGATTTTGAAACGCATTTCGGTCTGTACTTTGGCACCGAAGTGTAAATGCAATATGTTGAAATGTTCATTTGTTAAAGTAAGTCATACATGAGTAGGTATTATCGTTGGTTGGACTTCAAAAATGGAGATAGCCACAAAAAAAAACAATGTATCATCTTTCTTTAGTAAAAATGTTGAGGGTGACGATATATACTGATTCTAGCATGGTTTTATATTTTTGGTACGTTTTTGACACCCTCTTTCTTGGAAAAAATCCTTTGAAAATTAACCTGCCTTAATTAAGCTTGGATAGTATACGCAAGATGCTCAAGTCTGAAAAGACCTTTGAGAACTGTTTCGAAACATAAAGAAGGTATTTTTCTCAGTTATAAAAAGCTTAAAACTATTCTCACTCTCTCTCCAAACATACAAGATTACAGAAAATACCGTGGGAGGAAAGGTTCTATAGAATAATAGCTGATCCGGCAAATGTTGTTTTGCCATATAAATTATAACTAGTGAGAAAAAGAATAACCTACGAACTACCAAAATTTTATGAAAATCGACCAAGTCGTTTCGGAGGAACCCAATAACCAACTGTGACACGTGTTTTTTTTAAGGAGAATTTGCATTATGGGTAGAATTCACTTTACTAGCAATCTTGTTAACCCCTGCAACTAAGCTAAATATGTCTGGAGTGGGTTCACGGCAATAGTGTAATGGGTGGTTTTCGAACCGAGTGACCTCTTGATCACAAGTTGTCAAACTTGTGATCAAGAGGTCACTTTGCCATTTAGCCTATTGACACCTTAGCCATTTAGCCTATTGACGCTTAGGTACTACAGTTATTTCTATAGTAATAAGTGCAAAGAAGTATCATTCAAACTGAACTTACTGCATCGATTTTTTTGCTATACGGGTAAGGACCAAATTTTTGACGGATACAGACACGCTGTGGTGTCCGGCTCATAAATGACAAAATATTGCGTGCAATACATACCTTAAAATAATTTTGGTTATTTGCTAATAATATCTTAATATGTTATAAACAGTCTCATTCATCAAATAACTAAACTAGAAGCTTAATTTCTTCAAAATAAATATATTACCAGGCTCGGTGTCTTTTTACGCTATGTAAAATACGCATGTCCTTGCTTGACTACCTGAGAATATTTTGCCGCTGTTTTTTTTTTAACGTAAGCTAGTATTTATAATTTAATATTATTAAAGCCTTATAAACACCAGTAATCGTTTTTATAAATAATAACACAATAACCATTGTTGTTTTAATTTTTACAAGTAATTTTACACATGTCCCAATTTTTTTTCCGTTGTAACACTCCTGTTGTGCGACACCATAATTTCGAAACCAATAAACGTGTGTGGAAGTTCCTTGATTATTTAGTACGGCAACATTGGCTTCAAACTGTCAACAGAATTTCGGATACAAACCGCCATGTTTTTTAACTGTTATTTGAGATTGTGTTTGTGTCGTCAGCGCGTGTCGTTAAGATTTCCTGACTTTAGGTGAGTAAAATTGTAATATTTTTACGATTTTCTAGAAATCGATATATATTTATAAATCCCTTTTCAACTTTATTGTTAAAAGGGATGCAGAAGTGTTCGATTAATCGTTAAATTTGTGAATTTTTCCATCTTTAAGGTTAGGTCGTGAAGAATTTTCATTCCATTGTGCGATTTGTGACACGAAATTGTGCGACGTGTCACAAAGGAAATTTATAAAGCTGTGTTTACAATCGTTCTAATCTCATTAGCTACCTATGTATTATATGATTCTTAAATATTTAGATTATTGTTTAAATATTTGTAAAATAGTTTTAACTTTCTACGCCAAAGCCTAAGGGGTAATGAGATATGTGAAGATAGTGCAGATATGTGAGCCTCCAACCCACTAAAACTCCGTGTCCTCCTGTGCCGTTTATGACGGGACCACGGGCACGCGTTAGCACTCACCGCAAAACTACCGCGGCTGCTATTTTACCTCCTAGATGCTACATAGACATCATTGAGTCTTTGTTCCGTAACACTGGCTGTAACCATAATACTCATGGTATGAAGTTTGTATCTTAATAATTATTACATTTTTGCCAGATTTGTTGTCATGTTATATTTTTACCTGTTTCGCTTCCCGTAAGCTTTTTAATTTTTTCTTTGATAGAATGTTTTATTACTAAATTTAAAATACCAACTTTTTTTGGGACTCTTAAAGAGCATGCTGTTGTAAAAGTGTTTGCTCAACTCTCCCCTTTGCTTCCTTTGGGATTTCAGGAAGTTTATCTTGAATAACAATTTTTGATTTTCTCTTAGGCTCAAAACTCAATGAAATTGCACGGCATGACAAGACGACGCAGGGTAGTTTCAGTTTTGATGCAATTTAAACTTTAACTCCATTCCTAAAATGGCTGGATAGGGTCGCGTTGCCACCCGTTTCGCCGCGATCTTTCTTGTGAATCTTGCGACCGGTCATAACTTCGGTGCGCGACTGCTTGCGGTACGCGACCGCTTGCGGTGCCGCGGGCAATAGCCTCGCTTTCACTGTCCTGCGCGGTCCTGTATCTTGTCAGTGCGGTCCTATGTCCTGTCTGTGCGTTTAGTATCGTCCTGCCATTCGTGCTCACATTCACACTCTTTCGTTTCTTGAGAAAATGATCTAGCGCGTTTGCTGGCCGTTATTCTAACTAGAAGCTGCCGTTGTGGTGATTTTTAGCCTTAGGAATTGAAGTGATTTTGATAGGTTTATAATGCTTTTTCTTGATACCTTTTAGCAGTTAGTGTTGGTGTTTTTTTTGTAGACCGTGTACCTTTTTCTTTTCAGATGCCTTTATCATCCGCAGAAAGATGTCGCAAGTACCGCGAAAAACTAAACAAAGAAAATCCACAAAAATTTGAAGAAATGAAAAAGAAAAACTTGGAAAGAACGAAAGCTAAAAAACGAAAAATAGTCGATATGAGCGAAAATGAAAAACAAGATGTGAGAAAACAATGGAGGGATGCTAAACGTAAAAAAGTTAAAAGAGCTGAAAGAGCACGTCGTCGCTATCGTAGCCAAGTAGGGCGAGAAAATAAAAAACTAAAAGAAAAAAGATTCAAGAAAATGAATATACAATTAGATTCATCTTCCGAATATGCCGAAAGTGATCAATCTGATTGGATAGAAGCTGGATATTTTGATGATGATGATCCTAAAGAACAGGAAATCTGTAGAGAAAAAACAGAGAAAAGAATGTCATATGGAAAAAAAAATACAAAATAAGACTGAACTAGTGATTGAAAACCATTTAACAAAAGAAAATGTAATATTAAAAACAAACATAGAAGAAGAAACAGTGTTACAGATAGAATTAGATAGTGTCATGCAAAAAGGATCAGGAAGTAAAGGGAAAAAGAAAGGAAACTCTCGAGTGAAAATCCTCGCCGATGTAAGGAACACGCCTGAAAACAGTAGGTATTTTGATTTTAAAACATCTGGAAAGCTCACAGAAATAGGTTTAAACTTTGATATAAGTTCAGGAAAAATACATCATCTAATAATAGTCAATCAGAGAAAGAAAATCATGAATATATGTATTTAAATCCTATTCCGTCCTGTTCTGGAGTAAATACCTCGATGAATCAAGAAGCTAATGTGGAAAATAATGATTTTTCATAAATGACGTTGTTTTAGTTATAGTAAGGAAAATATGGAGGTACTATATAGGTTTTGTTCAGAAAATTCATAATGAAGATGGTAAGACATTATTTACGATCTCCTTGAAGACTGTAAAAGCCCCTAAGCTAATTTTTTTTTTACCAATAAAGATTGATCTCGATGTTATTACAAGCGATTCGCTTGTTAAAAAAGTAAGAGTAATGCAAAATTCCAAAGATTACTATTTGGTAGATGATTTTGACGAAGTTTATTTTGTTTAGCTATCATTTGAGTTTGTTTAGCTATCGTTTGAGTTTGTTTAGCTACAATTTTATTTTATAATTTGATTTATTTTTAAATTTATATCTCATTGGCAGTGGCAATTTTTTTAACTTTCACGTCTACAGGCTGGGCGAAAAATCGTTCATAAAACGAAACAAGGCGATAGTTAGGATAATTTGCAGTAATAATAAAAAAAAAATTACTTTAGAACCCACTAGTAGCAGTACCTAGGCTAAGAAGATTTTTTTTTCTGCCAATAAACCCAAACTGTTTCGTTTGATCTACGATTTTTCGCCTACCTGTACATTTTTTTATTTTTATTTCCTAGGCTAAGTGAATATTATTAATTAAAGCAATGTTATGTAAACCAATGACTGATTAGCTTATTAGTAAAGATTTTGATATGTTTTAAATTTATGTTTTGTAACATTATTAATGTGAGGAAAACAAATGATAAAAACAAAGTTTTTTGTTAGTTAACTGGGTTATTGGTAAAACACTAACAACCTTGCAGGGCTGCTTTACTAAACATCATAAACAACAATTTTTGTTTTATAAAATTTAAAAATTCAACATAAAAATCAACTGATCCAGAATGTTATAGATCAGCTGTTTTTGTTGTTGAATTTTTTAAAGTCAAAGAATAAAAGATGTTGCTTATGATGTTAGTAAGTAACACCCTGCAAGGTTGTTAGTGTTTTATCAAACTATTTTGGATTCTATTTGAAAGTTTCAGTTTTGTAATTTAATTTATTTGGATTGTACATACTACTTATTAAATATTTCTCGAAATATGTTTTTTTTTATTTATTCCACTTACCTACCTAAAATCTTACGACTATTTACACACACCCTAATAATTCTATTGTGCTACATTTATTTTCCAGTGTGACACATTCCGTTGTGATTTCCGTTGTGCGATTACGTCAAAAATTTGGTCCTGACCCATACCTGACTATTTCACTTTCTTTCGAAGTCCCTACAATCTGAACTGGTTAAAACATGAGAACTTTGTGGGTTGATGTCAGCCTTGTGATCGAGAGGTCGTAGGTTTGAACCCTACCCGTTAAACTTTTGCCCTGAACCTATTCCAGACACAAGCATATTTATCTCAATTGGAGGGGTTAACAAGAATGAATAATCTGAATTCCACCAATATTGCCAGTTCTCTTAAAAAAATGGACAGCTCAGTTATGTGATCAGATATTCTATTAAGGTTTCAATATATGGGTTTAGTTGTCGTCTTGGTGGTTGAATGTCCATTAACAGTCTCTACCCGAGGGGGAGGAGCCTAACGTCTACGGCATCGGTTCTGCTGCAGGCATGTGCATGCATTACCATTTTAACCAAACATTTGCATGCAAAGCTGCTGTACTGGCGCTGGGTATACGCTTCGGAAATATTTTCGTTCTTCGCCTCTTGATTCAGTGCATGTCGATAAATTATTCGATGTTCCATACGATTCCGCGCATTTCTTCGTATGGTGGTTTCGTTTAACATAGTAATGGCGGTAATTTTCTCTCTAATATCATTTGATATGGAACTGACCTGGACTGTTTTAATGACGAAATGTGTCTCGTAATAAAATTACTTTTTATTATTTTATGTAACGTATACGGAATTGCTTTGTTTTGTTAATTCTTAAAAACCCAATTTTTGTTATGTTTGACCCTTTTCACCCTACGTATTTTGTCGAGCAGGACGCAGAAAATGCTTTAGTTTTTTAATTTATCATAAAGTATTTTAGCAATTTTAAAAACGACAATGGAGGACCTGGTTTGCGAGTTAGTTTTGTACATTGCATAAAATAAATCTTCTATAGTTACACTACTATTTTTGTGTCCACAGATGTAACAGTAATTTATGATTGCGAGTCGAAATTGGAAACAAACGCATCGTTCGGGTCGGTCGTGGGATATAATACCGATCGTATTACTGGCTTTGTGTGGGTGCTGGTCAACACAGCGGTCGCAATGTTTGAGCTTCTACATTATAAATCACGATTGTTGGCTGAAAATGTTTGTCTGGCATTGGTGCTGTGTGATTTGTTAGTGATTGTTTTCGTTTTTAAAATCCATGTTACATAACTTCACTACGCTGTTATTAAGAGAAGATTGTGGTTAAAATAATAACAGCTGTACCGTGGTCAGTAACGCTTCCCGCATCTTAATATTTTGAGATTCTGTCTTGACTCGGGAAGCACGTAAGCCTTTGGTTCCGGGTGTAATTTGTACATCTTTAACAAGTGGGTGGTGAAAATGAATAAGGCAGTTGCTCCATGTAAAAAATGGATACACAGCGGACCGACCCTAAGTAATAACAGTATGTAAATAGTTAGTAGTAGTACCGCTAGCAAGCAGGGCTTATTACTTTGCGGTTTATTGAGTTGCTTGCATTGCATATAGACTATATGAAAAATAGGCGAAGGAATAAAATAAATAGCTCACTCCAATCAAATTGGTATAAGGGTGGAAGACTAATGAAACTATCATCTTACCAAAGCATTTATTACTAACCTATAACGTTGAAGGAGGGAAAGGGTTAAGGTTATACACCACGCATTCCCACATGACACATTTTCGGCTCTGAGATATGCCAGTTTCTTCACGATGTGTTCCTTTGCCTTTATTTACACAAATTAATGTGCCTGCTGGATTCGAACTAATACCTACCACTCTTAAGTCGTCCCTGTAACCACCTGACTAGCACTGCTCTAGTTTCCTTTAAAAATCAAAATTACCCTGATAGCAAAAGAGTGTGTAAAGTTACGTAACAAGTCTTCTATTGATAAGTATAGAAGACTTGTTACGTAACTTTACTGAATGGATTTAAAAACATCTTTTGAAGTTATTAAACTTCAAAAGATGTTTTTAAATCCATTTAGTCCTCCTCATAGTTTTTTAGTATCATTTCTACATCTGAAGCCTTTTCAGATGCTAAGAGGAACAGATTTTAATATCAGCTTAGAGAACGAGGGAAGGCGACTTACTTTTATGTAAACGCTCCTCGTAAAATTAGGATCGCTGGTGGCAGTTAGTTTTTACAAAGTGTACCGAGTAGAGACCTCATATAAAAGCTCTGTTACAGGAATTTTCGTCGTATTTCTTCCCTGGTACCTATATGTTTTTTGTGGTATTCGCGTATAGTTTTGCCGGTGGCTGCTTTAATCTAGTATGTCTATCTCATCGTGGATTGCCTATGTGCTCTGGTGTCTTCAACCCTGCCTGCTCCACCAAGCGTTTGTCAAGAAATAGAAAAATTAAAAAGTGAGCATACGTTTTTGGACTCGGCGTACGCTCATTTCATAAATTGTATTTTGTTATTTAGGTCACTTTAATTTTCAGCGTTAAAATATGTTTGGGTCCATTTTATGTAATCTGATACCTATTACTAGCATTTTACACAGCCCAGCTGCATTATGCTGCTTGAAAAGTGATTTTATTGGTTATTTTTATTAGCTTTATGTAGTCGAGTATTTTTTTCTTTTTTCTTTATTTAAAATAGGTTCGCGTTTGACCACCATCTCACCTGATGGCAAGTGATGATGTGGTCGAAGATAGAGCACGCTTACCTAAAAGTAACCTATTCACTCTTGACTTAAAGACTCCTAGGTTATAGCTATCGGGAAACATAGACTCCGGCAGGGAATTCCACTCCTTAGCCGTACGCACAATGAAGGTATTCCCAAAACGTTTTGTGCGTATGTGTGGTATGTCCACCATGTAACGATGGCGCTTCGCCGTTTGTCTCGTAGTCCGATGATGGAACGGGCTTGGTGGAATTAGATTGTGTAATTCCATCGCACACTCCCCGAAATGTAACCGATAGAAAACCGACAGTTCAGTTTCATTCTACCCATTCTCCTTTTATTGTGTCAGATACATCAGTCTACGATATGTCCTTGTAGTTTTAAAATACCTTAAACTAGTATAACCCACGCTTTCAATATTCGTCTAAACAGGTCGAAAAACTCGACTCATCTGAACGAGCTTTAACAGAGATAACAAGAAGGGTAAGACATGCATCAGCCCCAAAAAGTGCAACTAGTTTAGAAGATTAGCCCGCCAAGATACTTAGCTGTGACTTTAAGAGTTACTGCGTCTCTTTGGTACGCTTTTTAAGAGAATCTTTTGGACTTTGACTTGAGTATAATAGTTTAAGAGCTTACTTTAATCTAACTTCAAAGTCAAAGCATAAGACTGAATACTCTGGCGGTCTTAAATATGTGGTTAGTTTAAAGTGGATAGAAGACCGGGTATATTCCAACTTTTTTGATGTAGTGAAAATGTTGTGCAAAGTAAATAAGCCAGATTTTAGTTGTCGAAAACTCACAGTATATTGTCGGCACCTATATACGGTATCAACAGCCGTGTTACCCGTGTACAAAAGTCAAAATCAAAAACATTTGTCTCCTTAGCCTACGTTGTGTCCTAATGCTGAGCAAAGACCTCCTCTTTTTCCTTCCAAACCTCTCTCTCTTGAGCAATTACGGTCCATGTTTGCCCCGCGAACATGCTCAGATCGTCATATTATATATTATTTTACTCATATACAAAACAAATAAGTTTTTATATCCATCATTGGAAGCAACATTTTACTATTTTATTTTAAACCATATGGAAACTATACAAATTATTTAATCTAAACTACACGACAAACTAAAATATAGCATCGAAAAAGTCCTTAATACTACATTTTGACGTAATGTTTAAACTTAACCAAAATAAATACCCATCTTAAGGCCACGGGAAGTGTCAACCAGCCTTTTCAAAATGTCTAAACAAGATCATCTTATAACGTTCCGACTACTGGGATATAGGCTTCCTCTTTATTGCAACAAATGGATCATAATGAATGGATGGAAGGACTCACCACGCCAAATTTGGGTTGGTAGATGTCCCATGTCTTTAGTATTTTCGGTCTTACGTTATGCCGGTTTCCTCACGATGTTTTACAGCCATTTTGAGAGCAGTCAAGAAAGGAAAGTGCCTAAATAAGTTTAAACTTACGATATACTCGTAAATCATGCCTGTATCCACTGCTCTTCCTGAAAAGCACATAATAAAGGCAATGGTAAAGTTTGACTAGTAATTGAATGTGAGCCAGTAAATTCAGCCTAAGTCAATATAATCAAGCTAAACTTGATTGAATCTGATCATCATTTCTATTCTTAATGAAAAATTAACTACATGACACAAAAATTGATCGTATGAACCCTCTCCATAATTCATTATCTACCTAACACCAATTCTCAATCCAATCGACAGACGCTTATTGTATTCAACAAGCAAATCAATCATGTCATATCAATCAGTATCGAATCAATATAGCTTTTAATATTTTTTTTACAAATAAAAATTGATTCATACGATTTTAAATGGCCACAGAATTGCGAGGGTGTTGAGTGCAGTGGGCGGTAACCGCCGACCATAGAGTTTGGAGTCACCTCGATGGACATTGTCACGATTTTCATCACTATCACGAGTAACGCAGTTCAGTGTGAGTGTCTCCAGAACCAAAAGTTAAGTTCCACGCATAATACGAGGGCATGATTTGGTACTATAAATTATAATAAAAATAAAAACGTTTATTCACAAAACATACAGATTGATACAAAAAAGACACGTGTAAGTAAATGAGGAATAGTACGTTTTAGACAGGGAAACAGAAATGATAAAAGAAGCCCATTTCAAAATCTGTACAAAATGTATAAAACCCTGCCTCCTAAACTAGAGCAACATCTGTCTTAGGAGACAGTGTTCAGCCATGTAATTCTTGAGCTTGATTACATATAACAAGTAGACGTTGCCTATCTACTTAACTATTTATTTATAATTACGTCTAACTCATGTACATATATTGTATCGGTTTCTATAATAATTACTTATGATATATTAAAGTGTATGCTATGTTTATGCTTTTTTGTGAATTTCAGTGTGTGTGTGTGTGTGTATGTCTGCATACGTATATGTTTGTAAAAGGAAGTGTGGACCTAGAGTGTGTACTACTGAAAAGCTGTGCCTGAGACTGTGTTGGCATGGGAGATTGTAGGGTTTTAACAAATAAATAACTCCGAAATATCAAAAATGTTTAGATTTAATTGCAACAAGTAACAAAATATGGTTTCGTATTAACAAAGGTGACAGAGCAGCATCACCACGGAAAAGTGGTAAAATATAAAACTATTTTGGTTGCTTTCCATTTCTTAAGATAATATTAGCTAAGAGGTTTTTCCCGCGGTGAATCCCGATCTCAGAGGAATTAATGGAAAAGTAACCTAAATGTTGCGCAATAACTTCCTCTATTTTCTAGTGAATGCACGATTACAATCAATTCAGCTTTTCAAGAGATCGCCGCCAATAATTAGAAAGAGAGAGAAACAGGTCCACAAACCGATCTATATATTTTTATGAAAAGTTTGTTTGTGTTTTAGTGTCGTGAAAATTACTGTAAACGCTTTTACAGAAAACACAGCTATTTTGAAAAAAAAAATCTCAGACATATCTGTCTGAGATTTTATTAATATGTAGGTATAGATATAGATGGCATTTCTAGTAGATACCGGCTCAGCAAGTCTGTGCTCTGTGCCACTGAATATACTCCTACATAAAATAATTGCATACCTACGGTGCTTGCAGGAAGCCTTATTATTGGCCATTTTGTGATGATAATTGGAAAAATGATTCGTTACCCGATGAAGCCTTGAAAAGATGTCATTTTGACCGGCTGTATATTACCTCCTACACGATATTATATTAACTTGTACGTCAAATATAACGTGTGTGTGAGCTTATTCTCCTCAAAGTGATGAAATTTAATATTTATTAATTAAAGTATTGTATCCCATAATAGCTTTTCACGCTCCTCTCGAGTTGCAGGCTTTTCTCTCATAAATTCAGATTTCATAAGATTTTCGGGATAAAAAACTTCTTCTACATTCCATCAAAAGTCCCGTTAAAATAGGTTCAGACGTTGCAGAGTTTAGCCCGGACAAACAGAAATACATACACCCAATAAAAAAAAAAACGACGGGTTGCACTCTGGGAGTGCCGGCAGAAGTGAAAACTTGAATATTAACGTTGTGCATTTTTCCGCACCCTGGCAAACTTAACAGCATTTCAAGGGACAATCGGTTTCGTAATTTGTTTTTCAGTATATGATATATCGAAAAGCGCGTTTAATTTTAAAATGGTACAGTCATGAATGCAAGTGCAAGTTTGGAAATATTTTCAAGACGCTTATTAAATGCTCACTAGCGTCACAATCATCAAATACTTCCGAATACTGCCTAGTACTAGTACCTACATAGATATATTACTTCCTAGTACTAGTACATAGATAATCTGTAATGTAGTAGTACTAGGCCGCTGACGGCCGCACGCCCCGCGGCCAATTATGTGATGCTTGTAAATGTATGTATGCCCCTAAAAATCCCTAACCCCCCAACTCGTCCCCCAAATCGTCCCCCAACTCGTCCCCCAACTCGTCCCCCAACTCGCCCCCCAACTCGCCCCCCAACTCACCCCCCAACTTTCCCCCAACTCGAACCCCAACTGGCCCCCCCGCTCGCCCCCAACTCGACCCCCAACTTGTCCCCCAACTCGCCCCCCAACTTGTCCCCCAACTCGCCCCCCAACTCGCACCCCTTCTGGCCCTCCAACTCGCCCCCCAACTCGCCTCCAACTCGCCCCCCAACTCGTCCCCCAACTCGCCCCCCAACTCGCCCACGAACTCGCCCCTCAACTCGCCCCTCAACTCGCCTCTCAACTTGCCCCTCAACTCGCCCCTCAAATCGCCCCCCAACACGGCCCCCAACTCGCCCCTCAAATCGCCCCCCAACACGGCCCCCAACTCGCCTCCTAACTCGTCCCCAAACTCGTCCCCCAACTCGCCCCCAACTCGCACCCCAACTGGCCCTCCAACTCGCCCCACAACTCGTCCCCCAACTCTTCCCCCAACTCGTCCCCCAACTCGCCCCCCAACTCGCCCCCAACTCGCCTACCAACTTGCCCCCCAACTCGCCCCCAACTCGCCCCTCAACTCGCCCCTCAACTCGCCTCTCAACCCGCCCCTGAACTCGCCCCTCAACTCGCCCCCCAACACGGCCCCCAACTCGCCCCCCAAATCGCCCCCCAACACGGCCACCAACTCGCCCCCCAACTCGTCCCCCAACTCGTCCCCCAACTCACCCCAAACTGGTCCCCTAACTCGCCCCCCAACTCGCACCCCAACTCGCCCCCCAACTCGCCCCCCAACTCGCCCCCCAACTCACCCTCCAACTCGCTCCCCACCTCACCCTCCAACTCGCCCCCCAACTCGTCCCCCAACACCAACTCCCATCAACTCCCCTCTCAACTCCCCACTCAACTCCCATCAACTACCCCCTCAACTCCCTTCAACTCCCCCCTCAGCTCCCCCCACAACTCCGCACGAGACGCCCCTCCCCCCCCTCTCCCACACGGGACCCCCCTTACCCCTCACCTCCCTGAACTCCCCACGCTTTTTCGTTTCAGTAACTTTCAAATCACAACGATGCTAAAGTTTTCACTTAAAAAAAAGTCTTACGATTTTGGATCGGTCACGTGATCCTGACGCGAGTTTAACAGTTTTTACCCATACAAAAAGTGCTCAGCGCCGCTAAAGAAGTTTTCACTTCAAAAAAATAGAGTTTCTGTCGTTTAAATAACTACAGACAGACACTTCAATTTTATTTATATGTTCTCTGTTTTCTTTAATGATAAATGACAAATCATCTCTTTCCATCAGGTGATATTGCTATCAAACGTGAACCTTCTCTGCCGACTTACATGCCCTACTACATATGACGCGTCAGCCTTTAAAGCAAGACTGAACGGACATTTTCTGGGCTCGGTGGCTCCATCATAAACTTCATCTATCGCTTATCAACAGGCGTGATTGAGATCAAGAGCGGACTCATCCAAAATTAAATTAAAAAACCTTTAAATAAAGACACCGTAACAATTGAAAATATTTCAATCCAGAAGATGACCTAGTAAATTTAAAACATAATCTTAAAATACAACAAGCACAATTCAAACTTCACAACAAAAATCAATTTACATTATTGAAAATATTTTTCACTTCTCCGAACTCACCTTTAGAAATATCACCTGCCTCTGAATGCCTGTTAATTTGACGAGAAAAATAAAAAGCGAACAAAGAAAATATATTTCCACTCCGCCCCCATTTTCCGTGCTGCCATCGCGGGACCCCGCTGATGGCTTTTTCTGCTTCACTAGCCAACCGGTCGGCGTCAGAAGGTTTAAAAACAAAGAATATTTTTTTAAATGCCGCTTAGCGTTTAAACTTGGGAAATGTCTTGGAAAATATTTTGTTGCTCTTTACTCTTTTAGCTATGACAAGTATACTGACAATGTAACTAATTACATTATGGTGCAGCTTAGACGACAGACTATCCGTGACGTACTTTTACTCTGTGAAAATAGAACCTAAGCAAATATATGCAGTAACGCACACTACGCGCAAAAATTCTTTTTGTATACCATGCAGATTTTTTGCACCGTAGGCAGTTGTAGCACCGCCGAAGATGAACGAGTAGCGAGTAGAGCTAGCATCTGACAACGAGTTAGCGAGCAGCGAGTGTGTTGTTCCGATAGTTTAGTCGCTGAGCTATCTTCTGGGTGGTCTCGCAGTGTGAGTTCTGACCGCCAAGCGAGCGTCATCTTTGATAGCTCTTGACGCTCAGCGACCAACTAGTGGAGCGAGTACTCGCCGGCAGTGTGAACAGTCGGCGATCGACTATTAATATATGTATCTCTTTTGTTTACATAGAAAGCATATCTATTGTACGTTTCTTGAGCGAGAAATAAGCCGACAGTTAATCGTTTCCTTTCTGGCGGTGGGACAACTGCTGCGTTATACCTAAGTGTATTGATAATTTTTGAAAAATGAGCTCGTGGCTAAATAAAACCAGCCACATGGATCGATCTCGAAGCAATGCTTACCGAGTTCTATCCGTGGATTGGTGACTGAGATATAATATATCGAGATCACTCCATGCCTTGGAAAATACGTTAAGTCGTTGGCTCCAGCTGTCATTCGTATAACTTTGACATTCTTTACGGATAGTCAGAAGCCACAAAATCTTACACTAGTTTTGCCAAGGAGCGGGTATCGTGCTAACCAGATGGTTAGATACTGGAAATAGATACTAGTAGATACTGGATTGTATAGGTTAGATAGGCGGTCGTTCCATGTAAAACACTAATACTCTACTGCAAACTGACCTTAAGACTGAAAGCCGACCTCGACATGGTTGGGAAATGGCTAAGTACTGTAACGGGGACGTGTGTGTACTCGGGATTTTCAATATAAACGCGGTAGGTTTTATATAATATTTGTAGGTATAATATTCTGTTTACATTTTTATGGAAGATTATTCTAATTACATTTTCACGTTATTTTAATATTGAGTCTGCTTATGCGGGTGGCGTCCCAGGCCGTTCTCTCTCTTGTTCAAAAAACAATTTCTTCGCATGTCCAACATTGCGATCTGAATTCAAACATTTTAAACTATGCCAGCCAGTGCGGTAGGCTGGCCGCTCGCATAGCAGACCTCCACAGTACCTAGATGATGATGCTGATGTCAGGAAGCACAAAACGCTGTGGCAAACCAAAAACGTTCTTGAAAGCAAAGAAAAAGAAAAGAAAATTCATTACCAGCACTATACCTACTATTTTTAAGCATGTAGTGTTTATGTATTATTTCCATGATATCTAGCTGTATAAATGTAAGTGAACCAAAAATAAAACAAATAAGAATAGAATTAAAAATAATTAAAAAAAAATGTACGGCAAAAGGAGCGAGATCAACAAATGTTGAGTAGTGTACAGCATGGCGTCAACACTGGTCAGCTCAGATTTACAGTGCACCTAGCGTACAGATTTACGTGTGTTGAAGTTATTCTAAAATTACAAAACGGTACCAGTTTTCTAATACTTTTTATGGCATAGATTTCTTACTACGTCAATCGTTAGTAGGCACTGATCAAATTATATAAATATAATCAAACAACATTTAGCCGCCGTACGTACGTAACCATAACCGGTTTCTAAAAGGGCTGCACACACCAACCTCGCTCTATCAAAATGAAGTATTGCCGATTCAGCAACCATTTTGTTTGATAATCCTTCGTGATTCAGTTTCTGAAACAATGAAAAGTAAAGGAATCACAACCAAGTACTCCGGTCTTTTAAAAGGTAATACGTGTAACTGAAAATGCTTAGTAATTTCGCTTGTGTTGAAAGGGACCTTCGTCAATTCTGAAACGACAGAAAATGTAAGGAAGTTGTGTTATAAAATATGATTTTTGCTTTTCTAGAACGCTTTGTTGGTAGTCATTTTTATACCGGCCCCTTTGTAACCCAGAAAGCAATTTATGCCATTGATCCCGGACGTCAGCAGGGTCTTTGAAAGTCGTTACGGTTAGTGTTGGTTTGTATGAGTAGTTACAGTGTGAAGCCCGTTAGTCGGTACCCTTTCTTGCCAAGAAATATCCTATAATGCAATAGTTGGAATGTAAAGGTCCACAAGGCAGCTGAACTATTCATTAATTTGTTTATTCGTTATATGTGGGACATGCCACCCAAACGTGCAAAACGTTTTGGGAATACTTTCAGTATACGTACTACGTACAGTTGGGAGTGGAATTCGTTGTCGGAGTCTGTGTTTCCAAATAGCTATAACCTTGGGAGGTAGCCTGTATTTACACCCCGTCAGCGTGCTACATCTTTGACCACATCAGCGCTTACCATCAGGCGAGATGGTGGTCAAACGCGAGCAATAAAACATATTGTGTAACATAAAAGTACACAGGCTGACTCAACGCCTTCGACAACCTTTTCTAATCAAGTGATGGTGACAGAACTTGGCTGGCGCATAATGAAATAAACTAAGTAGAAAGAAAAAAGAGAAAGAAGAGTTTAGAAGTGGTGGAAGACTAACTGTTGTCCAATATATCTATACTAATATTATAAAGCGGAAAAGTTTGTTAGTTTGTTTGTTTGTTTGCTTGAACGCGCTAATCTTCGAAAGTACTGGGTGGATTTGGATGAAATTTGGTATGGAAGTAGCTTGAAGCTTGAGGAAGGTTATAGGCTACTTTTTACCCGACTGCAAAAAAGGAGAGTTATGTTTTTACCGTGATAGAATCCACGGGAGCGAAGCCCCGCGAGAGTACTAGTAATATTATAAAGTGGAAAAGTTTGTTTGTTTGAACGCGCTAATCTTCGAAAGTTCTAAGTGGATTTGCATGAAATTCAGCATGAAAGTAGCTTGAAGCTTGAAAATGGTTATAGATTCCTTTTTACCCGTCTGGAAAAAAGAGGGTTATGTTTTATCATGATTAAGTCCACGTGATAGAAGCCCCGCGCGACTCCTAGTTTATTATATACTTTATTGTACCCCTAACAATATTTCCATGGAAACAAAAAGTAAAACTAGTGTACAATGAGCGGTCTTATCGCAAACGGCTCTTACAGACAACCTTTGGATGGATAGAACTTAAAGGAATTTAGAGTAGGTTTTTAGTCACACTCTCTTTCGTTCCACCAGGAGCGGGAAGAGTCATAATTTTTGGGATTTTCTCACAAAATATATCAGAACGAAATGTGCAACTAGCTTAGTACTCAGTATTATTGAAACTTAAATACCTAGCACATAACTGGCACAACTTGAGTGAAACTTGTATCATAATCACGATAGTAGACGAAACTATTTCATCTCGTGTCAAGAACTATGCCACCTTCGCAAGTTAGTGTAAGATCAAGTTGAACATGAATATACAAACAAAGGTCGATATGTGACGGTTTGTTACTTGACATTGTTTGACAAATAAGTACATATATGTTTATAGGAACTTTATTGTTGGAAGATAAGTAGGCTTTTATTTATTAGTTTTTATTAATCTTTGTCCTTAAAAGATGTCTATCTCTCTCTTTAATTTGTTACTATTTTTTTATATAGTTGTCTCATATTTTTACGAATATATATGTACAACGTGTAATAGAATAAAGGCAATTCCTGAAAGTAGTTGGTTCAGAATCGGCTTCTGAAACGATTTCCGTCATAAAAAATATGTATTAAATTTTGACGGAACACACACGTGTAACACAATCCTCTTTGTCTTACGGTCATAACAATTACTCCGAAGAATTAAGTGTCCATGTTGAAATGTCCAAGGAAAACCATTCGCTTTATTTCCCATATAAAATGTGAGGACACGTATACTTGGAGTGTCTTGCAACAAAGTTGTTTTAATTTGTGTTTTAAACTTTATTTTACGGACTTGTCTTATGTTTTATTACTACAATATAACCCTGTACTGCACAACGTGTGTCATAACTGTAGGTCCATAAATATGACTGAGGTTTCTAAAACCATTTTGCAAAGTCAATCGTTTTTAACATATACAAAAAAAAAACAAAGTTATTTTGCTTAAGTACTACGAAACCCTTCTTCGGTAAGTTCAGCTCAAATTATTAATATTATATACAACGTGTAATTTAAAGGGTTTATACATACCAAGTGCACGGTTTCTTTGGATGATAATAAACGATATGGCAAGGGTTTTATAATCCTATGTCTACATGTGTGAATTATAATAAAAATTTCAATATATTGATACCAGAGGCAGAATTTTCAAATTAAGAAGAACGAAAAGAATCACCGTGTTATTGGCAAGTGACGTGGAAAGTTATTGACCCTCGTAGTGCTGTGACACGTTTGTTATGATTGGTATTCAAGAAACATATGAAACCGATAATTTCGTATCAATTCTTTGTGTCACTTATTTTGAGCTGAAACTGTGCATAGAGACTCCATACTAGATGTTGTCTTCAGCCCCTTTGGATAGATATGGGGTTTCCATTACACGTTGTATATATGTACGACGTGTAACAGAATAAACGCAATACCTAAAAGTAGTTGGTTCAGAATCGCCTTCTGAATCGATTTCCGACATAAAAAGTAGGTGTTAAATTTTCATTTAACTTAAAATGGAAGCACAGTGTCATGAAAAATTAATACAATCCTTAATTCAAGGAAATTGAAGCCTTAACTCAGAGTAATAGAGCTTACTTAAACGCACGACATAATTTGTAGTTCGCTCATAGCTCGCAATACACATTACACACACGTAAATGATATCAATGCATTTAACATTAAAGGTAGTAAGCCTCAAACCAAATAGGTAATTTAAAGGAATTCCATTCTTATCCGCAATGAGTATAAGGCTTATTCGAATGCACGATCAAACTTAGTTCGGTAATCAGAGTTACCCTACATACATAAACAATTTTAGGCATTTTTACGAAATAAAATTATTTAATTTAAAGAAATTTAGACGTTAACTCAAAGAGATAAAGCATTTATCGGCTACCTCTTTGATGTTAACATTAGTACCTAACATCAAAAGTTAGTCATCCGCCAGTGCAGCGATCTAGTGAAGTTCTTTTACTTACTTCCGTGACATTTTTGTTTCCGCGCGCGATGTCTTTGCGGTATACCAACATTACGGTATAACAACACACGGAGATGGTGAAGACCCTGGCTCGCTGTCTTGATAATGTCGCGTTACCTTGTCGGGAGTTCAATGACCGTTTTGGCTGCAGTGTGAATGCTATTGAATAACGTCCCCTGCCGGTCTTTTACGTGACTTGATTTACCAGCAAGACGGTGCTCCCGCGCATTTCACGTGGACCGTTCGATGGCATCTGGATGATGTGTGGAGTATGGCAGTCACTGGATAGGTCACGGAGGACCTGTGCCGTGGACTCCCAGATCGCCTGATTTAACACCAGTAGACTTTTGTTTGTGGGGTCACATAAAATCAACAAGTGTCAAGGTTATTGAAGGAACACCGTGGATTTTAGTCAGTAAAAGTGTGACAGTCCCTCCCACCCTGCCCGGGGTGGGAGGGCTTATTTGATAATTTTTCCACGTTAAAAAAAAAGCCTTTGAAAGTGTGATAAAAAGATTGAATTTTACACAGTGACATCGCTTATCAATATCACATCAAGCTAAAGTAATGTCCTGTAATTGAATTATGGTTCGCACGGTCATAGGTACAATACCTAGCCGAGGTTGCAGGAATGTGCCGGGGTTGCGGGAATGTTCTAATGAGATACCGCGGCCCCGGAACTTAAGGGTAGCTGAAGGAACAGGGTGGGTTTTTAGTTAGTAGAAGTCTGACGCTCCCTTCCGCTCCGCCCAGAGCGGCCAAGTCATTCGATGATTTTCCCACCCAGAAAAAAAAGTGCGATAAGTACCTAATTCAGTAATGCCTACACGTAGATAGGCTAGAGCTGTTGAATCATAATTTTACTTTCTAGAAAACTATCAATAATTACACGGTAAACTCAAGTATCAAAAGTTATTCATATCAGTCTGTGATATTTTAGGTACCTACATTAAATTCGTTGATTGAACCAACGCTATGGTCAGCTGGGCGCTCGTGTAGTCGTGTGCGTGTCGCGTCGGCCACTAACATTACATGAGTGTATGCGTCTGCGTCAAGATATTGTATGACGCACATACGTTTTGCGTTTAGTTAGGATAACTATTTTATAAAACATGTCTAGGTTTGGTTTAAATCTATTTAGTTACGGATGTTGTATTAGACTTATAATTTATTATATTCTAATTGGGGTGTCTGAGGTATTGCGCTTAATTTGTTACACGTTGTATGTATTAACATACCGTTGTATACTGTTGTATATTTTACTGTCAGGTTTGTGTAAAATAAAATATGTAGGTATCGTGGTACAAATTTCGGCAGATCAGGTAGAACCTATAACAATGCTGCTTCTAAAGTAAAATTACCACAACATTTACAGTATTGTCTGTACAGCCAATAAAGATAGTAAAAACAGTTTTTATTATTTTGAACACAGTGATATCATTCGACGCTTTAAAATCGATCACTCATCCGCTGGATGTAGCGAACATCTAAATATAGTTGGGCACTGGCATCTGCTCATAATAGCATATTTATTGACCAGAGTGACCAATAACGTGCCGATACTGAAGTTACCATAAAAATGGTTTCTGAGGCTATTTTTGGTTTCCAACGTTGTCAACTAAATAGGAGAATAATAATATATGTTTATTAGTGAACAAATCCGGCATAGGCTTCGTCGCATTGTGACGTAACAACTTTCTGCTGAGGTGCTTAATATCAATCCTCTTACTATGGTTTTAAGAAGTGTGAGTTTTCTCTTTTAAAATTTATAATAAATCTTTTCAGTGTACTGAGTAAGCGTTTTGTGAAAAATACTTTACAAAGTCCCTACATGTGGACCAATCTATAATAACATTGTGGAGTCTCGGCGCATTTTTAAGTCAAAACTGGTGTCAAAATAATTCAGAGCAAATCAAGATGGATATTTTGGCATCAAACCATTCAGATAAAAAGTTTAAAAGTTTTTGGAAAGGCACGAGAAAACTGAACAGCAAACCCACAGTCCCTTTAAATGTTAATGGAGTTACTGAGCCGCGTGACATTGCGAATATGTTTAAAGGACTTTTTCAGCTGGAACATCCTTCCTGCAGGTTGGGAATGCTCAATACTGATGAAGTCAAGCCCCTTGGGTGTGCAGTACTACCATCTTTTACTGCTAAAAATGTATCTGCCATTATAAGCATATGACGAGAGGTAAATCCCCAGGGTACGATGGAATTAGTATTGAGCATTTGCAGCATGCGGGAATTCATCTACCGAGAGTTCTAGCTATGTTTTATATATTTTGTGTAAGACACTCTTACCTGCCAGATGAGTGTATGAAGACCGTGGTTGTGCCAATAATCAAAAATAAATCTAGTGATGCTTGTGACAACAGTAATTATAGGCCCATTTCATTAGCTACAACTGTGACGAAAGTGTTGGATAGCTTGCTTGACCGTTTTTTGAACAGTCATATAAAACTTAATCACGCTCAGTTTGGATTTAGGAACGGGTTGTCGACAGAAACTGCAGTTTTATGCCTCAAGCACACTCTCCATTATTACACAGATAAGAAAACTCCGGTTTATGCCTGTTTTTTAGATCTTACGAAAGCTTTCGATTTGGTGTCCTATGATGTGCTGTGGAACAAAATGCGAGCTGAAACCAGCGTTGCGGAAGAAGTCATTGGCATTTTTGATTATTGGTACATCAACCAACTTAATGTTATAAGGTGGACGGGGGCGTTTTCCGATGCGTACAGGCTGAAGTGTGGAGTAAGGCAAGGTGGTAAGTAAGGTGGTTTAACATCACGTCGTCTTTTTAAACTGTATGTAAACGGACTCATCGTGAGGCTCAGCAATACACAAGATGGCTGCTCTATTGATGGGAAATTCGTCAATAATATCAGTTACGCTGACGATATGGTGTTGCTGGGCCCCTTCATTAGTGTCGTTCGAAAACACCTCTCCATACGTATGGAATATGCCGAGACTCATGGGCTCAGGTATAACGTTAAGAAAAACGAACTTTTGGTGTTCCAAACCTCAGGTCATGAGGTGACGCACGTGCCTCCCCTTCTCATTGACGGTGTTTCCATAACCAGAGTTTCGCGATTCAAGTACTTGGGTCACTGGGTCTCGGAAGACCAGTCAGACCATGATGACATTGAGAGAGAGTGCCGGGCGTTGGCTGTCCGATGTAATATCCTGACCCGTAGATTTGCACATTGCAGTAAATCAGTAAAAATTACACTGTTTCAGGCGTTTTGCCAATCATCATACGTGCAGTCATCATATGGGTCAGGTATAAGCAGAAGACAATCAACGCCCTGCGCGTTCAATATAACAATGCCTTTAAGATACGGCTGCCGAGGCATTGCAGTGCGTAGGGCATGTTTGCAAACGCTCATGTCGATGGCTTCCATGCCATTGTTAGAAAGATGGCAGCATCGTAACAGCATTCTTAGGGCTGTGGCAGGGCGATACGACTGTCCAATACTGTGGCATTGTATACGTGTACATAGTTTTAAAAAATAGCTTATTTGGAACACATATGACGCCGCACTTTTTATCTGTTTCCTAAAATTGATTATTTTGTTTAGATTTTCTTCGAATTGATATTATTTTATTTCATTATATTAATTTTTATTATTATTTAGTTTAAAAAACCACTTGACGTCAAATTTAACCATTGAAATTTAATTGAAATTATTTATTTCTAATTAATTCAACCTGATTATTATTATGATTAATTCGTGTAAAATAATTTTGTGTTTCATTGTGTGTGTTAATTAAATTTAAGATACTAACATTAATTATAAGTGCACCTACTAACAATTTCATGGATATTTTTTGTCTGATAAATAAATAAAATATATGATATAACGGTTATGCTTCTACAATATTGTTCTGCGAATATATGTATATAGAATAGAATTTTCAACGGTTTCTAAGGACGAGCCTTAGAAATCTTTGAAAATTCTCATATCTGCATCACAGACTCTCTGTGATATTATTCTAGTATATTCTAGTTCAAAGCTTGTATTATATAAATATCCAGATACCGTTTCACGTTGTGATAAGCGTCTTAAAAAGACGTGTTTCCACAGAAAGCTTATTTTTTTTTAAACTACAAGCATCTCAGGGACTCTCTTTGGGGTTCGAAGAAAATTCATTCGTTTTGCATTGTATTTGAAGTAGTTCTATTTTGAGGTAACACAATATCTATCTGAAAATATATTTTACGGTAAACTGCACCAGAAACTTAAGCGTATTAAATTATTATTTAGCTCAGTTTTTACTCTTCAATGGAAATATTGTCAATATACATATTTATAGTAAGCGGAATAATGGGGAACAATATGTAAAGGATAAATAAAAGGGATGATCCTATGCAAAGAAGTGTCTTATATCTGGTGGATAACGGCCTGTTTTATGTTTCAGGCTATCGTTCTTATATTCTGTTTATTTATTTATACTTTCTTTAAAATATCTGAAACAAACTTCTCTCTTGGTCATTTTCTGCTTGTCAACTGGATCGATGTTGACATCATAATTATAAATGTCAGTATGACACATGTTGGAGTCATTATTAGTTTTGACAGGTCGTATGTTGTCTTTTTACTCTTGCGGTGCTGTGTGAAAATGTGCTGTTTTTCCAGTTATCACAATTACTCTAAACTATTATAATCGTGTAGGTACAATTGCTATGCCCATTTACTTTAGACATTGGCAAAACAGTCGAGAACGGCACTGTTTACCATCTATACTAGTTATTAAAAGAGGTAAAACTTGTTTGTAAGTTTGTATATTTGTATCTAGGGTAATTTCAAAATGTAAGGATCCAATTTTAAAATTATTTTACTGGTATCAAGATGCACAATTTGTGATTGCTATTGGCAATAAAATAATGATTTCGAACACTGCGTGGACAAAATAACGAGCAAAGTACTAGTTAATTATATAATACTCTAATCTAATCCCTGTTACATTAATTCCAGCCGCAAACTACCAGTCTTTGTAAAAAAGCTACTGATGTGAAAACAACTATTAATTAACAAAAAATTGTTTGTTAACAAAAAACAAATATAATTAAGCTAACATATGATGCAAAAGTTGCGGTTAAAAGGTGGTTATTGCAATTAAATTACGTAGAAACTGAAAATCTCATTACCTTTATTACATAACCCCACATACATTCAATCTACTTACTAACTCTCCATACATATATACTAATATCATTCCATGACATCACTCACATACCACATCCATTCACAAAATATTCACACCACTTACCTACTGTACACTTACACATACTCTCTACATCATACAGCTCACATCACATACCAACTTTTTTTAAATCTCCACCATATATAAAATCGCTAATCTTGTAAACAGTAGTAGCACTCGATAACTTTTGAATTGTATAACGTATGACTGAACGCTACCTCCTAGTTCAGGGGATAGGGTCAAAATATTTCATGTGAACTATCACATCTATCGCATTTTGTAAATAATATGTATATAATATTCCTACAACTTGTAACTTCGTGGTGAGAAATAAACAATTTAATTTATTTTATTTTATTAGCCTTTTCCTGCTATTGATGTTGAAAAAAGCTAATTGATCGTGGTGTCATCCATTCCCTGAATTATATATTATATACTTTATTGTACACCTTACAATACACTTAAGGATACAAATAATAAAACTAATGTACAATGGGCGGTCTTATCGCACAGGGCAATCTCTTACAGACAACCTTTGGATGGACAGAAATAAAGGAGATAGATTTAGGGCTGTCAGTGTACAACATCATACATAATACTAACCAAACATCTCAATATAAAATACATAACACAAAATATAATATATAAATATGTACATATCAAATTCATAATAGAGAAAGGAGGGGAAACATATTATAGTGAGAGGAATCTTAGTGTTAGAGCAAAAGGACAAACAATCTGGACAATACAAATCGGCTGCATTCCCACATGAGTGCATCACTAGCTCGAGGATTGTGAATATCTACCACAGAAGTAAATGGTCCTGTATTTGTGAAATAATTCGACTGAGACAGGAAAATAAAGAGTTTGTAAATATTAGTTATCTGTCGAGTGTTTTCCCGAATATATAGGAGCCGCTTTCGCTCTCAGTAGGCTCCACGCCCTGCTGAATAAGCACAGTAAGCTCTCCCTTAGGTGTAAAATCCGTATTTACACGACGTGCATACGTCCCATCATGACTTACGCCGGTCCGGTGTTTGCTCAAGCCAGTCCCAGTCAGATCCATAGGATGCAGGTCATTCAGAACCGTTTTCTCCGAAAGGCCACGGGTGCGCCCTGGTTCTTGAGGAACGAGGATCTCCACGTAGACCTTAAACTCCCGACCATAAAGCAAGTGTTGAAAGGCATGTCAGTGCGTTACTTCACCTCTGCTGATACCCACACCAACCCCCTGATCGTATCGGCCGCCCGATACAGACCCTCCCAAATTTCTCGGGTTCGTCGCCCGCGTCACGTCCTAGACGAGCCCGACGACCCCACCACCATCCGACAAGAGAGCAGTAGGGAAACTAGCACTCTTATAAAATACACATACAAAACGCGTTCCGTATTCCGGCCTCGCCGACGAGGCCCATCGCGACGTCCGCGTACTTGTAATGGAAATCCTCCCCGACCTTTGCCAAACGAGCCAGCCCGCGATGCTGAGCCAGTAGCAATAAATACTCCCCTAAATACGACCCAGCCTGTCCCTTTGCTGCCCTCCCAAAATGACCCCGCTATGCCGAGGCCCGTACTCCACAGGGAGCGCCCTTAGCGTGCGGTCACTAGCTGTAAGTAAACTTTAGTTTGTAAGCCCTGGCTGGGGGCCTTTAATTTATTAGAGGTCACCACAGGATAGACCGGTTAAGTAGACGCACAGCCTTAGTGAGCTGATCTACGAGTGGCCCTACCTAAAAAAAAAAATCTAACTAGCAGCTCAAAATCAGTATTTAACAAAAGACTGCCTATTAGCCCTCAACAGTGATAACACGATACTTAAGAAAATATAGCAGTCAGTATTTTTTACTTCTAATTACATGAAACGAAAGTCAAAGATGTAAAAATGACAGCCTGGGCTAATGGATTATGTTGCTTTCCGAATTTAGATATATTACGATTGTTACCCATCCATGGAACAACCTCAGCAAGCATTGCTTATCCTTTAAAATAGAACCGTGGGACTATTATTATTAAGCTATGAGCTTCTTATTTAGCAACAGTACATAAAGTACCAAAACTTTTTGAGACAAGTTTGCCACCTCACACACTCCAAACACTGTAACTTCTGGAAGCCAGAATTAACGTTGGTGACTACTAGATACCACTAGAGCAAACAATTTAAGGCAGAAACAACAAATTAAGCTCAGAATTCTGGATCATTTCATTCCCTATATTAGCTTATGCTTGATAGCGGGTTATCAACGATCTTCATTAAAATCGTATCAGCGGTAACCGTTGTTTTAAAACAACAAGGTAAAAAGTAACTCACAAATAAACCGAGAGTAGGTATCCGAGTGAATATCATTGGATTCATCTCTGAAATATCATTGGAATGGGCGCCATGTTGGAATGTAATATAGTGGATATTACGACGCTGTATGGCTTCGTTTATATGGCTTCACATAATCATTGCCGCCAGCACTAGGTCGTGGTATTCTATGTAAAAACTAGTAGGTATGAATATTTCTGTCGTCACAGTTTTTTTGAGTATTGAGTGGGATTTTGATAAAATCTACTTTTTCTCTGGGCTTTCATGCTCCTCTTAATCTAACTAGCTCCTGACCGTTTTTCACCTGATTGCGTGAGGCAAAGAAGGCTTATGTGTTTATCAGTCGATGTGTGTATGTATGTTTGTGATTATGAGACGTTGTAGATGCCAAAATGCCGATTTTAATCATTCTTACGTCAATCCATTCGTCTTAATCTTGCGAGTGTTACCAAATACATGTCAGCTATTAAAATTCATCACAATGGCAACCAGACGCCGAATTATCAAAGTGAAAAAATAATTATAAAAATGGGATGCGTCCCGCCTTCTAAATAAGCTTATTTCTTGCTTTAGTTGAGCACTCGTATTGTTTAGAAGTATTTTTCAGCTAAAAAGTAGCCTATGTCTTTCTCCAAGTTTTAATTTATCTTTGTAACGAATATCATACGATTGGTTTAGAAGTAGAAGTGTGAAACAGACAGAGTTACTTCCGCATTTGTAATATTTGTAGGGATTCATCACTGAAGCTTCGTGATCATAGGCGTTTCCTTTTATTGTTAATGTAATGATGAATACGAAGATATTTCCATTTTTATTCCAATTGTGCAGTGTCCAATATTTTTCACTTCACCTCAGACACAGAGTGCATTCATATATTTATGCCCCGTATTCGAATATTTTAATTACGAACTCCGGGAACTGTTAATAACTGCACTGTTACTGGTAAAACTAATTGATAGCCAAAATTGTTTATCATTTCCTCGCAATGAAATGCAAAATTCTCGTTAATTTATCGTGAAGACTTTCCACAACTCATCATAATAATTGCCATTGAGAAATTTGGTATTATGTATTTACACATTTCATACATTTTTCATCTCTTTCATCGTGTACATTCGTGGCATTAGTGTGAAAATTCCCACCTTCCTTTTCTCTCCATATACCTACTTGTTTTTTTATGGCTAAGTACATTCTCACGAATATTATCACTTATACGCGGTATTAATCTCATAAACATTACATATATTTTGTTCCGCTACAGTATTTTTGGAGTTCCATTTGCCCTTGAGTTTCATGTTTTTCGTATTCTCTCTGCTATGAGCCGCACCTTGTAAGTCGTAAGATTAATGAAAAGCGGGAGAAGAAAATTTACTTTGAAACGTTTTTCTATTAAATATTTAAGCAGAAATATTAAGTGTTACTATTTTCTTAAATGACGTGCGTGGAGTTCGACTCATGAATTTTTTTGTGATTTAAACATCTTCGTTAGGTTTGTTTTCCGCACTAATGCACTGCATGAGATCAAGGTACGAGTAAAAAAAATTTGATAATTACTTACTTGACTTACCTATTTCGAGATTATAATCTCACAAATAATGGGGCATCAACAAAATGGTACAATATCTTTCTTAATAAAATTTAGAGCTGCTATTGCTTATTAATTTATACCCCGATTAAAAAGGACTCAATAATATTTCACCCACATTCTTTTGAGAAAAACATTCAACAATTTTAAAATATATTCTGAAATATAAATTTAACATATGTTTCATTTTCATTTTGAGAATCCACATTAAAATATTTTTTCTAATTACGGTAAAAACTTGAATAGTCATTCTCTCTTGTTTTTTTAGAAACCGTGGTTTAAAAATAATGTTCTTTTCCCGCGCCACACAGATAGCGTTCATTTTCGAGATGAAAACATTTTGGCAATCGGAAATAGTCTAGCTATGTGTATACGTAACAGCAAAAACTTTCACAATCCAATCAATGCTTCTAGATATTAACTAGTTATATAGATAGTTATCTAGATCCTTTTTTTTGTTTTTTTTGGGTGGGAAAATTATCGAATGACTTCTTCCGCTCTGGGTCAAGCGGAAGGGTGTGTCAGATTTCTACTGACTAAAAACCAACCCTGTTCCTTCGGCTGCCCTAAATTTCCAGGGCCGCGGTAACTCGGTAGAACTTTCCCGCAAACCCCGGCAGAGTTATCTAGATCCTAGTTATCTAGATTTTACTTAAAAAAAATCCGTTTAATAAACTGACCACTATGTTATATAGGTTTAATTTTTGTTCATATATTTATTAATCACCCTTTTTGTAAGATGTCTAATAAAAATTGTATTTAGTTTGAATACGGGTAATCTTGTTAAGGGTTTGTGAAGCTCGGATCGGCATTATCTCCATGTAAAACACTACTACTAAGCTATATCTGGACAGGCTGGAAACTGACCCTGAACCTGAGCAGAGAACGATGATGAGTTTAAATATAAGTTCTAATTAGGAAACCATACGTTTTAGAGAGTGTATTTCTTACTCCGTAGCTCGGCTGATCTCAGCCAGAGTAACAATGGCGGACTACCAACCAAATGGCAATGACATTTGCACATCTGACATTGACACAAAAACTGAAATCTAATCTTAGATGAGCGAGTAAACAATTTGTATTTCTCCTAGCTTCTATCGTATGATACTTTAGAAGTTAAAAATAATTTAAAATTAAACACAGTCGTACAGTCGTATAAATTAAGACAGCAATAGAATAGAATAACTTTTATTGTAAAAACATGAGTATACATCAAATGTGTAAGGTCTTAAAATAAAACAGTTAGATCTACATGTTTTGCCATTCATGGCGTACAAAAACAATATAATTCCGGCTTACAATAAACCAAAAAAATAAAATAATGACAATTTGAGTTTACACAGCAAGCTATGAAATTAATCAACTAAATCTTAATGCTAATAAATAATGGAAGTTAGTATTTATAAATTTTGAAGCAATCGATGACAGGTGTGGCAGATAAAAATATCCTCGGACCATTTTTAGGGTTCCGTAGCCGAATGGCAAAAAACGGAACCCTTATAGTTTCGACATGTCTGTCCGTCTGTCTGTCTGTCCGTCCGTCCGTATGTCACAGCCATTTTATTCCGAAACTATTAGGACTATACATGTAAAACTTGGTAGGTAGATGTATTCTGTGAACCACTTTCCGATTTTAAGAGAAAATTTAAAAAATATTTAAAATGAAGGGGAGCCCCCTTCATTTTAAATATTTTTTAAATTTTCTCCATACATGGAACTGAAACTGAAAATATTTTCTTTCATGAAACCTATACGTGTGTGGTATCTATAGACTGGTCTTCAATAATGACATTAAGGTTTCTAAAATGACTTTTTCATAAAGTTAATCGTTTAAAAGATATACGCTTCCAAAGTAGTAAAATGTGTGTCCCCCCCTCTGACTTCTATAATAATGAAGTGAAAAATCTAAAAAAAAAACATTTGTTGTAGATCTTAATGTAAACTTTCAACCAAAGTTAGTTTGAACGAGATCGAGTCAGCAGTTTTTGAGATACAGTATATTTTCTAAAACCGCAAATATAACTTTGTAATTCATACAAATACTATGAAAAACAAAGTTATTTGGCGTAGTTGTAAAAATTGTAAATAATCTAGTTTTAAGAAATTTGTAAGGTTTTTGTTTTTTTTTTTTTTTCTTGTAAATATATTAAGTATATTATATTTATTACAGTTACTACGGATTACGGAACCCTTCATGAGCGAGTCCGACTCGCACTTGGCCAATTTTTTAATTATAATTTAACCTTGATGAAGATTTAAATAAACACTACAGAAGAAAGATGAGTGTCGTTTTTCTTTGATCGATCGCTTCATGTGAAAACTACCAAAGACAAAAAAGACCAAAGATTACAACGCGTATATTTTTTTTTTTTTTTTTTTTATCACGAATGAGCCCGCTCTTGACCCCGATCACGCCTGATGGTAAGTGTTAGACTCATCTCGTCTCGTTCCATCGTAGACCTCAGTCTACGATGGAACGAGTGAGCCCAGAAGATGCCTGGTCACTCTCGCTTTAAAGGCTGATGGGTGATGTTTCTTTTAACACTAAACTTATGTCAGATATATGAAACTTCACAGAAAGCCACGCCGTCCCATTCTTTTTAGGAAAGTACAAGTGACGTCACCCATTCCCACTCCTAACTTCGAAGCTTTGATCATTGCAATATTTTATTGTATTTAAAAAGTAAAAAAAATATATAATTACAATATTTTTTTTTTTAATTTGACGATCTTTTCGACGAATTTGATGGAATAAATCCTACTAATATTATAAATGCGAAAGTTTGTGAGGATGTTTGTATGTTTGTTGCTCTTTCACGCAAAAACTGCTCAATGGATCTCAAGGATATATGATATGTAGATAGTTGTCATCCTGGAATAACACATAGGCTACTATATATCCCGGAAATCCCAGGGGATCGGGATTAACGTGGGAAAAACCTCCCACACGAAAGAAGTCGTGGGCAAAAGCTAGTAAAATAATAATTTTTCAACACAGGACATTATTCTGAGAAACGGTTTTCACGTGAAAACACAACATTCCTTTTCACATTTCAGTTAGTTCTTTGAATGTATGCTCTAAGAGTTAACTAAATTCAATAGAACTTCGTTATGATGATATGAAGTTTACAACAACGTAATTTTTGCTTTGATGAACTTTTGCTAGATCCCGTTTTCAGACGCTTGTTAGGGACTAATTTTCGTTCATGAAATAATGTGGGCTTCTGTGCGTGTAGATTCTTCGAATGTGAATTTATTGTAGGAATTTTGGGATTTATTAATACAACACATTTGCGTTCAGTCAGAGCTTTAGGCATAGTAAATCTATGACAATATTTTTATATAGATATGTCAGGGTTATAATACGATGTATACATAAAAACGCCTTGCCTAGCCCAGCCCATTGTTACTAACATTTTCATATCATTAAAGGCTTAAGTTTATATTTAAATTGTATTAATGAAAACAGAATAAAAAGCAGTATTATGCCACTATGGAACAAAAGTTTGTATAAACATAAGGATCCGCTAATCCGTATTTTGGAGCAGAGATGGCCCAGTGGTTATGGTCCCGAAGGTTGATGTTTAAACTCAGGCTGTCATGTGCCTGCCTGAGTTTAAACCCAGGTGTGAAACTATTTTGCAAACCCCGCAAACCCCGGCAGGCAATGGCCCTATAAGGCCCCGTCACTGGTGTTGACAGCTCTTTGAGGCGAGCGTGGAACACGACGCGCCGCTGACACGGGCTTGGTCCTTACCAGACGGTGAGCGACCCCTGCTCGCCGTCCGCAGGCCCGCGCCTACGGTGGCTGGAAATCGGTTCGCGTTCGATCGGTTCGGCGCCTGGGGCGTCTCCCGCGGCGGCTGGGGCGCGAGGAAGAGGGTTGCCTCTCCATCGTGCGTTCGGCCTCCTCCTTCGCTAGCATGACTGCTTCGCTGAAGGAGGCGACTGCATCCCATTCCCTCTCGCTCCACACTATGGTTTGAACCAGAGCAGGGCGCGAGAGATCGCCGCCCCCGATCGCCTCTACGAGGACACGACGGTGCTCCGCCCAAGCAGGGCACACCTCGACCGAATGCTCCACCATGTCCTCCAGGTGGTCCTCACAATGACGACACCCGGGCGTGTCCTCCCGCTGAAACCGGCATGTCTAGGACCATAAATACGATGACATCCACCAACCCATTCTGGGTCTGTATATTGGATTGCGGTCCATTCCCTCACATATAAATGAGGGCTGTGTTCAAGCAGTGAGAAAGTTAAAGTATGGGTATTGTAATCTCTATTTAAACTTAGGTTAGATTTTTTTTCTAATTTTAAATTTAAATTTCTTGTAAAATAAAATATGTTATTTTATATAAAAAACTCTTTGTTGTTAAGTCTATTGAAGCTCCCTATACAAGCTCATATAACATTGAACGAGTAGATAAAGTTCACGATACTTTGAAACAGTGTACAACACAAGCCTGCAGTGTTCCGAACTTTCGAGATGAAACCGTTTTTGATACGGCTAACGAAGCAACGCTTCTGTGTTGTAATGCGAGTACTGTAGTTCTGCTTCGGTAAGAAAAAGAGATTATTATGATTATGTTAATATCAAGATTTCTTTTGCATTTTGTAGTACTTAGTTAGGAAAATAATTTTAGACGAGGCGTATGGTGAATAAATGATAAATGACGTAATAATAATGAAAACTGTTATAAGTACAACATTTAAATAGGAAAACTTGTGTTTCCAAGTTGGCTACCCTGAGCTTCTGCACCAAAACCATCATCAGAGGTCAACGTCTCTTTTGTCAAATCATGAGAACTATGTGTAGGTACATTTACGTCTGTTCAGGACTGCAATAGGCCAGCCAACGGTAACTGGGGTGTCCTAAACTTGTCCACGATACGTGGAGACTACCCGTTGCTTTCAATAAACAGGGTTAACCAATGGCCTGCCTCTACTAGGCTTCGGCCTACAACAATAAAAACAAAAATGTACCACTAACCTGAGTGCTGGGGACGCCAAGTTCGACCTTCAAAGGTCACGCCCTAAGTGTGGTTTGTATGTGATATGAGGTGAGTAATTGTAACGTGTGATGTAAGTTACGGGTTCTAGGACGGTCCCAAGGCGTCGATCTTCAGATGGCGCAGTCCCGACCAGCATCACACCCAACTCGTTTCCAGCAAGCGCGCGCTACGCGTGGTAGACAATAAGGCGATGTGTTCCGAGAAATATCACTGGATTCTTGTTAATCCGAGATTACAAAGTTCAATCAATCACTGAACACAATTAATCTGTTCATATCTCGCGAGATCCAATTCGATTTACAACAAATTCCGCGTGCCAGGCCAACCGACGACAAGGCGGCGTACGATTCAACAATATCCCGGGGTTTTTCGGCAAACAGCCCGCGCTCGTAGACATATGACATCCCCCAGGTGGATAATCTGGTCATAGTCACCCAAAATCTTATCGCGGGCTGTCTGATCCATCACCCCCAAATCCACGTCCATGATGTACTCGTTGAAGCGCGTGAGCGCAGCATCAGCTGACTTGATCCTCTCAATCACTTGCCCATACCGAGCAAGGGTGAGCTCCTCCAATTCCACACGGTCAACAGTTGCAGCTGCCGATGTGAACCATCTCAACTGTGAGGTCAATCCCGCAGCAGCCTCCCTGACTGCCCTTAATGAGGCCATTGCAACAATCAAATATTAATGCAAAACAACAATCAACAACCAACAATCAAATATTAAACAAACAGCAATGACTTGTTAGCCGACCAAATAGTTTCAACAAAATAAAAATTCAAATTCAATTATTTCAAGTCCCAATCCGACCCTGTACTTATTCCAAGTGTGAATCTAGCTTGCTAAGGATGGCTAGTTACAAAATAAATAACAATTGAATGTATAATACAATGCTGGATCAACCTCAAATTAAACATCAATAAGCACAACAATTGTCTGTATAATATTGAGCCGGAGAATCTCTAACAAAATCCAATAAATACAAATAAATGCAATAAGCAATACACACAATTCAAGTCCTATGTTGTTAGACTATGTGTAATTATTATTTAGATAACCTTTCAAATTCAGATCAATGACATTCAATTATTAATTGCCACAAATACCAAACAACTTTTACAACAATATACCAACTTATGTACCAAATACAACCAATTCCTAATTTCACAAACAAATCTTGTTTGTCAATTCAATTCTAAGGGGCTAGCACTACAAATTACAGTACAAACTACAAGCACTATTTGAGCCCGGCTGACAAAGCAATATATTCAAACTTATCAAGTTATAAGTTGTGTTAAGTAATTAAACTCAAGTTTTAAGTTTTCAACAATATTCAAAACTTCCAATTAAACCAGTGGATCTTATATTATAAGAGCCGCGCTTCTGCTACCAATTGTTCAGGAGTGCAATAGGCCAGCCAACGGTAACTGGACGTGTCCGGAACTTTTCCACGATACGTGGAGACTACCGTTGTTTTCAATAAACAAGGTTACTTAATAATAAGAACACATAGTCTAACAACATAGGACTTGAATTGTGTGTATTGCTTATTGCATTTATTTGTATTTATTGGATTTTGTTAGAGATTCTCCGGCTCAATATTATACAGACAATTGTTGTGCTTATTGATGTTTAATTTGAGGTTGATCCAGCATTGTATTATACATTCAATTGTTATTTATTTTGTAACTAGCCATCCTTAGCAAGCTAGATTCACACTTGGAATAAGTACAGGGTCGGATTGGGACTTGAAATAATTGAATTTGAATTTTTATTTTGTTGAAACTATTTGGTCGGCTAACAAGTCATTGCTGTTTGTTTAATATTTGATTGTTGGTTGTTGATTGTTGTTTTGCATTAATATTTGATTGTTGCAATGGCCTCATTAAGGGCAGTCAGGGAGGCTGCTGCGGGATTGACCTCACAGTTGAGATGGTTCACATCGGCAGCTGCAACTGTTGACCGTGTGGAATTGGAGGAGCTCACCCTTGCTCGGTATGGGCAAGTGATTGAGAGGATCAAGTCAGCTGATGCTGCGCTCACGCGCTTCAACGAGTACATCATGGACGTGGATTTGGGGGTGATGGATCAGACAGCCCGCGATAAGATTTTGGGTGACTATGACCAGATTATCCACCTGGGGGATGTCATATGTCTACGAGCGCGGGAAATTTTGAGGAGCCGGGTGCCTGATGCGGCCAAGCCGCAGACCCCTGTTGTTGCAGGCCCTGGACTATTGAGTAGGCTGCCCACCCTGGAGCTGCCACATTTTGACGGTCACTTGGACCACTGGCTGGGCTTCCTAGATCTCTTTGAGAGTCTTGTCGATGCACGTTTGGACCTCGGACCTGCCCAGAAGCTGGCCTATTTGTTGTCTGTCCTGGAGGGCGAAGCCAGAGCCTTGGTGCAGCACTTGCCGGTGACGGATTCCTCTTACCCGACCGCTCTGGAGCTTCTCTCCCGACGGTATCAGAACAAGCGCTGCCTGGCTGATGTGCACATCGACCAAATTTTGGGGCTACCGGCCATTGTCAGCACGTCGACGTTGCGCACTGACTTGCTGAACCCGTTGGTTTCAGCGACCAACGCTTTGAGACGCTTGGAGTTACCGGTAGAACATTGGTCCTACTTGTTGGTGCACATAGTGCTGCAGTTGCTCCCCGCGGAGTTGAGGTCACGTTTTGAGCAGGAGTATGGTGGGGATGGTGCCACCCATCTTCCCCCCTTTGACGACCTCCTCAAATTTTTGGAAGACGAGTGTCGGTTTGCGGATAACACTCGTGGCGCTACGGGGTCGCCCCCACTACCTTCTCAGCCCAGAGACCAGGGACGGACTGGGGCCCGGGGGCCTGTTGATGTTCCCCCCGCCCCTCGTTTTGCTGGCGCCCGGAGTCCTCGGGCTAGGGGGCCTGTTGATGATCGCCCCGCCCCCCGTTTTGCTGGCGCCCGGAGTCCTCGGGCTAGGGGGCCTGTTGTTGATCGCCCCGCCCCTCGTTTTGCTGGCGCCCGGAGTCCTCGGGCTAGGGGGCCTGTTGATGATCGCCCCGCCCTCCGTTTTGCTGGCGCCCAGAGTCCTCGGGCTAGGGGGCCTGTTGATGATCGCCCCGCTCCCCGTTTTGCTGGCGCCCGGAGTCCTCGGGCTAGGGGGCCTGTTGATGATCGCCCCGCCCCCCGTTTGGCTGGCGCCCGGAGTCCTCGGGCTAGGGGGCCTGTTGATGTTCGCCCCGCCCCCCGTTTTGATGGTGCCCGGAGTCCTCATCATTGTGACTTTTGTAAGGCAACGGGGCATGTCATGGCGCGTTGCCCGGATTTTTTGAATTTGCACGTAAGTGCCCGCCGCCGTATTGTCAACGCACGTCGTTTGTGCTTTTCGTGCTTGGGGGCCCACTTCCATCGGGACTGCCCCGACCCCCGCCCGTGTAGAATTTGTGAAGGGTCCCACTTGGAGATTTTGTGCGCCAACGCGAACCGCTCCAGCAGACCAGCTTCTGAGGGGGGTTCGCGCAAGGGGGGGTACCCCGGAGACGAGCACCGGGCTGAGACCCGCGATTCTGTACGCCGCACTCCACCCCCCGCGCAAGTTGAACGGGAGCCCCACGAGCGCCATTTGGTCTTCCCTCGTCAGGGAGAACGCGCATTGGCTGCTAGGCAGCAGTGGCCGGGTCGGCGCCGCTGCCTTTCCCCTCCGTTGGCGGAACGTCCCCGGCTGGAGTCGCGCCCTCCGCCATTCGGGCATTCGGTGGGATATGCCCCTCCAGTGATGGCGAGCGGCTTGGGACACCGCGCAGACGAATGGTTTGATTGTTGGCCTCGTCGTGAACGAAGGCAGCCTGGAAGCGGCGATCGGTCGCCGCCCAGGCATCACTAAGAGATTGACGCCTGCCCCGCTAAAGGAACCCCCCGATCAAGACGGTTTTGTTGCCAACGGCCTCGGTCACGGTCTGGGGACCCTTGGGTGACTCGATTGTGGTCTGTGCCATTTTGGAGACGGGAGTCCGGGGTTGCCTTTGTCTTATTGGTTAGCGGGACAGGTTGGCCTGAAGGTGAACGACCTTTCAGGCAAGATTTGGGGAATTGGCGAAGCGGCTGACACCACTGTTGAGTAATCATCAAATAATTTTTGTAAACTAGGACAGTTCTTATCTTCTAAATTATATACATTATCATGTTTTACAATGTTTCTTAGCCATAACACTTTTTCACATCCTTTAACATAAATGTTTTTATCTTTCAGATGAGGTTTAATATAATGCGGCAATTTTAAGTATGGTATAAAACCCTCTTCCCAGAAAAATTGTCTGTTTCTCTCTATCCAATTTACTTGGAATTTTTCTTTTTTTGTAAGTTTGTAAAATGGGAATGGTGGTTTGATTAATAACACAATAATTTGATTTCTGAGTGCTATTGCTATTTCTTTAACGATAAACTCATTACTTTCGGTCTTAAACCCTTGCACATCGACTATGGCGTTCATAACAATTTCCTTACAATACTGCTTAAGGGTTTATATTCAATCAGACGATCGTTAATGATTAGACAATAGGCAGATGTATTTTCTGGTATATCTTCAGAACTTTCTATTTCCAGTCTCACATCTACAGCCCCAGTTTTCAAGGCTTCGTTCTGTCTTGAGCAATCAATTACAAATAAAGGCGCCTTTTCTTTAAATTCTTGCAAATCAAGCATCGGCTCACACCGGGTGTTATAATAAGACTGACGGAATTGGGTGAACATTTCATATAATATACAATATTTGTCTTCAGAAAATTTTGCACTAACCGATTCGTATGGATAATATTGAGAATTTAAAAAAAGAGTAACATTAGTTATTTTACCATGGTCAAATATTGAACAGTCTTTAGTCTTCATATTTTTTCTATTTGTCTGCAAACCAAAGACCACATACCTTGGTTTTTCGAGCTGTGACGCAGTCTTCACAACCCAGGAATGTTTTGTAGTTCTAGGCAATAAAGGGTATTCATACAAGTCCCAATTTCTAAAAGCTATTTGAATCGGGCGATCCTTTTCTAAATATTTAAGCAAACTTAATCTTTCCCGGTCTGAAACTTTTATATGAGGCACACGCCATTGCACTCTCTCTATAATTACTTGAATGGAGTCATTATTATCATCAAGTTTAACACTGTTGAAATTCGAACTGCTTCTATTGAGTATAAGTTCATGTTTACAGTTAATCATGATTTTATTATAATCTTCCGCAAATCCTAAAACTTTATTCAGCGGTATAAGGGCACTAAAAATACCATCGTGATCTTTAACTCCTTTCAAATTCCAACCCCAAATAGCAGCAGCCTTACTTTCCCCCTCGCTCATAGACAGATATGATTTTAGAGTGGTAGTAATACCTGCATTTTTTATGCGGTCTATCTCAACACCGTTAATTTCATATCGAATGTCTTGAAATAGGAATGATATATGATTATTAGTAAAATTAACAATCTTTCGTGTTAGTTTTCCTGCTGCATCTTTCGAAGCCACGGTGGCTCGGCCTTCAATGTAAATGTAGCTGGCTGAAGGTAATACGTACAAATCTTGCTGATGTATGGGTATACGTATTTCATCATTTTCATTAAAGCTGTTGCTATATGGATTATAAGTATGAATTTCATAACTCACTATGGAGTTATCGAATTGTGGTAAATCATTCACCTGAAGAATACTCATAATTTAAATCCCAAAGCTCGAAGAAATAATTTGTTATCTTTCGTTAATTTTTTTATACTTCGTATATGTCTTCGTCTTCTGACGGTACGAGAACGAGTAAAGCTATTAACTTTGCCAGATGATTTTATATTATGAACTATCATTATTTTTATTTTTAAATCTCTCTAATAAATCTGACATTCGTCTCTTGTAACAGATAATGTTAAAGTGTTCTCATATGAGTACGACACGTAACATTTAAACCTTTTTTAAGTTTTGATAAAACCATGCTTTTTCCAAAACTCGTTAAGAAATTTAATGCATAAATGCCCACAATTGAATAAGTTATTATTTTGCAAATTATTGTAATTATAATTGATATTGTCTGAACCTATATAGCGAACAAATTCTATTGGCGGTTTCAAGTTACCGTAACTATCAAAGTATTCAATATATTCATTTAAAATTACATAGGCTACCCAATGTGTACCAGAATTTTTAGAATTATCTAAATTTATGATTCCACACTCTTTTAAAAACGGGGAATTCGGTAAGGTATCCCTCATATACACTCCCCGAAAATATGGAACGTCTCTAGTAAAATAAACTATATCTATATTAGTAAGAGCACGATTAGGTAGCCTATGATTTAGTTTTTTCTCTTTAAATTTGTGTATATTCCAAGTCCATCTTTGTACCGGTTTAGCAGCAATCCATTTCCAATAGATACACCGCCTGCATTCTTATTATGACTTTTCATTTCTTCTAAACGCTTTTTTGCAACTCTATATTCATTTATAGTTTTGACGATTCCAGCAATTCCACTTGCAATACTGCCAGCAGCAGACAAACCAGCAAATATAGGTATTAAGGGCAGAACACCGCCAGATTTAGGAATTGGTATGATGCGTGGAACCCTGGCAGATGCATCCCGATTCAACTCTCTAGCAGCAGCATAGGCCAATTCTATTAGTTTTTTCCTACACTTTGGTTTAATTTTTTTAATGCACTTTTTGGTATGGATTACTAAACTTTTAAAGTTTTTTTTGAGTCCAGCTCCAGAACTTACTTTCGTTAGCATTATATTATTAACTAAATTGGCGGCAAGTTGTTCTCCTGTGCTTGTATCGGAAGATAAAGCACGCTTTTTTGCCATTTTTAATAAAATTATATCTGCTTTGTGACGATCTTTCAAACTCTTGGAATTATGATATGCTATATCGTGATGTTTACAATATTCGTCTAATTTGTTTACACCCCTATCACCTCGAGCCAATCTTTCACGTAATCTAGTTCCGGGGCCGCAATAATTATATCCCGGTAAATGGAGCTCAAATGGTAAATTATTAATTAAATTATTGACAAGTCCTTCTCCTTTCATGTATACAAACAGAATGGAGCCATTATTATAGAGCATGGTGTTATATTTATAAACCACTCATAAAACATTTGTATCGCCAATCCAACTATTTTCAGAGGAGGATAACCCCAACCATTTCACGAAAACTTTTCTGCCTTTTCGTTTCAAAACTTTTTCAACAAGGTAAATGTTAGGATGTTTAGTTTTTTGTAATTCTTGATCATAAAATGCTCCTAAAATTGGTTGCTCTTTAACATCTTGTAATAAATATGTAACAGGATTTGTGTTTTGAACTTTACTGATCTTAAATATCTCTGTAGACCAATTTGGAGTGTAACCTTTTTCAAAACAACCTTTATGTTTACTTATTCGTACAAAATCGCCTGTTTTAAACTTACAACATATTTTTTTCATTCCATTTTGATTGAAATATCTCCGTAGTAATTTAATTTTATTGCTATGATTCACTTGAACGGGGGGTAAACCAATTGTTCTGTGTTTGGTATGATTATATCTATTAATGATATTTGCAAGTGTCCCGTCCGTCCATTTATAATTCCCTTTGATACTAAATTCCTTGAAAAGCTTACTTTTGATCGTCCTTATTAACCGTTCTACAATTGAAGCCTTTTTCGTTGAATACGTGCAGTAGTGGTTGATAGAATAATTTAATAATATTTTTTTTAAACTTTTATTGTAAAATTCTTTTCCTAGATCTGTTTGCAAGTTTCTAGGGATACGTTTTTCTCTACTCAATAAAGTATTGAAAGCCTCAGATACAGTTTGTTTATTTTTTTGTTTAAGTGGAATAGCCCAAGCATACTTAGAGAATCCATCAATGATGAGTAAAATATATTTGCAGTTGTTGTTAAATTGGGAGAAACTTTGCAAATCCATTAAATCTGCTTGCCAAAGATCATCGATATCTTTTAATATTACATGTCTTCGTGGGAAATTTATTCTTGCACTTCTATGAATTTCGTTTATAATTTCTCTTTTCACTTTGCTCATTCTTTCGACTATCACTTCTGAATTACAAAATTAGACTAAGTAAAAGTTTATATGATAAACCCTTTTATTCTTCTATTACACCCGCTTCCTTTAGCTCTTCAATAATTGATAAAATTTCGTTATCGAGATTAGTATTACCTGCCGTTTTTGAAGCAATCAAAAGTTTAAGCCTGTCCACTAATTCATTAGGATCATCCCAATAAACAAGTTCAGTATTTTTTTTATATTTTTTAAGATATGGTAGACCAGCACCTCTTTTTTGCCTAGATTTTACATCTGTAGGTTCTTGTAAGCATTCTGAAAATAACGGTTTGATCACCTGAGAATATTTTAAACCTTTATCACCTTTAATCTGACCTGCAGGGTTAAAGTCTCTTTTATGAGCATTAGTTGTGAGGAGTATTTCTTTGTACACCAATTTATCTTTTAAATTGACCAAACTTAAATCAGGTTTTTTGCGAAGCAATAGTTCTTTTAGACCAGGTGTTATTTTATACTGTTTATTAGCTATACGAATGTTATACACTTTACCAGAGTTCTCATGAGTGGTAGATAAATTAACTATTGTATTTCCGATCATATGTTTGTTATTTTCACTACGTATACCAAATGGTATATTCATATCTTCGTATATTTCAATGATATCTTCTTTTTTCAACGACGCGTTATTATCTTTTTCTGATTCATTATCTCCTTCATCTTCCGAATAAAATTTTTCTACTGAGCTTGACTCATTAGATGATTCATGTTTGTACATATCATGATATTTATCACATAAAAATATTTTTGAACTTATATCAGTGTGTTTAATTTGGTCATCATAAGTATCTTCATTTTTAATTGTAGAAACTTGCTTGTTATCTACGATAGCATTAAGAGGGTCTGCAAGAGGCTTAAAAAAATACTTCAAATGAGTGTCGGTGTTAAACTCATAATCTTTCATTTGTTTCACTTTTTTCTTTATAGCGTTCGCAGACTTTATTAATTGATCTGTAATTTTGTGGTCCATTATACGACTTATACTGTGAAGCATTTATGCTCAAATGATATATGTTTTTCTGCACTCATAATTTATATAACTATTAATCACAATAAATAAAGTTGTCAAATGAGTGTCTATATCTGCCTTTGTTTAAGTCACAATCCTTATTAATTGTCAAAAAATCATAAGGATGTATCCAGATTTTAGAACACAGATCTTTGAACTTCGACCACTCTATGTCAGAACTAACATGTTCATTGTATATATGTTTCATGTTAACTTCATCTTGCTTGAAAATCATCAAAAAGTTAACATTGTCACGTAATAACTGCTTTGGTATTTTTGAATACGTTTGAGATAAATAAAAACAATCTATACCTCTGTGTCTGCCCATTGTAAAATAATTTCGTATATTAATTTGCTTTTCACAAACCACATCATCAAAAATAATAACAGAATTTGGTAATGCATCGTTAGGATGAATAACTTCGTCATCAGAATTAAATTTAAAAAGTCTTACTTCTGGCACTCTTTCTAAAATTTGTTTTAGAAAAATATATTTTGGCTGAAAGCTAGTCTTGGAATACAGGTAAACATTTTTAAACTTTAAACCATTTTCATGGATTAACAGACTAATCATGACGTTCGTTTTCCCACAATTTGAAGGGCCACATATTATACATCTTATATTATTCGGAAAAAGAACACTATGCTTTGCATGTAACTTATTTTCCTCTACATCAATATTTTTAACTTCTAATGACACTGGTTGCTTGACCCACTTCATGTTTGTATCTGTCAGAAAAATTAATATATTCTAGTATATATAATGCTTATCAGTGATAAAGAACGGTAAGTAATTATAACCCCAATAATCAGATCATAGTTCTTTTAGGTTTCGTCAAATAAGTTGACAAATAAATAAAATGGTAGTATATACGTATATAATATCTATACAGGTAATGTTGATCAAGAGTTACTAATAAAACAGCAAATTATAGAGTACAAGTAAATATGTATGTATTAAATAACAACATAATAATTTATTCTATTTATAATTATAATTATTGACAATTCTCATATTTAAATTTATCATATAATAAGTTTACAATTAATGTATAAAAATACTCGATTAACATATGTAATCACAATGACCCCAAGGTACAGTGTCTATTTGATTTCCCAGAACATGCCTTTTATCGTCTATCCTGTTTAAAACTACTTTATTTACTTCTTGCGAGAACAGCACATGCTTCATTGATTTTATCATATTCATCTTACGCTTTAATGTTAAATTTTTAAATAAAACATCTTTATAATTTGATGATTTTAAACGTCTTGTTACAGGCTTTGATATGCCTTTAGCCTTGTTTATTTGTGTATTTAATGATTTAATGCAATATAGCTTTGCTCTTAAGCCTGTAAATTCAGTAATTGGGTCACCTCCTAACTCATCTTTAAATAAACCAGGAATTTTTTCGTTCACCTTAGGAATAAAGTAATGATTATTAGTTCCAAAATTACTTGTATCAAATTCTGATATATTATCATACATGTCTTTATAAAAGTCTTCGGTCTGTATTAAATACAACAAACTATCAGTATCAGTGTAGCATAATTTAGCTTTGTCACCATATTTATTCTTTATGAAATTATAATGATAATTATATAGATGACACTTAGAGAATTCTAGCACCGCAAATCCAATATATATCGGTCTGTCTAAAACAAGTTTCATGGGACTCAATTGTACGGCTATAAAGTTTTCATTAAAGATAGAAACACTTTTTAAATTAGGTTTTGTAATTAATTTCTGTGCACCTACTATTTTATTCGTTGTATTCAAATCATCACTCCATTTAGTGACTAATTTAACCTCCACTTGCTTACGTTTATTTTCAATAGTTTTGCCAAATATTGAGTTATTTAAAAGCTTAAAAAAATCTCTTTCGAATGATGTTGAAGCTGCTTGTCGTAAGCTAGTATTTAAGTCTATATACTTTTTCAAAAAATATTCTTGTTTAAAATAAAGGATTCTATGAATTTTTTTTAAAACTAGACCATTTTTAAGACATGATTTTAAATGAACATAGTGAATAACGTAGTTATATTTATCATACAAATTTGCAATTAATTTTGGTGTTTTCCCTCCAATAGGTATGAATTTCTCGGGAGCAAAAGGCAAGTCGCTATGTAAATTATGTAAATGATCTGGATACGCTAAATCTACTTCTAAAATGTAACCGTACTCGCCATTATCCGGAACATCAAACAAATTAAAATTTTTGATATCATTATTTTTCATAAATTTAAACTCTGATATTGGTAATTTTTTAGTCATAGCATATCCATAAAGATTATTACAGTCTAAATATATCAAATATGTTGATGGTTTAGAACTATCGAAATAAGGTAAATAAATGTTATTGGCTTCAGCATATCGATGAGAGCACTGCGCTAATCCTCCACGTATTCCTTTTTCCAGCATTTTATAAATGTCTAAATCATTAATCAATTCCAACTGAACACCTGTGTAAAGGAGCATAGCATCCCAACTTAATCCAGGTGAAGTCACATAATACGCTGGATCGAGTTTGTAGTGCTGCAGACAAATATTTCTAAAATTTTCAAATATGTCACATAATAATAGTACGTCACACTTTAAATACAAGTCAGTATATTCACCAAGAGAACTAATTTCAAAACATTTCCACACAGTTTGGGCACGTTGATATTCAGTATCTGTTATATGTTTCATCTGTAAAGTGTTATAAAAATGATTCTTTGCTGGAAGTTGTGTTTCATCATATGTTTGCCATGAACAAATGTACTCATACGGATATACGCCTTTGCTTCGCAGTAAATTTAATTGGCTTTTATCTGGGAAATGTGATGATAAATGAATAAAATCGTTCTCCGTTAAACTTTTACTCAAATTGTCAATACTTGAACTAAGAAATTGAAATGAATCTATAAATTTAATCTGTATAGGTTTACATCCTGTACCGGTTTTGATTATTTTAGTTATGCTTATATATTTTTCTTTCGTTTTTGGTATAATTTTTATCTCGCCATCATATTTCGATAATTCTGTTATAAATATATGAGAATCATAACCAGATAAGTTATGAAAGATAACAGGTATAAATGAACACACTCTATAAATTAAATTGCAATGTGAATGCGCCGCGCCTCTATACTCGGATGTAATATGATCATGATCACAAACTTTATCATCAAATAATAAATGATTACAGATATGGCATGAAGTTGCTTTGTTATAATTATCAGTTTGCTCTCTCGTCATAGATCTCATGGGTTTCTTAGTCATTAAAATTTTGTGAATTAACTTAGCTTCTTTAATTAATCTCTCAACAAACACTTTTACACAGTCAGGTCCTCTATATGTCACGAATTTGTTCAAGCTCCTATCATGTGAGCAACATACATAATATGCAAAACAAGACGGTTGATGTAGTTTATTTTTTATCGTACTTTTATCATTATTGTTTTCTTTATAATTTAATAGTATACTTTCAAAGTCAGCATAAATCACAAAGTTAATTTTTTGCTTTCGCTCATAATTTTTGAATTGTAATGTATTGTTTTTATCAGGCAGTATGGTTAAAATTTTGGAACAACTATGAGAATGATACTTTTTTTCAGTAGTAAAAAATTGCAAACATGTTTCACATAAATGTATTTGACCTTTGTGACATGTAACTTGTCGTCGCACTAAACGCAAAAGGTTTTTTATCAAGCAATAATGACCTTTGTTTTGTTTTTCAAAATACAGTAAGTTAATATGTTTATCTTTCTTACAATTCGTTACATAAAGAGGGCCAGTTACAGTACAACGTTCATCTAATCCATAAATATTAATACTCAACTCACAATTATTCTTTTCAAACAATTTGATATCTTTAGGTAAAGGTGGAAATGAAATTCCTTGTATATTAAATATTGAACTTAAGTGTGGATAGGAGTTTGTTCTACAGACATTACTTTTTGCTGGAAATAATGCTGCAGCAATACTCCATAAAAAACAGTATTCATCATTATTGTGTATATTCAAACAACTCTTTGTGTTTTTAATAACTTTTGGTAGCTCTAAATAAGTACCACCTCGCATGGGGGAATATTTATTAATATTTATTTCTAAATGACTTATACAGACAAATGACCATCCAGATTCACAATGCTCAAATTCAGTAAGTTTTCTTTTAAATATTTCTATTTTATTTGAGAATAAATCATTAAAGTCAGTACTGCTGTATACAGTTTCATATTTCGTATTAAATGACTTGAGCTGCTGCTCATTTAATTGTGGTAGTAAAAAGTAAGCAAACAGTTCAAAGTTAACTTTAATGCACGTATGTTCCAGTAATGATAACTCAATGATTTTCAAAACATCTTTTCGCTTATCACCCAAGAACGCCTCCAGTATGAGGTACTCGTCTTCTATTGATGGGTTTAAGCGGTAAGTCATAATTCTATTTTTAAATGCTGTAGCTACAATATCAACATTTTCAAACTCTGACTTTATTAAGGAATTCGATTTATGAATATTCGTTCTCTTATGATATCTGTATTTATGTTCTGGGATCTTAATTCTGCATTTATCACAATGAATATACTTTGATAAAGAATTTGGCTCATAAACATTCGTATCGTATTCATTTTCTGGGATATCAATCTGGTATTTATAATTATTATTATCAGAATTTGCTGATGCCCCATCACTGGGGTGTGTAACTGGAAAAAGAACAATATTTTTATTGTATAGTTTAATTATTCGAATTAAATGCGGTTACAAAATAATATCTTAAAATAAACTCATTCTCTAAGTGTATAATGATCATAATTATATGGTATAGCATAGATCTCATAATGTAAACGATTTTTAAGACTATTGATAAGAGCTTATAAAAGTAGGAGCACATTTTTTAAACTCCTTCCTAGCGCTTGTTATATAAGCATTTAGGTGATGCCAGGACTCTGAATCCTCATCGCATTTGTTTTTAATGGTGATTACTGAGTGCCGCCACCTATTTACTGGTTGGACCCGCTCTATTTCATCGCATTTGTATACTTTGAGTTCTATATAGAACTCACCTCTTTTTTGCTCGTTAATTTGTCGTGAAAATCCGTTCGCTAGTCTCCTCGTGATGTATGAGTATATCGGGGGAGTATTTTTGTCCGCAACAACATCAATTTTATCATCGTCACTGTCGCTCCCAAACAACTCGCGAGCCGTTGACTTGGTGACAGGAGTGATTGGGTGAATGGTTGGCTTAGTTTTCTTACCCGTAGATGGGTGGGAGCTGCTCGCCGACGAATGCTTGCGCTTTTTGTTCTCCTTTGGCTTGGTTTTCACAGGTGCATGCTCCCCGTCTGCCGATTCGTCCTCCGAAGGGAAAATATGGTCAGCCGTGTTCTTGGACCTGTAATAAATAAAAACAATGAATTAGTACATTAACAATTAAATTGGTTTTAATTATGTAGACAACACTAAGTGCATGAATTTATTACTTGAATGAATGAATATTAAAAATTATGAATCACTGAACACCTTTAATATTTATAGATGATAGACTCGCTAACTTAACTGAATTATTGAAGAGGTTAATACATGAATGATCGAATAGTGACAGGTGGATAACAAATTTACTACATTTCTTATCCACTCTAATTATTCTTTCTTGTTACTAATAAGAAACTTTAACAGATAACACGAAGTATATTGAAAGGTGAGTAGATACTTACATTTTAGAAGATTGACGTTCTTTGGTAGTGTAAAAACTGTAAGATGTCACTCCTCCTAGCTGAAGTGTTGATGTGATCCAGCTTCTGCAGGATGCACTCTTAAATAGTGGTAAATCTACGTCACGATATCCCATATATGGAATAGGGACACGCGTTACTAAAATGCTTTATCAGCCCTAACACCAAATATGTAATCGTTTACGTTGTAGAAAAATATCTTGCTAAAATATAAACATCAAGATAATGCAATTTGAACTAATCTTCATCATATAAGAAACCTACCTACCTATGTAAATTCGCTAAGTTGGTGGGTGGTCCGGTTCATATGTCTATAAGGCCCCTTCTTAACTAGACGGCTTTCCGCTTGGTCTAGGCACGGTTTAAAACCGTGTCTACGTCCGGTTGTTAGTTAGGTATGAGATACTATAGAGGTTTGTTAACGACACCGGTTCGTGAAGAACCCGGCACGGCGCCGGCCCGGTTAGAAATTTTCTCGTTAACAGGGGCCTTAGGTTGCGCTCTGGGTGATGCCACTTTCTGTGTGTTGACTTTTAAGTCACCAGTTCATAGATAGCGATGCAGTGTGGTAGCGTTGCGGTGACGTTTGTATTGTTCAAATCTGTATTAGCGCGGTCATACATGATGTGGACACAGAATAATAATAGCGTTTTTAGGCGGATTTCTATGAAGTTAAACTAGTGTATCGTATCTATCCAGGCACTCCCTAACATTTAAACGTCACAGCGACGCTATCGCACCGCACCGCTGTCTATTTACCAGTGGCTTTATATTATGGAATGCATTCAATTGTAATCTGAAACTGTAGAGCATCGTATTGTCTCGAATATATAAAGTACACTTACATGTGTGTACTAATTTTTTCACAGCAATTTTGAACTTTATAGTCATTCAAAATTATTTATTAGAATCCTATAAAAAGGATAAATTATCTTGAAAATTCAAATATTATTTAGTTTCCTACCATCAAGCGCCAGTAATCAACGAGTAATAACTATGTCGGTGAGTATTAATTTAATTATTTTATTTTATATTTAATTTTATTGCAAAGTTTAACTTGATTTAATGACAGAGCCAAGCATTAGATTATTGACTTGAATAGTGGAATGCTTGCAATAAATAATTATAATGTATTTTACGCTCAATTCCATCACTCCTCCATCACACGAATTTAAAATATTATGTAGACCTTTTATGAGATATAGGGTAGCTTTTTTATTTTTTAAACTAAGTTATTATTAAAGTTTTAGTTTTAACAAACCACGAGAATAGTTACGTTGGTAGAGTGGTTGATAAGTGGTGCTATTTGTCAAAGGGCTTGGGTTCCGTTTTCTAGCCAAGTTAGAAGCCAGCAATTAGGTACACACGGCTACATATCAAGCTATACATTTTCCGTACAGTGAGAGGTCTGCTTATACTATATGCAGCCGTGTGTGGAAATATATTATTTGATAATAGGTACTATTGTTTGAACGCTTTGTTAAACTTTATTCATGAAGTGCAAAGAAAATAAAAAATAATGTATTCTGTTTCAGATACCGAGTTGGGTTTATTCACCGACTTCACCTCAGTTAATGATAGAACATGATGTGATTGATAAAGTCGTAAATTATTTGGATGAGGAAGAACAACAACGAAACCCATTTGCTTCAAATACAAATACAAATAATAATAAGGAGTTGATAAGTTTTTACAAAACGGTTTCGACCGGTGGCACAAAAGTTATACGGATCGAAATTTACGATGCAAACCAATTCGAAAGTAATTCTATGTGCCAGTGCAGTGCCGAAATATGTGTTCAGCATATTGTGAAGAGCATTGACACTGATAACATCTACCTACGTGTCAAAGACATGCTACCGTATTTAAACAATACTTTTTATCAATCCTTGTAAAAGAAAAAACGGATCACCTAGAAGCACCTGGATCCTTAATTCCTACTTATTTTGTTTAATTAATTGTAATTATTTTATTTCTTTTATTTGTAATTATATGAAGTAATAAATACTTGTTTATTCATTGCAATAACGTAGTTTCATTACAGAAGCTGTAAAACTAAATCACCTGTAAGACTCTAAGTATATTTTCATTACTTTAACGTAATTCACCAAATAATATTCATTTGAAAAAATCTGCTAGTCATTAAAGCAAACATTGTGGTATAAATATCACGTAGCAACAATGCTCGTCCATTTGTGAGATCACAGCTGCATTGAGCAGATCAAGTATCTAATTTTTGCTAAGTAATAAAGTAATATCAGATACTCGAAACCAAACACACATGTAAAAGACCGAGTTTAATGAATATAAAAATAATCAATTAGAAAGTATGAAATAATATTTGAATGTTGATGTAATGAATGATAGAAATTGTGATTGACTGATTGTCTAGTTCACAAAATATTGATCGATTGACTGATTGTTTACTTGACACAAGTGTAATTGGGGTTCCTGGATCTCTGATCCAGGAACCCCAATTATACACTACTATATTTCTATAAAAAGGACACCAATTTTTACAACTATGTCCCAAATCTTTGTTGATTGATAACAAAATAAAATATCAAAGAGCAAATACAACTTAAACTTCAAACTTTATTATCTCAAAAGTAACATTTTGTGGGTTGGATCCTTTTTGTGTATCTACGTCCTATTTATAATAATAATAGTTATAGTCTTCCTGACCAATTTCAGCCAATCTAATCCATGCTTAGTCATCTACGCACGAGATATTATAGTGCACAAGTATGTGCGCAGATACAGGTGTAGAAGTCGGGACGGAAGTCCGACACGACCGGAGGGTGATCAGGTGCAGAACCAACGGCTAACGTGCTCTCCGAGACACGGAGTCATTACACCGCCAACTTCCAAACTTCAGGGTACTACTACAGAGAAATTACTATTAAAAGAACTTGAGACCTTTTGCTAATACGTACTTGTGACCTCTGGACCACCGAGGCAGTTATTATACATATATGTACAACGTGTGATTTAAGGGGTATATACATACCAAGTGCACGGCTTCTTTGGATGATAACAAACGATATGGCAAGGGTTTTGTAATCCTATGTCTACATGTGTGGAGCTTATTAGAAATTTCAATACATTGATACCGCAGAGACCGAATTTTTCAAATTAAGAAGAACGAAAACAATTATCGTGTTATTGGCAAGTGACGTGGAAAGTTATTGACCCTCGTAGTGCTGTGACACGTTTGTTATGATTGGTGTTCAAGAAATATATGAGACCAATAATTTGGTATCAATTCTTTGAGTCAGTTATTTTGTGCTGAAACTGTGCATAGAGACTCCATTCCAGATGTTGTCTTCAGCCCTTTTGGATAGATATGGGGTTTCCGTTAAGGGGTGGGTGTTATAGTTAAATTTGTTTATCCACAATTATCCTATACTAACCCCAATTTAAAATTGTTTCTTTCATTACGGATATAAACGAGGCGGTAATCAAATATTTTCACTAAGCAAGCTTCATACAATTAATATTTAAATCAGTCAGATTTATTGATGATTATTAAAATTAAGTTATTAGTGATGCGAGCAGTAAACTTATAAATAATTTATTGGTAAATTTTAACAGTTTGGGATAGTGGCTGAATGGGTAATTGAAAGTTATTAATATTGCGTCAATCAGCCGATTACCACACTAGTGGCTTTGTATAATGTATTTTTAAACTTGTGGTCGTATTGACTAGTGGTTGGGTGTGGGTAGTTGTGCATTAGTGGTCCATGTTTGTGGTAGGTGACTTGACAGTTAAAGCTATAAGGACATACAGGTCTATACGAATATAAGTATTGTGAGTCAGTGTCTGATCTCTCCACATTTACATGATTTGAAAATACGTAACAGCCATGAATTAGTTGCATAGACATTCCCCGCTCTAAAAGAGTATCATAACTCCTGTTCTTTTGAAACGTTACTAAAAGTAAACAAGCCTTTACTTTCTGGGAATTTACAATAATTTTAATATATTATAATTATGAAATATTATTTTTCACATGACCAATTACCTATAAGTTCCTTTATATATATGCGGATACGGGGAAAACCAAAACATATTTATAGAATACCATACGGAAATAGCATTAAAAGTATTGTATGTACCGAAATTCTAAATCTATTCCTTTTTTTCCGGGTGGGAAAGTCATCGAATGTCTTCTCCCGCTCCACTTGCACTTATTATCATTATTTATTTTCTAATATGTCGGCATCTAGCTGTCTCTATCTCTTCTCAGTTTGTCTTTCGACAAAAGACTCATCCGAAGCTTTCCATTTGACCCTAACCCATCAAATAACAAAATTCGCCTAATTTGTTTTTTCCTTTCTACTAACTAATTTAAGTGTACATTTAACCACTTCATGATAATACAACTTTGCAGTAACTACCGCCAATAAACGTTTTAAAACTTAATCATTAGTATACATTGAAACAGTGCGCTCTGCAGTTTAATAAGCCAACTTGCAGCATCCGATTGCCCCGGGCGAGCAAACAGGCAGTGTGATAACGCGGCATGCGTATTATGGCGCTGTAAATATAATACAATTTAAAAGGAATTAAGGCTGCCTGTAGACTAGAGACTGCCTTTAGATTTGTTATCGGTATGTGAGAACATGGCGTCATGGACAATAAACATACATTCATTTTTGATTTTTGATCCTAGCAAAGGTGAGACGGTACTTCACACCAGAACAATTGCTCAATCTTTATCAAGCCCAGGTTCGGTCGTGTATGGAGTACTGCTCTCATCTTTGGGATAGATCTGCCAAATACAAACTGGACGCACTTGAGTCTATCGAAAAACGGGCCAAGAGACTCATTAGCAACGATGCACTGGAGTCAAAGCTCCAGAGCCTTGAACATCGATGGCGAGTTGCAAGTCTATCGGTTTTCTATCGATTACATTTCGGGGAGTGTGCGATGGAATTACACACTCTAATTCCGCCAAGCCCATTCCATCATTAGACTACAAGACATACGGCAATGCGCCATTGTTACATGGTGGACATCTCAAATCCCAAAACGTTTTGGGAATACTTTCATTGTGCGTACGGCTAAGGAGTGGAATTCTCTGCCGGAGTCTGGGTTTCCCGATAGCTATAACCTGGAGGTTTTTAAGTCAAGAGTGAATAGGTTTCTTCTAGGTAAGCGTGCTCCATCTTCGACCACATCATCACTTACCATCAGGTGAGATGGTGGTCAAAAGCGAACCTATTCCGAATAAAAAATAAATAAATAAATCTTATAAAAATAATGTTACACGATAAAAATAATGTTATTATATATGTGTAACTTACACATGCGTAGGTCTTTTAAGCCAAGAATTCACTGAATTCACTTTACCGGAATAACTTTTATCATGATTTTAACTCTAGTAATATTCACAAGGAAATTTCATTACCATCTAAAAGTTCAAGGGATTCTAATTAAATCTAACGTCCAATCCAGTTCCCTCTTTTTTTTTTTTTTACGTGGTAAAATTATCAACCGCAATTGCGGCGGTAAGACCCCTCTTTGAGGAGTAGCTAGATCGGCGTCACGGCGTCCTGACCTACCGCATGACGCAGGTCCTCACCGGACACGGAAGTTTCGGGAGGTACCTGTGTCTAATAGGAAAGGAGGAAACGCCTGGATGTCACCACTGCGAGGGTCGCCCTGAGGACACCGTAGAGCACACGGTGCAAGACTGCCCCGCCTGGGCAGAGCACCGACGTGTCCTCACGGCGGCGATAGGCGGAGACCTCTCGCGACCGGCATTCGTCGAGGCCATGCTGCGGGGCGAGAGGGAGTGGGAAGCGGTCGCCTCCTTCTGCGAAGCAGTCATGCTTCCGAAGGAGGAGGCGGGCCGCGTGAGGGAGAGGATGGCGTCCTCCCTCCAGCCCAGCCGCAGTGGTAGACGCCCACGGCGTCGGACGTCGGCCGACGATCTCCGGCCACCGTAGGCGCGGGCATGCGGACAGCGAGTAAAGGGCAACTCGCTGTCCGACCACGGACCATGCCCGGGTCGACGGCGCGTCGTGTTCCACGCGCACCTCAAAGAGCGTCAGCAACTTGACGAGGCCCCCTCTGCAGAGGGCCGAAGCCTGCCGGGGTCGTGGGACTCATCCCGTTACCGTGGCCCCGGTACGTAAAGGGTTATTGAAGGAACACCGTGGATTTTAGTCAGTAAAAGTCTGACAGTCCCTCCCACCCTGCCTGGGGTGGGAGGACTTATTTGATAATCCAGTTCCCTAGATGAAAAAACTCGTATCCAGCAAAAGGAAAATGATAAGCTAGTAAACACCAAAATACATGAAATTGCTGCCTTACACCAACGGGAAAAAAGTGTTAAAGTGACGCCTTTACCAGTTTTATAGACATTATAAAGTCGTATAGGTATTATGACACGTTATATTAAGCCATCAGAGATTTAACCCAACAATTTACATAGCTGGTCGTAAAAAGCGCCGTAACGTACTACTCATTTTAATAAATCACTGTAATGAGTATACAAGTACTTGTAATTATTATAGCTTAAATAATAATTGCTTTTCTGCCTAATTTTGTGCAAACAAGGGAGGGTTAACAACGATGCTTATATATTTTAAAGAACTCGTTACAAATAGAAATTCACATGCATTTATCATTTAAAGGTAAAATAAGAAAGGCTAGCACGCATGGTAAAAGTAAACGATCTAACTTGTTTTTATTCATATCTATACTAATATTATAAAGCGGAAAAGTTTGTTTGTTTGTTTGTTTGCTTGAACGCGCTAATCTTCGAAAGTACTGGGTGGATTTGGATGAAATTTGGTATGGAAGTAGCTTGAAGCTTGAGGAAGGTTAAAGGCTACTTTTTACGCGATTGCAAAAAAGGAGAGTTATGTTTTTACCATGATAGAATCCACAGGAGCGAAGCCCCGCGTGAGTACCAGTATGATATATGGATCTAACATAGCAATTTTTTCTCAGCAGTTCTTTATGATAAGAAGACTGCCTTGTTGGCAGAGTGGTAGCAAGCGCGACTGCTGAGCACGAGGCCTTGGGTTCGATTCCCGGGTCAGGCAAGAAGTGATTTGGGTTTTTCTGTAAGGAATTTCTCAGTAGTAGCCCGGAGTATGGAAGTTGGCAGTGTAATACCCCCGTGCCTCGGAAAACACGTAAAGCTTTTGGTCTCGGCTGTCATTAAGACATCTTTGACAGTCGTTACGGTCAGTCAGAAGCCAGTAAATCTGACACTGGTCTAGCCAAGGGGTATCGTGTTACACAGCTACTGGGTTGTGGAGGGCAGATAGGAAGTCGCTCCAGGAAGTCGTTTGACTGGAAGCCGACCCCAACATATTTGGGAAAAGACTAAGAAGATGATGATATTATTGATAAGAACCAAAACGAAAAGTCCTACCCATATGTCATGTAATTAATTTCTTTTGCGATTTGATAACAGCTGATATTCTCGTAATATTACTTTGTCAAGATTCCACCAATTTGCTAAGGTTTCTATAGCACATGTGCGTCCGTGTGTCTTTTTTATCAAACCCTTATAGAAAGATTACCCCTTATCAAAACATTTGACAGGTATATGAAAAGACATATTATTATATGGGGTTTTGATATAAAATATAATGCGAGAAAAGTATATCTCATCCGTTTATGAAGTAGATTTGGGTTCTTTTCTTGTAAAAATACTGAGAAATCTTAATAATGATGAATTTATGACGAAAATTTAAATTCAACTTCGCAAGTGTCTTTCCCAAAATATGTAAAGTTTTCTTGAAATTTATTAAGATAAAAAAGCAACGCGCATACCTTTTGTTATTTATTTATTCGTGTATAAACACTAAGTATACCTTTACTTGAAGTATATTGATATATCATATACAGAACAGAACTTAATTTTTTTCCTAATTTTAAAAGAAATTTCCCAAGTAGACGTAACAAAGAATTATGTTGATAAACGTACATATCGATACCCCCAAGCAAGAGCTCGGTAATGTGCCATTATGGGCTTTATGTTGTTATGTCAAATTTGGCATCTATAGACTGGACTACACCATAGCAATGTTTTTCAGATTTTTTCTAATGATATTTACAAAGATATCATGAAACACATGATATTTTGTGGGTTTAGGTATTTTCTTTTTCTTAAATAATTAGGGTTTGAATAAAAGGAATTTCATATCAATGACACAGTTACATTTTGCAAAAAAAAAAACTTTCATTTCATAAAGCTTTAATCTTTGGGATGGATCTGCGAAATATAAACTGGACGCGCTTGAGTCTATCGAGAAGCGGGCCAAGAGACTTATTGGCAACGATGCACTGGTCTAGTCAAAGCTTCAGAGCCTTGAACACTGACGACGAGTTGCAAGTCTATCGGTTTTCTATCGGTTACATTTCGGGGAGTGTGCGATGGAATTACACAATCTAATTCCGCCGAGCCCGTTCCATCATCGGACTACGATACAAACGGCGAAGCGCCATCGTTACATAGTGGACATCCCACCCATATGCACAAAACCTTTTGGGAATACCTTCATTGTGTCTTGCAGTCTTTAAGTCCAGAGTGAATAGGTTACTTTTAGGTAAGCGTGCTCCATCTTCGATCACATCATCACTTACCATCAGGTGATATAGTGGCCAAACGCGAACCTATTTTCAATAAAAAAAATACATCAATGACTTCAATAGAAATCGTTGAAAACATATTTGAAAAAATCAGTAAGTCTTTTCTTATGTAAAATTTTCATTTTTCGATTACCGAGTTATTGCTTGGGAGCGTCGATATAATAATTCTATATCGTTCTATATCGTTATCAGTCTATATCGTTCGTAAAGGGATCGAGCCGTTATCCACCCCTTGGTCCCAGTGCGGCTTGGTGGATGTCATATGTCTTCGAATGTTTTGGTTCTAGGTCATGCTGGTTTTCTCGCGATATTTTCCTTTCCCGTTTTGTGAGCACTGGTGATGATATAAATTACGCAAAGGAGTGTGCCTGACTGGGTTCGAACTCACGACGACACTCGTAAGTCGGGCTCATAACTACTGGGCTACCACTGCTAACATTACACAACATACTCAGGTATATTAATTTTCAGGGTTCCGTACCCAAAAAACTACGCTGTCCATCCGTCTGTCTGTCCGTCAGTCACCAGGCTGTATCTCATGAACCGTGATAGTTAAACAGTTGAAATTTTCACAGATGATGTATTTCTGTTGCTGCTATAACAACAAATACTAAAAACAGAATAAAATAAATATTTAAGGGGGTCCCCTACAACAAACCTAATTTTTTTTTCTCGATATTGATAACGGCAACAGGTAGACGCTTGTTATATATTCAGTATAAAAATAAAAACATAATACAAATATTTAAGGGGGGCTCTCATACAACAGACATAATTTTTTACTGTTTTTATAGATAATGGTACGGAACCATTCGTGCACGAGTCCGACTCGTACTTGGCCGGTTTTTTTAACCATATTTCATTCCATCCACATATTTAACAACCCCACTTCACCCGTCTACGAGGATTTTGAAATTATTCATAGACTTATAGCACTCACAAATAATGCTCCTTACTACCAGAGAAATAAATTTAGAACTGTAGGTATCAGTCCTTCCGGAGATTACTTCCTACAAACAAACATACTAACTAATTTTACCTCTTTATAATATTATAAATATGAAAAGAAAATTCTTTATAGAGAATTGTAATGGAATCATATTAATAATGACACATTACATCTATCAAAAGAGCAAAAGATGTACGTAGATACGATAGCATAACACCAGAATTTCTAATGAGACCGTTGAATAAATTAACATATTGATTAGGGTCTGGATGAGAGGGTTTGCGAGGCTCAATTAGCGGGACAAGTTCTACCTGCGACCTCCGGAAACAAACTTTAATGAGTTGACATGGAAGATTGATATTATACTTTCTTTTATTAAGAGAACTAGTAATGTGAGTAAAATTCACATTACTAAAAATCTTGTTAACCCCACCAATTAAGTTAAAAATATGCTTGTGTTTGCAGAGGGTTCACTGCAATACTGTATAATGGGTGGCGTTCGAACCCGCGTACTCTCGTTCTCAAATCCGACATCTTGACCATTAGGTTATTGACGCTTATTTACGAGTACTAACTATACGTATAAGTGTTATTTAATAACCAATTTGCTAAATAAAGATCATTTAACATTTATATTTTATTAAATAAGAACAGCTACAAAATGCAAAATTACAAATAGAAAAACATAAACAACTCAAGTAATAATGTAGCCCACAACGCTGTTCACAGATTACCAGTAATGAATAAGATCTTATAGTCACTAGGTGGTGAGCTGTTCATGCATGACTGTTACATTATTATTCTAAAAAAAAAAAACAAAACAAAAAAAAAATAATTAAGGTAAATAAAAATAACAACAATAAACAACTAGGTAGTCTTATGTTTAAGTGCCTCATACAAAAGGTTACGAAACCTTTTCAAAGAACATGTAAAAATATCTATGTGTTCGAATGCTTCATTGTAGGTTGCTGCATTTCTAGTGTTGCCCAAACGAGAGTCTCGCAAGAGTCTTGCAATTAGCGATTATCCTATTGCTATTTATTAAACGGTAGTTGAGATCTCAGAACAATGTAACAGAGTCTGTTACATTGTTCTGAGATCTGTTACATTGTTCTGAGATCTCAACTACCGTTTAATAAATAGCAATAGGATAATCGCTAATTGCAAGACTCTTGCGAGACTCTCGTTTGGGCAACACTATGCATTTCGCCGAACTGGTTGGATCGGCAGGTACCTACTGCAAAGAGCTTTCCCGCAAGCACTCGCCGTCTATGGACAGCTCTGGGGACTGCATAGCACAATACATTATTATTGCCATTAACAATGTTAAACAATGTCATTGCCTCTAATTTTTTGCGTCTAGAGCTGAGCGTCAAAGGCCTATATTTACTCAGTAACTGGTTACACTGTAGATAAGTTTTGAAACACCTATAGTGCAGTACACGAAGAAACCATCGTTGTACGTTTTCTATCATGTCAGTGTACTTGCATAGTAAGTGTTCCAGATGGATACGGGATATTCGAGCTGGGAACGGACTAATGTTTTATACAGGCAGAGGTCCGCTTAGGTAGAGTTAGAGTACGAAGAGGTCTGCTTAAAGTCATGAGTGGATCTCATATGCCTTATTTACGATTTGTTCTATATGCAAATCCAAACAGAGTTTTGTGTCAATATATTTTAAGGCGACATTATATGGCAGCGACCTTGAGCGACTGGGGAGAAGCTTGCGTCACTCCCCGCGACCGCGCAATGCACCCCCGCAACGCAAGCTCGAAATTTCGTAAGGTAACCATACGTTTCAAATAGTAAAGACTGTACTGCCTGATTTATTATCACCATCCAAATTTTTTCTGGACTTTAATTGTCTGGTCATTGAAAACTACTATGTGTATTTAGACAAGTAAATCTATCTATCTATATATATAAAAATGACTATGTGGCTACGCTACTTAGACTCATTTGATACTCGTAAATAATTATGTTTTAATAACATTGAAATCGGAATATTGAAATAAGTATGAATTTACTTGTCAGCAATCATGTCCTCATTTTCGACATGCTGAGTTGAGTTTTTCCCTTTTGTATACAGCCAGAGCTGAATTTTTTTTTAATAGTTTATAGGCTTGCGTTTGACCATAATCTAACCTGATGTTAAGCGATGATGTGGTCGAAGATGAAGCACGCTTGCCTAGAAGTAATCTATTCACTCTTGACTTAAAGACTTCCAGGTTATAACTATCAGGAAACAGACTCCAGCAGGGAATTCTACTCCTTAGCCGTACCCATAATTAAAGTAATCTCAAAACGTTTCATGCGTATGGGTGGGATGTCCACCATGTAACGATGGCGCATCACCGTTTGTCTTGTAGTCCTATGATGGAACGGGCTTGGTGGAATAAGACTGCAATTCCATCGCACACTCCCCGAAATGTAACCGATAGAAAACTGATAGGCTTGCAACACGTCGCCGATGCTCTAGGCTCTGGACCTTTGTCTCGACCAGTTTCTCGTTGCCGATGAGCCTTTTGGCCCGTTTCTCTATAGACTCAAGTGCATTAAGCTGGTATTTGGCAGATCCGTCCCAGAGATGAGAGCAGCACTCCATACACGACCGAACTTGCGCTTGATAGAGGTTGAGCAGCTGTTCCGGTGTGAAGTACCGTCTCACTTTTGAAATGAAATGAAATTAAATATTTATTTTGTAAATTGGTTATAAATAACACTTTTACACGTCATGTTTTTTTGCGTGTTTAGTTTAGCTAGATGAGGCCGGTATTTCTTAACTGACTACTCTGAGAAGAAACACCGAAACAAAATCAGAGGTCAAAGTCTCTTTTAAAGTCCAGACAATTTGTATTTGTATATGAGAAGCATATAAGTTCATGTCCGTGGTATTTTTTTGAGGAAATAACCAAGCAAATTTGAGCGGGACCTGTCCAGTCAGTTTTTTTATTTTTATTTTGTTTTGTTTTTTTTTTCGTGTAGCTCAACTTAGAATTTAAGGAGCTCAACAATTTGACGAACAATACTTAAGTAAGGCCATTTGGGTAGGCCACAGAAGTACTCAAACTGCTTGATATCATTAAAGAAATTATAGTGAAAGTAAAAACTACGAAGATAGAATAACCTACATTGTCCTCACAAGTACAATAATGAAATAATTATATTTATATACAACGTGTAATTTAAAGGGTATATACATACCAAGTGCATGGCTTCTTTGGATGATAACAAACGATATGAAATTACGGTACGATATGAAATTAATTTAATTAATAATAAACTTGAATATTACGGTATCAGAGGCAAGTCATTGCAACTTTTAAGATCATACTTACAAAATAGGCGTATGTTTGTCGAAATAAAAAGCATCGATGAAAATAATCATGAGGTCATTTACACTTCTAAAATAAAAAGTATAAAACGTGGTGTCCCCCAAGGCTCAATTTTAGGACCAATATTATTCATTATTTTTATAAACGACTTGCTCAACTGTATGCTTTGCGTACAGCCAGACGTAAACCTTGTTGTTTTTGCAGATGATATAAACATAATAATTGGGGAGAATGACTTAAAAGAGTTGACGGGAATTGTAAATGAAAGCCTAAAATATCTATGCGATTGGTTTACGGCCAATAACCTTTTGCTAAACACAAGTAAGACAAACATTATGTTATTTAAGACTACAACTCGCCATAGTGACAATTTAGAGGTACAAATCAAAGGAGACAAGATTCAGTTAGTAGACAAAGTCAAATTTTTAGGCGTAAACATAGATGTATATCTAAATTGGAAACAGGAGCTAGCTGCTATTGACTCTTCAATTTCATCAGCATGCTATGCACTCAGGAGCCTCAGAGATATGTTGGATCTAAAACAACTAAAGACTATATACTACGCGCTGGTAGAATCCAGATTAAGATATAGCATAATGCTTTGGGGTAATAGTTATAGTTATAATTGTCAGAAAGCGTTTATTTTACAAAAACGTGCCATAAGAACTATAGTAAGGATTTCACAAAGAGACTCATGTAGAGAGTACTTTAAAGAATTAAACATTTTAACAGTACCGAGTTTATATATATTAGTAATCCTTAACCACTTTGCTAAGTATATTCATGAGTATGAATCACAAGAGGAACGTAGGGTATGAGAAAGCACAAGAAGGAAGAACTTTAAACACAAAATGTTACCAAATCTTAACATAGCTAAGCATTGTTCCAGATACCAAGCAGTGGAGTTATTTAATAGGTTACCTACTGATTTAAAATTATTAATTTATAGCTCTCACTCTTTTAAAACTACATTAAAAGCCTTCTTGTTGGAAAAATGTTTATACTCGGTATCGGAGTTTATATCAAATAATAAATAGACACTTATAATAATAGCAGCGATCATTGTTTTTAATTTTTATTGTACTTTTAATATTTTGACATTGAATTTCACATTATAATTACGATTGATTTGACATTATATTTATTTTTTGACATATTTTAAATTAGTTTAATACCTCTGTTTAACTTTACTTTACACATTAATTTTAATTACGCTTCTGAATTTTAGTTCCTGAATGTGTTAATTTTATTTAATTATTAATATGTACTGTTCAACACAATATAATTGTTAACTGAACTGAATAAATGAATGAATGAATGTATGGCAAGGGTTTAGTAATCCTAAGTCTACGTGTGTAGAACTTATTATAAATTACAATACACTGATACCAGAGACCGAATTTTTCAAATTAAGAAGAACGAAAAGAATTATCGTGTTATTGGCAAGTGACGTGGAAAGTTATTGACCCTCGTAGTGCTGTGACACGTTTTTTATGATTGGTATTCAAGAAATATATGAAACCAATAATTTGGTATCAATTCTTTGAGTCAGTTATTTTGTGCTGAAACTGTGCATAGAGACTCTATACCAGATGTTGTCTTCAGCCCTTTTGAATAGATATGGGGTTTCCGTTACACGTTGTACATAAAAAAAAACAATAAACAAAAACAAAATTAATAGGTATATACAATACTTTTTTTTTCTCTTTATTGATTATAAGGATATACAATACTTGAGAACGCAAATATTCTAATCAATCAAAAATAAATCATCAATCAAAATTTTAAAACTAAATAGAAAAGGCACACGTATATCACTGGAGCATCTCATTCCCAGGCCTTCTTGTCCTCAATATAATCTGTAACTGTGTAAAAAGCTTTCTGACATAGCTTACGTTTTATAAATAATTTGAATTTATTAATACTTAGTTCTTGAATATGGCTAGGAATTTTATTATAAAAACGTATACATTGGCATCTAAACGATCCACCAATCTTTTTTCCTTGTTTTAGGAATGACATATGTGTCTTTGTTCCATGTATTTACACTATGAATATCACTGTATTTTTTAAAAAGATTAATATTTTTGTGTGCATACAAGAGATTCTCATAAATATACTGAGATTAATATTCATAGTCAGAGTCATTCAGAGTCATAATATTAATCTCTTTAAATTTGTCTCTTAAGGAGTGCTTAGGACTTAATTTATAAATTGCACGAATGGCCCATTTTTGTAATACAAATATTGTATGAATGTTGGCGGCGTTTCCCCAAAGTATAATGCCGTATGAGATCACTCTGTGAAAGTAACTAAAGTAGACTAAACGTGCTGTTTCGATATCAGTTAATCCACGTATTTTTCTAACGGCATATGCTGCAGAACTTGGCTATTTTGACAATTTATATGGGGGCCCCACTGAAGCTTCGCACCCAAATTTATGCCCAAGAAAACTGTGGTATCTTCGGGTTTAAATATTTCGCCCTTTATTGATACACTTGTATTCACTTGTCTAACATGAGGTAACGTAAATTTTAGGCATTTGGTTTTTTTCTCATTAACAAGAAGATTATTAACATTAAACCAGCTAACTGCAGTTGCAAGGGCACTGTTTACTTCTTCAGTAACCTGCTGTTAACTTTGATTTTAAATAAAAGATTATTGATACACTTGTATTCACTTGTCTAACATGAAGTAACGTAAATTTTATGCATTTGGTATTTTTCTCATTAACAAGAAGATTATTAACATTAAACCAGCTAACTAAAGTTGCAAGGGCACTGTTTACTTCTTCAGTAACCTGCTGTTAACTTTGATTTTAAATAAAAGATAAGTATCGTCAGCGAATAACACTATGTCATGATTTTTGATCAGGTACGGTAAATCATTTATATAAATAAGAAACAAAAAGGGACCTAAAATTGAGCCTTGGGGACCCCCATCTTGACGTCACAGATCCCGGCGATCTTTTGCCTTTCAAGTCGACTCTCTGAATCCATTCACTCAAGTATGAGGTCTGAAGATTCAGAGAGGCGCCCCGGAATCCGTAGTGGTGCAGTTTCCTGATTAATGTCTCATGAAAAACACAGTCAAATACCTTTGAAAAATCGCAAAAAATGCCCAACACTTACCAACACTTATCTTCCCATGCATTATAAATGTGTCCTAAAAGTTCAACACCGGCCATCAGTTGTTGAACGTCCCTTTGTAAAACCAAATTGTTTATTATGTAGCAATTTGTGTTTATTAAAATATCTTTGCATCTGCATTAAAATAATTTTCTCAAAAATTTTACTAAAAGTGGGCAATACAGAAATAGGTCTATAATTTAGATGGTCAGATGTACTAACTGATTTAAATAGTGGGATTATTTTACTATATTTCATTAAATCAGGAATCTCACCGCAATCAATACAATTATTAAATATAACAGCTAATGTAGGAGCTATAATGTGTATAATGGACTTAGTAACATGAACAGAATTACCCCACAGATCTGCAGCCTTTTTAACATTCAAAGAATTAAAAGTTTTGATGATGTCATTAGAAGTAACATATTGGAATTTAAACTCTGAACTACAAACTGGAACACTTTTTTTAAGTAATGTGTCTGCAGCAATGGCAGATGATTTTAGCGACTTGATTGTCGATACGGGTATGTCAGTGAAAAAATTTTCAAATTCTGTGGCGACTTGTGAATCTAATGTTATTATATTATCATCAATAGTTAGGGTGTAATTACTAGGATTCCCAACTTTTTGGCAGCCAATTGAGCCTTAGCCTCGATAAACGGACCAAAATTAAGGGTAAAAACGTAACCTCAAGAAGTTCGATGCGATCTATATAATATAAAGCGAGTTATATAATATAAATTAAATTTAGGTAAGTATAGGCACGGGCGCGAAAGTAGGATTGACCATATGGGCGAAAGTTGGAATATTGGAGAGTTGTGCGTAAACAAAACATTAGATCTCCGCATTCAAGGTCATGGTACTTTCGTACCATAGCTAGCTATAAGTACCTACAACTATGTCAAAAACCGCACTCAAGTATTTTTTAAACTAATCTGGACTGTCCTTACTACGCTGTAGTATGGTTACATTATAGTTAAATACTCACCTCGTACTCACCACAAAAAAAACACTATTATTTCAATGAAATAAAAAATTACTAAACATTAGATCTCCGCTTTCAAGGTCATGCTACATAAGTACCTACCCTAGACCTATACCTACAACTCGTGTCAATATCAGCTCTCAAGTATTTTTTGATACTCTAATCCGGACTGTCCTTAGTATCTACGCTGTAGTATGGTGCTATTACATTGCAATATTTACCTCGTCTCTGCATTTTCGCGGCGAAAATCTAAGTTATTTGATATACTCCAAAAAAAAAACATAATTTGAATAAAATAAAAATAATTTTAAGTAAGTACCTACTAAATATTAGATCTCCGCATTCAAGGTCATACTACTTACGTATCAAGAGCTATACCTACAACTATTCCAATATCAGCAACACTCAAGTATTTTTTGAAACTCTAATCGAACTGTCCTTACTACGCTCCAATATGGTTACCTACTCGTAAATTACATTTCAATACTCACCCTGTCTCTACATTTTTGACTCAAGAATCTTTACTATTTGGTGTTCTCCTAAAAGGAAATAACATAATTATTTCAATAAAATAAAAGTTTGTTTACTACATTTAAATCACATTTATTTTATTCCAATATGCTAATTTAAACTATTGATAGAGATTATATAAATAATCTTCTTCTTATCGTGTGGGTAGTAATGTCTAATGACCCCATACACCCTAGTGTCAGAGTTTCTAGACTGCCTCAAGAGCCTCTGACGTGGTCTATTCTGACGACCGCCATTTGGCGACCGGGACTACCGGCTTATATGTGTCTTCCGAAGCACGGAACCATCTTTTTATCAGACAATCAGGTGATTCAGGCCTGCAATGTCCTAGCCAAAGTGGAAACAAATTTACAAAGTATGCGTCCCGCGGGAATCGAACCCACGACCACACACAAGTTAAACCCCTAAACCACTCGATCATGGCGGCAGTAAATTATATAAATAATTAAAATTCGTTACTTCATTAATCTATTTTTAACATTGTAAGGCGTTTCTTTTTTAGTGTTTTGGGTTTACCAACCATTTTGGCGTTAAACTTCTATGCGAATAAAATCATGTTGTATTTTTTGCGCGGAGCGTTAGCGTCTACTCGTGACAGTGGTCAGCGATGCACTGCCGCCCGTCGCCCGCAAGAGCCCCAGATTCATTGCGCACCTAGATTATTCGAATAATAATACACCATGACTTTACCAAACACAATATGAAGAAAAGCCGTATACTAAAAGATTGGCAATTAAATTATCTTTTAGACTGTGAAAGTTTCATAAAAATACACCCAATGGTTGTTGCCTGATCTTCGCTTTTATGCCCGCGTTAGACGTACTTTTAAAAATAAATTACACAATGTTTTACAAAAAAATATTTAAATATTCATATATCAAATTATTAAGGAAATAGTCTAGTTTATCATTATTTTTTTTCAAAGCATACCGACTAGCCGTTTAGACGTGATCTTGGATTAAAAATCATCGAAAATCGAATATCTGCCCCTTAATTGCTCATACGCTCGCGTTTTGACCACCATCTCACCTAAGTAAGCGGTGATGTGGTCTCAAATGAAGCATGTTTACGTAGAAGTAACCCATTCACTCTTGATTTAAAAACCCCCAGGTTATTACTATAAGGAAACAGATTCCGGCAGGGAATATCACTCCTTAGCTGTACGCAAAATGAGAGTACTTATTCCAATTATACCGTCTTATGGTAGAGTAATTTTGGCCGCGTTTTTGTAGTGTAATTTTATTTTTAGAAAGTAGCGTCAGTTTTAACTACTAATTAGTATAGCATCCATACATGCTAAAAAATATTACCATTCGAAAACAAAATGTTTATATATTTTTTAACATGAAAATATTCACTAAAAATGTTAAATTGATACGTAAAAGAAACACGCAACGTCGCAATTTATTTATGAATGACGATATAATTGATGTGCTTATACTATTGCGGGTTAACGGGAACGCCCTCTGTTAGTTAACATACTGTATATTAGCGAACTAAACTACTTTCTATTTGCAAGACACTCGAAATCTTTTTAACCGACTTCTAAAAAAGGAGGAGGTTCTCAATTCGGATGTTTGTATTTTTTTTTTTTTTTTTTTTTTTTTATGTTTGTCCACGCATAACTCCGTCGCTTGCCAACCGATTTGAAAAATTCTTTTTTTGTTGGAAAGGGTATACTTCCCAAATGGTCCCATGAAAATTTTATCGAAATCGGACGAGCCGTTTCTGAAAAATCAAAAAAAGTCGAAAAAAATAATTTACCTTGATGATCTTTTCGTTTACTCTGCATTGCGTTTTTTGTTCGCGCATAACTCCGTCATTTACGAATCGATTTGGAAAATTCACTGACCCACTAAAAAGCGCGAAAATAAAAAAATTTTTTGCAAAAAATAAAACCGACTTCCATATCAAAACACTACAAAGCCAAAAATAATTTTAATTTCGGAAGGCGGTGTGAAAAAAAAAGAAAATACAAAACCAATAACACCGACTACCGAAATTAAAATTATTTTTGGCTTTGTAGTGTTTTGATATGGAAGTCGGTTTTATTTTTTGCAAAAAAATTTTTTATTAACGATACGTTTGGCGTTGTTGCGCTGAGTGTCGCAGGTTCGATTTCCACACCATAATAATTTTTTGTAAGGCTACAGATATTTTTCTGGATTTGGATGCTTATGCAAGTAGATTTAAATCTTTGTGAACCAATTCACGATACCTATCGTAAAAATTTCTTATGTAGAGCAAAGTTAAAAAAAAAAAACAATTGAAATCTACTCCGTCGATCTCTATATTCTAATGTAGATAAACTCCTTAGGTATTTGTGGGCAGGTATAGAGAGGTTATTGAAGCCTAAGTTTGCAGTAGGCACCAAATATCTAAATACCTTTGACTATCGGTTTGTTTACCCGGACGCCCGACCACCCATGTTTACCAACCCCGCTTTGTCAAAGCTGACACTTTACTAATTGCATTTCAGATATAAATTCCTCTGGGTATTGCAGGGTTAAATAATAATATATCAAGGGTTTAATTAGTTTCTATTTTGGTTTTTAGTGATTGGTTTGGTATTGGTCGGTTTCCTTAATTAAGTCGTTGTTTTTCTTTAATTTCATGTTTATTTTATTTCAAGTATATCCAACAAAAGGTATACCCAAGATTTGCCCATTTTGATATAATAATAGGTATTCGGTTGTACAGACTATTTAATATAAACTAAACTACATAAAATAAAGTATCAAACCCCAGCAGGCTATGGCTCTATCGGGCCCCGTTAAACCTACCCCTGATATCGAAATACCCGTAGCGTGTGTGATAGAAACGAGGCTCCTAAATAAAGTATTACACTTCGTACACCACATAGAAGGTAGGCTGATAAATATCACGGCCGTCCGAAATCCACGCGCCGCGGGTGCGTCGTAATTAGCAATAGCGATGTGCGTGAGGATTACAACTGTGGAGATTTATGATGTGTTAACTGCTCATGTTTTAGGAAAATGTTATAATGAAGATAACTAGTTTTTATGACCTTTTTTGATGTTCGCTCTACCCTATGATTTAACCACTCAAAAGTCTCGCTTGTGGTAATACGGGAGTCAATGAAGGGGTCCGATAAGGCCATGGCCTGCCGCGTTTGAGGGAATGTTCTTATAAAGATACCACGGGCTTAGCAAGGGCCACTGAAGGACAAGTTGGGTTTTTAGTCAGTAGAAGTCTAAAACTCCTTTCGCTCCACCCAAAGCGAGAGGACTCATTTGATGAATTTCCCCCGAAAAAAAATATATTGGCGTGTGTGTTAGATTATTTAGCTCTCCTTCATATCTAATGTTTAAACAGAATGATGCATATAAATGCGTTATACTCGTGAACGACTCCCATCAGTCAAGATTTTCGTAATACCGAAATAACATGATTTGAAAGAGGGTCCGTGGAGTTACTTGCATGCTCATCTCCCATGACATCTACACTTTGAAAGGTGTCACTAACGTCATTTTTGTAAAGTCAAAAGTACTTGTACCTTTATGGTTAATTCGAAATAAAAACCTTTAGTTTGAGTTGAGTTTTGATTACCAGCATAAAGACGGGTTATAGATTCATTTTATTGGCGAGAATCTATTAAATTCGTATTTATTTATATACGCACATGACACTTAACAGAGAAAACCACAATTACAGACAAATATCACAAATGTATTGTTATTTTAAAAGTACTGAAATGAAAATCTTTATAAGTCAACTTGAACTTACATTGAATAAGACGCCTACAAAAATTTACAACTAATTATAAATATTTTTTTTACTGAGGGTTGCTTCGCCGCATTTAGATTAAGCTAATTACAGGTTTCTATATTTCTGTAGCCCATAACGAGGTAATATGTGTATGATACATAATTTTGTATGAAGTACCAACAAATTGGTGAAAATGTATGGTGCTAACTGAATTAAGTGATCGTTCAACGATTCGTATCACAACGTTATAGTCATTTTATTTTGGTATTCACATAAAGTTGACGTTGAGTTAATTCTGTTCGACGTTTAGAAACTTTTTTTATGAATTTAAGTCAAAGCTTACGCTTAAAAACATGCCTTGGTAAATAACTTGAAATAACGAAACTGTTCATATGTGGTATTTTTTATAAATTATACCTATGCCATATCTCTGGTTCAGTGGGCAGGATTTAAGTACAGGTGCTGGGTACTTATTGTATTTATAATTTTCTTAGCACACAAAATGGCAATAAACTTACATTTCTAAAACATAAAAGTCACTCACAAAATTAATGAAATAAGATATTACGTAATTTATTCGTGTTCTGGGTACATATAAGTGAAATTTACAACAAACAAGGTACTATCGTAAATCATATCTGAAATATTTTCGACATCCGTGGCCGTCGCGTTTCAAGTATGGCTCGGGTCTGTCGAAACAAATGTCACATGTATTTATGTCGGAGCAATTTTTCATAGCTTTGGAACTATGAAAGTATGCTTTTGATATGATAATATCAGGTAGATGCGAATGTCCGGGTATTTGTGTTATGCAGTTGAGCTGTGTAAATTGCGTGCATTTTTCACGTTTGGCGAATCGACTACCGATTTTCTTTAGTTTTCTTATTCTTTGGAGCAAAAGATGGATATTTATATATTATTGTGATGTTAGCGTATTATTTATTTGGCACTTGTAAATGGTACAAAAAGTAGTATCGTCATACTCATGATTTTCTTTACGGCTGTAAAAAACTACAGAAAGCTACGATTCTTGCAGACGCCTTCTGCTTTATTCAGTCATACTCGTATGCCATGTTTTAGTATTACGGGGCCCTATTACTTGCCAATATTATATCATGATTGTGTTGCTAGGGATGGTGCTATGCATATTGAATAGCTCTGTCTCTGCCATAGAAATCATAAAGGTTTTAGATATCACAGTAGGATTACTGGTGAATGAGGTTTGTGTATGTCTTTCTAGGAATACCTTTGTGAGATTTACATACCTATACTATACAAGGTTCACCTACTTTATATTCCGCGAAATCCTCAAGCGTCAGAGCACCTCAGAGTACTTCCCTACTTACATATGTGGTTTACTATGTACATACCATTGATGTTTCAAGTATCTACTATTCAAAGGGTATTCAAATCGGTACCTACGTCTACGTTTGTATGAATTTTAAGCTTCATCGAATCTATTCCGATTTACGCAATATGATTTAATGTTAGTTATCAAGTACTTGACACTCCAAAACTGAAGCAAGACCACCAATTAGGAGTGATGTGACGATGAATAGTTAATCAAAATGTTTATGTCTAAATAGAAAGCTTTCAAGTAAAAATAATGAAGATAAAATAAGAGAGAAGGTTAATGTTTGAGCATTGGTTAGTATTATTTGGTGAATCTATAGTACCAACGTATACCTCGACTTAACTCCCTAAACAAATTGACATTCGATCAGCAGATGCGACAGTTGACTGGTAGTTGTTGACTTTATGCATTAAGTCCACATTTGTACATATTTGTATGAAAACGAAATTTATGAATACAGTATGATCGAAATCCCTAAACATAAAGGATTGATCAGGATTTCTACAGTTAACATTTATTTTTTAAACTGGTCATGTGAAATTCGGACTCAATACCAATAAAACTTTTGATTTGTTTATTTTTTACATATGGACGGACGGACTACGGAAGCTAGTAGGTAGTAGTGTAGTTACGGTTCCGTAAGTTAACTTTCGTGAAGCCAAAACTTTGTACCTCTTTTTACAAAAATAACGTATGAAATTTGGTTCATTAAACTACTCGTAAATTTTTTAAAAATTTTTTGTTTGTATTTTGACCAATGGTTGACAGTCGCAGCAAAACATCATCTTGCTTAAGAAGTATATAACATTGCAAGCATCACATTGTTCAGATCGAGGAATGATATAAATATAATAAATGCAAAAGTCCGTCTATTTCACATTAAGGGGTTAAAAGCTTTTTAAAAATCAACCTTTAAGGGGCCGCCATAGAGAATGCAAGTTTAAACGAAAAATACACTCGAATGAAGTCACGGTCAATGGCTGGTAAGTAGGTACTATTTTAGAAAATTCCATTCAAAACAATAAATCTATCTAATAATAAATATACAACAATGCTGCACAGAAATACAGTAGATCCGTCTAGAGTCCGGAAGGATAAGGCGGAGACAGTAAACACCATTAATCAAGTAACAACATAGTCCGTGACAAACAGATGCTACAGAACAAAATGGCGGCAAGACAAGATGGCCGCCATCCACTTCATCAGGTTTATGTCTTAGAACTAGAATAAATATAAAAGTACTGGTTGTCTGTTAGGTTTTAATTGAATTATGTGGTAGTGTACACATTTTGCAAGAGAAATTGTGGTATTTGTTGGAAGTTTATTTTTATTTTGTCTACATTATTCCCAGACGGTATTGGACTGCTCGGTAACTTGCTGCTTGTAATAATACTGGTAGGTATATATACATCTTAGACCTGAAACATATCTCTCTCTATCTGTGTCGGGAGGGCGTTTTATTCGACTGATTTTATGTACATTTTTGACGTTCAAAATGTGCTTGTATTATCAGCCAAGTTTGGATAAAGATTTTGTTTTAATAGTGGGTTTTATTCTAACTTGACTGGAATTCAAATCAACCATACCTAGTTGGTAAATAAAACGGGACTTCGAAGTATTTTCGAACTGTTTTTTCTGGTGTCAATATTCTGACTAACATTTTAGTGAACGTGAAGCAACGTATATAAAATTAAATGTACATAGTTTTGTAGATTTTAAAGTCTATTTGAACTGCCAAATAAATAAACTAAAAGAGAAACGGCTTTCGATAAAAACCAAATTAAAGAAACTAGAATATTGAAAACATATTTTGCAAAAGCAATTTTGTTTAACTTTTGTCATTAAATATAAAATTCACGTTAGAAGTACGCTTGGGCAGCTACGCTGTAAGTTAGAAACTTGGAAATAAAACTAGTGTATTGTATATTACATAATTTAATAGGTCAGCTAGTGTACTTTCTCCGTTTGAACAATTAGATTCTGAATCCTTTCAATTAAATTTATTTAAATGTATAATTTGTGATATTTGCCAATTTAAGTTGATTATAGTGTGATTAATTATATTATAAAGGCTCCACAAATTTATGACTTGCAATGGAATTTGAACATTGTCATGTATTGCTCAGAGTTTGTTGTTGCAAAACTTTATACTAATCTACAATAATTTTAAATTTTAAAAGGAGTTTGAAGATCCAACTCATTATTCATCTTAGTCAATAATAACAGATTATTTCGAAACTAGCGTGCTCTATATGGTCGACCACAATGTTAACGACTACCTTCAAGCGAGAGAGTGATCAATCAATTAAAAAAAATGTCTAAGCTTTCTTCTCCATATCCGAAATATTATTCATACTTCTCATCAATCATAAAAACATTTTACAATAAAAATGACACGAAGAACTTTTTAAAGCGGCCGGCCCGAGATTCTTTTACTCGGTACTTATTACATATCTTAATTCCGAGTCGACCTCGCGTGGAACGTGTTGGGATGTTAATACCCCCGAGGGGTGCTAAAAAGGGGCGAAGCTGTTATAGCTGATGACTTTATTATGACGTCACTTGTATATAAATTAATCTGCTCTGCCGTTTCAAGTCGTTTCATCGCCGGCTTCTAAGGAATAGAAAATGTTTAATCTTTTTCCGGATGATTTCGTGTTTTATTTTGTTGTGTATTCGTTAGTAAGACTAAGGATGCCTGTACGTTATAAAGACAATAAGTGAAATGTTTTTAGAATCATGACATAAATCTTTATTACTAAATAAGTCGTTTGTCTAATGAGATTTGCCAACAACTAAAATGATCACACTCATAAATATGTATATGAAAGTGATCATTTTTTAATCATCTAATCATTATAGGAAATGCTTCAAATAAGATTTCTGTTCTAATGAGATTTCCATACAAACTTTCAACCCACACAGGAAACAGTATCATGAAAACTTCTAACGGGATATTTACCATTAAATGGTACATAAATTTTGTGTATTAATAGTTTCAAGTTTCTGTTATTTCGGCACTGTTGCAAGCGCCATAAAAAAAATATAAAATTAATGGGGGCTCCCCATACATGGAACTGAAACTAATTTTTTTTTCATCAAGCATATACGTGTGTGATATCTATAGACAGGTCTTTAAAAATGATATTAAGGTTTCTAAAATCACTTTTTCTTAAAGTCAGTCGCTTAAAAGATATACGCTTGCAAATTAATAAAATGAGTGTCCCCCCACCTCGCACTTGGCCAATTTTTGTAATGATACTGTTTATCTATATCAGTTTAAAAACGTATACCACACAGGAAACCCCTCCAGATATGAAATAAAAATATTTACTTTGTAAGGAGCTCGTTTCTTCGAACTACTATTTATAAAATTAAATAACTGTTAGCTGCGCAAATAAAGTTAGATATTTAAAATACAACATTTAACACGTCTAAATAGTTAAGTGAACGTCTTAAATTTAACCATTCTAGGTGCAGCAACAGTTTCTAAATTGTGGTTACTTGTTGCAGAACTTCAGTGGAGCTATTTGGGTCGGACTTTATTTGAAGTTACCTGAATTTATGTAGAAATTCGCTTTTGCCCGCGACTTAGCCCACATTAAGTACCTAATTATACCACGAATACGTTCTACACGAAAAGTATGTATTAGTGCAGGTCATGTACGAGGAAAAAATACAAGAATCTCATTTATTTATTAAAACTTTATGCAACACAAAATGTACAAAGGCGGACTTAATGCCATAGGCATTCTCTACCAGTCAATCATGGGTGGTGAAGAGATAACATGGCAGGTGCATAAAAAAATAAACTAAGTAGATAATATATTCAAAGTAAAAGTTTTATTACAAGTATACATCATAATACACACGAAATATATATATTATATATTATTAAAAAGTCATAGAAAGGGGCTTATGAAATCTCTGCTTCCACTATTTGTTTTGAAAATAATCCCGCAACTTTCTCTTAAACGCATATTGACTGGTGGCCGTCCTGATATCAAGAGGTAGTGATCAAGTATCAAGAGATAGTATTCCACAGAAGAATAGACTGTATATAAAATGAAGAATGAATAAAATCAGAGGTATGAGAAGGACAGAGTAAGAGAAGATTATTGGAAGAGCGCAGACTTTTAGCGTGTGAAGAACATAGAAATTGAAAATGAGAAATAAGGTAAGAGGGAGGGGTAGAAGAGTTTAGGAAAGAGAAAAGCGTAGTCAATGCGCGCAAACTTCTTCTCTGGGAAATGGGCATCCATTTGAGCTCGGTTCTGTACCTCGATACGTAGACATATTTTTTAAACTGAATATGAACCGGATACAGCTATTAAGAAGCCTATCGAGCTTATCCAGCAAGATCGCACTCAAGTCAAAGTAGCACACGTTACCATAGTCGATTATAGGGAAAATTAAAGTCTGCACAAGCATTGTCTTTGTTTTCACAGGTAAAAAGTTTATCAGACGATACAGGCATCCCAAAGTCACGTTGACTCTTTGAATGACACTGCAAACCTGACTTTGCCAGCCAAGCACAGAGTCAAGATGCAAACCGAGATCTTTAACGCTAGAGCTAATGGGGATGACTGTGCCATTGAAAATAATTGAAGGGAGCGATCTAGTTGTCACTCTACCGATCATATATGAGCTTCCAATCACGATGACCTGACACTTGACAGATACCCTGGCCTTGACAGATGGCCTGAGATTGATATTGACATGGTTTTACAGATACCCCAAATCTATCAGACCAGTTTTTGATAGCATCTAAATCTCGGTTTATATCATATATAGCGTCTGACAAACTTTCCACCCGCGTAGATGCATACAACTGCAGATCATCAGCGTAAAGTTGATACGAACACCAAAGACACCATGACCGAAGATGACCAAAAGGGTTATAAAGTTTATAAAGATGGAGAATAACAACGAAGAAAGAATACCACCTTGTGGGACACCAGCATCCTGGTCACGCCAACTCGAAGAATTCTCATCAATATGAACCGACTGCTGACGTCCCCGAAGATAAGAAAAGAATCATTCCAGACACTCAGAAGATACCATGAGATGTGACAGGATAGATAGGAGAATATAATGATTAACGGCATCAAAAGCTTTGGAGAAATCAATAAGCACCAAAACAGTAACCTTTGTGTTCTCCATCGCCTCTCTAATGTCTCCAGTCACTTTAAGGAGAGCGGAAGTCGTACTGTGTCCTGGCCTGAATCCGGACTGGAATGGACTAACAAGATTGTTCCGGTGAACAAATCCAGTAAACTGTTGGGAAGCATATTAAGCCGTTAGTTCCGGTTGTAATTTTTATATCTATGACTACCCGTAAGGTAGTCAGAAGCCAGAAAATCTGACACAAGACTTGCTTGGGGTATCGTTTACCCAGATACTGGGTTATGGAGGTTGGGTAGACAGTCATTCAATCAAAACACTAGTACTTAGCTAAAAAGCACACAAGTCTACAGACCGTAATGGACTAGTATAATTTTTAAACAGAACAAAAAGCTTTAGACGAAATCTCGTTCACGTTCATTCAATAAAACCTAAACAAAACTAACAATAACAGATATTATACAACGGACGATGAAAATCTGTCAAAATAAAGTGTGTTACCTTGAACCAAATCCCTTCGCTAAACCCGACGCGCAATCCCTTCAAACGTAGGTACGTGTTATAAAAATATCTGTGTGAAATGAGAAATATTATGCAAACGAGAACGATGGGAATTTCGAGAAGCATGAGGTTTTATAACGCTGTTACATTGTAGTAGGAATGGATTCCTATAATGTAATGAGTGTCTATGGGTAGGTGGATGTAACCCTTACATAAAACATAATGCTATATGATGTTTGATTATTTAGTACGGTTTCATAGTATTACTTACATCCAAAATTTATTCCCCTTTTCTTTCTTTAGAAATCATCAAATAACTTCTCCGGATATAGGTGGAGCGAAAACGTGTCAGACTTTATTGGCTGTGGAGTGGAATTCCTTGTCGGAGTCTCTGGTTCCTGATAGCTGTAACCTTGGATTTTTTAGTTAAGAGACGATGAAGCACGCTTACCTACAAGTAACCTATTCAAGCTTACTTCTAGGTAAGCGTGCTTCATCGTCTACCATATCATCGCTTACCATCAGGTGATATGGTTGACAACCACGAGCCTATTATCAATCAAAAACCTACCCTGTTACGTTAGTTGCCTTTACGTTGCGAGGCCGCGATATCTTCTTAAAACAATCCCGCAACCACGGAACCAATGACCCCGGCAGACAATGACCCCATCGGATTCCGTCATTACTGCTGACTGATTTTTGAGGCTCGCGTGGATAGCGACGTTCCGTTGACTCAGCAAATTTAATCCCCTGAATCTAAAACTCGTCCAAAATGACATCATTTGCACAGCAACGGCACCTGGCTTATTTTTATTCTGCGAATATTGTACGAGGTTTTCGCACACATTTTTTCTGTCCAACCACTAATTTCAATAACAACTTTGTGACACAAAAAGTAAGCTAGTCCCCACGTTAAAACTTTCCGTTAAGTATAAGATAATATTCTACAGCTTCGTAACAGCTCATGAATTCTGTACATTATGGCTGAAAAACTCCTTAGTAACGTCATAGAAGAGGTAAATTAAGAAGACCAGCTACAGACACTGATTTAAAACGCACACTCAGTTAGACGCGCATCTAAATGAGTAAACGTAAGGTAATCTTAAACATACATAACTGATGCAAAGAATGCGATAAGACTCGGCTTATAAGCAATCAGCTCAATCGAGCTGAGCACATAATTTTAGCTGCCATAGTCAAGGACACTGACACGCTCGGTTCATGGGTTTTAAATTAATGTATCTAGCAGTAACCGCCTAATATCTCATGCTTGGTTCAAATACAATGCGATTATCGGGCTAAGACGGCGATCGATACCATCTTTTATTCAATAAATCTGGAAAACGCGTGGGGAAAGCGAGTGGTGTGTGCAGAGGGTGATGATCACTTTGTATTAATTAAGACAACTACGCCTTAGTGCTTTGTGGTTCGATGTACTAAGTAGTCCTTCTGTAAGTTCTATAATATAACTGTACTAAGGTTAAATGTGCGAACGGGGGCCTACCGAGTTTTGTCATTACCTCCTCAACCACATTTTGACCGAGTTTTGAAACGGGGTTACTTGGCCATGAGTTCCCTCTTTTTGCAAAGTGACGAAGGGTGTAAAATCCGTTTGAAATTTTCAACGTAACATTTTTTATTTAGGTAATTTAAGGTACCTTCAAAAGTTTAGTTCATTTTACATTTTGTGTCTAAGAATGTTTAAATTACTCATAACTACACCAGGACAGTTGCCGGCAGTGGCTAATGCACTGGTGATATTATAGTGTATGCAATAGCACAAGTGCACTCATCTGTTCTTTTACTCTCACAGTTCGATTGTATGGCAATATAACTCCACCAGGAAGACATCAAGTGTAAAACAAAACCAGTACAAAAAGCGTAAAACAACGCCTAACGTTAAGCTACTGTTGAGGAATTCGTAATAAACAAACCTGATTTTTCTGTTCTCCCGTTCTCCTGAATATTGAACATGTGATTTAAAAAAGACATGAGAGCCTGTATAAGATTTTTACCATAGAAACACGAAATAATATCAGTAACTGACCTCCTGTGACACAAAACAGATACAGATAAGCTGTGCTTTTCATCGAAATTGCTGAGTAAAAAGTCTAAATGATACATTTTTTTTTGCAAATAGATATCACCGCCAATAATGCCGCCAAAGTCAATAAACACAAAAATACAACACCCCAACCAAATTACACATCCAATTGTGCCCTCACAGTTCACTAACTCACAATACCGAACCTTTTGCTTAGTAGAACTGAACAAAGACATTAAACACCTGTCTTTTCACGCTTCTAAGATAAACAGCCCCCTACTACACGCCTCTTTGTTGAATGCCTCACGATATATCCCTTAATCTGGACCCAGAGCATCCCTTGCTAACCTACCCCCTTTGAAGAGACGGTTTCAAAGTGTAGAACCTCTTTATATATGCATTGATATAGTTTTGGATGGTTTGAGGATCATTGCAGTAGTTTGTAAGGCTGTATTTGATGATAGAATATAATATACTTGATTGAACACCAAAATACATATAAATATATTTATTGGAACCAAAAACAGTTTAAAAAAATATTAGAAGAAAAAATAGAAACACAATTTTAAAAAATATTGATGACATGGATCGCGTAGTGATACTGCGCTTTGTGTCACGTATCCGATTCGAATTTATTTCATAAATCGAACGAATCTCAGAATGGCCTACGTATACGCAAACATGCAACTACGATATAGAAAGAAAGTATATGTGGTGAACAACGTTTTTTATTTATATAAATATAATTAAAAAGAATTTAAAGCACAAAGTTTATTCTATGGGTACAAGGGCGAACTTACCGTGGACAGCGATACAATCACACAACTTTACCAACGTGCTAATTTCTTAGCGAATACAATCGTCAAAATGCCTAAATATAGGAGATTGAACAACAAACAGCGTTTCACAATTGCATACGTTTCGAAAGCGACCTTTGGACAACTGCTGACAACAGGCCACTTATTTAGGGCCTGTTGCATTTTTTTTTTACCCTACCGACCATGTATACCAACATTCGCTACACTGATGTCCTTTAAAAACAATTACTTTTTTTTCTAACGGTAGGAACAGAAAACATTTTTATATCATCGCATCATTTGTTGGGCATCAGACACCCAACCCTAGTTTTTAGTTTTTACCCAGCGGTGACACAAGGAAAACCCGGTATTAACCTCTGACACCAGAAAAATGAAGATAAATTATTAGCTGCCGGCCGCTACATACTCAGTAGCATAAAGGACAAGCGATCTAATTCGAATTTTATAAACTCTCTTTGTGACTTTGAAAGAATAAAATAAAAATTCGAACAGCAAAAGCTCTTTGGGAAAAGTCACGTACTGCGATAAATTGTACGAAGAAGAAAATTTAACGATATGATAACTATTGACGGGTAGCTTTCTCATCATTTTTAGTAAATGGACGGCGCTGAGATGGCGTCAAAACTATTTAAAAGGAAAAACCAGTCTATATAAATAAAAAAATAACTAAATGCGAGTCAGACTCGTTCATGGAGGGTTTCGAAGTAGCTACGCAAAATAACTTTCATAGTGTTTGTATAATGACAAAGTAATATTTTCGGTTTTTAAAATGTTCTATATCTCAAAAACTGCTAAAAAGGGCACATTTCCTTACCTATCTTTTTCGTTTTGAACTCAGTTTAGGTTGGTGTTGAATTCTAGTTAAACTGTAAGCAGGTGCAGACTATTTTATTTTTATCTTAGTGTGACTACCAATTATTTTGTCCCTGTATTCTACTTACCCTTGGGACTGGGTAAGACATGTATGCCTCGTGTCAAGTAGTGGATTCGTAATACACAGAATTAGTGAGACTGCAACACGAGTTTGTTGCAGATCGCGAAGGATATGGTGCGGATGGTTTGACCTGGATGACTTCTTTAGGTATTTGAAGGATGTAAGAATGTAAGAAAAGGATATCAATAGTAATATAACAATAGATCCTGGTACACAATCAAGAAATAAGTACATGTATGTATCTATGTATGTGAGATGACATTGCACAATCTAATTCCACCAAACCCGTTCCATCACAGGAATACACGACAAAAGACGATGCCCCATCGTTACATGGTGGACATCCCACCTATACGCACAAAGTGTTTTGGAATACATTCACTGTGCGTACGGCTAAGGAGTGGAATTCCTTGACGGACTCTGTGTTTGCTGATAGCTACAACCTGGGGCTCTTTAAGACAAGAGTGAAAAGGTTACTTCTAGGTTATTTCATCGTCGACCACATCATCGCTTACTATCAAGAGTGATGGTGGTAAAACCGAGCCTACTAACAGTAAAAAAGTATGTAGTCCTAGAATAAATAGTTCAGAAGACATCTTCACCAACACTATAATCAAAGCCCTCACATCTATCTTACCACACAATTCTTATGATCTCCACTTTAATTAAGCCACACGAAGCTAATAAACAAGTTCTGGTCTTCAGAGATTAGTTACGTTTCTTTTGTTCGCCTTTGTTCCTTCTTCACACCCTTGAGAGCGATTGAGACACCGATATTGTGGTCGTGACGTTAATCTTAATATTACTCGAAATTGGAGAGAAAATATAAGAATAATGTAATAAATGCTAGATAACTTGTACTTACTGGATCCAGAATGTAATAGCGGTGATAACTATACAGGGTTAAATGTAAAACACTGAAAACCTCTCAGGACTATGTTACTGACATCATAATCAACAACTTTTGTTCTAGTACTTATAAGAATAAAATAAAGAAAAAGAAAAATTCGTCATATTTTAGTTCACCAGATTTTAATATAAAAATAAAAATATTTAAATTGAACGCCCTAAATGTTACGAACTCTATGCGAAGCAAAAGAAAGCAATTTATACTATCGCTTTCTTTTGCTTTGCATAGACGCTACGTGCGTTTAGGGCGTTCAATTTAAATATTTTTATTTTTATATGAAAATCTGGTGAACCAAAATATGACGAATTTTTAAAAGTCATAGAACAAAAGTTGTTGATTATGATGTTAGTAACATAGTCCTGAGAGGTTTTTGGTATTTTACAATTAACCCTGTATAATAGATGTTTAGTAAACATTGTTGGTTTAGATTATCAGCGATGAATAGGACTCACTCTAGTATCGTTGAACGTGATTATGTACTCTCTAGACCAAAACAATAATATTAGATAAAAATCTATCTGATTCAGTATATCTGTAATTTTTTCCTTTTAGGTTCACGGAGGGTGCTTGAAAAGAGCTTGCTCGATCAGCGTTAACATAAAATATACAGAGATTCCAAATGCCTGGACCTGGACTAGCAGTTTGGGCACAACAACCAGGATAGGTTACGTTACATTCGACCCTTTCGACGTGGTTAAACATAATTTGGTCAGGTGTTTCGAATTTGTTGGTAGAAAAGTAGATGCATTTCTGAAATGCAATTTAAAACAAGCCTTTAATAACTGTCGAAAAAGTTGTTGTCTTTTTCTTATTAGTCATGCTCCTCCAGTTCCTACAACCAGCGTGGTGTTAGCTCATTGACCTTGACTCGAAGATCTTCCCTGAGGCTGCTCCGTGGAGGGGCGAAACACGTGTCGAGTATTGTTGCTTGCATGTTGCATTGCATCACTTTTCCCTAAGTAATAAGAATGATCCGATTCAGCCGATCCCTAGCTGCCCTCCCTCTGCAACGAGCTAAGCCGAGGTCCGTACCCCATAGGGAGTGCCCTTAGCGCCTAGTTTGTAAGTTTTTTAATAAGCCTTAGCTGGGACCTTTACTTAAAAAAAACTATTTAAGGCAGCCACGGGCAAGTCCGGTTAAGCAGCTGACAACCTCAGAGGTTGAAGGAAAAATACATCACTCGCTGCATTTGCACATATGCAGGCGGTGGTGCATAGTGCATGCAATTATAAACAACTGGATTTTGACGGAATTAACATTTTTTTATTTCATAGTATTAAAATAATACAGTAATACTTTAATAAATTTTAAAATCATAATGTGTTAATATTTATGAAAGTATTAAAACAACAGTATTATTACAATAATGTTTTAATATCAAACGCGAACCATTTACAATCTATACTAATATTATAAAGCGGAAAAGTTTGTTTGTTTGTTTGCTTGAACGCGCTAATCTTCGAAAGTACTGGATGGATTTGAATGCAATTTGGTATGGAAGTAGCTTGAAGCTTGAGGAAGGTTATAGGCTACATTTTACGGGACTGCAAACAAAGAGAGTTATGTTTTTACCGTGATAGAATCCACGGGAGCGAAGCCCCGCGTAAGTACTAGTTAATTTAATATCTCTGAAAGTATTACCGTAACATTTGAGTCAGACTTTGATTTTTACGCCCAGTCTCCCTGAGCTAAACCAAGTCAAAACCAGCACACGAACTGAACACTAATTGGCACAGTGCTCAGTAATGCTTTAATTATTATTTACTTTTAGTCATCTGGTTAGCCTTCTCCTATGTTGGGTCGGTTTCAAGTCTAACTGTATGCGGCTGAGTATTAGTATTTTACATGGAGCGACTGCGTATCTGACCTCCATAACCCAGTAGCTGGGTAACACCATGCCCATTGGTTAGACCAGTGTCTGAATTTCTGGCCTCTGACTACCCGTAACACTGTCAACGATGTCCTAATGACAGTCGGGACCAACGGCTTAGGCTGCGTTTCCACCAGAGATGTGCGAGGATGCGTAGCGAGGGATGTGTTTGTAAAGAACCAATAGAATCGCTTCATTTACCTCGCCTCGGTCAGCACAGCTCTGGTGGAAAAGGCTTAGCGGAGCTAGATTTTTGCACATACAAAACAAGCGAGGGATGTGTTGCGAGGGATGTGTTGCGAGGAATGTGTGTTGAGAAGGATGTGTTGCGAGGTTTGCGCATCCTCGCACCACACATTAATGCGCATTTTCACAGCTCCGCTACACATCCTCGTGGGCACATTTTCATCGCACAGCTTTGGTGGAAACCCCCACACATTTTCACAGCACAGCTAGACATCATCGCACGACACATTTCCATCGCACATCTCTGGTGGAAACGCAGCCTTAACATGCTTTTCGAGGCTTGGAAAAATGCCTTACAGAAAAACCTTTTTACCTGACCTGGGAATCAAACCCGAGACCTCGTGCTCAGCAGTCGCATTTGCGACCACTCGACCAACGATACAGTCGTATTATTTACTTTTATTACTATTATTTTAATTTTGGAGCTCATCGCTTAGTAATAACAGATGCTAATCAAGGTTAAATAGGTTAATAGTCGGACGTTGTGATAGTCGGCCTCAGTCAATATCAGTTGTCATGCTCACTCTCGCTCATTGGGATTCCCTTTGGTTGGAACTTAGAAGAGATCGCTAACTCTTGAAATACGTTTACCATTACAATTTCGATCGCATGAACTTTTACTGCGTCTCAAAAAGAGTTACCTAACTTCTTTAGTACTTAGTTTTATTCGGCAAAAAAAGACAACGATGGATGAACATCTTTACATATCGAGATCCCTCGTCATTTGTATATCATTGATAGTCGTTACGGGTAGTCAGAAGCCAGAAAATCTGACTCTGGTCCTGCCAAGGGGTAACGTGTTGCCCAGATTCTGAGTTATGGAGATCAGGTAGGTAGTCGCTCCATGTAAAACACTAGTACTCAGCTGCATTCGGTTGTAATGGAAGCCGATTCTGACATAGTCTGGAAAGGCACGGAATAGATGAATAAGGTTGGAATGGTAATGTGGGCGTTGTGAGCGCGCCACATTAATGATACGAAAATCATAGCTCGACCGATTAATTCATTCACCGCGTTTAGTGCGCTTCAGAATACTTTGGAACACAGAGCTCTGCTTTAAAATGCCGTGTTGTGCAATTATAACCTGTAAAACAAAAAGTAAGACTGCAAGTAGAGAGCGAGAAGGTATATCGTTCCATCAGTAAGTCGAAAATAACATTTAATTACAATTTTATTTGTAAAAAACATAAAAATATTCTGATCACTATGAAATTCCGAACATTAACAACATTATTGCAAGAAGTTATAAAAAATATACATTGCCCGATGTGTACTCGCTTAATCAACGCAATGGCCAAGTCCGTTTACAATGTATTGCATCCTCTCACTGCAACCATTGACGTTTCGTCCTTTGCCCTGATTGGCCGTGATGCACGGCGCATGTTTATCGACAGTGAGTTACAATCAGTAGCAAGCTCTTGATTTAAGTGTGTGTAATTTATTTGTGTGCGTAATTCGCATACGTAACGGGCCTCTTGCTTGTAGTTGAGCTGTGGGAGTGGAAGGCAAGCGGCGACACGCGTTCTCATAGAAATCAGGAACTATTTCCTTTCTAACCTCTTTTATCTGTTCTGTGGGAAAAGGCTAAGCAGATTATAATTTGGTATGATGCACTCCATCGCCCGATGATAGACCTTGAGCTTGAAGCTGTGGATGTTAATCCAAGAGTCCAAGACTCAATCTGTGCACCATGACTTAAAATGAAAAGAATACACTTGCCAGAAGCTTGCATTTCAAGAGTATGAGAAGATACCCCGTGGAAAACAATTTCTTGGGACAGTAGTTCCTCCAAGCTCTTTTTTCGTCAGTAAAATCATCAAATGACACCTCCCGCCCTGGATCGAGCGGAAAGGAGTGTCAGACTGCTATTGACTAAAACCCCACCCTGTTCCTTCAGTTCTCATACGTTCCGGGGCCGCGGTATCTAATAAGAACATTCCCACAAACCCGGTTTCAAGCCTTTAACTTGCGCAATTTCGTGAAGAACTATACAAGTAAGAATATTTACTCCTCGTTGTAGTTTGGAAGAAACAAAAGAAAATAATAAAACCTCTGTTCTGCTACCCCAAAACATGCAACACAGACAAGTGCTAGGTCAGCGATTTTAATTTTAAATTCACAGACACTTTCAGTGGTCCAAGCGCGACCTATTTTTCGTTTGCATAAATATTTTTTGTGAATACAATTCAAGATGGTTTAATTTTCATATTGCTTCGTTATAGAAACGAAGTTTGGTTTCACACAGAATATTTGTGTAATAATGAAACAGTTTGGCTTGTATACAGTTGTCAGTAGCTTTTTTAATCAGATTATAAGAGGTATGTGGGACATAATGTTGAACTATTTCATAACTTTCATTTGATTACGTTTTTCCATGAAGGAACATACCAATTCAAGCGTCAATAACCTAATGGCTAAGATGTCGGACTTGTGATCGAGAGGCCGTGGGTTCGAACCCTACCCATTACACTAACCGTGAACCCACTCCATACACAAGCATAATTTAGCTTAGTTGGAACGGTTAACAGGATTGCTAGTAATCTGAATTCTACTCACATTGCTAATTCTCTTTATTAAAAATGTTAGAAACACTGTTTTCAATAGTTTTATATTGTTTAATATGAAAAACAAGAACTTACTAATATCCAATGTCCAACATTTAAATGTGTTCATATTTAGCCAAAGAAACTATTCTGTTTTAGCTGCTAACAGAAAATTTCGCCCACAATATGGCCCAGTCCCACGCATTACAAAGTACCTACAAAGAATACTGACGTCATCCACAGTTCAATGAAGGCGAGGAGCGACATCGTGGCTTCTACCTAGCTACTATTTTAGCACGAAATCGATATTATGACGTCAAAACATTTCTGCAAAGGAAGTCCATCGAAAATAGACAATGTTTACTCGAATACGGGGCATAACAGAAGTGCGTGCTATTGCTGAAATTTAAAACAGAAACAATTGATAAAATAAAAATAAATCAATCCATTTAATCAGAAAAAAAAATGTCAATTAAATATTGTTTCAAGTACGGTGCAGTTGATCAAATGTAAGTCAAAAGAATGCCATGAAATCGATCACCTTTTTAATAAAGAAAACTAGTAGTGTACGACATTTAACTCCCAACTAAGTTATGTTTAACTGTGCTTGTTTCTGGAGTGTTTCACGGCAATAGTGTAATGGGTGGGATTCGAACCTGTGACCTCTCGATTACAAATCCCGCACCTTAGTCACCTTAGGCTATTGTCACTTGAATAATGTCATCAAGAAGGCTGAGTCAAAATTTTCTTTTAAGCGTATAATTAAAAATCACTACTCAAGGGGCTGTTATTCTTAGTTTGGTCTTCGTCATAATTATTATGAGCTCTCTTAATCAGAAAGAATATTATAAAGCACCGTATTTATTAGTTTTTATTTTTAGCATATATATGTATTTTACCTACCACAATGTGTTTTTTTTAACCCAAAGGTTGACTGGTAGAGAATGTCTAGCTGCATTAAGTCCGCCCATGTAACACTATTGTACATAAAGTTTAAATAAATAAATTTTATTTTAGCAATTTTTCTTTTCTGTATATCAAAAACGAAACATCACCCTAAAATACTACCTGATGGTCTTGAATTTCTCTGCAGTAAACTGTATACCGTAACGTGATCTGTTAAAACTGTATTAAAACTCGTTTACCTGTAGTTATGATAGAATATTTTTATTCGATAAACTATGTATTAAATATAGTTGGTACAACAAGCGTTATACGAATTTCGATTAGCAACGCTTGCAGATAAAATTAACATACGACCTCATACTCTTAAATTGCGAGTTAAAGGTTAACGAGGCAAAGGGCAACGCCTCGATTTCTAACATAGGAACGGAAACGTTATTTACTTAACTGAACGAGTTGAACACCGTGAACTCAGTAATACAGTTTAGAAAAGTAATTTTCTTTTCATTAAGCAGGAATAACAAGCCGTGAGGGTATTAAAAGCGATTCAGAATACGCTATGGTTTAATTGGAATTATGTAGAATGTTACACAGCAAATATAATTGGTTATTAGCAATATTTCCATCAATGGTAATAAGATTTGGACTATTATGTATTGTATTACTCGCAGTTACGGGGTGAGCTACGCAATAAAGCTTGCATATTAATTTGAAACTAGGCAATGTTTGAGAGTAAGCACTGTACCAATTAGTGTTCAGTTCGTGTGCTGGTTTTGACTCGGTTTAGCTTAGGGAGACTGGGCGTATAAATCAAAGTCTGACTCAAATGTTATGGTAATACTTTCAGAAATATTAAATTAATTGGAAGTAGGTTCGCGTTTGATATTAAAACATTATTGTAATAATACTGTTGTTTTAATACCTTCATAAAAATTAACACATTATGATTTTAATATTTATATATCAATTATCTTACCGTGAACGAAACACAACACTAAGCTCCAGAACGTTAATTGCTGTCGCTGCTCAGAAAGCTAAAATACTGCAGTGGGATTGGGCATTCCATGTCTGCCGGATATCGTCAAAGCTGTTGGCCTGTATGTTGCCAGATACAGTGAGACGGGTTTGTGGCATATCGAAGAAAAGATGGCGCGACCCATGGAAGGCAACTAAATAAATTTGCGTAAAAAGAGAGAATTAGAAGATATGGTGGAAGGCCTTTGCTTGTGCAGTGTGAGTGGAACAGTTCAAGCAAACTAAAAAATAACCTATTAATGACACTACAGGATTTAGCGGGTGTTTTTGTTCCCTAAAATATTTGTTTATTTTGCTCTCTGAAATCATATAATAAACGACGATCATTATATTCAAAACATAATGTTACCAAATTTATTTAATATTACTCTGTTCATTTATTCTATTCTTTAAGTTTTCTAAATTTTCATTCGCTACACGTTCTTATCTATTCTGTTCAATGGACTATTATTTGGTCTTACAGAAAATGTTGTATTTCATTATATACAACTAACGTTTATTTACTCCTGTCTCAATTTTTTCTACTTTTAATAAAGTTATACTGTGCCTCGTACATGCTAAATAATACATGTTTATCTTGCTATACAAACTTTACCAGTTTAAATGTATAAGTTATCGGATTATAGTCCTTCTAAGTATACCTATCCAATATTTAAAGCATACAATAGCTAAGTAAACCTGTGGATATAATTCAATATGTATCAGACCGTGAGCCCATTCTGACGAGTAATTTGATTAATAATAATTATGATTTACATACATAGGGTATATTAGTTACATATACAACGTGTAATTTAAAGGGTATATACATACCAAGTGCACGGCTCTTTAGGAGATAACAAACGATATGGCAAGGGTTTTGTAATCCTATGTCTACATGTGTGGAACTTATTAGAAATTTCAATACATTGATTGACCGAATTTTCCAAATTAAGAAGAACGCAGATAATTATCGTGTTATTGGCAAGTGACGTCGAAAGTTATTGACCCTCGTAGTGCTGTGACACGTTTGTTATGATTGGTATTCAAGAAACATATGAAACCGATAATTTGGTATCAATTCTTTGAGTCACTTATTTTGAGCTGAAACTGTGCATTGAGACTGCATACCAGATGTTGTCTTCAGCCCTTTTGGATAGATAATATGGGGTTTCCGTTATACGTTGTATAGGGTCTATTGATGCGCGTGTGGGGTATTGTGGAGATTATGATGAATAAGGAAGAAGGAATATAATATTCCTTGTACTTAATAACACACATTGAAATGAAGGTAAAAAGGTCAATATACATATTTAATTAGACAATAATGTTTTGTCAGATGAATGGTTTTCAACAGTGGGAGACCGATTTGGACAAATTTTTTATTTGAAATTATAATTAGGTACCTACATTTAGTTTTATTTACTTTATTTGGACAACATGAATCCATTATGTTACATTCTTCATGTTGGTTACAGATCGGTTGCTTTTTAGCGAGGCTACTGACTGGGCACAACATAATTTTTAAGTGGATTATCATCGATTCGAATAAGAAGAGCGTTTTTTTTTTTATCAAATTCCAACTCCGAGCTCCCCTCAATTACCTATTAAGCATATACTTACATATTTATTTATACGTACTTATGGATTTAGAACACTTTTATATTTCGATTGACTAATCAAGCATTTTGCATTATAAAGGTATCGATAAATGAAATAAAACTAATAAAAATTACTGTATATGGCCAAGGGGTTGCTAAACCAAAGTTCTTCATGTGTCGCTATATAAGTAGGTATAGTTCGTCTATGACAAATCAAATATTTTAAAATATACTTCAGGCTTATTGTAGTATTGTGGTATTCTATAAGCCACCTAGCTGCAGCAGTACGGTAGACAAAACTAAAATGTGGAAAAAATACAACACTTTTTAAAATTCATCAACTTACAAAAATACATTTAATTGCGAAATAAGTTTCGTTTATAGGTTTAGTTATTTGAGTCCAATTTCCAGAGTTAAAGCTATTTTCCAGAGTGGGTAGTAGTGCTTTTTTATATTGTTTAGTTTCCCTTAACACTGGTATTACATGGAACATAAACCCCATTTCACAGACACAAGCCGCGATATTGCGGAGAAAGAGTTTTGCTTTTAATATGCGTCGTTTATAGTTGTGTACAATTTTACTCTCGTTTTTTTTTTTCTACAAAGCATTGCCCATACTAGGAATTTCTCTTGTATCGTGAAAGCATATTTACAAAAAAAAAATAGGTCATACAATATTTTTGTTACGGTGCGGATATCAAACCTGCGACATGCAGCTATCCGACTACTTTCAGACCCTTACATAGACTTCGTTTTTATATCTGACACCCAAAAAAAATACCATGTAAGTATCTAATAACAATCGTGTACGTTATTTTCGAAGAATTGTTCGACGTTTAGAAAATTTTATGGGTCGGATTTTCGGAATACCACGGTTTACCGAACGCGGTTCACAGCTCAAGTAGGGCTAAGTCAACTTGAAATCCGGTGGGGTATTCTATAAGCCATCTAGCTAAAACTAAACTTGAGTATAGGAAAACTGAATCACTATGGTCGCCTTTATAAGGTACGGAAACCCAATCTGGTGAGTAATTTAAAAAATATTGAGCAATCAAAGCATCAAGTCTTAGACTAATTGCCTAAGACTAAGGCGTCGGATTTATGATCGAAGGGTCGCGGGATTCAAATTCCACTCATAACACTATAAATTGCCGTGATGGGTTCACGGAAATAGTATACCTACCTAATGGTGGGGCTATAGATACAAACATATTTAGCTTAGTTGGTGGGGATAACAAGATTGCCTAGTAACGTGAATTCTACCCACATTGATAGTAATCTTAAAAATGTAACGGCATAGGTTTAAATGTCAATCAAAAATGCACCTTATTAACTATGAATTAATTCAAAATTCCAGCCGGGATTGATAAATTCACCAAATTGTGTTTTACTACGTCGATCATGGCGTTGTAAAAAGTAACCTAACCAAAGGATATGATGGGGCTTAGGAAGCAAACGAAGCTCACGTTATTTCCTTCGAACCTATCCTGTCTGAATTGGGGTGCCCCGAATTCCGTTTAAGTATTTAATGTTGCAGTAAAATTGGTGAGCTTTTAAATTGTAGCCCTTTGTAATTACAAACGAAAAAACTTACGACATAATACAAAAAATATTTGTTAGTCGTATCATAAGTTAATTAATCAGAAAACTCAGACGTAAATTGAATTCATTGTTTATGCATAGATACAGAAATTTAAAAGATTTATTTAATTCTCAATAGTATTTATTCTATAAATTTTACCTTTTTTTATTTATTACTAGTGAATGAGCCCGCTTTTAACCTCGATCACACCTGATAGTAACTGTAAGATTAGGTTTACGATCGAACGACCTTTAAAGCAGTCATAATAATTAACTACTACTTATCTGCTGATTAGTACTTGAAACTGTGACAGACTGTTAAGTAGATGCTAGAAGCTTTATATATAGACTTAGAGATAAGTCTGTTTTCCAACTTATGTATGAGGTTCAGTTCCAATATTTAACCTAGTATCTGGATAACATACACCTTTGCTAGATTTGTGTTAAATTATTGTTGCAAGAAAGAAATAAAAACATACATATTGCTTGTAACATAACATAATCAAGAGTCTTTAAGTAAAGAGTGAATAGGTTACTTCTAGGCAAGCGTGCTTCATCTTCGACCACATCATCGCTTAACAATAGGTGAGATTATGGTCAAACGCAAGCTTATCAACTATAAAAAAAATCAGCCTATAATGTTCCCACTGCAGGGAGACAATATTCTCTCTATTAGAGGAGTCTACAGTGGAGTCTGCGAAAGGGTGACCATCTACGGGTTGACCTCGGCGAGCGATGCTTAACTTTGAAGATTGATTGACCTGTGCAACTATTATGACACCATGATTTAATTTTATTTATTTTACAAATTAAATAAGTCTTTTAAGTGTCTTTTCATTGAGTAAATTTAAACTAGAGGAGGCCGTTGTTTCCTAACTGACTACTCTACTCTGACTGAGAAAAAACAACGAAACCAAGTCAGAGGTCAAAGTCTCTCTTGATGTCATTACAATCTGTACTGATCAAATCTAATGCAAATCATGTAGGTTAAAGTCTAATTATTTGAGAGATTATGTGATCGTTTGAGAAGAAAAGTACGTAGATTTGAGTCGGAGTATTTAGTTAGTGCAAGCATTTGTCAGGTATTGTGTCATATTTTATAGCGTTCTTCTCTTTTGTAATAGAGATTCATAATTAGCCATACGATAAATAAATTAATTTTTGCCTTTGAAAATATAATAATTGTAACGTTTCATTAAAATATAGTAGCTATAGCACAAACATAAATATTTGTGTTTATTATAAAGTGTGGGAGCATCTGTAGCCGATCGATAGAATAGGTCTTGCATCTCGGCATAAAGCGCTAAACCACTAAACAATAAGTAAACATAAGCCAGCCCTAGGTCAAAATAAGCAAACGTATTTTTTTTAATAAATAGATTAGTAATTTAGTCCATGTAAGTATGTATTTATTTGTGTATATTTTTCCCTTGACTTTTGCGTCCCAAAAGTAAATCTACCGTAACGTGTCTTCTGAGAACAAATACGAATCAATAAGTTAATAGACGCCCACTTATAATACGCGTTTATCTACCAAAAATAATCCCTTTTTCCCGTTTTCCCGAACATCCAAGAAGAAAAATACGCCCACATTAATCCTGTACAGATATTACATAGCTGGTTAGTAGAAAGCGAAAAAGAAATTAATCAAGCAAGCCGCTGCAGCTACATTTCTAAGTAAAAACATGCTTTGATAAGTCGAAAGCAGAGGAAAAAGCTTAATTAGATGTCGCGTCTAAGCATCACCATGAAACCTTATTTTTCATTGGAAAAGGTTTTACATTTTTACTTGTCGTTGAGGATTGAGAAAGATTTATTAGTAGTGTCTAGGACTTGGCTGTTGACTAGGATGCGTCAACAAATAAATGTGCATAAATATTGTTCAACGGCCGGTCATATAAAATCTAACTAAAGAAATCGCACTAAAGAACCTTAGATTTGGCTTCGAGATTTCATTACTTTTTATAGAGAAACAAGTAGCACCATCGAGACTTGGCTAGTTTTTTTCAGAATGTTTTTGGTGGGATACATAGTACATTGCTCCCGTTCCAACTGACAGAAATGTGAAAAAGAGCACTGAAATATAGATGTTTTAAATGTTCATAGTTGTTGCCAAGTGTTTAGTTATAGGTAACATGATATAGTTGTTAAGTATTGCTATGGAATAAGCTGTGAATATTTCAAATTTCCATATTTAAGTGATGGGAAATCATACAGACTCTATTTAAGGAATGAGAAAAAAAAGAAACAGAACAGAAAGAGAAAAGAGAAGAGTAGTAATACTTTACAACATATTTTTTTTATTTTTTATACTAATTTGTTGACTTTGTAAAAAGTCATGAAATATGCAAAAAATATGAAATCATAGGACTTTGTCAACAAATTAACCAAAGTTTCTTAGAAGATTCCAGAAGACTAGCTTCTGTCCACGGCTTCATTCGCGCGGGAGGGTTTTACCGCATAAATCCCGATCTCGTGGGAATTCCAGGGTAAAAAGTCACCTATGTGTTATTCCAGGATATCAACTATGTACTTAACAAATTTCATTCACATCCGTTCAGTAGTTTTTGCGTGAAAGAGCAACAAACATACATACATCCACACAATCTTTCGCATTTATACTATTACGTAGAACATGCATTCGAAATATGCTTTGCTTTTTATTTTAGCTGCAATAAAACACAAGCTTTAGTCTGTATGATCGATTCGAAAATCTACGGAAATAAATTATTATTCATGCCCAGCAGAAGACATTAACCGACAGGCTGTTAAAACCCATTCAAAACTTTATAACAGTAGTTCTAATAGAAATATTATTATGAAGAGACGAAATACTTCAAAGAATTTATTACAAGACGAATGATGGAACTGGATTCCTTACTGACGTTAATGGGGAGACATTGACAAATGTTCCCTGTTCACCCTTTAATTTCCTCTCAACGAGAAACTTTACTTTGTAACGTGAAATTTTATGAGTTAACTAAGGTTAATTAGAGCTTGTTTTTGCTGTATTTTTACCCTGTTTTGGGCCTTTAATTTTTTTTTCCGTTTTAGATTTGAATATAATTTGTTTGTTCAAAATGTAAAATTTGACGCATTTGACATTTCAGTGACGTTCAGTGGTTTGTGTCGATACTACCTATACATGTTGACTTTTACAAGGTTTTTTTTGCCTTGATAGTTAATAGTTATGATAAAAATCTACTCAGGGTACCAAGACTCATAGCTTTAAGTATGCATATAATAACAATTAGTTACGTTTTTAAATAAAACTATGTTAGTATCACTTAGTTGTACTAAGTCTTTGTGGATTCCAGAAGTACTTTTTTTTTTTTAACGTGGTAAAATTATCAAATAAGTCCTCCCACCCCGGGCAGGGTGGGAGGGACTGTCAGACTTTTACTGACTAAAATCCACGGTGTAAGTCAGTAAAAGTCTGACAGTCCCTCCCACCCTGCCCGGGGTGGGAGGACTGTCCTCTAAAGCAGCGGAAATATGTTAAAAATTAGGTAAAATTTCTAACATAGAATATGACTTTGCCTTTGTCGTTATTCGGTAAAAAACAATTACCTACTCATCTCTGACACAAATCGTATTTTTTTTTATTACGAATAAGTCCAGTCTTGACCTCGATCTTGCCTGATGGTAAGCGATAGATAAAGTCTACGCCGGGATGAGCGAGCCCAGAAGATGCCTATTAAGGCTGAAAGGTCTTAAGTGGCAGGGAACACAGAAGCCGGCAGAGAGTTCCACAGCTTGGCTGTGCTGTGCTGTATTTACTTTTCGTATACATTTTAAATCCCCAATGCCATCTAATCTACACTGCTTTACTGCTTTACAACGGTTATTTATTTCAACAGAGAAAATTTTAGAAGTAGAACAGCAGATCACCGCCACTAACGGTACCTCGGTTGCATCCAGAGCCATAGATATCAGCTTAACAGTTAGCCTGTAGTAACAAATTAACGGAGAACCGATAGAATTAGCATTTGTACCGTTTGGCTAGTAATACAAATGGAAATTCTAACGGTATATTTATGTGTGTACTTGCTTCTAAATATATACATACATGCATCGTACTGCTACAATGTAAACCGAATCAACGCAGAATTTTGATTTTTTTAGTTATGTTTCCATTCGAGGTCACATCTTGTTTATTTATTTATTCATTTATGGACAACTTTCAGAGCATATGGGAAAATACATGTTATAATTTCATTTAAATTATTTTTAAGTTTACTCATGTAGCCTGAATACAGGCTACAAAAATACCTTAAAGCTCTTGTAACGGAATCTTCTTATATGTATATAAAAATAAATAAATAGCTGTATATTAGTCTCACTAAAACTAAATAACGACTGGACCGATTTGGCTAATTTTGTAAAAGGAAAAGTATAAAAGGTGAGAAAATATGAAAAAAAAGTATTACGAAGTTCGTGGGGTCAGCTTGTTTCAAAATAAAATATTCAAAAGACGTTAACCCTCTATCTATTATTATCAAAATATATCTTTTAAGTTGGTTAAATGCGCACCTATAGTAACAGATCATTCGGATATAAGGATAACTTAAAAAACCCAAATTTTGAGTTGTCTCAGTTTAGATCTAGCGGTGCGATATGTAATGGTGATGCGATTTTTATCGCATCGAGGGATTATTTTGCGGTATCGATCGTAGTGATAAGGGACCTAGATAACAGTTTGCTTCTCGTGCTTAAAATAACGCGGTTTCATGTTATATAGGTTTTGATGCTACTATGGATGGGCATGACGTTATGCATTGCAGTGTTGTTTCGGAAAATATTGAGTTAAAACATCTTTATTTACCGACTTCCAAAAAGGAGGAGGTTCTCTATTCGTCGCGTATATATTTTTGTTATTTGGGAATAACAAAAAGTTACTCCTTTTGTCTTCATTAATTAACATACGTAGGTATATACAAATTACAAATGTATAACCCACGACGTTATCAACAGCGTATTTATGACTTTATGACGAAGAAAACTCATCATCTTCTGCTTAACCTTCTGTCAAGCATGATGGAATCGGCTTCTGTCTAACTGGATGAAGCTGGGTACCAGTATTTCTCAATATAATGTTTTATCTATATGAACGGTTTTGGTGACCTGCACTGACTTACTAGCTGAGTAACATATGGAAAGACTTGTGCCGGATTTTCTGACTTCTTACTGCCTGTAACGACTATCCGATCGAAAAGCTCCAGGAAAATCTCGATATAATTATGTGGTGTACACATTTACACTCATCCATGGACCGATCGCAAACCTTGCTTAACCTTGAAAATTTATCTATTGGGTTTTTACGTGTACTAAAGCAGTACTAAAGCAGTTAGGTACTATCATTTATTCAAGCTTTGAACTCTTTTTGAGGCGCAGTAAAACTTCGTGCGATCGAAATTCCAACGTAAACGTATTTCAAGAGTTAGCGATCTCTTCATAAGTTCCAACCAAAGGGAATCCCAATGAGCAGGTTTATTTGCATGACAACCGATATTGACTGAGGCCGACTATCACAACGTCCGACTATTTACCGATCAACGAACGCCGAATAGGTACCGGTAAATAAATAAACAAAGTTGATTGTGTTCGGCTTTCGTGTTTGTGTTCGTGATGTTTGCTGTTACTATTTGTGTTGCTTCGCTTTTGTCGCGTTTCTGAGTAAGTTGTCGGAAAGGTCAAGGTAAAATCGGATATCGAATTATCGGTTACTTTGGTAGCAGATAGGATTTCTGAACAACCGACGCCAGACGTTTGCAGCCATTTAGAAAGTTTTATGTAATAAATTAAAATAAAAACACTTCCTACTAATATTGTATAAATGCGAAACTTTGTGAGGATGTATGTATGTTTGTTGCTCTTTCACGTAAAAACTATTGAACGGATCCCAATGAAATTTATATATATATATATATAATAGATAGTTGACATCCTGGAATAACACGTAGGCTACTTTTAACTTCCGGAATTCTCACGGGATTGGGATTTACGCGGGAAAAAACTCCCATGCGAACGAAGTCGCGGGCAAAAGCTAGTATTTCATAATGTTCAGTCTCACTTAGCTTAATTCACGCTTATTACTTAAACATGAATAAACACGATTCCATCTCAAATTTTTAAGGTTCTAAAAATAAAACCTGTCTGCTTTTATTTACACCTAAATTTCTTACCCTTATGTATAAAGTGAAGTAACATAATCTTGATTTATTAAGTTCCTTGAAATCTCTGAGAAATAATAGATGTTCAAGCTCGCTACTCAGAGTAATGAGATGTAACTTGGCTTGAATTGTTCATGAGCACAAGGCTTGTTCACTGTTGCGAGACGGTGTGACGGGCGGCCACAAAGGTTTTCACTTGCAAAATATGAAACTCTTGTTTAATTGTGCTGATTTAATTACTGTTAACAGAAGTTCGCTTTGTGACAGAATATTTTTTTTTTATTTTTGCTTGCGTGGACTTTTTATTTAATTTTTGCAAATGATATGAAAGGGTACAAATTAATATGACTACACTTCACTAAACGCTGCAATACATTGTAGGTGACTTGTCGTTTTTAGTTTGTTATAATATTATGTAATTATTTTATTCATTTTAAGGTAATGAATATTCTGTACTAGAAGACGAGCGGGGCTTCGCTCCCGTAGACTTTATCACGATAATAAACCTTGTTATCCTTTACTGAAGTAGTCTACAACCTTCTTCCAGCTTCGAACTACTTCCATACTAAATTTCATTCAGATCCACCGAGTAATTTCGCAGATTAGCGCATTCAAACAATCAAACAAACAAACTTTTCCGCTTTATATTATGAGTATAGATAGGGGCATGATAGGGGTGACATCATTACCAAGTGATAAAAAACCTCTTGAAATAAAATAAGATAAAAAAGAAAATAGTATACAACGTGTAATTTAAAGGGTATATACATACCGAGTGCACGGCTTCTTTGGATGATAACAAACGATATGGCAAGGGTTTTCTAATCCTATGTCTACATGTGTGGAGCATATTAGAAATTTCAATACATTGATACCAGAGGCCGAATTTTTCAAATTAAGAAAAACTAAGAGAATTATCGTTTTATTGGGAAGTGACGAGGAAAGCGATGACCCTCATAGTGCTGTGACACGTTTGTTATTATTGGTATTCAAGAAACATATATGATACCGATAATTTGGGGTCAATTATGTGAGTCACTTATTTTGAGCTGAGCATAGAGACTCCATACCAGATGTTGTCTTCAGTCCTTTTGGATATATATGGGGTTTCCGTTACACGTTGTATATTTTATAATAACTACCATTAAGTTACTCCATATTATATCTGATTTTCCATCAAGTAATGGCCCAACATTTGTTTATTAAACAGTAGTGCAATATTTTCTTATGTATTGGTTGGACCAACATGCCATGTTCGTGTTTAATCCGGCTAAAATTTATTTTGTGCGTGGATTTTTGCTAGCATACTTTCGTTTGCAAACAAATGTTCGTCCACGTTAATATTTTCTAATGGAGAGTTTAGTGTGTTGGGATTGTATGGACATTTTGTCAATGTTAGTCAGAGTTATTAATTTAAAAGATTTGCTGCTGTTTTCATACCTTACATTAAAAAAATAAACGTCAATAGTCTAAAGGCTAAGGTGTCGGACTTGTGACCGAGAGTTTGCTGGTTCGGATCCCACCTATTACACTTTCCCGTGAACCCTCTCCAGACACAAGCATATTTAGCTTAGTTAGAGGGATTAACAAGATTGCTAGTAATCTGAATTCTACCCACGTTGCCAGTTCTCAAAAAAAAAAAATAAACACATCAAGATCGAATCACTTACCTTCTAAAACACCTAGATCTTGAAACATAATCTATCGTTCCCAGAAGCCATATACAAGTTAAACTAAGCTCTAAAACAAATAAACTGTATTTTTAGTACCGGCATTTCTTTGTCTTGGGAAATTGGAAATCAATTTTGACGGTAAAAAGTAATGCGATATTACCGTTGAGAGCGATACAACTGCGTGCCACCTACTATATTCCTGCGTGTATTCCTAGATATATCTATTCGCCTTTTTACCGTTCGCATTCTTTTATATCTCGCTGTATTGCCAATAGCCATGTGTTATTGCTTATTGGCGTTGAAATTAATTATTTATACTGCAATAACACTCATCGGTATAGAGTTATTGTAAAAGGTAATTTGAATTGTTCTGGTATTTAGTGCATATCTGCGCTTTTAAATTATAATTAACAGTTTCTATGATTTTTTTTGGTTGAAAATATTCATTTTACATTTCACTTAAAATGCGAATCATATTTAGAAACAGGTAAGCTAATCCTGTTGATTCGGTAGTCAGACTTCAAATATTGGTAAAATATACAACATGTAACATAATTAATGCACATCCTGAAATTAGTTTGTTCAGAATCGTTTATTGAAACGATTTTTACCGTTTTTAATAAAAAAAAATTATCGACATTTTTATCCCAAAGCAATTAAATCTACGTAAATTACAAATTACACTTTCGCTGTATAGTAAAAACAAACTAACTATGGACCGTAAATTAAAGTAGACTTTTTAAATGCTTTATATAAATTCCGTCATGCAGTACACATTACAGAAAAATTGAACTCATTTAAAGGAGTCTTAAAAAATCTGTTTAAACAAGTAAAACTAAAAATTCAGAGTACGTATTATGATAATAACATAATTTTCTAATTGCGGTGTTTGAGGGTGTGCGTTAATTACGATACATGTTGCATATAATGTGATAGTAGGAATTAAAATATGATATTATATTTTGTTAGAATTATCAAACAAAGTTTGGTGTTACTCCCAGAAGTATAGTTAAGGCATTAAAAATAAAATATTTTTTTTTAAACATTTAAAAACCCGACTGCTCAACTGAAATGCAAGAAACAAACACATTATTATTTTAAAAAGTGACAAGCAGGCGGGACCCAAATTAACAAAAAAAAAATTGTTTTTTCATGGGATGGGATGTCGTAATGCAGTTAATTACACGGTAGTATCTACTACTTATGTTTGCCATTGTCAGTTTTAACTTCTTTTCCTTCATGACCTTTCCGCCACCGAAATAATATTAATTGCATAAACTTTTTTTTTTGCGGGGAAACCATCAAATTACTCCTCTTACTGAAAGAACAGAAAGGGTTGTGAGACTTCTATAGACTAAACACCCTCGTATTTCTTCAGTTGCCCTTGAGTTCCGGGGTCTCGGTATATCGTTAAAACACTTCCGCAACCCCGGCAGGATTGCAAATATATCTACTTAAAATAATAGTCTAGAACATCTCAATACTTATTACTTTCACCGTTTATTTACAACCTATTACTACTAACAACTAATCTCCGTACAAAGCAAATACATAGGCAATATAGTGTTTGCACATAAAACAAGAGGACGTGGATTGCCCCAGAGCTGCCTAGCTGGGGCAATAACGAGTTCATTGAACCGGAATCACTGACGGACGGCTGGCCTCTTCAGTTTAGCCCGATAACCGATAGTCCGACAATTCCTATTACCCTCTTTTCCGTCAAGCAATAATGATGAAATGGGTTCAAGCGGATTTTATTATTCAAATAATAATGGTGGGATGATAGAATGGCTGGTTTAAGTTATATTTAATGTAGGAAACTGTTGCTTTATCATATTTTGTTCCTTTTTGTTCATTAAGTTTGCAAGTAAAGAGTATTTATAAAGGGAAATAGAAAAACAAGGATATTCTTTCGAAAAAAAGAGATATACATGAATATTCTTTATTAAAAAAATAAAAGGCTGGTTTCACTGTCGTTTCTCTTCTTTTTTTTTCGAAAAAGTTCTTTAGTCCCGCGTAACATGTCATCATGATATCAGGTGAGATGGTGATCAAACGTGACTACCAACAATAAAAAAAAACATGTGTATCCGCATATTTGATTGAAATCAGTTCATTAATTTCCAAGAATAAGGACGAAGCAGGCCCAAAAAACAACGGTGTAATGATTTGGACGCTTTCCTGACAGATTGGCAGCAGATGACAAGGCATAGAGAGGATTAGAAGGATATGGGGGAGTCCTGTGTGTCTGGCAGTGGGTCACAAAATTACTATACACCTTTACTTTTATAACTTAACACCCTAACATAATGTGTTCACTAAAATCGATAAGCAAAACGTACTAATAAGATATTTCTCTTCTTTCCAGGGTAAGCACCAATCAAAGTTGTCAGCAACACATTCGGTTTCTTCAAAAGAACGTGTTTCGGTCAACGACAACCGTGGAAAAATCTGTCTTGTAGTAAGTCACATTTTGTCCTTATTAGTAACAGCGTGGTTTATGTACTATAAGAAGGTGTCCTAGAAGAACAGCGTGACTTAACACTAGAAGCGCCGCCGTCCCATTTTTGCCCCACCCGCAGGTTTTATTGTCTCTAATTATTTAATTTTTAATTTAGGTCTATGAAACTTTTTGACTTTTATTTATTTTACGAATTTGACAGATTTAAAATGTTTTTCATAATTTATCAAGAATAATTTGTGAAAAAAATAACGATTTACCTAGAACTGCCACTGGGTCTTTTTTGTCCTGCTATTGTTTTACAAAACAGTCCGATGTATGGTTGGCGTTCCAGGAAGTTGCAGGGTGAAAGGGGTGATGCCTGGGCCAATAAACAATTGAATATTGTTTCTAATAGTCAGTGGTCCATCACTGTTTGTAAAGAGCACATGTTTTGTTTTTTATAAGGGTGCAACTTACGTGCTATTGTTATTTCTACTCAACGTCATAAAATAATAAATCAGCACGAAATTATAACTTGTTTGAATGTCATTTTGGAGGACAAATTGTATGGTGAGCCTTTGGAATCTTCTGACGATAATTATGTGTTGGGAAGTAGTTCCAGTTCTTCATATGATGAATCTGAAGAGAGCACTACTTGGATTGCTATACCACAAGGTAATTTTATTATTTGCATCCCAGTTAAACTACAAAGTGGTATATTTGTGGCTATTCGAATAGCTTTCCTATTTTTTTTGTATTTTAGGATCAACGAGTTTGATGGGCACTGTAAATAAGGCAGAAGTTTAAAGTCAAAGACGAGGTCAAGCTCAAGGTATTTGAGCCCGTCACGACATATCGTCCGCAGGTACAGGATTATCTACACAATTCACAAACCCTTAGAATGATGATGAGTATTATTCAAATTAGCTAAAGGCGCCTTCTGGCCAGTTCATTAGTTTTATAATTTTAAAATTTGCCGGTGTAAATGCATGGGCATTATATAGAATAATCAATAATAGTAAAATTAAACGCAGACTTTATATTGCAATTAGTAGAATAATTAGGGGTAAATTATATTGCCACCAGAAAAACAAACATTCCCGTAGCAATTCCGGAACACATACCAGAGAGACAAGAAAAACTTACAAAGTGTCAAGTAAAGGTAAAATGCTCAAATCATCTGTGCAAAAAAACTGTATGCAATAAATGCACCAGCAAAGAATATTATTTATGCATTACAGGTTCTCCAAATAAAAACGATTAATTATTAAATAACAATGATTAAGTTCAATTAGAATTGCAATTTGATTTGTGATGTTTTTGTTACTAAATCATTATTATATTTGAGATAATAATTGCTAATTTGATAAATTTTTGTTATATACTAATAAGAAATTAATTTAATTTTAATAAATAAACGTCTTTCATATATTTTAAAATTGTTTAAATTACAACTTTCGTACCTTTTACCAAAAATCATAAGAGTGGGACAAATTTGTCCCGACAGCGGTCCAAGGGGGTCTCAATGTTTGGCGCTTCTAGTGTTAATAATAAAAATCCCATTATTTAGTTTTCAAGGTTAAGCAATGCTTGCCGATGAAGATGGACTTTCTTCTTAACATAATTATGGAGATATTTCCGTGTCTCTAAGCAGGTTAAGTCAACTCAGTTTTCTTTATACATCTTCGACAGTCATGACGGATAGTCAGAAGTCAGAACATCTGACAGCAGTCTGTCTGGCGAACTACTTAGATAGGCAGTCACTGCACCTAATTACGTATTAAGTGAGTTGTTTTGAAATTTTTAACCATTTTTATGATCAGATTTTTTATTTATGTTTTGAAAAATAGTAATTTGTTTTTAATATTTGCCGCGACTTTAATATTATATAACATATATACAAGGAGTTACAGATTAAGCGCAATACCTCAGACACCCCAATTAAAATATTTAATTATAAGTCTAAAACAACATCCGTAACTAAATAAATTGAAACCAAACCTAGACATTTTTTATTAAATAGTTATCCTTAATAAACGCAAAACGTATGTGCGTCATACAATATCCTTGCGATGCACTCGTGCAATGTTAGGGGCCGACACGCACACAAGCGCATTTCCTTTAATTAAGCATTGTATTAATTTGTCATGATACTGTGTTTCCATTTTAAGTTAATGAAAGATTTTTCCGTCTAAATTTAACACCTATTTTTTTGATGGAAATTGACTCAGAAGCCGATTCTGAACCAACTACTTTCAGGAATTGCGTTTATTCTGTTACACGTTGTATATATGTATTATCCTTTATTTCAGCTCTTTTTCTCATAACCAATACAATTAGTAATTGTAAAGAAACTAATTATTATTAGTAGCACTACTTAAAACTGTTAGTAACTTTTTAAAACTAAATAAAAATAAAAAATTAAAATTTTGATTCAATTACATGTACATATGTACATGTAGTTTGATGTTTTGATCGCGTGGAAAGTCCAGCAGCAAATGAAGCCAACACATGTCACTAACGTCAAAATCGTTTTAGTAGAGCCGGAGATTACTTCCTACAAAGTTTACCACGTTATAATATTAATATAGATTCGTGGTTAGCCAAACTAACTATAAACTATGTATTGATAAAACAAGCAACGTTTACCGTATATATTGGTTGATGTTTAAACTTTTCAAAATTAATCCTTCTTATTTTAGAGTACCTAACACCCGGTTGGTTGCCCCAAGTTTTGAACATGCACCGTCATGTTAGATACTCTATTATCTCGCTAGAGGCGTACCTGGCTAGGGGTGTGCCAACGTGCTAAGTTTTATGTTAAATCGATGGTCGTTCATAAACTATGATAGCTAGAGTTATATAGGTGACAGATTGTGGGTGGGGATGAATGGCTGACAAAGAATGTCGTGAAAACATTCGTGAAAAGTAATGTTTTAAAAGTAAAAATAGCATAAAAAAGAATAAGTGTAGTAGTTTATATTTCGTCTTCTTCCGTGCCTGTTTCCGTTTTTGGTGGGGAGGGTTCTCACTCGCTCACTCTTGGATTGTCAGTTCTGGTGGGAAAAAAACTCATAAAAAATCCTGACTAAATAACACCTACGAGACAATTCAAATCTGAGAAGTTGTCATTAAAAATCTAACTTCTTTCTTATCTCATCTTACTTGTTATTTAATGCGAATGTCGGTGAGAATTATGATGGTGGAATAGGTCTGAATGAAATTTGGTATCCATAGATATTGTTGAAATCCCAAAATAACACTAAGGTTATTTTTTTATCCCAGAATTCCCACAGAATCGGGATTTATGCGGGAAACCCCTCCAGCCAGAAGCTAGTGTAACTCATAACAAAGTAACTTTCGTACCTGCCATCCCTACGTTCGTATGTATACGGACCCCACTACCCCCGTTTACACTGAAGTGAGCGTTCTTTGTTGCCAATAACTACGTTGAGAGAAATTGTAAAGTAAAAAACAACCAACCGTCCCTACAAACTCTATTACTTCCCACCACGTCCAGTACTAATTCTTTTTTTTTCCTGTTCGTTTTATTCTTGTTTATTTTATAGAAATGACTCCACAGTTACAAAGCCAGGGAAAAAGGGAAGGCATTGTTGTGTGTTTAATTGATTCTCACGGAAAATTAGAGACGGATTTTCATTTAAAGAGTGATTGTTGGATTAAAAGTTAAAACTGTGTTGAATTGATTTGGGTTCAGGGGCTAGGTAGCTTTTTCTGTATTAATTTTGTGCTTTTTAACGATTGGCGTTTGACTATTGTCTTACTCAATGACAATCGATGATGTAGTCGAACATGAAGCACCCTTACCTAGAAGTAACCTTTTCGTTCTAGTCTTAAAGAAACTTAGAATTCGGCAGTGAGTTCCACTCCTTAGCTGTACTCACAATGAAAGTAAAAATTAATTAAGATGTATAATGGACTTAACGAATTAAGGAGTTCTAAAGCCTCAGTGTGTAACATTCTTATTGTAGCTGACCTGTTTATTTTCACACAAGTTTCTCTGCTATCAGAAGTGAAGGCTGGGCTGGCGGAGAAAGGATGGCAAGAAGGCTTCCTCTGAGAGTGTGATGGATAAGATGGAGGTCGTTGAGGGGGATCATGAGAGGACCGATCCTGGAAAAGGAGCTGACATGGAGGCAATAACTGAAGTGCATAAGCCATACGAATACCTGCTAGTATTATAAATTAAAGCAAGCGGGTGTTTGGGGTTCCCGACTATCTACAAAATAGGTCGAACTAACACAGACTTTTTTTTTCTAATTATTTATGTGTTTCAAAACTGTGGGGTCATGTTTTACTAGTTAGAGATTTTTAAAGAGAATAAAGATATTCAATTATTCAAGGAAGTCAAGTAGAATGTTAATGTGAATAATTTATTCAACATGTTTTCATTCGGTGCCTTCAACATTTATTTCGAACTTTCTTTCAAATCAATTTTCCTGAATCAAATTGAGGCATTTTTTATTAGTATTCTTATAAATAAACATCTTATTGTATCGTTTTGTGGTTGCCATGGCAACAAAGTCGAGAAATTTTCTTATACAGGACTTAATATAAGTAGACACATACAAATAAATATGTATGTATACTGCTGCCAGAAAACTGAACGCGATAAGGATTTATTTTAGGGCTCATTGCGACATTTTTAGGGTTCCGTAGCCGAATGGCAAAAAACGGAACCCTTATAGTTTCGTTATGTCTGTCTGTCTGTCCGTCCGTCCGTCCGTATGTCACAGTCATTTTATTCCGAAACTATTAAGACTATACATGTGAAACTTGGTAGGTTGAAGTATTCTATGAACCGCTTTCCGATTTTAAGATAAAATTAAAAATATTTAAAACAAAGGGGGCTCCCCATACATGGAACTGAAACTGAAAAAAAAATTATTTCAAGATATCTATACGTGTTTGGTATCTAAAACCACTTCTTCATAAAGTTAATCATTTAAAGATATACGCTTCCAAAGCGATAAAATGTGTGTGTGTCCCTCTAACTTCTATAATAATGGACTGAAAAATCAAAAATATATATATGCTGTAGATCTTCATGCAAACTTTCAATGAAAATTGAATGAGATAGGGTCAGCAGTTTTTGAGATACAGCATATTATCTAAAACTGCAAATATAACTTTGTAATTCATACAAACACTATGAAAAACAATGTTATTTGGCGTAGTTACTACAGAACCCTTCATGGGCGAGTCTGACTCGCACTTGGCCAATTTTTTAATGTTGATAACCGCAATTCTTTTGTTTAGAGATTTTAATAGGACTTTTAAGAAAGTTTTCTTAGAACGTTTGTTTTTATCTAAGTGTTGTCTTAAACAATTTAATATACTTAATACTCTAAAACTTCCCAGTTTCGCCTAACAAAGTAATTGTCCTATTCCCAGTGCGTACCGACTAATTCCCTTCTACCCGGCCGGAACAAACGATTGGGTAATTGGAAAAACTTACTGTTTACCCTGCTTACCCTGTACAATGCGGGTAAGTGTGCCAGGAATGGGTACCGAAAGACTGTAGGATTCAAGAGGGTGCTTTAATGGTTGGTGGAGTTAGTTAATAAGTCAGTTTACAAGAAAAATACAGGATTAAGTCGTCGATGACATTGATTTAAAATGTACTGATTCTAATATTAATTAATTATACAATGTTTATAAAGCGAGACGCATTAAATTAAATCATATATACCCTACATGAATAATCACAGGTAAAAACAGGTCCTAACTTATATAACGTTAGTAATGCTTTTTTTACTCCTCCGTTATTCTTTTCTTATTTTCGGTCGGGGCGTAGATACTCGAATTATTTACGCAGAACAATCGAGATTCTGTTTGTTTTGGCATTTAGAAGTCACAGTAGATGGTAACAGTTTAACTGACTTATCTTAAAAAAAAGAAAGTCACTTAATTGATGCTTTGGAAAAAAAAGATTGTCAACATCAAAATTCGAAGCCTTTGTCGCTGTCCTGAACCTCAAAATTGTTTCCATTATAGTGTAACATTGACTAGGTTTATAACGACAGACGCGTCTTGCTACGCGCGTTGCTACGCCAGGCATGTGCTACGTGGACATTGCTACGTGAGTCACCATGAGAGGTATTCGCTACGAACGCTAAGAGCAATACATAATTATTATTTTAGGCATGTAGACTCACTCTGGCGCGATCTATTTATTCTTCGTTAGTGTTGCGACATAAAGCCTCACGTTAACGAAGGCAACAATCTTAATTAGAACACTACTGTATAGTGACGGTATTGATCTAATATCAAATAGATATACAGTACACATGTGGCCACCCAAGTATTTCTGATAATGTTCGTCAAATCGTTCGAGTTCATTACAGTTCCAAGTTGCTCAACTGCTCAAAATAATTTAAAAATGCTCGCACAGTTTGGAAAATCTGTGTGTTTCTTTCCTCTAACCATAGCACCAAAGACATAAATCTACATGGTTCCATATGATTTGATTACATTGTCAGGCTTTTAACTCCTCGTAACATTCGGCAAAAAATTGAAAATGACAGCCTGGATCAAGAGTGTTACGCCAGTCGCTTAGTGAAGTACGTCGAGAAACTTCGACAGAAATCTAGAATGTTCGAGACACTAACGCCATCTAGCGGCGAGTAGCAGTACTGTGTATCTCAAGTAGCTTCTGGAATGTTCTTGGCAGTATAAACAGTGAGTCGATTTTACAAGAATGTTCTAGAGCTCATAGACCGGGGTATAAATAGATCGCAAAGGGACGCAGAGAGTCAGTCTTATTTCAAGATACGACGCGATATAATTCGAAGCTTTACACGTGAATTTCGGTGCGATTAATTGTTAACTTCCAAGTATTGCACTGTGAATAACTGTGTTGATTTTTGTTTTGTGTTTATTTAAGTAAAGTGTTAATTTTGGTTTCATTGGCGTTAATTATTTCTATCCCGAACCCCAGCTCGTAACAATAGGTTTACATGCTTGCCGGTCGCACGATGGAATCTCGATATATTTTACCCGTTCAGGGATCGAACTCGGTAGACGTTGCTCTAACTTGTATATTGACACGGAGGGCAGTTTTTATTTTGCTATAGATTCCTTCTGTCCCCTTCCCTAGAATCATACTGTGTGGGCATAAGAACTAAAGAGGTTTAATTGAGGGCAATAACATTGTGGCTTGCGGCTGTATTATGAAAGTATACAATTTACAGTCAGCTTCAGAGAAAAGGAACCCCTACGTGAAGCGCGCGCCGTCGCGTCACTCGAGCGATATTCTTTAAGTCTTTGGGGGGTTCCTTTCCTCTGACGCTGACTGTACATCATTTCTTTCATTTTTTTTAAAAGATTACCAGCATCTTTTTAACTACCCACTAAACTAAATATGCTTGTGTCTTGAGTGGGTTTGCGTCAATAGTGTGACTTCTCGATCACAAGTCTGACACCTTAGCCGTTAGGCTATTGACGCTTAATCACAGCTTCTTTGAGAGTTGTTAAGAGTGATCAGAAGCCACAAAATTTGATACCAGTCTTGCCAAGGATGTACGGTGCACGTACATGAATTTTCAAAATATAGCATTTATTTCAAAATATTGGATTGTTTTAAGTTAGCTAGTAGGCTCGCGCATGTGCACTTTGAACGCGACCTAAATTTGACAGTGCATTGACACTTTTACATTATTCTATGCATCTTTTTACAAGGTTAATTTAAAATAATTTTACTTTTAATAATTAGTGTCCAATTAGATTAGACGTGGTTTGGGTCGGACTACTTGCATTTTCATTTCGTCTCATCTCGTTGTTCACTCATTGACATTTGCATTCTTTTATGTTGACGTTTGACATCCATTTATGCTAAGGATTTACCCTACAAAGGGATATCGTGTTATCCAGCTACTGGGTTGTGGAGGCCAGGTAGGCAGTCACTTTATGTAAAACACTACGACTCAGCTGCATTGTCTTAGACTGGAAACCGACTCAGAAGTAGTTGGAAAACGACTCAACAGATGATCAAAATCGTATGGCTTGCGGCTGTGCCAAACAGGTTTAATTCAGTAAAATGTCACACAACTAGAAATTATCTGATACTTGTTGGACGGATTTGGTTGAGTGGTTCGCAGAAGCTAGATAAGTGGATACCTTCAGTGTGTTTAGATATTTCTCAGATACATAGTTGTAAATGGATATTCATTGGCAAACCCTCAAGCAACGCTGGCAAAAGGGGTAGTGTACAATCCATCACAGTCACAGTAATGTAGGTCTCGTAAAATGTGTTTAGTACTTACATTTAATGGGTTTGCGTTTTAAATATTTATTTTCTTACTGAACGCTTTCCATTATAATATTTTATATAAATTGATTTTGAGTTCTTCTTTGCTAGTTTTTGATATAAAAGGAAATGACTTAATATATATATATATTTTTTAAGTTTAGTTAGAGTAGTTACCTTATAAAAATTTAGAAGTAATCTCGAAATTATCGACCCTTTGACAATAATCCATTTTATTTGTTATGTCATATGACACTTGGGTTTTTCTCCACACAGATAGCCCCATACTCAAAACGTTTAGATTTTGTATTGTCCGTATTTCGGTCAAAGATTATGTATATGTATTAACCGAATATGTCATCAAGTTTCTGTGTCAGGCAAACTAACAGACAGACAAAGTAATGTAAATAATTAGAGCTCCGTTTTTTCATGCAGTAGTTCGGAACCCTAAAAATAGTTTAATAGTTTATTTTTAACTCAATGTACAAACTCTTAATCTAAATACAGAAGGCAATGAATTTAGTTACATAGTTAGAAGTCATAGGTATTGACGACTGTACTTGTGTTAACTGTGTTACAGATTACAGCGTCTTACAACCCGCTAAAAATTACAAAAATCATCGCGTTCACACTTTGAATTTGTAGTTCAATACATAATATTTATTTATAATCCAATAAACAAAATATAGCTGAAAAAAATAAATAAAGGTAAGTTTTTTTATTTGTATATGTTACTTTATATATACAACGTGTAACTTAAAGGGTATATACATATCAAGTGCACAGCTTCTTTGGATGATAACAAATGATATGGCAAGGGTTTTGTAATACTATGTCTACATGTGTGGAACTTATTAGACTTTTCAATACATTGATACCACAGACCGAATCTTTCAAATTAAGAAGAACGAAGACAATTATTGTGTTATTGCCAAGTCACGTGGAAAGTTATTAACCCTCGTAGTGCTGTGATAGGTCTGTTATGATTGGCATTCAAGAAACATATGAAACCGATAATTTGGTATCAATTTTTTGAGTCACTTATTTTGAGCTGAAACTGTGCATAGAGTCAGATGTTATCTTCAGCCCTTGTGGGTAGATATAGGGTTTCCGTTACACGTTGTATAAGTGCATTGCCAAGAGCAAATAAAATGGGTTGCGGGAATGTTCTAACGAGATACCGCAGCCCCGGAACGCAAGGGCAGCTGAAGAAACAGGGTGGGTTTTTTTGTTAGTAGAAGTCTAACACTACTTTCCGCTCCACCCAGAGCGGGAGAAGTCATTCGGTGATTTTACCATCTGAAAGAAAGAGAAATGAAGTTGTGTGAGTAAGTTATAATGTGAATGATCGGGTGAGTAATGAGTGTGTGATTGAGAAAAAATAAGTAACCCACTCCTCACCCTCCCTTCGCTTCTTAAATTTTAATTCGGCAGTAACGAAATAGTCCAAGTAATAATAAAGTGTCGAAACAGGTACCAACAACTAAAGCCAACTAACAGCCCGTAGTCACAAGTTGTCATCGTATTTCGTAAGCCTTTTACGAAACTCGGCAAGTCTTGGCGACACGGCTACTTGGCTACGTTTGTATGGGTTCCGAGGCTTTCAATATTCTTTTCAGTTTAATGCGTTTGTTTTTATATTTTTGACATGTAGAGAGTTGTAGGTACATACATTGGTTTTAAGGTATTTGTTTTGATTTCGTAACAATGTTAACGGTTTTAGAAAGTGTAATGAAAATATAACCTTAGCCATAGTAATAACATAAATAATAGTCTTTGTTTCTGTCCGTAATAGTCTTTTGGCTAATTTGCTGCACTCATTTTGATGAACTTTGGCATCTAGATAGTTAAAAGTTCGGGGTGAAATATAGCTACTTATACCGTTTTTATCTTCTATCGCCCTTTAAGGCGGTTAAAACGCCTGAAAAGGCACATTTGCTACGTAAACATTCAAGAAACCTTACTAAGTACCTGTCTGCCTCGCATAGTAGGTAGGACAAACTGCGATAGGGATGAATGTTTCTACAAAATAATGTAGACGCGAACGAAGTCGCGGGTAAAAGCTAGTCAGTAATATTTGTGTCTTGCCTTCTTTGTTAAAAATTCCGAAACCGGCTACTTAATAACTTCACAACAGAATTATCATCAAAGATCTCATCAAAGATACTAACTGTGTGCGACGTCGAAGCGTCATGAGCCGTGTCGATTTGTATATTGAAAAAAAAACCTGACTATTTAAAATAATACCTATTTGTTTAGACATAGAAAATGTGACAAAGTGTCCTCTATATCAGGGGTGGCCAATTTGATTAGACCTAAGATCGACTTTTTACCGACGAATCCCTGTGGCATCGACCAATTCTTACATACTTCCTGAAATTTTAAATGAAAAAATCATAGCTTTTCATGTTTTTATTTTTATTAAACAGAAAAACAATTATGTTGCGCAATCATTTCCATATATTATCTTACATATAAATATTAATATTAGCTCTATATTTCACTTTTAAAAATTTAAATTATTTTTTCCTTGTCGCAATCGACTCGACTTACAGCCGCGATCGACGGGTTGGCCACCCCTGATCTATATCATCAATATCTGCTTAGCCTTTTCCCAACTATGTTGGAATCGGCTTCCAGATGCAACTGAGTATTCGTGTTTTTAACCGACTTCAAAAAAAGGAGGTTCTCAATTCGTCTTGAACTTTTTTTTTTATATATATTTTACCTCATAACTCGGAGACGGCTATACCGATTTGAAAAAATCTTTTTGCGTTTGAATGGGTATAATTTCTAGTTGGTCCCATTGTTACGAAATCAGGATCTGATGATGGAATCTTGGAAAAATTGAGGGAACTCTTCAAATATTATAGGCACACCTATAGCGTTTTTGGGTATTTCTTATAGTACCTTGAGCAGTTGCTTCCGAAAAGTACCATTTGGGGAAGTTAAACTGATGATGAAGATCACAGATAGCCACTGAAAGTCCTCAATAATAAGTATTTCGTGAATTGCGATTCGATTACTTGAGTACGGATGTTAAACACTTTATGCTCGTCACAATACATATGGTGATGTAGAGCTGATGGTCAAGTACCAGGAGAACTCCTCAAAAATTAACGGCTATGCATCGGGAAAAGCAATATTTTGTAATAGGTGATAAGTTGTTGACATTATGGCTTTTGTAACTAGATAAATTACAAACCGACCCACCAAAAAGCGTGAAAAAAAAATTTTTAGAAAAAAATAGAACCGACTTCCATATCAAAACACTACAAAGACAAAAATAACTTTAATTTCGGAAGACGGTGTGAAAAAAAAAGAAAATCCAAAACCAATAACACGGAAAACAAAACCAATAAATGGAAGTCGGTTCTATTTCTTGCTAAAAAATTTTTTTACATAAAGCGACTGCCTATGTGATCTCCATAACCCGGTAGCTGGGTAAAGCGATACCTCCTGGCAAGACCAGTGTCGGACTTTCAGGCTTCTGACCACCCGTAACGCCTGTCAAAGACGTACAAATTACAGCCAGAATCAATGGCTTAACTGAAGGAATCTCGATTTATTAAGACTGTCACCCATTCATAAATCCACCTCGGAAAGCGCCCTAGAGACCGCCATGTGTTTTCTTCAAATAAAACTTATCCCACCAATAAAACATTGGCCTTGAGTCCCTTAATTTAATTCAATGTATTAGCACAGCAAAGAGTTTAAAATAAACAATATTAATATTCAACAATTACGATCGATTTATTTAGATTTTAGTTGTATTAATGAATTTAGCGAGAAAGTTACTGAATTTTAAATAGAACGCTGACTCGGAGAAAACTTTTGTTTTGAGTTTGGAATAGTTAATAAATAAATAAATAAATAATGTTTAACTGCGTTATTTGCTGAAACTTGATTTGTTTGATGTTGTTGCTGGTATAATATTTATCTTGAATAAATTCTCACTTAATTTAAAATATTTATTTGTTGCTTGTACAAATAAAATTATCAAATACTTGACTTTCGAACTTTTGTTTGAAAGTCAAGTATTTGATTCGTTTCGATCGTTTCCAATTTTATGCTCGCGTTTGACCACCATCTCACCTGATGGTAAGCTACGATGTTGTCGAAGATGGAGCACACTAGCTTCCTTAAAGATTTTTCAAAAGCTTAATTCAAAAGCTTATTCACTCTTGACTTAAAGATCCCCAAGTTACAGCTTTCAGGAAACTGACAGACTCCGGCAGGAAATAACACTCCTTAGCTCTACGCATAATAAAGTATTCCCAAAACGTTTTGTGCTTATGGGTGGGATGTCCTCCTTGTAACTATGGCGCGTCGTCATTGTGGTCTTAGGGTTATTAAATAATGATTGAAATACACTAATCCGTCATTTTAGGAAGAACGGCGAACAAATTTAAATTGTAACAAAATATAGCTATAACGGGTTGTAAAACTGCGCTGGTTGAATCCAAAATCTCTTTTAATGACACTAACATATGACAAGACAGGTTGCCAGTTAATGTTCCATCCAATACTAACACGGGTACGAGCATTATATTACCGCACAGCCAAGCCATATGTGTTACATGGGCAAACATAAATATGTTCAATGTTAGTCGACGGGCGGAATGAACTAGCCTGCAACTGGGTTACCTGTCAAAGAAATCATACGTTTTATATAAAGATAAATATGACACGAAGCTAGTAAACTGGGCTACAGTATTGACACCACTCTCATCCCTTAGTGCTGATTTAATGTAGTGAGCGTTTAAAACCTATCAGTAGTTATACTCGGGAAAGGTAGTGATATACGTTGAAAAGTATGAGCTTTATGTACAATATTGCTGCATATGTGCTGAGTTATGCAAAACGGAATTATCTTTTTATATTCATGATAGGCTCGCGTTTAACTACTATCTCACCTAATGCTTAACGATGATGTGGTCAAAGATGAAGCACACTTGTCGAGAAGTAGCCTATTCAGTCTTGATTTAAAGACCGCCATGCTGTTAGGAAATACAGACTCTGGCAGGGAATTCCACTCCTTAGCTGAAAGTATTCCCAAAATGTTTTGTGCGTATAAAAAAAGTAAATCTACCATTCAAACTCTGTGTTGAAACGACTACACTATACAACGTGTAATTTAAAGGGTATATACATACCAAGTGCACGGCTTCTTTGGATGATAACAAACGATATAGCAAGGGTTTTGTAATCCTATGTCTACATGTGTGGAACTTATTAGAAATTTCAATACATTGATACCAGAGACCGAATAATAGTGGTCAGTTGCCCTGACTGCTATGCGCAAGGTCGTGGGTTCGATTCCCACCTAAGACAAATGTTTGTGTGATGAGCACGGTCATTTGTTCTTTGTCTGGGTGTAATTTATCTATAATATGTATGTATTTAGAAATATATATGTATGTTTATCAGTTGTTTAGTACCCATACCACAAGCTCTGCTTAGTTTGGGACTAGATGGCGTTGTGTGAAAAGTTGTGGAATATAAAAAAATAAAAAAAAATCAAATTAAGAAGAACGAAGAGAATTATCGTTTTATTGGCTAGTGACGTGGAAAGTGATGACTCATAGTGCCGTGACACGTTTGTTATTATTGGTATTCAAGAAACATATCAAACCGATAATTTGGGGTCAGTTCTGTGAGTCACTTATTTTGAGCTGAAACTTTGCATAGAGATCCATACCAGATGTTGTCTTCAGTCCCTTTGGATAGATATGGGGTTTCCGTTACACGTTGTATACAACTAATCCTTCTTATATTATACATGCAAAACTTTGTATGTCTGTTTTTCAAACACTCCTAAATGGCTTAAGGGATTTGGATGAAACTTAGCACACATATAGTTAACAATCCGGAATAACAAATGAGCTTCTGTTTATAGCAAATTTTAAATACACATAATTATATTTAAAATACACAAGATTTAGCTCGTAAGCTCAGCTCATAAGTAAAAAAAACGATGAAATTTTCCAATAAACATACCATTGCATAAAGATATGACATCAAATAAAAAAGCAAGAAAATCTTTGAGCAAATATACGCGTGTCAACATAAACGATGTGAAGGAAAGGAAAAATATTGACATAACTTTGAAGGCGAGAGACATTACTAAATTAGGTATACGCCTCGTCTGCTTTGCTGGAGGAAATGTTATTAATTACCTCATTAGAGACGTACTGAGGTGTGTTCTTCAGCACCAGTGTCTTTTTGTGAAATTGATTAAATTGCAGTTAAATACGACAGGAATATTTGTTAAAGTAGATGAAAAAGTTCTTTACTATAATCCATATCCAGAAATCCACGAGGATAGCGATAGCCATTAAAATCAAGAAAAAAAAATACATAACGAAATTAGCCTTTAATATTTCCCCTGCTGGAGTACATGCCTGGGCGGAGCACCGCCGTGTCCTCGTAGAGGCGGTCGGCGGCGGCGACCTCTCGCGCCCTGCTCTGGTTCAGAGTATGGTGCGGAGCGAGAGGGAATGGGATGCGGTCGCCTCCTTCTGCGAAGCAGTCATGCTAGCGAAGGAGGAGGCCGAACGTGCGAGGGAGAGGCAACTCTCTTCCTCGTGCCCCAGCCGCCGCGGGAGACGCCCCGGGCGTCGGGGATCACGAGCCGATTTCCGGCCACCGTAGGCGCGGGCTTGCGGACGGCGAGCAGGGGTCGCTCACCGTCCGATAAGGACCAGGCCCGGGTCGGCGGCGCGTCGTGTTCCACGCACGCCTCAAAGAGCTGTCAACACTAGTGACGGGGCTTCATAGGGCCATTGCCTGCCGGGGTTTGCGGGAAAGTTCTACCGAGTTACCGCGGCCCCGGAAATTTAGGGCAGCTGAAGGAACAGGGTGGGTTTTTTTTTTTTTGGGGTACATGCCTATTCTCTAAGAGTAGGAATGGGCTGCAGTCCCCGCGCCAATTCAGTGCGGCTCGGTTGGATGTCACATTTCTCCAGTTTTCAGCCCAAGGACATGCCATGTTCCTAACCATGGTTTCCTTCACCGTTTCGAGAGGAGAGGCGATGACGAAAATTACGCAAATGAATATGCCTGCCTTGTCTGCGGGGTTTGACCCCGTAACTTACTAATAGTGAGTCATGCTTGTAACTACTAGTTGACCACTACTCACGTTGCAAAAAAATCTTGTTTATTTATTTAGAGTTTATGCACGTAGTCATAGTTGGTAAAGCTTCTATAACCTAGACTCAAGAAGTAGTTATCAGAAAACTTAGACTACAGCAAAAAACAACGCACTATGAAAATATTCTCAAAAGAATTGCTAATTATTTTAACAGGTTCTGATGGAAAGTAAACTGAAATTAGATGTACTCATAGCTGAATCAATAATGTTCATTTTTTAAATTCTAATATAAAGACTTCATTTCAACATAGCTTGACTAAAATTTTATTCAGTGGAATTCAAAATATTTGAATACTAAAAACAGTCTATTTGACTGTTGAAAGTCACGAGTATCATCAATTCGGAGTAAAATATAACATTCTGACATCCTTCAACGGGCTGATTTACTGGAATTGGAAATGAATAAAACATTCTATTCAATTGAATTCTTTACTGCAATCTTATGTGTTTATTAGATCTTAATAATACACAATGTACTTACAAGCTCACAATATAAATGGACTCTGTCGAAAAATTTAAAGTAGAAGTCGCCTAGTTGCTTAAATTTTTTTTTTTTTAATACCTTGTTTTATAAAAATATATTAACTGTAACTGTGCTTCAAGTATTAGAATAACTAACCAGAATTATTTGTACCTACTTACTTGGAACAAAAAAAATCCTTTATTCCATACATCGAAAGTGTTATAAAATAAACGACCTCACATGCGTCGTTTGTAGGCCATTTTCTTAAAAGCTACAATATTACAAAATGTTTTTTCAACCTTTTTTTAAAGAAGTGTTGCCGTTTTGTTAATTAATTTTTAGGCTTTCAAAAGTTTTTTTTTTTGTTTAAATTTCACGAAAGGAAACTTCTAGAATTTTATCAGTAGGTTCCGTAAAGTTAGGTCCGTTGTTTTTTCGACTTTTTCTATGCCTTTGAAGGGGGAAATGAAATACGTAGGTTGTCCTTATTTGGTTGTCGTATTTGCCATTTTTCTAGCTTCTTGAAAATTCTGAATACAAGTTATGTTTTAAATATAGGGAAGAGATAAATAAAGAGATTTGTTATTTTTATAAATTTTATTTAAAAATGTTCTATTTAATAAATATATTTATGTATGTATAAGCCCCACGGATACAAATAAATAAATAAATAAAAACTTTATTTCTCCTCACAAAAGAATGACTTACATATTTATACAAAGATATTTTAAAGTAACACTTACAATCAAAAACTTGTGGGGAGCTGGTGTCTGTTATAGGTGTACCCCTGTAGTACAGACCACCAAGTCCCCACCCCACAGAAATAGGTACCTATAGACAATGTTTAAGACATAGCGTGAGACAAAACAATATTCACATTTTTTAAGGAGATTTTTTTTGTAATGTCATAGTGCCTCTTTGTGTAGAAGATTTTCCGTAATAGTGTAGTCTAGATTTTGCAGCCAGTCTCTCACTATCAACTTACATTTCCTTTAGGGAGGGGATATATAGTCAAGACTTTGTTTATTTTATTATATAATTTACAGCTTTAATAGCTAAAAAAACGATGGAAATAATACTAACGTAAACGCACCTATTACCGCCAGTTTAAGCCAAGTTCACATTTATGTGCAAAAAATAAGCACATGCTTAATAATTGGTGTCATTTTTTATTTTTATTCAAGTACTGAAACTAACGATCTTGTCAGTCAGATATAGAAACAATTCGAAAAAATGAAATAAATATTTAAAAAAAATATAAATTGATGAAAAGGGCTATGTTTCTATTACCGACTCAAACCATGGTTGTGTTCCTATTACCGTTATTGTGGCTCCTATTACCGACCGCTAAATGAACAGAACAAATTCAGTTAAATAAAAATGCTCGTGTGGGTTTAATTCTTTAGAATACAGAATGTTATAATTATAAGCAGCTTTTAATCAGTCTTAAGAGATATGCTTCATAATATGAATTACATATTGAAATATAACAGTGAATCCAGTCTATTAAATGGCGTTCTTCGTGCTTGGTGAAGACAGGTTGAACCCCACAATTTTCATTAGAGTACTTGTGATTTCTCTTGTCACGAAGAGTTATTCTAGGAATCCCAAATCTCTTTGAGGTTTCATAGATACTTGCTCCATTATCGATAGCCATCAATGCACAGTCAAGTTGATTAGCTGTATATTACGTACGTTTTAATCGTTCCATGTTTCTGAATCAAAATTTACCTAGTCGAATATACTAAACCTTTGCTTAGCAGTGGGTTAAAAATTATAGTAAGTGGAAGTCAATAGGTGATTTTTAATAATAGTTTTTAATGAAAAATGAATTACAGTTTTATATTTTTTCTAAATATTTTAAATTGTTATTAATGTTAATTACATTATATTTACCTACTAGGCAAAAAAAAATAAAAATAATTACTAACACACTATCCATAAAAACTAAAAAAAAACATACAGACGAATTGAGAACCTCATTCTTTTTGAAGTCGGTTAAAAAGTACAGGTACATCGGTAATAGGTTCTATTGAAGAAATTCTGTATAACCTATTACCGACCCAATGAATTGAATATGTATTGAGTAAATGTATTGTTTTTTAGAATATTTATATGATTATACAGGTGCCAGTAGCTATGCTAATTTTATTTTAATGGTATTTTTACTATAGAAATACAATATTAGAGAATTGTACATCCTACATTCATTAAAACATTTACATAAGAATAAAGTTGATTTTCACAGTATCGATACTCTTATTATGTATGGCGCTAATAGGTCAAATACAACTTGACACACTAACTAATCAAATTAGTATAGCCGACTACTTATTAATTGATGCATTTTAACATAAAAAGTAGAAATTAAAATATTCGACAAAAACCTAACAACGACCTAGGTCGGTAATAGGAATAAAATTGAGATTATTGTTCCTATCACCGCCACATTTTAATATTGAATTTGAAGCAAAATAAAGCTATATCTCATTAAAATTAGTTATTATTTGTGTTTATGAAAGTATTAAGAAGGTATCAAAATAATTAAAAGGTTCATTAGATTGCTTTACAATTATATATTATGCTAAAAAAGAAATAGGTGTACTCACGTAATCGGGAGCGGGACACTACTAAATATGCGCTATATCCGGAGTCCGACGACAAATTGTGCAATTATTCTTTAAATCGTTGGTTTACGCGCACAAGCAAGTGATGAATATTTGCATTACAAATATATCTATATTTTCTCTAAAGCAACGACTTGTCTAACTTTAATGCAACTCTTTAAAATGATAGTTTTATGAAACGGACGGTAATGGGAGCCGATTTTGAGGGGTCGTTATTAGGCGCCTTTACGTTAGATTGCTCATAATGTAATCTGAACTTAATTAAAAATATATAATCCCGTTGAAATTTATAATAGAAGTAAATTAAAATTTTCAAAAGACTACATGTATTTTTCTTTTGATTTTGTATAATTTTATGTTTAGCTCTTTAGAATAATGAATTATTCTAAAGAGCTAAACATAAAATTTAGTTCAAAAATATTCATTTCTTTCATTGTGCGTACGGCTAAGGAGTGGAATTCCCTGCCGGAGTCTGTGTTTCCTGATAGTTATAACCTGGGAGTCTTAAAGTCAAGAGTAAATAGGTTACTTCCAGGTAAGCGTGCTTCATCTTCGACCACATCATCGCTTTACATCAGGTGAGATTATGGTCAAACGCAAGCCTATCAAATATAAAAAAAAAGAAACTTTTCAATAATGTCTCAAATATTTGCACACCAGTTACCTGGTAGAATATGATGGACTCTTTAATTTATTTATTTATAGTTAATTAAAACGGTAAAACACCAATTACATTAATTAACTTAAAAGATATAATATATATAAGAAAAGAATAATAATAATTGTGATTGATAATTGAAATTATATAAAATAAAATTAACATTAAAATGGAACAGTAGACACTCTAGCATACTTCAACCTTTTACCTATCAACTTTCTGTACTCATATTTTTGCAAATGAATAATATTCTATTCTATTCTAAAAAAATCTCTTTGTATGAAATGCATTTTAATAAATATAAAAGCAACTTTAATATTCGCGAAATATTTTCCACTTTCATTCAACAAAAATTTCAATATGAAATGTCATCGGTATAATGACAACCATTTAAATGATGAGAAACACGGTTTTAAGGATTCCCTTTTGATTAATTTTCGAAAATATCTACCTAACAGCAATTTAATACCGATGATTGTAAGCAGTATTTTTCATCAAGCCGTTTCTATTTTTGAGGTATTCCTCGAAGCGCTACCATTTTGAAGCGCACCTAATGAAGCGCTCCTTTTTTATTCCTCGGAGCGCTCCTTTAAGGCTTGTATTCATGCCAATAACCTTGACCATTTGGGCGAAGCTAACGACCCCTCTCCGCGCGTCACTCCGCGCAGCTCTCCGCTACCCGCATGCAACAGAAAAGAGAGGCGCGCTCGGCCCGCGCTTGCGCCGCCAGCATGCGTCGTCGCTTCGCCTAGTCTCGGCACAGAGTATCGAAATCACAGAAGGTCAAGTCATCGTGAAAGTTAAATTCATTTTTATTTGTACCGCATCAAAAGTGGTCAAACTTTGTTTTTATTTATTATCTATTGATATAGATGCACTTTGAGTATGTACTGTAGAAACTATACCTCTGTTATAGATCAGCCTGGCTCGAAACATGAGGTAAACAACTTGATGTATCTTTTTAACTTAATTATATATAAATAAAAATTAATGGCTAAATGTGTTGCTAAGCGCAAAACTCAGGAATGGCTGGACCAATACGGATTTTTTTTCGCATATTCGTTATAGTCTGAGGAAGGTTTCTATTAAGAGAAAAATGGTAGGTAGGTAGGTAAGGTAGGTATGTAGGTAGGAACTTAGAGTAAGGTAGATAGGTAGTATAATTATTACTAGTGTATGTCATATTATTTGTTACATTTTTTATAAACAAATAGATTATAACTAAAATTCACTGAAATTTAACTTTCTTTCACCAAGTATTTTTACTCTTTTGGTTGGTTGAACTTCTTCATCCTCATTTATTTCTCCGTGTTCACATATATTTATTTTTAGAAATTTTGATAGCCATATAAAATCTTGTTCTATGTTTTCTTTTCGTCCTTCTTCGTTCTCGTTTTCTTCATTTTTCTCATCAATCTATTTTTCTTTCCTTAGTTCTATTTCCTTCTCTTTGTCGTTTTCTTCTTTCTCTTGTACATTATCTTAACTCTATCTCTCTATCTCAACCGGCGGCTTCGTCCGTACGAAGAGAAACCGGTGCATATCGGCTCAAGCCAGGCCTCGCTCAGACGAAGCGCACACACGCGCCTTGCTTGTAGTAGTGTACCTATCATAGCGCAGTTGTATGAAGCTTACCCTCTGTCCGTTTACTCTGTGCTATCTACTTTTATGCGAGGTAAGTAAAGCGATAGTTTATAATGAAATATGTAGATAAAACTTTAAACTTACCTTGATAATAAATGTATACCCTTTTGTTTGTAATATTTTTTTAGACCTCTCTTCATTCGTTTCTGCTTATTCCCATGTTTTACAAACTAAATTTATACACTACTAAAACTGTAAAATACTATGAGTTTATAACACTAACACTACTTATAGATACATAGAATATACTCTTTAACTTATAAACAAGAATCAGAAATAAAACTTTTTGACGAATCGACAGTCGGTTCTATTTTTTGATAATAAGTTTTATTTCACGCTTTTTAGTGGGTCGGTTTGTAATTTATCTAGTTACAAAAGCCAAAATGTCAACTACTTATCACCTTTTAAAAATATGGCTTTTCCCGGTGCTTGAGCTCTCGCAACGCGACGTACGTCCACCTAGCAACACGATGCGCCCCGCACTGAATTTGTGGACGAGTGCGGGGGTGATGTAAATGCAGTCTTTAATTGGACGCATTTTTAATTAATACATATTTGTAAAAAGTAACAAAACCAAATTATTTTCATTTGTATTGTAAAGCAGTAGTATATTTTTTTATACTCTTTTGATAAGAAATTAAGGAGTAAAATGGTTTCATCTCAATGATTTGGAGGTGATTTGGCATTTTTTTTCTTATTATGTGATACCGATAGAAAAATTGTGGCTAAACCAAATAACGGTTCATATCATGTAGATTACGATTTCAAGCTTTTTTCGAGAGAGCAGCCTTAAGTAGCGCTCCCGATAACATGGTATCGGTTGGTCGTCGGTATGGTATCGTGGTATCGGGAGCGCTACTAAAAGGTGCGGCTCCGAGGAATAAAAAAGGAGCGCTTCATTAGGTGCGCTTCAAAATGGTAGCGCTTCGAGGAATACCTCCTACTTTTTCCTCAAGTAGTGTGTGTTTGTGGCTAAATAATAAAAGCCGCACACGGCGGTCTAACAGGTTAAGAAACGCTTGTCTAGGTCGGTCCGAGGATGGGTGCCCATCTTAACATATCAAGATTTTTCCATGCCTCGGAAAGCACGTTAAGCCGTTGATCCCGCTGTCATTAGCAGGGCCGGATTAACCATTAGGCGGAGTAGGCAACTGCCTAGGGGCCCCGCATCAACTAGGGGCCCAGGCCCAGTGCACGCACCAAGAAAACATGTTTCTTCGAACGAGAATTTGATGTGCGTGTGAATTTAGGGACCTCACTGTTATCTCACAAAATACAAATCGTTAGATTTAGTAATAGAATTAAAACAATTTTAGAACAAATCTGGGAATAAGTAAACAAATATATTAAAAACCACAGCCCTTAATGTGCGTTTCCTCAGTTCACACACGATTTGGTCAGTCAAAGTAAGAAAAGGGGCCCCGAGAATGCAATGGCATTAACCCTGTCAGAGGCCCTGCCTTAGGGCCTCTGACAGGGTTAATCCGGCTCTGGTCATTAGTACATCTTTGACAGTCGTTACGGGTAGTCGGAAGCCTGAAAACCTGTCATCAAAGTGTTTCGCGTTTCCTAGCTACTGGGTTTTGCCAGATAGGTAGTCGCTCCATGTAAAATACTGATACCTACTCATCTACATCTGATAAGATTGGAAGCCGACCCTGACATAATTGGGAAAAGGCCAAGCAAATAATGCTGTTCCAATCCTGGACGAAGCCGTTCTAGAAATTATTCTCCAGCACCGCCTCATGGTACGAACTAACCCTCATAGTATGAGTTCAAAGCATCACCTTCTCCTCCGCTGGCCTCGAAGGTGCCTTACATTTTCAAGTACATACTGCGTGGGGAATCTGGCCCTGAGGTTCCCGGTTGTTTGGCTGCATAACAAGTCGGAAGATCAAACCAAGGCGTTTTTTTGACCTTCGGAGAGTCACCATGTTTGAACAGGATAACCATTGCATACAGCGAAAATACTGAATCGAACTTTGTAGTTAATATTAATTTTTTTTTAGCCATTCCGTGTACCATGAGTTTATTTACATATTACGATCATTTCTTTGGTAAAAATTATAATAATTCATTTTACACAATCTTTTGTTATTTCATTCCAAATACAAAGCGATTATATGACCATTTTGTAGAAAATCTGTTACTGATTAAAAAATACCAGCATTGAAAAAAATCAAAGATGACGACGACCAAAATATGACGTCTACATAGGCTCGACCTATTAATCAAAATCAATCTTATACAATTTATTTTTGGCCACTTTATCCAGTGTGGGACATCGATCAATCGAGAAGGCCAATAAACCCAGGTGTTCTCACCTGAATCTTATTTATAACTCAATCTGGTACAGCCTTAACGAGCGCCCCTAATAAATTTTGTAGACCTACCTTAAGGCGGTCTTTTTGAGGCAGATGCCATTAGTACTTGATAGTGGTTGAGATTTTCATATCTAATACCTTATTTAATAAACATCACTTGAAGAATTTTACCTATTTGTTGCCTGTTGGATTTTTAAAATGAATTAATAGGTCTACTATGAATCGCGTCCACATCAGTCCATGTAATTACGGTCTGATTAACTTATTAACTGATGGACTTAAGGAGAATGAATGGCTTATATATTATGCGATCTTGGTTGGATAAATTATGAAATAGTTAAAAACAGTAGACTTAATTAGCTTCTGCCCGCGATGACTCACGTTAAAAGCAATTAACACCGAAAAAAAGTAGCCTATGTCAAGGTCTAATCTATCTCTGCACCAAATTGCATTAAATCGGTTAAGTGGTTTAGACATGAAAGAGTAACTGAGAGATATAGATACTTTCGCATTTATGATATTGGAAGAAAACTAGAGATTTAATAAAAATATAAACTTTTTAACGTCATATTATTAATTTCGTAGCATAGATAGGTTAACGCGTTAAAAAATGAATAAAATCTAACATTATTTGTTAATTTTGTCTGTGACGAGTAGATGCGAATAAATCATCTAAAATATTAGTAAGACCTTTTTTGTGGCGTCGGACGTCGGCCGACGATCTCCGGCCACCGTAGGCGCGGGCATGCGGACAGCGAGTAAAGGGCAACTCGCTGTCCGACCATGGACCATGCCCGGGTCGACGGCGCGTCGTGTTCCACGCGCGCCTCAAAGAGCGTCAGCAACATGACGAGGCCCCCTCTGCAGAGGGCCGAAGCCTGCCGGGGTCGTGGGACTTATCCCATTACCGTGACCCCGGTACGTAAAGGGTTATTGAAGGAACACCGTGGATTTTAGTCAGTAAAAGTCTGACAGTCCCTCCCACCCTGCCCGGAGTGGGAGGACTTATTTGATGATTTTACCACGTTAAAAAAAAAAAAAAGCCCTTTTTTGTAGGGTGATGGAACATGAATGTTTAATGTCAATTCTGTCGAAGTAGTTGCAACCTGAGGAAAGACCGAAACAAAAAGTCCATAAAATCCATACTGATCAAAATATAATATGAGGACCGTGTAGGTTTGTGACTGCGGTGCTCTTTTGAGGATAGAAACATACAGATTTGTGTAGGCCCGTCCAAACAGTGCACGCATTTGTCAGTTATCGCGTAGCATGACTTAGAACTTTAAGGAGCTCAAACGATTTGTCGAACAATGCCAAAATAAGGACATTTGGGTCCGGCCGTATAAAGTACTCAAACTGCCAGACAGTGCGGTAATCTACTCAAAATATTTGTTATTTTCCCACATTGCTCGCTCATTCAAATATTACTTTTAAGAACCATGCAAATTGTGTCTGTGAAGGTATTTTGAAGACCAACACAGATTTGAGGGGACCTGTCTGGTCATTATAAGCCTTTAATCAACAATGTGATAATATATACATACTCGTATAATTCATTAATGTACTATTTTACATATATTTAAAACAGCATCCTTATAAGACAATTATGTTTAGCAACTATATAAATAAATTACACTCTCAATAAACCTGTTCTAGCCTGTTTGTAACAAAATTTTACGAAAGATCTTATTTACTTTAATACATAAATTACCTAATTGTCGTGTAACAGCAATATAATTACACGAAAACACTCATTAATTTTGTAGAAAGACATTAAACGCGAGAGTTGTTTTAAGGGCTCTTGTTTCACAAGGAAAAGTTGCTCCACAAATGAGATGGGTGTATGTGAAGATTTTCAAATAATTCATTTTTGTGCTTTATTTACGAGTATTGTCTTTGCCAACGCTTTTGACGCCTTTTTAGTTTATTAGCCATTTATATTTTTTGAGTATTTTTTTTTTTGTTAATTACTTTGTCCGTGATATCTTTCGCGTTTTTCTTACGTAGCCAGATATTGTGAGACTTCCGATAAAAACATAGGCTATGTGTTATTCCGGGGTTTAGCTATCTTCATATGGAATTTAATATGACGTGAAATATTAACAAATATCCATCTTTCCATATTTGGACACGTCGCAATGAAGAATGTTAATAGGTATGCTAAATTAGTTGAAAGTTTGTTACAGTAAAGCTGTATGTATAGAAATACACTAGTTTTTGCTGTAGTCAAAAATACCTATTAGTTTTGATTTTACAGGCATTTAAATATCGAATCCCGCTAACAGTCACGTGACCGCATGTGACGTCAATTTACAACGCTCCGCTTAGTAGCAAGTGACTACTGGTGGTTGTATTTGTACATTTTGGCACAATACATGATTTCCTAGTATTTGGATTGGACATTTTTGAAAGTATTTATAATTTCTAATGAAACGTAAGACGACACCGTGCTGAGAGCGCAAGCGGACTGAGCGAGTGTTGTGAGATGACGTCACACCGTTACACGCATCGAGTACGAGTCTGCGACGCACGTTTACTTCTATAAATCGGAAAGTAATTGACGTATCGAAGTAATTCTTTCACTTGTAATTTTTATTTTTGACAGAGAATGTGAAGAGCTAATATTCAAAATTAGTTAACATTCTTCATTGCGGCGATAAATCCCCTCTTTGAGGAGTGGCTGGAGAGATATGCCATGGCGTTCTCGTGGTCCACCTGACGTAGGTACTTGCCAAACATTGCCGTTTGAGCCATGAACATGATGGACATGAACTCAAAGGCAACGGAACGAACAGGGTGGGTTTTTAGTCAGTCGCTGTCCGACACGGATTTCCGCTCCACCTAGGGCGGGAGTAGTCATTAGAAGATTTTCCTACCGAAAGAAAAAATGAGGTAATAAATTTACACAACTCGTAGGTTTCAAGAACAAACTAAGGTAATATGATCTGTACAAAAAAGGATACCGGTGAACTGAAAACTTTTACCTACTTATCTTACTTTTTTTGAAGTCGGTTAAAATTCTTGGGCACAGCTAATCCATTTCTATAGGATTACTTGCCAAAATGGAAACATGAAAAGATTTTGTAACTCCATTAACAAAGTCTAGCATTGTCTACCAAACCAGTACAAATAAATTACCTTTGACGTGAGCTAGACTATTCTAGGTCATAGAGGGTAAGGACAATAAAACAGGCCAACTGTCTGTGAGTTTTTGAAGTATATATTGCTCGAGGTTTCTTAGTAAATATATTATATTATAAAATATATATTGTACTAGCTTGTACCAGCGGCTTCGCCCGCGTGGGAAGTTTTGCCCGTGGAAATACCGATCCCGTGGGAATTTCACAAAATTATTTCTGTCATAACATCAATCTACATGCCAAATTTCAGCCCGATCCGTTCAGTGATTTGGGCTGTGCGTTGATAGATCACTATGTCAGTCAGTCAAGCTTTGGTTTCCTAGGATAGCGGTGCCGTCAAATAGCGGCCGTAATACAGCGGTGAATGACGTCACTAGAACGTTGTCTATGTAAACAAAATGGCGCGGTTTCCTAGAGAGCGGTAACTGACACCGTAACGTCAAAAAGCGGTGCTGCCATTTGCCTGACGGCCGTCTTGTCGGTGTCAGATGGTTTCGTGAACGTTTCCAAAGATAATGTAATACACTAGATAGCGATGAAGCAGACAGTGTGTTAAAACGGCCGTGGAACTTTCCACATGTCGTCACCGTAAAGACGGCCGCCTTTTTGCGTCCGTAATATTACGGCCGCTATATGACGGCACCGCTTTCCTAGGAAAACAAAGCTTCAGTCAGTCACCTTTGAGTTACATATATTTAGATTGTATGATAAGCTGTAACATAATACATCTGTATTTATGAAATAATTATCTTTTTAAATTATCTATTTAAAAAAAAAAGAAAAAAAAATGAGAAAAAAAACTTATTTCTGCCCACTGAAAAATACAAGTACACTTGTACATCATCTGCTTAGCCTATGCTTAGCCTGGCTTCCAGTCTAACCGGATGGAGCTGAGTTACATGGAGCGACTAACACGGTACCACTTGACAAGAACAGAGTCAGATTTTATTTGTGACTTTATTTTTATTAAAAATAGGTTCGCGTTTGGCCACCATCTCACCTGATGATAAGTGATGATGTGGTCGAAGATGGAGCACGCCTACCTAAAAGTAACCTATTCACTCTTGACTTAAAGACTCCTAGGTTATAGCTATCGGGAAACACAGACTCCGGCAGGGAATTCCGATCCTTAGCCGTACGCACAATGAAGGTATTCCCAAAACGTTTTGTGCGTATGGGTGGGATGTCCACCATGTAACGATGGCGCTTCGCCGTTTGTCTCGTAGTCCGATGATGGAACGAGCTTGGCGGAATTAGACTACTCGTAACGATTGACGGAGATGTACGAATGTGAGCCGGGACCAACGACCTAACGTGCTTTCCGAATATAAACAGGAATCTTGTTATGTTAAGAAATTCACCCATCTATAAACCAACCTCGACAAGCGTTGCTTAACCTCGAAGATCAACCTATACGGCTATTACTATTTAGCCACGAGCTCCTCCTATTATATTAGTATACACTCGTATACAGTGGTCAAACGTGATCCAATACTCAATAAGAAAACATAGATATAATATAGAAATCGTTTTAAGTAGGTACAGAGGCTAGCAAGCTACAACAATCTGTCCAATTTCTTTAATAGATTTTAAACTTTATTGTTGAAGAAATTAGATTCAAGGTTGATTGGGAATATTTGACGGTTTCGGGTAGCTTCATGTGCTGGCGTCTGTACATTAATATTATGTATTTAAATCTTCTAGAAGCCAAATAATTAAATAAATAATATTAAATACAATGGTGACTGACTAAAGATTGTGATTGACCTCGAGTTTATTTGTTAAATTAGAGAAAAAAACACGTGTATAACGTTATTTTATTAAGAACTAGCTTTTGCTCGCGACTTCGTTCGCTTGGGAGGTTTTTCCCGCGTGAATCCCGATCCCGTGGGTAAATCGGGATAAAATCCGGGAAAAAAATTACTATGTCCTTTCTCCTAGTTCTAAGCTACCTCCCTACCAATTTTCAGCCAAATAGGTTCAGCCGTTCTTGAGTTATAAATAGTGTAACTAACACGACTTTATATACATATATAGGTTGGATGGTATGGATGGATTGGATTCTATCACAGTTAAAACATAACTCTCCTTTTTTGCAGTCGCGTAAAAAGTAGCCTATAACCTTCCTCAAGCTTCAAGCTACTTCCATACCAAATTGCATCCAAATCCACCCAGTACTTTCGAAGATAAGCGCGTTCAAGCAAACAAACAAACTTTTCCGCTTTATAATATTAGAATAAGTATAAATTATATAGATTTACGAAATAAACTTAATTAATTATGTATATTCTTATTATAAGCTCCGTTACTCAGTTATTAATTATGATTCAAAAGTCCTATTCAATTTGGCTTTAAATTAAAATCCATTGCATACATAAGATACAAAATTAATTATTCAATAGTTATCAACGTGACGTAAAGTAATTTTCGGGACATTATACATTTTGATTGGAAACCGTTTCACGAGGCCTGAAGCGAACTTCGTCAATTAAACAGTCGTAGCTGTTCCCTGATCCAACAATTTGGGAATTTCCATGTATTATCGCTTCATAGCGTCAGTCTTCGTAACTTTGTGACACGCCAAAAGGTGATTATCACGGGTCAATTGCAAGCGAATGGATATAACTAGATCCATTAGGGAAAATGGTTACGAAATCAATTATGGTGAGTTGTTTTTATGAGTTTTCGTATTCATAGCATGATAGTATAGAAATAAATATTACTCTGCCAATTTACTGAAATAAAATATATTTTTTATTAAGGTTAATATATGAAAGACCGAGGGTTCCATACCGAAGGGGATGATGCCACGGCAGACAATCTCATAATTGCTTAGCCATCCGCGCAGGAGATATTATAGTGCACAAGTATTCTTTTTTATTATTATTTATATAGGTATATAAATTAATAGTTTAAAAATCACTAGAAAAACACGCTTTTATAAATGCACGTAAAAACAAAAAAATTGTTCGTGCTTTTCCTTTTTTTGTAGTCTCCGTTTTCTTTGTGTTGCTGCTTCTTTTTTGTAGTGTTTGCCATATTATTCCCACGAGTAGTGAACAATTAAACGGCAGATCCCCCCAGAGGATTTGAAAGTGACATCTATAAAAAAAATAATCTATGGATTACGCGGTAATTCAAAAAGGTTAAGAATACCGATAACAGATTTTCTTTAGGTTTGTTATAACCTTGAAACCTGATCGTGTTAAAAGTCCATTACATGGCCTTTCTCACAAGTGCAAACACGACTATGATACGATATTCCATCATGGAATGCCAGTGCCTATCTTCCGGCTTCATCATCAGAGCTTGAAACCTAATCGTGGTCAAAGTTCATTACAAGACTTTTCTAATAAATCAAAAACAGCTATGACACGATTTTCTATCATGAAGTTCCAGTTCATATCTTCCGGCTCCATCATCAGATCAGTTCGACAGTACCATATTATTGTATTGTCATCAGAACTACATACAGCTGCCAATATTCATTACGCTATGACCCTTGGAAAATGGTTAAATTAGTTACCTTAGATTCCATTACATAGTTAGTTACATACAGGTCGACCTAATAAAAGCGTGTTAATTAAGACAGTTTACATTTGGATACATACATATATCTTCTGCCAAACTGCAATACAGTTTGTCGGCAGTATTCTCGTGGATTCCTTGCATTATTGTTATACAGGTATTTATAAAGTACTTAATACTATTTATTACTCTACTTAAATACTACTTAATGACCGACCGACGGCGATAACGACCGCCCAAAATACCTGCCTATAAAACACCTAAAACTGATTACCCAAGTCTCAAATAAGATATTGAAGCGCAAGATTTCTCGGATGTATTAAATACAAATGATCCAAATTTAGCATCAGATAGACTTAGTACAATATTACAAAACGCTAAAATGAGGCATACTAAGTTAATAACGGTCCCTAAAAATGTACGAAATATTCGTCCGTGGATAACTCCTTGTTTATTACGGTGCATACGTCACCGTGATAAACTCCATAAAAAGGCCCGAAAAGCACCTGAAAATCAAATTACACAAACTACATATAGATGGTATAGGAATTTTTGCAATAGCTTACTAAGGAAACTTAAAATAGTGTACGAACAAAATGAGCTACGCAAAGCCAAAAGTAACCCGAAAACACTGTGGAACAAAATTAAAGAAATTACTTACACTACCAAGGCAAAACATCCCCCCCTCGAATTGCTAAGAACAGCTCCTGATGAGGACGCGGCAGCTAACCACGTCTGTAACTTCTTCGCTAACATAGGCCAAAAGTTGGCATCTACTGTAGTGACTTCAGCACTGCCTCCGGTACCATATAGCCACCAAAGCAAGTCATGTCCTAGTTCCATGGTCCTTCTACCCGTGGATAACGCGGAGGTTGCTTGTACTATATCCAGCCTAAGACAAGACTGTGCCACAGGCTGGGATGGGATCTCCATGAAACTCATAAAACTTTGTGAAAATACCCTTGTGCCATTTATTACACATTATTAACTGTTCCATTGCTTCAGGTATATTTCCGAATGCTTTTAAAAAAACCGTTCTCCATCCTGTCTATAAGAGATGTAACAGAGACTGTGTAGACAATTATAAACCTATTGCTGTACTCCCGCTAATTCTAAAAGAATGGAAAAAATAATAAATAAACAACTAGTACATTATCTAACCAAACATAACGTTATAGCAAATAACCAATATGGCTTTAAAAAAGGCGTATCCACCGAAAACGCAGTAATAGATCTAACAAACTTTATAGCCAGTAAGTTAGATAATAAACAGAAGTGCCTGGGCCTATTTCTTGATCTGACAAAGGCGTTCGACACGGTCTCTGTTCCCACCCTCCTCTCCAAGCTGGAAAATATACGACAGGTATACGAGGCATTGTACATAACCTCTTCGAGAGTTACCTAGTGAGAAGAAAAATTTGTGTTAAAATAGGTTCACACATCAGCGGGGAGGCGACCATAATATCTTACGGAGTGCCACAAGGTAGTGTCATTGGCCAAACATTATTTTTAATATATATAAATGATCTCTGCACCTTAACCTTACCAACTGCTAGTATATTTACATATGGCGACGATGCCGCCATTGTGGTGCATTGTAAAAACTGGTCCGAAGTAAAAAAAAACGCTGAAATATCCCTACAAATAGTGAAAGAGTGGTTACACAAAAACCTACGAACACTTAACCTCCAAAAAACAAACTATATTCCCTTCACGATTAGTTCGAAAACAAAACCCCCCAGCACTTACACTATCAAAGCCCATACGTGTCTAGATCCCACAACATGCACTTGTCCATCACTGCCCCAAGCCACATGTGTCAAGTACCTGGGTGTAGTAGTTGATGAGAGACTGAAATGGTACAATCAGATAGAGAATACCGCCTGCAAAGTTAGGAAAACTATTCACGTATTCAAATCGTTAAGGCACTCTGCTGACCAAGAGATTTTAAAAATGGTACACACTGCTCTGTGCCAGTCCATCATCAGTTATTGCATTCTAGCATGGGATGGCTCAGCAAAAACAAAGTTCCTAGATGTGGCATGAGCACAAAGGGCAGTCCTTAAAGTAATGTTCAAAAAACCCTTCTGGTATCCCACACATCAGCTATACTCAGAACAAAAAATCTTAACTGTGAGACAGCTCTTTGTGCTCAGAGCCACACTCTGGAAACACAAGCAAATACCACCACCAAACCCAGGCAAACGGGGAAATAGGGCAAATTGCTCGACCGTGTCGCATAAAACCTCCTTTGCCAAAATACAACTTTACGTGTTGTTGCGTCCCAAATGTATTTTTGAACGATCTTTTTGGTGTGGCAACATTCTATTGTCTTTTGATGTTGACACTTGACATAACTTTTCTACTTGACAGATGGACTCTTGGTTCCCGGTTGGAAAATGTCCGCCCTTGGGACTTTGATTTGATTGTAATTGGTAAAATATCGTTTGGAATCGCCGTTTGCAACCGATAATTGGGTCGCGATTAACTATTGTTTGAAGTTGTAATCCCGGATTGACGAAAACCCTGGGATATTTTTGGACTTATCGCCGGTTTGTCGCCACCCGCGTGGCACGCGCATTTGTTGGAAAGAAGTTGTGCTGTGATGCTGATCTGAACCGCGCCATCTGGAGACTGACGCCTTGTGACCGTTCAGAACACTTGACTTACATCACACTTTCATTTACTCACCTCATATTTACATACATACCACATTTGGACGTGATCAAGCAGATCCTGGTTGCTGTCTACAGCTCAGGTGAGTGTTATTTGTATATATGGTTGTAGGCCGAAGAGCCTGTAGTTTTGTTTATTGTTGTTGAAAGCAACGGTAGGGCTCCACGAACCGTGGACAGTTCGGACACACCAGTATCGTTGCACTGGCTTCTTGTAGTCCTGAACACGTGTTGAGCTCAATAATCTATAGAAATATTAATAGAACATCATCTGTAGCTAGTCTCAACAATCACGACGCTAAAAATAAGTTACAAAATCTCCTGTATCTTCTCGACTATGCGCAAACCGAGAAACTGCTGTTGCCCTTAATATAAATAATTCTAAAAGTCACAAACACATACCCAGACTTACAGATGTAATGTATATATAGAATTATAATACAATGTCTACAATTGTACACGTGATCACACACTTTATGTACGTTTATTATCTAAAATGGAGTGGACGCGCAAAGAAGACAGAGTCGCAGTAATTGCATTGCATCGTTGCGGTCACGCGCCAACTGAGATTTTTAAACTGCTGAAAAATTTGAAAATTCCACCGAGATTTATTTATCGTACTACCAAACGATTCAGGGAAGATTCAAGATTAGAAGATAAACAAAGGAGCGGTCGGCCTGGTACTGTTCGGACTCCAGCGGTCATCAAAGCAGTAAAGGCGCGAATCCAACGAAATCCTGTCCGCAAGCAAAAAATGTTGGCTCTGCAGATGGGACTAAGCAGAACTACTATTAAAAGGGTGTTAAATGAAGACCTAGGACTGCGTGCTTATAGAAAAAAAACAGCACATCTTCTTAACGCACGGCTGAAGAAAATCAGACTCGAAAGAAGCCGGGTTTTGTTAAGGCGGTACACGGGAAAAAAATACCGCGAAATACTTTTTTCGGACGAAAAAATTTTTAATGTTGAGGAGACTTTCAATAAACAAAATTATAAAGTGTATGCACACTCTAGTGAAGAAGCGAGCAGACGTGTGCCACGTGTTTCGCGTGGTCATCATCCTTCGGCATTCATGGTTTGGCTTGGGGTGTCCTATTTGGGTCCAACACAGGTGTTTTTTTGTGAAAAAGGAGTGAAAACCAGTGCCCTCGTATATCAAAACACAGTCCTAACAAACATTGTGGAACCTGTTTCACAAACAATGTTCGAAAACAGGCACTGGGTATTCCAGCAGGATTCTGCGCTGGCTCATAAGGCGAAAGTACCCAAAACTGGCTCAAGACCCGTGGAATCGACTTTATGAGGCATGAGGATTGGCCCTCATCCAGTCCAGACATGAATCCCTTGGATTACAAAATATGGCAGCACTTAGAGGAGAAGGTCTGCGCTAAACCCCATCGCAAATTGGAGTCACTTAAAGCATCCCTGATTAAAGCAGTCGCCGATATTGACATGAACGTCGTGCGTGCTTCGATTGATGACTGGCCTTGCAGATTGAAGGCTTGTATCGAAGCAAAAGGAGGACATTTCGAATAATTTTAATGTGGTTTAAATCTGTATTTTATACCCTTTCATTTGATATATAAATAGTTGTAGTGCGTAACTCATTGTGTCATTTATTTAACTTTCCATATGTGACAAAACTTATGACCAGACTACGTATACATGAACAAAAATAAATAATAATAATATTCCACAACTTTCACACAACGCCATCTAGTCCCGAACTAAGCAGAGCTTGTACTATGAGTACTAGACAACTGATAAACATACATATATATTTCTAAATACATACATATTATAGATAAATTACACCCAGACAAAGAACAAATGATCGTGCTCATCACACAAACATTTGTCCTGGGTGGGAATTGAACCCATGACCTTGCGCATAGGAGTCAGGGCCACTGACCACTAGACCAACAGGTAAATAAACAAACTGATTTTGTATCATGTGACAGCGGAGGGCCCGACCTATTTTCGCAGATTTTTTCTGTAATGAAATATCGCCAGGTATCCAATCAAGTTTTCGCATCAGTGCGTGAATGAATTTCAATGGTGGATGTGTAACAATATAATTCCGTTATCGTGGCAATCATCCGTCGACAGTGCGATACGAAGCTCGCACATAATTTATTACCTATCAACGAGGGGCAGATGGGTGAAATTCGATTATCCACAACCAATAAGATTACAGCTTCCAGTAAAGATTAATGAGAACTGCCTATGTTTCATTTATATTTTTCTATCCTACGAGCACTCAACAATTTCAAAGCATCGCATCGCCAGACATTTTTCTCATTGCACCTGTCAGAAATGATGATTATCCCACCGTTTTCGGCGATGGCGACCGCTTCAACTGTCCCCTGTAATAATCGCCGCTCGTGCGCTCGCATGAGGCTTATGTAGCCAATCTCTTTGTCAAGACTTATTGGCAACGATGCACCGGTCGAGTCAAAGCTCCAGAGCCTTGAACATAGACGACGAGTTGCAAGTCTATCGGTTTTTTATCGGTTACATTTCGGGGAGTGTGCGATGGAATTACACAGTCTAATTCTGCCAAGCCCATTCCATCATCGGACTACGAGACAAACGGCGAAGCGCCATCGTTACATAGTGGATATCCCACCCATACGCACAAAACGTTTTGGGAATACCTTCATTGTGCGTACAACTAAGGAGTGGAATTCCCTGCCGGAGTTTCCCGATAGCTGTAACCTAGGAGTCTTTAAGTCAAGAGTGAATAGGTTACTTTTAGGTAAGCGTGCTCCATCTTCGACCACATCATCACTTACCATCAGGTGAGATGGTGGTCAAACGCAAACCTATTTTTAATAAAAAAGAAAAAAAAAGAAAATCCTCGCAACTTTGCGGGCATGTGAGCACACCGATCACATAGATATTATAAATGTGCATTACAAAGGGAGTCGTATTTACGACAAATATGTATTTAAAGCTTGATAAGAATTATAAGTACGTGGATTTAATTTAATTTTTTTAAATGCCCTAGAAGACAGACTAAATTGAAGTTAAAAACTTAAATAACCTGCCCGTCTTGTTTTTGTATTTGTAATGAAAACAAATAAAATTATTACACAGTTTTATTGGTGTAAAAACCAAATTATTTTTTGATTTAAGGCACATAATAATGTTACTACTAAATATTTGTGAGTAAAATGATCTACACGCGAGTGCTTATGTGAAATGAAATGAAATGAAATATTTATTCTGTAAATTGGTTATAAATAACACTTTTACACGTCATGTTTTTTTGCGTGTTTAGTTTAGCTAGATGAGGCCGATATTTCCTAACTGACTACTCTGAGAAGAAACACCGAAACAAACTCAGAGGTCAAAGTCTCTTTTAAAGTCCAGACAATTTGTATTTGTATATGAGAAGCATGTAGGTTCATGTCTGTGGTATTCTTTTGAGGAAATAACCACGCAAATTTGAGCGGACCTGTCCAGACAGTGCAAGCATTAGTCAGTTATCGTGTAGCTCAACTTAGAACTTAAGGAGCTCAACAATTTGACGAACAATACCAAAGTAAGGACCTTTGGGTAGGCCACACAAGTAATCAAACTGTTTGACATCATTAAATAAATTATAGTGAAAGCTAAAACAATGAAGAAAGAATAACCTACATTGTCCTCACATTTACAATAATGAAATAATTATATATATAAAAAAAAACAACAAACAAAAACAAAAATTAATAGGTATATACAATACTTGAGAAAGCAAAATTTTTATCAATCAAAAATAAATCATCAATCAAAATTTTAAAAAGAAATAAAAAAGGCACACGTAAATCACTGGAGCATCTCATTCCCAAGCCTTCTTGTCCTCAATATAATCTTTAACACTGTAAAAAGCTTTCTGACATAGCTTACGTTTTATCAATAATTTGAATTTATTAATATTTAGTTTTTGATGTGATACTTTTTGACTTCTTGTGCAACATAAAATGTATTTTCTGGCCAAACAAATTGTTGACAGAGAAACAAAACTACTATCATATTGTTTACCATATTGCATTCGTAGTTTTTGTTTCCATATGTATTTTTGTTAATTTGAAAGCTCCAGATAGAATAATACATGACGTGGCTAAATTCCACATCGGTTTTTTTCCTTCTTTACAAATAAAGATAAAACAGGTGTACGTAGAAAAGAATAAACAAATACAGAATCGTAAACGTTTATTTATCTAGCTGTTGGTTGAACTGTTTTAATTTAAACGGAGAGTAGCAAACACATTTAATTTTAATTTTTAAGACAGAGGTGACGAACGTTTTTTTGCATTTAGAAGGCGTGTTAAATGCGATAAGTCCGTCTGGTTTAAACTGGTTTTAATATTCCAATAAACAAACACAAACAAAACATTTAAATTACCTGCCTAAGACATGCATGCATGCATGCGACATGAAACGTGTATAACTTTCGGACGGCGAAATGTTTTTATTACGACTGACCGCTGCTGCACTGGCGAAAATATTTTTGTTTTCAAACGAAAAAGTACCTATGTTACTATCTACGTAATCTATACTAATATTATAAATGCGAAAGTAACTATATCTGTCTGTATGTTACCTTTTCACGCCTAAACCGCTAAACCGATTTAGATGAAAGGCATGTGGTTTAGGACCCTGGAAAGGACATAGGATAGTTTTTATCCCGGAATTCCCACGGGATTGGGAATTACGCGGGAAAAACCTCCCACGCGAACGAAGTTGCGGGCAAAATCTACTTAACTATAAAGTAACATATATATAATTATACAACGTGTAACGGAAACCCCATATCTATCTAAAAGGGCTGAAGACAACATCTGGTATGCACAGTTTCAGCACAAAATAACTGACTCAAAGAATTGATACCAAATTATTGGTTTCATATATTTCTTGAATAACAAACATGTCACAGCACTACGAGGGTCAATAACTTTCCACGTCACTTGCCAATAACACGATAATTCTTTTCGTTCTTCTTAATTTGAAAAATTCGGTCTCTGGTATCAGTGTATTGGAATTTGTAATAAGTTCTACACACGTAGACTTAGGCTTACAAAACCCTTGCCGTATATCGTTTGTTATCATCCAGAGAAGCCATGCACTTGGTATGTACATATATACCCTTTAAATTACACGTTGTATATATTGAGGAATCACATTTTGCAATCATCATCTGCTTAGCCTTTTCCTATGTTGGGATTGGCTTCCAGTCTAAGTGGATACAGCTGAGTATTAGTATTTTACATGAGGTGACTGGCTATCTGACCTTCACAACTCAGTAGCTGGGTAACAGTTTACCCTTTGGCCGACTAGTGCCAATTTTTCCGACTTCTGACTACCCGTAACCACTGTCAATGATGTCTAAATGACAACCGAAACCAACAGCCTAACGTGATTTCCGAAGTACGGAGTATTACACCGTCAACTTCCAAACTCAGTAATTTCTTACAGAAAAACCCAATATCACTTGTTGCCTGACCTAGAAATAAAACCCGAGATTTCGTACTCAGTAGTCACGCTTGTGACCAGTAGAACTTTTAAGTTTTTAAATTTATTCAAAGTTGTAGGACGTGACATAGAATAAATAAAATATCCATATTCAGAGTTGATTCATCTTAGTCTAGCAGAGTAAGCATGTCTTTCTTACAAATTGTTCAGACAAGCTTTTTGTAATGCTTGTCTGAACAATTTCAAAGCTCGACAAATATTATGCGGGATAACTAAAAGAAGTTTTCGTTAAGAGTGGCCATAATCAACGTTCTCAAAGCTCTAAATTTAAATAGTGACAAGTAAAAGCTGAAACATACAAGACAGTTTGTGGTAAAACGACCCTCTGCCAGACGTATTGGAATCAATAGAAATGTAGAATTCAGACATTCTATAACAACCTTTATAATAAACTAGCTTTTGCCCACATCTTTGCTCTAGTAAAGAAAGAAAGAAAGCAAAGAGAATTTTCACCAAAAAGAATTCCAATGTCACTCTCCTGTCCTTCTCCTATCTCCACACAAAATCTCATTGTTCTGATTTGACATCAAAAAAGGACAAACCAACACACTTACGCATTTATAATATAGCTCCGTAGCCAATTTTGCCATTCTGAATATTTATCGAGGGTTTTAAAGTCAAAAGGTTCTGTGGAGGTAATATTGAGTTGTAAATAACAAGTTCATTTATTTATTGAATTTATTTACTTTGGAAAGATTAAATCTAAATTATGCTATTTGAGATAGAACAGCAAATATTTTAAATAACTTTTATCATTAGGTCGTCTTCTATGAACAAAGAAAGAGATAGCATTGAACTCATATGCTTTGAAATTACTCAAGACTAGCTTTTGCCCGCGACTTCGTCCGCGTGGAATAGTTACTTTGGGCTAACGTTAAATTTAACCCCGATTTTGAAGCATTCTTCATTGGTGCTCCGCTACTATTGGCCTTAGCGTAATGATATACAGCCTATATAGCCTTTCTCTATAAATTGACTATTTAATTAAAAATATTTTTTTTCAATCCGAACCAGTAGTTCCTGAGATTATCGCGTTCAAACAAACAAACGAACTCTTCAGCCTAAATATTAGCATAGATAGCTGTTGCCCGCGACTTCGTCCACGTTTCCGTCGTTTTTCGTAAAAAAAAGTAGCCTATGTCCTTCCTCACGGTTCAGTGATTTTGATGTAACACACAGATTATGTTTCGTAATTTAGTAGGGAAATGTAATATGTCAATCTATAATACTGTTGAAAAATATCGCAATACCGAACCGCAGAATATTATTGTTAATAGCTGTGCCCGCGACTCCGTCAGCGTGTAACTCCTTGTGTGTTATTAAGTTAATGTATTGGTAATATTGTTTAGATCACGTTCACATGAGGCTTAAGTACCTATAGAACGACAATACTTCAGCGCAAAGCTTCCGGGTAAACTATGTTGAAAGTTGACCCGTCCGGCACGTGAACATAAAGATTTCTAGAACTGCTAACCCGGGAAAGAGCGACGTACAACTGACCATGCGAGAAACAACTGACACCGAGATCTACTCCAGCAAATCGAAAAGTCTGCCCTTGAGCCTTATTAATTGTCATTGCATAACACACCGATACTGGGAATCGCGTTCTTTTAATTTGGAATGGAAAATTATTTGGTATTATGGGAATTCTGGGAATAAAGACGGTTCTCCTGCACCGCAACCTGTTAAAATTTGAGCCTCGATTATATTTTGTTGCAACTGGGTTACTTTTAGCCGAGTTCCATTGCAAAGTTGTGGTGGTTTTAAATTTCGGAGCAGAATAATAATCAGAAAGCTTCGAACTGCTAAGCTATCGGGAGTTACACGTGTTATTGTGAGTCAACCATAAAAGATAGATATATGCTGCCGTGGGATATTTTTTATATAATTTTAAGGAGAACATTTCCGTCATAAATGATTTCTGTGTAGCTTTAACCATTAAGGTTGCACACGCGACGGAAGCTTAAAAAATGGAGTAACTTTTCCCGTTTTCCCAACATTTCCCTTCACTGCTCTGCTCCTATTGATTGTAGCGTGATGAAAAGTATACTATAACCAGCTCAGGAGTATGAAAAGTAATTGTACCAAGTTTCGTTAAAATCCGTCGAGTAGTTTTTGTTTCTATAACGGTTATACAGACAGACAGACAGACAGACAGACAAAAATTTTACTGATTGCATTTTTGGCATCAGTATCGATCCCTAATCACCCCCTGATAGTTATTTTGTAAATATATTTCATGTACAGAATTGACCTCTCTACAGATTTATTATAAGTACCTATAGATGTTTCAAACATTTTAGGATGATGACATTAAATCTGTAGATTAACTAAAATAAATATAAAACTAATTGCATTAGATAGCTAGAAAAGTTAAAATTATTGTTGTTTAGAATGTCTTTATTTTAAAATTTCTTACAGCTGATTTTTTTAAAGAGGTTTTTATTCGTTTGACGTACTTTCTGTACTATGTATATGTATAAAAGGTTGGTTAGAAGAGACTATCCCTTTCGTTAAAACTGTCTTCTTTGCACTCGTTTTAATTTTTTTAATGCTTATGATAATAAATTAATAACAGATATGTAGCTAGATGATCATCCCCTAAATATGGACAGTCATTTTCGAAACAACCTATAATTTACGATAACATCCAACTAACAATAATAAAAGTAGAATAAGAAGTTCCAAGTGAGTTCGCTTTCAACGACCAAGCATGAGTAATATCACTTGTTTTCTGCGAACAAACAATAAATCTGATTTTATCAAGAATGTTAGAATATGCAATAAATATTTCTTCTTCGAAACTTTGGTCTGTTCATAAATTAGTTTCTTCACAAGTTCAATTTCTTTCAAAGCGATTTAACATTGATAAATCTTTTAGGAAACATAATTATACTTAACATAGACACTACAGTACTTCTAAACTATAATTTTGCAAAGTACGCTGGACAAGACTGATCATCTTCTTAGCCTTTTAACACCCATGTTGGTCGAGTTCCAGTCCAACCGTACACAGCCGAGTACTAGTGTAAGGGCGCCTTCAAATTAGTCGCAAAGTGCCGCGTGGCTGCAGTGCTGCCGCCGCGATGCTTTGTAAATCCATATAAATATAAACGCGCGGTGGCAGCGCTGCTGTCATGCTGCGGCCACGCGTCATTTATTTATATGGATTTACACACTTTGCGACTAATTTGAAGGCGCCCTTACACATGGAGCGATTACCTATCTGATCTCCACAACCCAGTGAGCTGGGTAACACGATACCCCTTGGCATGTGGCGTGACGGCGTGTAAATAGCCGACCACACGCGGGATGTTTTAATTCCTATGAAACCCACCCTGTAAACCGAAGAATAAGAAATGGTTTCGACGTCAGCACCGAATACTATTGGTCCACTAACCTTCAGACCTCAGCTCGGGAACGCCTCACCAGCTACCATCCGCAGCTCACACCGTGATGCACTTTCACGTAACAGATTGTCAGATCACTGCAGGGTATTTATAACAAGTTTCTGGAAACTTTTAGCTGTCCATCACGGGGAAAAATTAATTAATTCAACCAGACAAAAAACACGCGTGCAGCCCCGATGAGAATATTTTCTTCTTCTTTTCTAGAACCTGACTGCACACATTGGTCGACGCTCGGTGAGCAGTAACCAAAACTATGGTGCTGGTGTCACCAGATTTAAACGAATCCCAACGCGCGATCGTCATGGCGGGCGAACCAGCTAGAAAGAACTAGCTTTCAGATACCAACTTATAGAAACAATTTGAAATTAATTAATTATTGTTCTAGAAATGACCTAATACTTAGGTACAGTAGAAATAAATATCAAACAAGTTAATTTGGGTCACTTAAGGTGCCCAACCAGCATGACTGGTGTCAGAATTTCTGGCTTCTGACTACCTACCAGTAATGACTGTCAAGGCTGTACAAATAATAGACGGAACCAACGGCTTAATTTTTCGAGGCGTGGAGGAATCTCTATATATTAATATGGTCACCCATCTACATAAATTCGACCTGGTACTTGTTACAACTCAATCTATAAAAGGGTTCTATACATATTTTATCGTAATAAAATTGAGAGAATTGTTCCAATATTCATGTTTTCGTGTTTTAGCAATATGGTTTGTATGGCAGGTAGTACCCACTACCTGCGTGCCAGTCGGTCGGAAAATATAACGCCGACGCCGCGGCCGGTTATATCCTGTTGCCAATCGCTTTGGCACGCTGAGGTACACGAGTCTTGGTTATTGTTTTGTTTTAGAACCTAGCTATGTACGAATTCGTTTTTATTTTAGTGGCGTTTGGAGCTTTCGATATAATAAACTATGCTTGAAACGGTAACATTTGTATAGATGACAAATCAAATGTATTCACTAGGTTATAGATAAACAGGAGACTTCCTTAGTTGCATTGAAATTTGGAAAATAAAATATTGAAATTAATCCCGTCCGTCACTTTGTATTTTTGCAGCTTCTACGCATTCACGACAAAATATTTTACCGAAAGCATTTTCTGTTTTCAATACGAGTTCAGTTACGAATATATTTTTGTTAAATAAATTAATGTTTATGTTTTCTATTTCAATTTGGTGTGCGTGTTCTAACACACGTTTATCACCTTGGAGTGCCCCAAATGTGAGCTAAAAAACTCAGTTCATGGACTCTTCGAATATGGTATAATTAATTAAAAATGGAGAAATCCAAAATAAAAATACAAGCATTAAAAATAAAAGCAATTTGCTGATGAAGAAGAAAAAAATTATATTATAGTGTTGTATCTTTGGTGTGATTTTCAACACGCTTTAGTATTGAGTCTAAGTAAATGATTGATTGAAATTAAACTCTTGTTAGGTTGGGAGGTACATGAATGAGACAACAAGTTGCAGTAATGACTGACATCTTTATTAATACGTTTTCATACCACCACCAATAACAATATACCCACTTATTATAATAGTAACAACTCGTCCTACAAAATGGGTCTTAAACATCATAGGCCAAAATTATCATGTATCAAACGTAGACCAACGCCTTAATCGTAGAGGAATGCAGTTACATAATATTTTCAATGTCTTTTCAGTCTCCATTGTCAATACTGATTTCATTTCCACTTCTGTACGTACATAACTCCGTTCCGCTTTCCCCGTTTTCCATAGAAGTGAATGTGTTACGTGGTATGATTGTAGGTTCTTTGTTTTTGCGTCAAATCCAACAGCTAGCGATCGAGATGAGATTGCCCGGTAGATCGCGGCGGCTCTGCACTATCAGATTGTGTGCAATATCTGCATCAGATACTATGTGCCGATCAAATCTTGTTTTATAGTCAGATACTTGTAAAGTTTAGAATTTTAGAAAAACTGATGTATTTTTTATTAAAACATCGTGAAAACTAAAACAGTTTTTAATTTTCCGATTGGGAAATAAAACAAAATAAAAGATAATAGAACACAAGAAACGGTCGGCTTTCAAAACAATACCAGTCCAAAATGTCGCTTATACCCTATTTCCTTTTAACCGTCGAATTATAGTTATTATTGATTATAATCACTTTTTAACCATCTTTAAAAAATGCGTAATGACACATTGCTAGAAAGACATATCTTTCTATTTGAGAATAGGTACTGTAGATGGCAAATATTAATATGCACGGTATTTGCTCCTATTACGGTAACCTACATACCAAAATCCACCGTAGATACCTACCAAAGTAAATCCAGCCACATTTTTCCTGTTATTCAGCTAATGTTACGTCCAAAGGTGCAGTGTCACCGCTAAGTCAGCAGTTTCGCGTGAGGACTGGTACTGGCAGCCACGAGCCGTCGTTTACCGCAAGCATCCATATTAAAGACACGTAAAAGTGCTTTGAATTTTCATAATGTACGAAGATCTTGTTAGTAAACATTTGTAGTTCTAGTGCGCGTCAATAGTCTGTGAACGTGGAATGAAATATGTTCGATATTAAAAATGCAAAGTAAAGTTGCCAGAGTAACAAATAAAATAATATATACATGGAATACATTTAATCCCGAACCTAAATCCACCCGACAATCCATCATCTCAGAGGCGGTGGGATGAGCCGCTCTGTAGAGCAGTTCAGAGCGACCTTATTGCCACATCTGCTTCGGCTGCAGAGCGTGCGCGCCTGCTGGCTGTGGGTGAATGGGAGTCGGGTCTCTGGCTTCACGCACTACCGTCTTCGAACATAGGCACCTTGTTCGATGACACTACATTCCGCCTCGCTGCTTCCCTTCGATTAGGTGCTCCATGTTGTTCTGCTCATCGCTGCCATTGCGGCGAAGTTGTCAACAGCCTCGGTCACCACGGCCTTTCATGCGGCCGCAGTGCGGGTCGCATAGCACGGCACGCGAATATTAACGACATTATCCGACGAGCTCTTGTCACTGTCGGCGTTCCAGCTGTATTAGAACCCAATGGCCTGGCACGCGACGATGGCAAAAGACCGGACGGCATGTCTTTATTTCCTTGGAAGATGGGTAGGCCTTTAGTGTGGAACGCAACTTGTGTCGATACTCTTGCGCCATCCCATCTTCCTAGCTCGTCTTGCTGTGCTGGCGCTGCCGCTGCGGCTGCTGAAAACCTCAAGCGGCGGAAATATAATAACCTTGTTGGTAGTTATATTTTCGAGCCGTTTGGGGTTGAAACCTTGGGGTCGTGGGGTCCGAGTGCTCACAGATTATTTAAAGATCTATCCAAACGCCTAGTTGACACTTCGCGTGACCCAAGGGCTGGCTTTTACCTTGGACAGAGGTTAAGCATTGCCATACAACGTGGCAATGCCGCCAGTCTTTTGGGCACATTACCAGTGGACAGCGATGCGCACGAATTTCTGGATGCCATATTTTAGTTTATTTTTAGATGTATATATGTAGTTTAGGGTTTTTTTTATTTAAGTCTATAAAGTGTAAAAAATTTATGTTAAAAATTAATAAAGAAATTTGCCATCTTCATAATCCCAAACTAGGGTTAAATAATTTATAATTGTTTATGTAGCAAATAAAATACTTAGGTATAATAGTGTATATAAAATATAATTATATGTATACACTACTAAACCTAACACATAAAAACAAAAATATACTTAGGCGTCGAAGTACTCCTCCACATCGCTGTCGTTCGGAAACATGACCAGAAGACTGGCAGTATTGCCACATTGTGTGGCAAAGCTTATTCTTTGGGCAAAAAGCGAGCTAGCTCTCTGGTAAAATAAGGAATCAATTAGCCGACGAGACCAGACAACAATTTATAATAGTTTTTTATCCTGCTTAAGGTTGTTATAACTGTATTTCGTTTTTTAAGTAAAGGAAAACGAAATTCTATCTTTTAAATAAAATTGAAGTGTCTGTCTCTGATTTAAAATTTTTTTTTTTCTCTGATGCGTATTCTTATACCTATACACGATACTAAGACAAAATAAAATTATCTCTGTTTAGTTAGTCAGTCTAATCACTCGAACGAATTAAACAAACAAATGATGTATTGGGACTATTAAGAAATACTAGGGCAAATATGCTACTTTTATCCCAGATCGAGATTTAAGTCGCGGGCACAGCAAGTAGAAAAAAGAATTGGCCAGGTAAGAATCGGACTAACCCATGAAGATTTCCTGAGTAGCAACGCAACGCAAAATTCCTTTTTTTTTCATAGTCATTGTATAAATTCCAAAGTTATATTTGCGGTTTTTTTTAATGCTCAACAGCTGCTGATACATCTCGGTGAATCCAGTTTTCATTGAGGACAATTTTCGTTGAAGTATTACAGAATAGGTACATCTAAATACTTACCAGGTTTCAACTGCGTGGTCTTAATAGTTTCCAAATAAAATTTCTGTAACATTCGGATGGAGGGAGAGACACGATGAATCTATAAGGGTTCCGTGTTTTGCCATTCGGCAACGGAACCTTATGAAAGACTATTTTTTTTAAGTTTTACGAAAACAAAACATTTCTTAAACAATCCAACATTGCGCCATACAACACCAAATATTGTTTCACAAAATGCAACATCGCATGTGAATTCAGACGTCGGGACTAGAATAATATTAGATTGAACGAGTTTACTTTCCACGATCCTTAGATGCATTTTTAAAGAAAACGAGAACGAAACAAGATCGTATATAACTTTACATATAGCTAAGAATGTAAAAAAAGTTATGGACATGTTAAAAAATTTATAATTTTGAGATATATTATGCGACCGGTAAGTATATGGTGAACATCCTACCACGCACAAAAAGTTTAAGGAATATTTTCAGAATGCGTACAGCTAAGGAATGGGATTCTACTTGCAGGCTGTGAATATGTTACTTTTTGGCATCCTCGACTCCCCGTTGCTTACCGTTACGTGGATTGCAGTCAAACGCGTATTTATAAATAATATTAAAAAAAAATTGTCTTGACAGATAGACAGACGGACAACAAGATGATCCTATAAGGATTCCGCTTTTTTCCTTTTAAGCCGGGACTCTAAAAAGATATCTATGGAAAATCAAGTGCACTTAACCCAATCGAACCCTCTCTTCTAGACACTCAAGATACCACAAAAATGATTAAATAACAAAACCCTCTGTGTCCACAACTCGAAAACTCAAAATCTCCACTAGAAGCGCCACTCCAAACGCAATTTCCGAGCACAAAGAATGTGAATCCTTTACAAGTTAAATACGCTTTTTTGACTAACTTTATTCTCGTTTTACGGGAAAAGGTTTTAGTATTTTCTGTTTACCGTTGCGTTTGTTCCACAAAGCGGACTAGATTGACGTGACAATGGAAGGCGTTCGTAGCCACGGAACAAAACATACGCGTTTGGTACGCTTGGCGGGTCGAAAAGGCTTTTCTAGCTGGTATTGTTTCTGTGGTGTTATACGGAGTGATTGATGCTTGATTGATCGTTTAAATCACTGTTTGATTGTTTTGGTATTGATTGATAAGGTCTAACGCCTAGTTGCCATGTACGTCTTGAAAACGTTAGGTTTTTCGGATCAAGGTAGAAAAGTAAATTCTAAGTTTATTCAGAAAAAACGTGACGTCATCCCTCGGCTCATTTTCTTCCGTGTATAGGTACTGAATAAAGCTGCCTGGTTTTTGTAGCACGTTAGAAATGTTCGTAGAGGTGCGCATTGATTGTTTCTATAGGAGTATTTGCAGCAGAGAGCGATCTCTTTAGTGCGTAGAATACGGGGCAACGGACTATTGGCCCCTACTCATATAAAAATAAATATTTTATAGTTTATTATTTACATTGTCAAGACCAGTGGTTGTCCAGTAGTTACGCGTCCGACTTGCGAGATGTAGATCGTGGAATCCAATACAGTCAGGGACATTACTTTGTGTAATTTGTGTCATCTAGGTACACTGTTCTTATAGCGGTGAAGGTAATAAAGCGTGAGGAAATCGGTTTGTCTAAGGATCAAAAGGAAAGGAAAATCCGAAGACTTGCGACATCCAGTAACCCGCACTAGGTCCGTGGGGTAGATTACGACTCATTTCTTCTCACAGAGAGGGCGCATTGGTCCCAAAAGTGGGATAGCTGATTATTATTATTACATTATCACTCAAATAAAAACTGGGCCATACCTACCCTCATCTAAAATAGTATATATATGTAATAATATTTCGTTTGAGCAATCTTTTTCCCTAAAATATCTTCTTTATTTGTACTTAACCGCCATTTCGGAGAATCAGCAACTTGTTACTCAAAAGGAAATAGTAATTTGGACTCGAAAACTTCACAAAGGCGTCCGGACTTTTTCTGAGTCCAACATTAAACTCTCCTGCTATTGCGTAAATATTTACGTTGAACTTTAGTACACAGAAACCTGATTTGCAGCTCTTTTATATTTTTCCCTGTAAAGTTTAACGGGTTGTGATTTCATAATTTGTGTGGAAAGACTTTAGTTATATTTTTTTCTAAGATTTTATAAGGTTTCTTTTATGCACGTGAAATTATGGTGTAGGTACTAGGTTTTATGTTTACTTACCAACATTTCACATTATGGTGTTTAAGAAATCAAAATCCATCAGCCCAAAATGGGCCTATGTGGTGACTTACGGCCCATTCCATCTCACAGAGAGGAGATCTGTGTCTCAGCAGTAGGAACTTTATAGGTTGAACATGTGATTGTATATGAACTATATGTTAGAAATTTTAAATAGCTTTTGCCTGTTTAATTATTGGTTCTATCCTTCAAAGACGATAAGATAGTTCTTCGATAGACTAGAAGGTGATCCTAGATGAGGGTCACAAGCTATCTAACTATAGTTATGTATTATATAATTTATTGTACACTAAGGTGAACAATATAAGTATTGTTTTATTAGTTTGACAAAGAGCAATGCCAAGTGTCCATAGTAACTTTGGCTTAATATAGAATTCTCACGGCCAGCGATGAAAATAATTTTATTGTGTGTAGTTCAATACTAACTGTTTCTTAGCATTAAATATTCTATAGAACTCCATATTTGTATTTATCATAATATTTTTTGTTAGAAGTTTCTAACAAAAAATATTATGATAAATACAAATATGGAATTTTGAGGTTATTACAATTTGACGATCTCTGTACTCGACTGATCTACACACCGGTCTTCATAGTGTAATAATGGAATAATGGATGTACTTCAATACTTCGAAAAGCAAAAGAGTCTCAAAAAACAGAGAAAGAAACGTAAATACATGCACTTCGCAAAATCACCGACAACAACAACTGTTTGTGTATGTAATGTCAATCAATTCCCTTTGTGTCACTTTTGACACTTGTTTTTTCTGCTTTTCGAGTTTGTATTTGGCAGAATAGTCGACATCGCCTTTGCTTGCCATATATAAAAATAAAATAGAGTTTTTATTCTCAATAATTAAAATATTATTTCTGATTTTTTATGCGATCAAATGTGATTATTGTTCACCACATATTGTTACTATTCTTAGTATAGAAAAGAATGCAGAAAACAATAAAGGATGTGAAATAAAAAACTGATTAATAAGTTTAATTGCAGCATACTGACAGTGACAACTCAACTTATTTTTTATAATTTCCGGTCAGCTATTTGTTTATTAATAAAAAAATTCTATTGGAGAAGTTCTCGAAAGAAATTAAATATAACTTTATAGTTTAGATACTTTGTATAGATTCTTATACATTAAAGCTGAATGGCCGTGCCATTTTAAATTTAAAAATTATGTAGGCCAGGTTCTGTCTTTGTTCTTTATAACACAGAAACACATATACGACCTGACACACACATAAATAAACGTTACAACACACATGTACTATATGAAAGTCGGGTTAAATTAATTTCTGTAGGAGGGAAGTTTTCTGTTATAATCTATCAAGAAGCTTCATCTCACAATGTTAAGATAGTTACAGACGAGTCTTTGATAGTGCTGCGGTATTTGATTTTACGTTCTTTGGGGAGTATCATCTAACTAGATCAACGTTATTGGCTGGTGAAAATTAAAACCGTACATAACCGAGTCAGACTCGCCCACTGAAGGATACGTAAAAAATTGTAGTTTAGACTGTAGGTAAGACGGAATATGAAGAAGTTAGTGTTTTGATGCGTGAAGGTTAAGACTATGAGAACTGCTTAACCCTTTAAAATTATATCTATCTATCTTAAACTTATACTACTCTGACACCTTTAAAGAACATACTTCTTAGTTGTACTCAAATTGAAATCAGTCGTTAATTTTTGTTAATTATTTAAATATAATAAATGTAAAATGTTAAGAATGTTGCCTCTGTTCCTGTTGTGTGGAGTCCAGGTATCCTAAAACACAGATCTCGACTTAGTGTTGGCACTTGCCCCCACAAATAATAATATTATAATTATAATAATTATATTTTGTAAAACAGTTCATAAGTTTTTTATTTGTGGAATAAAATAAATTATTTTCTTTAATTCTATATTAGCGTGACCATTTTAAAATAACATCCAATTTAAAACAAAGAATACCTATATCCTGCCAGCCTTACATGAAGGTTGTACGGTATGAGAGTATCTACTTAGTTACGTTCATTAAGGGCAATGGATCCGCCTTTTTCTAGTACAGACGTTACGAGAAAATAATTGTAAGTAAGTCCTCTGACGTGTATTTTGGTTCTCAACTTTACGGATAATAACCTTCATGGCAAGAACAGTCTGCTTCTCTCTATGTTAACCCCACCATCTCAAAAACGTCAAGAGAAGGTTTACTGTCAAAAAATACACGCAGATGCCATTACCAGATGCAGCCCTGTGCAATCCACCGCAGACGTTTATTCAGAATTCTGTTAATTTCTAAGTTCTTTTGCCCATTTTAGGTTGTCTGCAGATATTGCTGTCAGCGCTTAAACCGCTATAGTACCCATACAATTAGGCTTGTTTATAAGAGTTGTGCTTATTTTGGTACAAACAAGTATTATAATCTATTTTATTCTAATCTGTAGAGTTGACTATCCATATTTCCATTCTTAATCTAAATATATATAACTCAAAGGTGACTGACTGACATAGTGACTGACTGACATAGTGATCTATCAACGCACAGCCCAAACCACTGGGCGGATCGGGCTGAAATTTGGCATGCAGGTAGATGTTATGACGTAGGCATCCGCTAAGAAAGGATTTTGCGAAATTCCCACGGGATCGGGATTTACACGGGAAAAACTTCCCACGCGGGCGAAGCCGCTGGCACAAGCTAGTAATATTATAAATGTGTAAGTGCGTTTTGTGTTGTTCTTCTTTCACGTCAAAACAGAGTAATGAAAAGATGTGATTTTGGAGCAAAGATAGTTGAAAGGCTGGAGAGTAGTATACGGTACTTTACTTTCCCTGAAAAAAAAAAAAAAAAACGTCATTTTCGCGTGAGCTAAACCGCGGGCAGAAGCTAGTATATTTTACCTATAAATGCAGAAGTGTGTTTATTTTTCCTTCTTTCACGTCAAAACAGACATTTAATCTATGTGATTTTTGTGCGTAACTGAAAAGTAACATAGGCTACTTTTCTTCACGGATAAAATAATTTCTCATGTGAGCAATGCTGTATGTATAGGTTAGGCAAATAATTATGTTATACACATACTTTCCATAATATAGAGTCAATAGTTAATAAATGTAATATAGTATATATATAATTTCGGCAGTCGGTGTCTTTGGTTTTGTATTTTCGTTTTTGGCACCGACTTCCTAAATTAAAGTTATTTTTCACTTTGCAGTGTTTTGTGGAAGTTTTGGTATCTCTCTTTTTAGTTGGACGAGTTGGATTTACCTAGTTAAAAAAGCCTGAATGTCAACTACTTATAACCTTTTACAAAATATTGCTTTCCCGATGCTGGGCCGTTAATTGTTGAGGAGTTCTCCTGATACTTCACCAACAGCTTCATTTCACCATATGCATTGTGACGAGGATATTGTGCTTAGTAACCATATTCAAGTAATCGAAGCGGAATCCATGGGCATCTGTGGTCTTCATCATCAGTTCCACTTCACCAAATGGTGCTTTTCGATAGCAACTGCACAAGTTACTATAAAAAATACTGAAATCACTATAGGTGTGCCTATATTTTAAAGAGTTCCCTGGATTTCTCCAGGATCCCATCATCAGATTCTGACTTGGTGATAATGGAACCAATTTGAAAGTATACCTTTAAAAAAAATTCCAAATCGGTTGAGCTGCCTTCGAGTAATCTGTGATCATACATAAAAAAATAAAAATATACGCGTCGACTTGAGAACCCCCTCCGTTACGATTTATGTTTTTAGTTGAAGATAATCCATCCCATTCCAGTACCTATACATTATCTGCCGCGGTAAATCCATAGATTTACGCATTCTTAGCTTTCACGTAACCATTTCTGAACGAGGACTTATCGATATATTATTATCGGTAACTTAGTTGCTACTGGGTTCCGTATGTTGTTATAGGGCGGGTAGAATAGTTTTCTAGACTTGTTTGCCGATAGAAATCCTGATCTGCTAAATAATGCTATAGTTATGAACGTACAGGTTTTTTTTAACTTCATTCTTAGTTATTATCTTGAGCCTGATTTCGTCCACTGTTGACCATAACTCTCTCTTTTATTTAGGGTAATCTCCACGTTCATTTTATATATGTATTTTTTTGTTTTGCGGGACTTTTACCACACATATCCTCAAATTTTAGTGGTCACCAATCTCCGCGTTCCTGGGCCATCGTAATCAACAGCATGTCAAAATAACCTTATTTAAATCCCCTGCCGAAGTCTGTGTTTCCCGATAGCTATAACCTAGATAGGGGTCTTTAAGTGAAAAGGTTACTTTTAGGTAACGTGCTCCATCTCTGACCACATCATCATATCACTTACCATCAGGTAAGATGGTGGTCAAACGTGAGCCAATAAATAAGCCATTAATAATAATATCAATAAAAAATGTATGTACTATATGTATGTATGTATGTAGTATGCTAGAGGTTTCCCAGTTATATAAATTTAACCATTTTTGTTTAATATGTTGGATGTTATCACAACAATATTATGTTTCAGCACTCTTCTTAGATATTATATAAACTTTAACTGTGCTAAATTCATACTCCTCCCTCCGCGTAATGTACAATGTATAATTAATGGTACAATTTCATGACAGAATGTCTAAATTCGAGAATGAATTGACCAAGTCATCACCCAGCACTTCATCCAGTATCGCCTCAGACAGTCTTGCAGCGGAGTATGCAGGTTTTAAGAAGTTTGTTCTGGAGTCACTTGGCTGTCTTCAGCATCAGTTGGAGGCCCTTTCCAAGGATGTTGATGCTTTGGAGATGAGGAGCCGTCGGAAGATGCTTCTTGTCCATGGTGTTGCAGAAGTTAGCGGCGAGGATACATCTGTGTTGGTTGCTACAGTGTTCCGTGAGAAGCTTAAGCTGGACAGCTTTTCCGTTGCTGCCATTCGTCGATGCCACAGAATGGGCTCTCAGAGCAGTGTTGGAAAGCCTAGGCCTATAGTGGTCAAGTTGCAGGACATGGATATTCGTGATAAGGTTTGGTTTGCGAAATCCACGTTAAAAGGCTCTGGTATAACCTTGTCAGAGTTCTTGACTAGATCGCGGCATCAGATCTTCTTGAAGGCTCGGGAGAAGTTCGGCGTCTCGAATTGCTGGACCAAGCATGGACATATATATATACTACGAGCTGATGGGAGTAAGCAACGGGTCGCGAACTGTAGTGAGCTTGCTGCTATCAGTGTGCCTGAGCTTGATGCTGATAAGCCGGAGCACCAATTGGATGTCCATAAGGTACAAGCCGGGAAGCTAACCTCAGCACCCCCACTAAAGAGGTACAGGAAGCCTGTGGTGAAGAAATAATTGTCCATTTGTCCCTCTCAATGCGTCGTTCGGGTAACAATTTTCATAATTTAATTTATTGCCGGTTTACTTTCACTTTGTTTCTTTTTTATATTTTGTTATTTCTACCTTACGTTTCTTTAGTAAAATTTTCTCATAGAACAATCTTCACTTCAATCTTCGGTATTCTGACACTTGACATATCAAGTGTCATGTCAATGTTGCGTTCCGTTTATGTACAAATTGTAACATATTAAGCATAGATTATCTATGGAAACAATTTAATTTTCATTGCAATCGTTAAGCAAAAATTCTGTTTGTCTTTTTATTTATTTAAGTTTCTGTGTTGCTATAAGTATAAGCTCAGTTTGTGCCCTAATGACGCACTATTATTTGATAAGTTTTGATTAAGGTTCTGATAAATTATTATTATTTAGCTTATCTGTTAACGCATAACTGGCGGGTGGACTTTAAGTCTTTTAAATAGTAACCGTTTAAATTTGTATTTATATTTATATTCAATATATATATATATTATTTATTGTGTTTTCAAATGATTACTTGTAATAGTGATGATGACAGTTTCGTATCTGCGAGCAGTGGTAGTGACAGCTTCACTAGTATTCCAAACCTTGCTGACACGCTACAGTCTCAATTTTCCGATGTTCCAAAAAATCTAAATGTAGTCCATATTAATGCTCAAAGTATTCCGGCTCATTATCATGATATGCTTGTGAGTTTGGATTGTAAGGACATCCATGCAATTCTCGTTTCTGAATCCTGGCTGAAACCTTGTCTTCCATCTACATCCTATTCCTTGCCCGGATTCAAACTAATAAGGAATGACCGCACAAGCAGCGGGGGTGGTGGTGTTGCTATCTATTTGCGTGGAAATATTCCTTTTTCCATTATTGACGTTTCATCACAGCCGCCACCGTCGAATGCTGGCGAGCATCTCTTTTTAGAACTTGAATTACACCATTTGAAGGTTTTGCTGGGTGTCTATTATTGTCCTTCTCTGCGTATCGATTATTTTTCTTCTTTTGAGAGTCTTCTAGTCAACCTTGTGCCTTCTTACAGGCATACGATTGTTATGGGAGATTTCAACACTTGCCTTCTCAAGAATGATTCGCGCTCTTCCGCACTCCAATCTGTCTCCCAATCTTGCAATCTATCTCTTCTTCCATTAAGCGCAACTCATCATTTTCCTAACTGTACTCCTTCGCTTCTTGACCTCATTTTTGTTTCTTCTACACAACACGTCGCTAAGCATGGGCAATGTTCGGCCGACGCTTTCTCCTACCATGACTTAATTTACGTTTCCTACAAAATTCGCCCTCCTAAGTCAAAACCCAAAAGTATTCTTCAGCGCAGTTTTGGTGGAATGAACTTGGAAAGTCTTCGGGAAGATGCTAGCAATATTGACTGGTCTGATCTTATTCATGCAGAGTCGGTTGATGACAAAGTGAACCTCGTCAATTCCAATCTTAACAAGCTTTATGATGTGCATGCACCTGTTCGTTTGGTAAAGATTAAGCATCTACCTGCTCCGTGGCTAACTGAAGACGTGAAAGTAATTTTGCAAAGAAAGGCAGCAGCAAAGTCTAAATTCAAGTGCAGACCTAGTCGAGAAAGTCGAGAAAAATACGTCGCTATCCGAAATCGCAGCAACTTGGTTTGTAGGGATGCCCAACGCCGTCACATTCATAAGTCCGTTGAAAACGGTGATCCAGCTAAAGTCTGGAAATTTCTTAGATCTATGGGAATTGGGAAGTCACGTCAAGAGTCTATTCCTAAGGATATAGACCTTGAATCACTCAATCAACATTTTTCCACCTCTTGTAGCTTCAATGGTGCTGTTAAAACCAATACTCTAAATAATTTTTCTTCTCTTCCCACTCCCAATTATTCTCCTTTTATTTTTAATCAATTTACCAGTTGTGATGTTAAGAAGAGCATGCTATCTATACCGTCAAATGCCGTTGGTAATGACTGTATTAGCCGTAAGATGATACTCCCTATCCTGGACGAAATTCTTCCTGTCATTTGCCATGTACTCAATTATTCCGTATCCTCAAGTGTTTTCCCATCTTTGTGGAAAGAAGCTCAGATAACTCCTCTCCCTAAAAAGTCTAATCCTGTTTCTTTCTCTGATTTCCGCCCTATTTCCATATTACCGTTCCTATCCAAAGTCCTCGAACGCCTTATCCACAATCAACTTAGTGCCTTCCTTTGTAAAAACCAACTCCTAAATTTGTACCAATCCGGGTTTCGTTCAGGACATAGCACTACCACAGCTCTAGTTAAAATTACTGACGATATCAGATCAGGTATGGATAATAGGAAGTTGACTGTCCTTTCGTTACTGGACTTCAGCAACGCCTTTAACACTGTCGATTTTGATGTACTGCTCGGTATACTCTGCTCTCTTAACATATCTCCAACAGCAATTGATTGGTTTCGTAGTTACCTGTGTGGCCGCCGACAACGTATTTGCATTGAAGGTACATCATCTTCATGGTGCAATACTACTGCTGGCGTACCACAGGGGGGCGTTCTCTCTCCTCTTCTTTTCGCCATATTTATAAATTCTATTTCAAATGATCTTCTCTCATCCTATCACCTTTATGCTGACGATCTGCAAATTTATTCGCAAGCTCTCGTTGAAGAACTGTCTGAGGCGGTGAAGATTGTGAATAAAGACTTAGCGCGTATTTCTGATTGGAGTTTGAATCATGGTTTGAGGGTTAATCCTGCGAAGACTCAAGTCATTATTGTTGGCAGCCCTAGGCTACGTTCCAAAATTAACTGGGTGACCCTTCCTCAAATCGTTTTTGATGGAGCTGCTATACCTTACTGTGACTCAGTAAAAGACCTAGGTATTTATATTGATAGGGATTTGTCTTGGGGTCCTCAGTTGCAAGAAGTAAGCCGCAAACTGTTTGCCTCTGCAGGGTCTTTACGCAGATTGCGCAATTTCCTGCCGACTGCCACTAAAATTGCGCTTGCCCAATCCCTTCTTCTCCCTGTTCTCGACTATGCTGAAGCAAGTTATCCAGATCTTACTGAAGTGCAGCTAGATAAACTTGAACGACTCCAAAATTTTTGTATAAGATTCATATTTGGTTTGCGCAAATATGATCATGTTTCTGAGTTTCGCATTAAACTCAAGTGGCTGCCGATCCGCCTTCGCCGGAATGCACATATTTTATCATTACTTTACAGTATTCTCTTCAATCCCACAACCCCGTTTTATCTCAAAGAACGCTTTAAGTTCCTTCATGACACACATGTAAGAGATTTGAGATCATCGGAGAATTTGAGACTTTCAATGCCTGCACATTTCACTAAATTCTATGGCTCATCGTTTACGGTGCAAGCTATTCGTTTGTGGAATGCATTGCCGGTGTCTGTAAGACAAGCTCAGTCACTGGCTACTTTTAAAAGCTCGGTTGCTAATTATTTTCATTCCAATTTATGACTATTCTTTTGTTTTCTCTCCACTTGATGTTAAAGAACACATTATATGTATTGTATTATTTAATTTCCTATGTATTACATTGTATTTATATGCATATATATATTTGCATATACATTTATTTATTTTAATATTTTTTGTTTCTCTGTTTTTATGAGTAATATAGTTAGTACACTAATTTAGCCCTCCCCACTTTATTTAAAGTTTTTAAAGTCCTTCCAAAGGTTGTCTGGAAGATATCGCTTTCAGCGATAAGACCGCCATTGTTACCATAGAATAAGCAATATTGTTAAATAGGTTTGTTTAAATTTTGGTGTACAATAAAGTATATTCTATCTATCTATCTATCTATCTACAATGTATTTGCTTGACTTATTAATATAATAAATTGTATGTACAACTTATTTAAATAAATCTACGTTCAGAAAACAGTACTGTATTTTCCTGATAATAAATTATTCGTACCTATCAAAAGCCTCAGATAATTTTGAACCTTTTATGTAAATGTAATTTGAAAAAAAAAAGTAATACATCTCCATTATTAACTTTATATAAATTGATACAAATTACTGTAGAATAGACTTATTTGGCTAGGTGCTTTGCGTAGGTAATATTAAGTAAGTATCTTAAAACTCTATAGAACGGTTATTTTTATACCTACTTAGATATTTTTTTCAATAATTTGTAATAATCATAATCATTTATTTGCCAAAAATGGTCGGTATGCATAATTACATGGTCTTAAATTTACATATACGTATATTTGACTCATCATATGGGCGTATAAATGTCAAGTTGATTACATAGATGCTAAATTATATTTATAATTATAATTACATTTTTTTTAATAAGTAATGGTTCGAATTTTAATAAGGAATGTCAGAAATATATACTAATATTATAAAGCGGAAAAGTTTGTTAGTTTGTTTGTTTGTTTGTTTGTTTGCTTGAACGCGCTAATCTTCGAAAGTACTGGGTGGATTTGGATGCAAATTGGTATGGAAGTAGCTAGAAGCTTGAGGAAGGTTATAGGCTACTTTTTACCCGACTGCAAAAAAGGAGAGTTATGTTTTTACCGTGATAGAATCCACGGGAGCGAAGCCCCGCGTAAGTACTAGTAAAATAATATAAACAATAATTGAATTAAATTAATGTGTCATTTAAGTAGTCGTTCAAACTATAGTAGCATTTATTGCATAGAAATTCTTTAAATCGCTTCTTAAAACCAGCCAAATCTAACTTCCTAATTGATTTTTTAATTTTATTGTAAATTTGCGGGGCTCTGCAGAATATGCTTTTTCGCATGAGAGCTGTCTTGGCTCTGCGTCCGCGTAGCATGTCATTTCGCCTGTTACGTTGTACAGTATCAGATAGGTGAGAGAACAAATTTGGATTAAATCTCACGAATAAGGCAGTTTCATAAATATACAACGCAGGAAGTGTGAGAATTTTATGCTTTCTAAAATAAGGCACACAACTGTCCGTCACCTAAACAAACATAGATCTTATGCAGCGCTTTAGCACTTTAAACGCGGCTTCCCTATTAGTAGAGTTACCCCGAAATATGATGCCGTATCTTAACACTGATGCAACAAGACCATGATAAGCTATGAGTAGTGCATCCGTGTTAACGGTTGGAGCAAGTTTATATAGGGCATAGGATGAGCAACTTATTTTCTTACATAATGTTTCGATATGATTCTTCCAGTAAGGCCGAGGAATTTTAACATAAAAACTTTTTACCAAAAAATTAAACCGACTCCCAAAAAACACTGCAAAGTGAAAAATAACTTTAATTTCGGTAGTCGGTGTCTTTAGTTTTGTTTTTTCGTTTTTGGCACTGACTTCCGAAATTAAAGTTATTTTTCACTTTGCAGTGTTTTTTGGGAGTCGGTTTAATTTTTTGGTAAAAAGTTTTTATTTCACTCTTTTTAGTTGGATAATTTTTAATTTACCTAGTTACAAGAGCCTAAATGTCAACTACTTATAACCTTTTACAAAATATTGCTTTTCCCAATGCTGGGCCGTTAATTGTTGAGGAGTTCTCCTGGTACTTCACCATCAGCTCTACATCACCATATGCATTGTGACGAGCATAAAGTGCTTAACATCCATATTCAAGTAATCGAATCGCAATCCACTCAATACTTATTATTGAGTAGTTTCGGCGGCCATCTGTGGTCTTCATCATCAGTTCCACTTCCCCAAATGGTACTTTTTGAGAGCAACTGCACAAGTTACTATAAGAAATACCCAAAACGCCATAGGTGTGCCTATAATATTTGAAGAGTTCCCTCGATTTCTCCAAGATCCCATCATCAGATCCTGACTTTGGTGATAATGGTACCAATTTCGAAGTATACCCATTCGAACAAAAAAGAATTTTCCATATCGGTTCAGCCGTCTTCGAGTACTCGATGATCATACATACAAAAAAAAAAAAATATATATATATATATACGCGTCGAATTGATAACCTCCTCTTTTGGTCGTCGGTTGATAAAATGAATAACATTATTTTGGAATTTTACCTCCATTTTTGTACTTTGTTTTCTATGGCCAAAGTGCATTATTTGAGTTTTACCTAGATTAATTTTTAAGTAATTATTGTTAAGCTAAGAGATTATTGAGATTAACGCGTCATTTACATCAGCTTTGTATTGGTCGGGTTTATTTCCAGCTACTGTTATCGTGCTATCATCAGCAAATAGGGTTATAGGGCAATTTATAGCTTTGGGCAGGTCATTAATATAAATTTAAAAAGTAAGGGACCCAGAACACTGCCCTGTGGTACGCCAAAGAATACAGTAGGTTTTTGGATAGTAAATATATGTCTTGAAATATCAAATTTATACTTATTGTATCTTTTATTTAGTAAAAGTATAATAACATAATATATATACATACATATATATAACATGTTACCCTTACGCATGAAACGTTTTGGGAATACTTTCATTGTGCGTACAGCTAAGGAGTGGAATTCCCTGCCGGAGTCTGTGTTTCCTGATAGTTATAACCTGGGAGAGTCTTTAAGTCAAGAGTGAATAGGTTACTTCTAGGCAAGCGTGCTTCATCTTCGACCACATCATCGCTTAACATCAGGTGAGATTATGGTCAAACGCAAGCCTATCAAATATAAAAAAATATATATAAAAAATAAGTGATAGTGGGCTGCGCTGTAATGCACGCATCTTTAAAAACTTGGTTTTTAATACAAGACGTAGAATATAAAGAATCAAATAAATAACTTTGTTTGCCGTTGATGGAATCAAATCTGTGACGGAACTAAAATAATTAGCTACCACAAACGGCATAAATTTGATTAAAAAAAAAAATAGAATTTGAAAATACAACTGGAACTTTGTGAACCCCGTAACCTGCTCCAAGATACCTAAGTTATTACAACATATTGATTAATTTAACGTGCAAGTCACTCAAAACCATGTTACCATTATAAAGTTTTGTTAACTTACAGCTGTCAAGCTATATTCACACACTCCGAATAATAAAATAATATTACCTATTAACTGTCTACAACTCTATATAAATTATCACTCAACCTAAGATCTTCCAGTCAAACTCCGCCCCATCAATCTTGATCCTTTGTCCCTACTATTACGTCAAGACCAGAATAACAGGCTCGAGTCCTATATGCCATTTACGAGACACCACAGTTCACATCGAGTTGGTGTCTTGCTACTTTGTGCAGAGCATTGATTAGTTTACCGACCAACTATGTCCTGAGATTCACTTCAGTGCCCTACTCTGTAGGCTGTCTACGAAAATGGTTTTGATCTTTTGTATCTATTGGACAGTAGTTTAAATTGCTTTCGGTTAATCTATATACATAGGTTAGTTATCGCTTAGAAGTTTTGGATGAATATAGACATAATTATGTACCGTAACATTTCATTAGCAACAGGGGCTAATGAAGTCATGATATTGAAAAACCTTAAAAAATTGACCAAGAGCGAATTGGGCTCACGCATCGAGGTTTCCGTATGTTAAAACATATAAGTACCTTTATAAAACGTTCTTAGTTTTATGGTTTTTAGATGGCATCTGAATATATCAGTAAAACTTGCTTCTAGCCAAATTTCTTCATTCCTGATCAATAGAAAGTATCAAATCGCATGTAACACAATTGTCACGGCCATAACTTAACTTCACAAGTGAATGAAACTATACACCCGAGTCTTGGATGTAATGTTTAGTTAGATATCTTAACGTTTCCTTGAAAAAAAAAAGGGTCTTGGCTGACAAACGGAGAAACGGACAACGGAAAAGTTTTGTTTTTTCCTTTGAAATTGCGAATCCCTAAAAATGAGGTGAATAATATAATATAAATAATAAAAAAAATATCGGAAAATATAATCAATATTATATTTTCCGATATTTTTTTTATTATTTTAGCTACACAGCTACTGGGCTGTGAAGGTAAGATAGGTAGTCGCTCAGTGTAAAACTCTTATACTTAGCTGCAATCGGTTAGAATAGAAGGTGATCCCGATATACAACATGTAATTTAAAGGGTATATACATACCAAGTGCACAGCTTCTTTGGATGATAACAAACGATATGACAAGGGTTTTGTAATCCTATGTGTACATGTGTGGAACTTATTAGAAATTTCAATACATTGATACCAGAGACCGAATTTTTCAAATTAAGAAGAATGAAGAGAATTATCGTTTTATTGTCAAGTGACGTGGAAAGTGATGACCCTCATAGTGCTGTGACACGTTTGTTATTACTGTTATTCAAGAAACATATGAAACCAATAATTTGGGGTCAATTCTGTGAGTCACTTATTTTGAGCTTAAACTTTGCATAGAGACTCCATACCAGATGTTGTCTTCAGTCCTTTTGGATAGATATGGGGTTTCCGTTACACGTTGTATAGTTAACGATTATCGACAAAAGCCAAACAATCCAGCTAGTTTCCCCTGTACAAGATGCCGATTATCGTAAAATGAATTATATATTCCTCGGTCTGCTTTAAGCCCCTTTTAAATTCTACTTACATTCAAGAATGATTGAATAAGCCTATTTTAATACGCCAAATTTTTTAAGAACAATAAAGGCAATTTTTCTTGCATATTTCATCTCACGTATATGAGAAAGATTTGGTAATAAATAACATCTCTTTTGGTTTTACCCCTCCGCGTTTTTACTGAGTAAAGACCCATTCAGACTTACGCGGTATTTGTTACACAGAATGGTAGCAAAAGTCGTGTTGGTATTTTATAATCCTACAGTGTAGTAGTCTATGTTTCCTGATAGCTATAACCTGGAGGTCTTTAAGCCAAGGGTGAACAGTTTACCTCTAGGTAAGCATGCTTCATCTTCAACCACATCATCGCTTACTATTAGGTAAGATGGTGGCCAAACACGAGCTTATAATTAATTTAACAAAAATTAAGTTACTGCTTAGTGAAACTTACTAGCGTAACTATTTAACGCTCCACGATCGTGACGGAAACTGGTCAGCAAAGCAAGAGGAATAAGCACAGTCATGCTGGGCGGTACACTCATACTGGTTTCGCTCGAACTGCGTCACTCCATATAAATTACCAAACAAGAATGCAAAACAAAACTTTTAGACTATCTCCTTAAATGTGATTACACTACTACAGAAGATCTACTTAAAGTTTTAAGATGAAATCCATCCACAGTCACACAATACAAAAGCTTTCAATACAAAAAACACTACTACATTACACAAAACAACACTATATTACAACTTACTATACACTACACTATACACTACTATACACTTTCTGTATACTTGTAAGTCACACTACACTAAATCACTTTATAATGATGTACATAATATACATATTGTAACTGATTGTTCATTCGTATTGTAAACTGCGTCCTGAAATACAGGCTCGGCCTAGCTCAGGCGCAGTTGCTCACTTTATTTTTATTATTATCTAAATTCTGTGCTTTAATAAATGTTTATTTTAATTACTATTATGCTGTACAAATGTAAAATGTTATAAGCACAATATGGTGCAAATAAATAATAAAAAAAAAAAACAAATGAGGTACCACGCGAAACCGAGCAAAACCTATCTCTACCGCTGTAGGTTGTGACTACCACATAGGTCTTAGGATAACTGTTGCTGACTTTGGCCTAGCAACAACCTGCCTTGCCTTGTCTGAACCATGTTGGGGCCCAGTCATGCCTAACCATTTAGTTATTGAATATATCAGTATAGTTTAAATTATATTCTTATCTTACTACTGTCATATTTCGTAATGACTGTCAAAGGTCTACAAACGAAAGCCGGAACCAATGATTTGACGTTCTTCACGAGGCAAAAGCTGGCTACGAACATTACTAACAATAGCATCTTTAACCATTATCGTCGCGGCCTTTGGCGAGTTTGTAAACGTAGTCGATAGTAGCGTAAACTTGGTTATGTAGTAAAACGATATAAGTGAAATCTATTCAGGATACCGTAGTTATAAACCTCTTTTTTCCACACAATTTGACATAAGCCAACGTTTTCGTAACGCGATCGAATAAGTAAGTACTAAAGCTTGCACAGAACGCTGAAGCCACTCACTTGCCCTCCATGTCGACGATATGATAGCGAATTTATTGAATCATATCATAAGATCGTGCTCTTAAATTAAGGATATCTACTATACAACGTGTAACAGAATAAACGCAATTCCTGAAAGCAGTTGGTTCAGAATCGGCTTCTGAATCGATTTCCGTCATAAAAAATAGGTGTTAAATTTTGACGGAAAAATCTTTCATTTAACTTAAAATGGAAACAGTATCATGACAAATTAATACGATTCTTAATTTGAGGAAATGCAGCGCTCATGTGCGTGTCGGCCACTAATATTGCACGAGTCTATGCGACTGCATAAGGATATTGTATGACTCACATACGTTTTGCGTTTAGTAAGGATAACTATTTTATAAAAAATCTCTAGGTTTGGTTTCAATTTATTTAGTTACGGATGTTGTTTTAGACTTATGATTTAATATTCTAATTGGGGTGTCCGAGGTATTGCGCTTAATCTGTTACACCTTGTATAACAAAACAATCGTTTCCACCATAATCCACCACGCGCAGGCCCAGTGTGGGTTAGTAGTCATTTTATACTAACGGTCGTGCGGGACTTCGCTCCCGTGGCCTCGATCACGATTTAAACATAACCTCCTTCTTTTTCAGTTCATCCAAATCCACATGGTATTTTTGAAGATTAGCGCGTTCAAACAAACAGACAAACAAACTTTTCTGGTTTATAATATTAGGTTTAAAAGAAAATATGTTCATAAATATCAAGTTATCAAGTTTAAGAAAATATTCAATAGACCTATAAAATTGTAAACTGAGCATTTTGAACAATGAAAAATTCGGTTCAGATTCAAATGATTATGAATGAAAATTAACTATAAATTGAAGCCATCTTATTGTTTTCTCGAAACCAAAATTTCCTGCATTTCATGGCATTTTTGTTTCTTTAAAATTGACTTACATATTTAGAATTATGTTTTGTTCCATAAGTTCAATCGAAGTAATAGTAGTAGAAGTAATGTTTTAGTCTTAGACGCCAATATGTAGATTTCACATACGCCTCATAAATTTGCATTTGCAATAAAAAAATTAAATCGTGTGATTTGATAAATATATTAATATAGGCAGGGTGCGGCCTAGCTCCAAAAGCATAGCTGAATTGCGCCATACATGGATCGTTTATTATATCTTGCATGAGATGAGGCAGTGGTCACCTATTGTAATAATTACCTATATGATGTGTTTCGTGTAGACAAATTATGAAATTAAAATTAATAAAAAATTATGAAAATATTTTTATGTACACCAAAAACTTCATGCAATGATTTGTGTTTGGGGCCTCCTTTAACCTCTCAAGGACCGCCATTATTTACGTCAACCATCCGTCAAGCACCGCGGGCGGGCTCTTATTGTAAGCGTAATCTGACCCCGGTCACAAACGATTTTAAGACTTATCTTTACTACAAATACAGTTTTAAATTGGTTGGGGTTTGGTGGCACAAATTTGTGCCAGTGGGGCTCAACTAATACTTGTTTACTGGCACGTTTTTATGCCGCTGGGGCTCTAGAGGTTAAGGCAAACAATGCCTGTGTTAGGAGACTGCGCTTCCATATCATCTACTAGCAATAGTTTCTTGAATAAAGAAATATTATATTCTAAAATGTGTTAGATACAGATAATTTTGCTTTAAAATAACTGCGTTAATGTGGAAATTTGTGATTCGTTACTTAAATAGACCCGTAATATAAAATAAATACGTTGTATCCTAACAAAATAGCACCAGTTTTACACTCGAGCATTTACCGACATATTTTGGTTCACTGGTTATTTTGCTCAAAACACGCTTGGTCTGGTCCAACTAAATTACTAACATTAAATCGTGGATCATTTCGTACTACCTGAGTTTATGGGATGAAATTAAAAGCTTTCACCCTATGAACTGCCCCCGAGGGTGGGATAAATGAGTTTATTATATCAGTTAACTTGATTACTTGTGATTGGTCTTTTACTAGAGTCGTTAACTACGTAATGCCTAGTTTGGGCTCAATCCCGAATAATTACTTTCTAACTTTATATCACTACATACTTGTTACAAAACCACTTTATTTTGCAGATAATACTTTAATTCCGGAAGTTACTGGGTCAGATTTATACTTCTCAATAATTTGTGGTTGTACGGTGGTAGAAAGATTGTTCCTTGTAGTAAAACGAAAAATCTTACTATTTCTCTTGTCGAAACTAAATTGATTATTAAATTTAACTAATAAGTAAAACTTCTGTCTAATCATTAGCTTATACCTGCAGATCCGCTCGTGTGAAAAATTATCAGCATGAAAAAAGTAGCGTTTACTCTCCAGTGTTTTAACCATCTTCAAACCGAAAATTATATATATATATCTATTGCTCTATTTTGATATTAAAGAGGGATAAAGAAACAACAAAAGTATCATACATAATAATATTAAAATGGACGTATGATGTCGTCTCTACTGGGGTACCTATGTACCAGTTTACGATACAATCCATCCAATATACGATTTCCATAATATGTAATTATTACGGCATCCTCCTCCCTTCATACACCAAGCCATATTACCGTCAACGCTACAAACTAAAATGCGAAAATTCATAATGAAAATTAGCAAGACATAAAGAGTAACATAAGCCCTTTTGTAGGTGAGCCTAAGTTACGGCTTCATTATCCCCTCTAGCGGGCAACGCTGAATCTGCGAGGATTTCAATTATCTCAGGGCTTTTAATATTAAAAGTAAAACTCAAGCGACCGCAGTGGGACGTGGGAAAAATGTACCCTTTAAAATCACGTGGCAAATGCGGGGTTAATGGCATTCTTGACCCTTAGTCCTAAGTGAGGAATGAATGTGAATTTTAAATGATGGCTCGATGTAAGTGCATCTCGTTTCAAATGTATGACTGTATTTAAACTTCATTTGTAAAGTGTTTTTTCGTGCGATTATTGTTGTAACATGACGCGATGATTTCAAATACCTTGATGGGGAATTCGTAAATACTTTAAAGAAAATATTTATTTACAAACATATAATATAAACTTTTTTATATCTACTGATTTGCATCGGTAACTACCTCAACGTTAAGTTATGCTGAAAACCAGCGTTACCCAATCTCTGTTTGTATGTTGTATTGATTTTATTATTATTTTTATTTTGACATTATATTTGGTTTGTATGTATGCGCAAAGTGGACATCCCACCCATAAGCACAAAACATTTTGGGAATACTTTCATTGTGCATACGGCTAAGGAGTGGAATTCCCTGCCGGAGTCTGTGTTGCCCAATATTTATAACCTGTGTGTCTTTAAGTGAAGAGTGAATAGGTGACTTCTAGGTGAGCGTGTTCTATCGTCGACCACATCACCACTTACCATCAGGTGAGGAGGTCAAACGCGAGCCTATTCTCAATTTAAAAAAAAATAACCCTTTTATATAACCAACATTTATACGTTACTCTGAATAGAACTAAATATACAATCCACGTTATCAAGCGAACCATTACCATCAAAATAAGGCTTTGAAATGTGCGGAAATGTGGACAAAACGTTTAGTTTCTCCACGCGTATATAAATAAGGTTAACGACATAACATATGGCAAAAAGGTGGAACAATTAAGAGCACGTAATGACGCTCCAACGTTGTAAGGGTTCCGTAGTAAAACAAGAAACCCCTTTAATTTCGTCATGTCCATCCCTCCGTCCACGGTTTTACACATATACTATTAACATAAATGTGAAGCTATAATTTAGCATGTTCAAGGTTTGTAAAGTTATTAAATGAAATTTTTAAATTATCACATTTGTATCGTTACGTAGTTTTTTAAATAATTATGTTGTATATTTGAGAACAGAATGATATTCCTTTGTGAAATGTTCACGATACACTAAAACGCTGTTGAAATAAAAAAAAAACTTAAACAAAAATCAAAACCGACTTCCAAGAAAAATACTGCAAAGTGAAAATAACTTTAATTTCGGTAGTCAGTGTTTTGGTTTCGTATTTTCGTATTTGACACCGACTTCCAAAATTAAAGTTATTGCAGTGATTTTCTTGGAAGTCGGTTTTATTTTTTATTAAAAATTTTGTTTCTGGCTTTTATAGTGAGTCAGTTTGTAAGATAAATTACAAACTGACCAACTATAAAGCGTAATAAAAGCCTAAATGTAAGCTTCTTATCACCTTTTGCAAAATATTTCTTTTCCTGATGCAGGGCCGTTAATTATTGAGGAGTTCTCCTGGTACTTCACCATCAGCTCCACTTCACCATATGCATTGTGACGACCATAAAGTGCTTAACAACTATATTCAAGTAATCGAGTCGCATCCATGAAATACTTATTATTGAGTAGTTCCGGTAGCCATCTGTGGTCTTCATCATCAGTTCCACTTCACCAAATGGTGCTTTTAAAGAGCAACTACACAAGTTACTATAAAAAATACCAAAATCACTATAGGTGTGCCTATAATATTTGAAGTGTTCCCCCAATTTCTCGATGATTCCATCATCAGATCCTGACGTGATGAAAATTGGGACCAACTAGAAAGTATAGATACCATTTCAAACAAAATAAGAATTTTCCAAATCGGTCCAGCCGACTTTGAGTAATCAGGTAACATACATTACAAAAGTTTTAACAAAATAAATCTATTTTTATGTACCTCTTCCTTTTTTGAAGTCGGTTAAAAAGGAGATGGAACATCTTGAGTGTCCATATAATATTCCACCGTGTTTTCTAGTTCAGGTATGTCCGACTTCAGCCATGTGACTAGATACCTAGCCCTTATTTTTAAAGGAGTTAGACATCCAATACAACAATATTTAAGGTTATTTCTCTCTTTTCTTTCTCTCATTTTTTGTAAAAAAGGTTTTTTATGTAGGTACTAAGAAATTAATTATTATGTTACTAAGCAAACCCGCAATATAAAAATTTTGTTTTCTTTTAATAGTTTTCTTTTGTGCAAACTAGTCGTCTATCTAATCATCCAACAGATTTTTAATCTCTTTACCTATAAATCCCATTTGTTGTGACCTCTGATACCACTCAAACAAATCCAGAACTACCACAGCTAAGCCGTTCCAAAAATAATAAATTAATAATATATTTTATTCATTACACACACTTTGCGGCAAGCTCTACAAACGAGTGGGTTTTAAAAATTCATGAAATTATGAATACTCCAAAATGGAATGAACGAACTTTGAATATAAATTCAGTGCCGCTTATAAAATGATTCAAGCCGCATTTTTTCATTCGTTTTTACATTCTTCATTTTATTTTTGCATTATAATTTTTATGGACAGTACTGCATGCATGTTAGATTCTTATTTATGAACTTGATTGTAAATCAATTTTCAGGTTGATGATTTTCGACATATTCAGAACATAGATAGGTTCTAATTTTTTATGATTATATGTTTAAGATATGAGAAACTAAAATATAAATAAATACACCACATCGCTGTCCTCCGAAAAAGTCCTCAGATGAAGACGCGTGTTTGCCACGTTGAAGAGCAATGCTTATCCCGCTTATGTTAAACATAATTAGCCTTTAATGGTCTGGGACAGAGGCCTACTCTTATAGAGTGAGTGAAAATTGACTATAATCCACCACGCGAGACCGTGTGCTGTGGTTGATGTCGACATTTAAAACGCCAAACTTCGGGAAGAAATTCCCAGCTACACTTTAGATGACTGAAAGTCCTTAAGTCTCTCAACCAAGAAACACTAAAGTAGTTTTGAATCGTCGATAAATGAGATAGCTACGCTTAGCAAAAATATTACGAAAATCCTTTACCACTTCGTAAATTGTATGCATCTCTCGAAGGACTAAACAATGATGCGAACGAAAGTTAGTTAATTTGCATTTAGCTCCAAATTTCGTGGTTATGAGTGCGGGATTTAAAGCAAGCGGTACATTTCATTTTTGATTCGCTTTGCGTCCGAGCTCTAAACGGAGTTGCCTAATTTTAATTAGAATTTTCCGAATGTTTCGCGGTGTTCCAGGGTCTGTGGCTTCGTTTGTTAGCTCCGAATTTCAAGTTACGTTTGTTTATTTAAAAATAGAAGATTCTTTTTCCTTTTCGAATCCCTTTGTCGGTTTATTTTTTTCTCTTTGCGTTCTTTTACTCGTGAATGAGAGGTTTTACGTTAGCGATATAAAAAAGTTGGAAGAACGATTCAGGCGTTTTGTGAGATATTTGAAAAGGTAGTAAATATTGAGATGGTGTTTGAGTGAAGTCAAAACATAGGCAAGTATGTATGATAAAAATAAAACATCTATTAATATAAACCCACGTAAAGTCTGGAAGATATAGAAAATAAAAATAAAGTTCCCTCGATTTCTCAAGGTTTCCATTATAAGATCCTGACTTCATGACAATGGGACCAACTAGAAAGTATACCCTCTCAAACAAAAAAAGAATTTTCTTAATCGGTCTAGCCATCTTCGAGTTATGAGGTAGTATACATAAAAAAACTAAAGTTTAAGACGAGCTGAGAACCTCCTCCTTTTTTAAATTATTAAAAAAAATAAAGGATTTTTTGTGAAACTTAAAAGTGTGTCAAAGCATGAGCAAGCGATAATATATACAAAACAGTACTGTACAGTATTCTAATGCAATGATCTCACCGATACTATTATGTTGCTAGCTATTAAAAATAGCTAGCTAAAATTAACGCTTATATCACGAACCTTCAGTGTAAAACTTAAGAAATGTATGATATTAATATCATACTATCACAGCTTAGCTAACGACATTTGTCAGGTACCGAAAATCAAACCTTAATACTGGTGAAAGGAGGAAGTTAATACATTACCTCTGTTTACCCATGTCAAGAAACAGCGTCGAGATGAAATAAGTACATGAGACGGTAACTCATATGCTTGTAACATACATTATGTAGCTGAGAGATGGATTTGGGACACCAAAAGCGAAAGGGAAAGTGCAGAGCCCACTTATAATAATCAAAGTTATATTGAGACGGAATATTATTTCAATCTACATAAATAAATACTTACCTATGTTATAGATTTTACAAAAGTAGTTTAATTTGAAAAGATATCAATACAAAAAGGATGGTTTCATGCTTAGTCGCCCATTTTAAAAGCGAGTAATGGAAGGAAATGAAATATTCATTTTGTAAATTGGTTATAAATAACACTTTTACACGTGATGTTTTTTGCGTTTTTAAGTTTAGCTAGATGAGGCCGGTGTTTCCTAACTGACAACTCTGAGAAGAAATAGCGAAACAAACTCAGAGGTCAATCAATGTCTCTTTTAAAATCCATACAATTCGTATTAGTCCAATCATATAAAAAGCATGGATGTTCATGTCTGTGGTGCTCTTTTGAGGAAAGAAGCAGACAAATATGAGCGGACCTGCCTCTGGACAGGTCCGTCAAATGCTTGCACTATCTGTAGTGCAAGCATTTGTCAGTTATGTTTATGTTTCGTAGTATTCACCCAATTTAAAAACCCATAATAAAAAATGTTGTAAGAATTATATACAATTATAGGTTAACCTACACTTAACACAGATTCAAACTTAAAGCCGAACACGCGAGGGAGAGGCAACTCTCTTCCTTACGTTCCAGCCGCCTCGGGAGACGCCCCGGGCGGTCGAGGACCAGGCCCGGGTCGGCAGCGCGTCGTGTTCCACGCGCGCTTCAATGAGCTGTCAGTACCAGTGACGGGGCCCCATAAGGCCATTGCTAATTGCCTGCCAGGGTTGCGGGAATGTTCTACCGAGATACCATGGCCGAGAAAGAAGAAAGGAAGAGGTTCACAGTTTGTCTTGAACTCTTTTTTTTCTTTTTTTATGTATTTTACCTCATATCTCAAAGACGGCTGGACCGATTTGGAAAATTTCTTTTTTACTTTGAAAGGGTATACTAGTTGGTTCCATTGTCATCACGTTAGGATTTGATGATGGAATCATGGAGAAATCGAGGGAACTCTTTAAATATTATAGGCACACCTATAGCGTTTTGGATATTTCTTATAGTAATTTGTGCAATTGCTCTTGAAAAGCACAATTTGGGCCACCGAAACTACTCAATAATAAGTGTTTTGTGGATTGCGATTCGATTACTTGAATATGGATGCTAAGCACTTTATGCTCGTCACAATGCATGTAGAGCTGATGGTGAAATACCAGAACTCCTCAAAAATTAACGGCTCTGCGTTGGGAAAAGCAATATTTTGAAAAGGTGATAAGTAGTTGACATTTTGGCTTTTGTAACTAGATCAATTACAAACTGACCCACTAAAAAGCACGAAAATAAAAACTTTTTTCCACAAAAGAAAACCGACATCGGTAGTCGGTGTTATTGGTTTTATATTTTCTTTTTTTTACACCGCCTTCCGAAATTAAAATTATTTTTGGCGTTGTAGTGTTGATATGGAAGTCGGTTTTCTTTTTCGGAAAAACGTTTTTGTAGTTTTCATTGTTTTTGTACTTGATAACGAATATGAGATTATAATCTAATTTCATGTTGGCACTAGTGATGCACATTGCTCGACCCGAGATCGCTGTCACATAATAGGGATGTCACTTGGTTCAAGCCGATTGAATGGTCTTGCCTAGGGATATCATTTTACCCAGCTTCTGGGTTGCGGAGCTCAGATAGGCAGTCGCTGCATATAAAATACTGTTACTCAGCTGCATCCAATAGAATGGAAATCGACCCCAATTTGTTGGGAAACGGCAAAACAAATTATATATTAGCTTGTTAGTATAAGCAGTATCCTATTATCCTAGTATATATTCTGATCAAGATTAATGTACTATCCTCGACCCCTGACATTCAGCTTGTCCTAAAAGCAGGGGTCGAGAACACATTGCTGTAATGTACGTAGATTAAAAAAATAGATGACGACTCCGTAATAACTTTTACAGCATCTTGCGGAAGTTCAGCTTTTGCGGAGGCGAGTTTGCAATACAACTGTTATCAAACTAATGTTATTCAATATTAAAGTAATACTAGCATAAAGCCGTCCACTATCAATATTGCAGGATAAAGTGATAACACAGTTCCAAGTATGCTCGAAATATTTAATTAAAAACAGAAGTTGAAGCGTTTAACTGACCTACATTCACTACTGCAAGCTTTTGTCTGACCTAGATCATTTACGGACGATAGTGGAAGTAAGTTATTTATTTGATTTTATTATTTATTTAATATTACATGCATAAAACTATCTTTACAGGAATTCCGAATAATAGTTTTAGTGATACTTTAGTTTCACCAAAAGCTTGTCAATTTGATAGGGAGAGGGAGACAGTTACTAAATTAGCGAAATTATCAATAAATAGGTTAAAGGACAATATTTTTTGATAATTATGCCAAATACTAGCTCTTCAAACTTGAATGCGGTATGCACAATAAAATACTAATAACATACCCGTGTATATAACGCTCAAGCAGAAAGTGAAATGCTTATTTGGTTTCTGGTAAGGCCTTTTTTCGAGGGAGATATCCTTGTGGACAATCTACGCTCTTAGGCGGACGAAGGGGTTTGTCAGACTCTTCCTGGCTAAAACCACCACGTGTTCCCTCGTACACTTGAGAGGAGAGGAGGCTGCGGGAGCACTAAAATACTCCCAGCCTACTACTACGGCCCGGACAGGTCTGCAGGCCCCATCTGATCAAGTGGGGGAGTGAGGTGTTGTTTAACTTCCCCGCGACATCTAATAATCATTTTACTTCACTCGGGTCGGATATTACACGCGATAGCAACAACGGTCAAAGCCCTTTTTGCTGGTTGTCGCTGGACTGCCAACCCAGTAAAAAATTACTCAGTTAATGAACTGTTCCACAAATCCATCTATATTTTTCTTTGTAACCACATTTTTCTCCCGTTCTTTGATTCCTAACACCGTCCTAACAAATGCAATATATTCACTTCTCATGTTCACTGTCACCGTATCCTACATTATTTCGCCGAAATTGTAGAAAATCACGAAAAGCAATCCTGCTGGGTCCCACAAGTGGGCTTTATTTCTTAATATAGACGTGACTCTCGTGGGAAATACGATACTAACGTACGTATTTAAGGAAAAATGCCAGTATAGAGGAATCTCTCTTGAAGTTTAGGATTATTTATGCAGTCCTGTTTATATTGGGGACTGATGGTAACTGAATTAATTCATTTATTGTGTTCAACCAGTTTTATAGTTACCTTAAAATGAGCGCTAAGAAACGAGAATAGTGCCGGGGCTACGAGAATTTTCTAACGAGATACCGCAGCTCCGGAACTTAAGGGCAGCTGAAGGAACAGGATGTTTTTAGTCAGTAAAAGTCTGACACTCCCTTTCACTCCATCCAGACAGAAAACAAAAAAGTTATGAGAAAAGTCAATCAGATGGATTTTCATAGTTTTCGCCTCAGCAAAATTATTGTTTTTCTTTATACAGATTAGATTTTTTATTTGAAGAATCAGAAATATCTGGGGGCGCCAAGACGAGCCAAGCAAAACGCATGGGCCGCTTATACTACTACCGTTCTTCGCAGCGCTTCGTCGTTTATTTACAACCTTACCTTTCTCTTTCACAAGCGAATATTCATTATTTTAAGTAAATTTCCCAAAAAATCGTTAGGATTTAGGTATGTATATAAAAATATATGTGTACTCGTATGATCTAGGCTCTTAGACAAATGACACTCTGTCAGCAGTAACGTAGCAAGAGCGATCGTTCAAACATCAAAAATGTATGAAATTGATAAACGATGCCGAAGTGTCACGAGAAAAAAACCTCATATTTTAGCAGCACCTTAATATTTGATATTCGTGACAGCAAGGATTTAAAAGAAAAATGTAGGTACCTTAGAATCGTAACTTTGGATAGATCCTAGCAAGATACCGTAAACTTGGAAGGTAGGCTCCTGCCTACCTTCCTAGTTTACGGTATCTTGCTTGGAGATAAAATCGTCAAATGACTCCTGTCATTTGACGATTTTATTTCCGAAAAAAAGAATAGGTTACCTAAAGCCTTAACTTTATAAATCTCACAACAACTTCCCAAAAATAAAAAAAAATAAAAAACCCGTCTTTTAATTACTTTTTTTATTTTCAGCTTTTTAGTTTACAGATGTGAAAGATTTCGCAGACGATTTAGTTCTTTATACGTGTTTTTTACGATTTGTCACTTTGTTAACTTTTAACCATATAAGTTGTATATATATTTTTGTAATCACCTTTTATATACCCAGTGTCTCACAGTCAATACGAATCTAACGATACCTCTCAAGCTAAAATCCGTCGAGCCGTTCAAGCCACAGAGCGTGCTAATCAATTATACAAACATACATACATACATACTCTCGAAAAACATAACCCTCCTTCTTGCGCAGTCGGGTAATAATATACACGGATACGGTACACCTCTGCTTATTCCTTTGAGGAATGCAGGCGTGATACTATTATTTAACCCATCGAGAGGTTCACAAAATGTATTAGGGGTAAAGTCTGGAGAGGCTGTTAGTTAGTGGGTGTCGTTAGTTCCTTCAAATTGTGTTTCGAAGTCAATTTCGATGGTAATCACGTCCCGAAGGCGGTGTTTTGGTCGTCAGGGAATATTTCGAGTAGGTATAGGTGCAACGTTACTCGTTTTGTCTATTAATTATCTTTAGTTATGGGCTGTACAGGGACTTGATTGAAGAGCGAGTGTTAAAGGAACGTAGACTGGCGTGTACCAGCACTGGTTACGCTCTGCCGTGGTTTTTGTGCAAAAACCAACCGACGAATTTAAATTGATGGAAGTAATACATTTAAATATTATGTTGGGCCCAGTAGGTAGCCACGCTAGTGGTGGCCTCAGTATTACTGAGTATTACGTTACTGAGTCAGTAACGTTTATAAGGTCATTAGAGGTGCACGTATACGGGGGCCGTGTATATTATGGGCACTTTGGACAATCCTGCAGATAGGGCATGGTTTGGTCAGGACTTCAGGTACATCGCAATTACACTGGGTGTCATTGAGTTCTATGATGCCCCACTTCACCAAAAGTCAAATATAACTGACTACAATTACACAAGTGACTAGCTTGAATATTCTAGTCGATGTTTTTTTTATAGTTGGTTAAAATGTTTCTTTAATCTATTATACTGATGGTGGCATGTGGTTTAATACTACCATCATTATTTATAATAGATAAAAAAAACACAAGTAGTTTGTAAGTTGATTGAATTTCTTTGTAGTTTTTAACATTTATTAAGTTCAAACACTGCTTTTATGCCATCAAAGTTCCACATAATTATCTTATCAATCAGTCATATGAATTTCATCAGACTGAAATTAAAATTTAAAACGTCAGACTGCTTGATAAATGAGTTTTCGGAATATTTATTGGATTTTGCGCTAGCCTGTTTTGATATATACTTCTTCTTACATTTGAAAGAGTAACAATTTTGTAGTTATCTATCTTATCAAGCCCCCATACAACATTGTTACAAAAAATACAAGTTCATTCACCTAAAAGCGACCGTTTATTGTTATTTTTTTATTTTATTTTAACCAGTACCTCGCTAGTGTCACTTCAGAAACTAAAACGAATGTAATAATAACTCATTTGATTTAATAAAATAAGTATAATTCTAATAATATGTTTTCGCTTACCAAGCAGCTAAGGCTTCAGAGTATGAAAAAGAAATATAAGAAAATGACACCCCTGCGAACGAAGTCGTGACAACAGCTAATATCTATATTCAAACATTAAAAATCAATTCAGTTTCTTAAAGAATAAATCGTGTAGTTTCATAATTATATTTATTTTTTCTCATAGGAAATGACCATTAAAAGCTCGTGGTTAAATAATAACAGCCGTGCTGGTTCATCTTTAAGGTAAAGCAAAGCCATCCGAGGTTGGACTTTGGATGGGTTACAACCTTAACAAAACGAGTTTCCTTCATGCCTCGGAAAGCAAGTTAAGCCGTTGGTCCCGGCTCTCATTTGTACATCTTTGACAGTGGTTACAGGTAGTCAGAAGCCTAAAAATCTGACACTAACAGTTACTGGGTTACGGAGGTCTCCTTGTAAAACACTAATACTCAGCTGCATTAGACTGGAAGCCGACCCCAATATGGGTGGGAAAAGGCTAAGCAACTGGGAAAATCATCGACTGACTTCTTCCGCTCTGGGTCTATCGGAAGGGTGTGTCAGATTTCTACTGACTAAAAACCCACCCTGTTCCTTCGGCTGCCCCTTTCCTGTTAAATTTCCGGGGCCGCGGTAACTCGGTAGAACTTTCCCGCAAACCCCGACAGGCAATGGCCCTATGAGGCCCCGTCGCTGGTGTTGACAGGTCTTTGAGGCGCGCGTGGAACACGATGCGCCGCCGACCCGGGCCTGGTCCTTACCGGACGGTGAGCGACCCCTGCTCGCCGTCCGCAGGCCCGCGCCTACGGTGGCCGGAAATCGGCTCGTGATCCTCGACGCCCGGGGCGTCTCCCGCGGCGGCTGGGGCGCGAGGAAGAGAGTTGCCTCTCCCTCGCGCGTTCGGCCTCCTCCTTCGCTAGCATGACTGCTAGCATAACATCTAGCTTGCACTTATTTATAAAAAAATGCATTGTTCAAGATGTACAAACAGATAATAAATTGTAAATATTTTGGTGTTATGGTGTGTAAATATGTTTTTAGTCTCCATTAGAATGTATTAATATTGTTATCTTCTATGTCATTAGGTGGGTCGTTAGGTATTTCACTTCAACTCTTAATAATTCACTAATCAGAGAATATTCGGTCTAAATGTAGAAGACCACAAGGCGTTAGGGTATTGCGAAAAAAAAAACACATTTGGAGTAAAAACAACATTCGATCAATGTCTCATTTCTAACACCCACTGACGTTAATAGATAGTTTGATCGAAAGAGTAATATTTTATTTTAGACAAATTTAGAGTTAGGAGATTTATTGCTTCGGTGTTGGATCAGATGAGGCCGACGTATTAAATCTTGCATTTAAAAGTACATTTTTACTTTTAGCTTTTGAGTAGAAAAGTAAAAATCTTATTTAGGATTTTAAGCGATTTATTTATTAATAAAAAATAAAAATTAAAAAAATTAAATAAATATTATAAAGGCGGCCGTAATTTGAAGAGACCGTGGTACATACAAAAAAATAGGATTATATAAGGATTGTATAGTAACTACTAGATAATCTCTATAGATGGGGATTTATAAATAGCTGAGATCTCAAATGTTTTTTTTTTTAATTACGAATGTGCCCGCTCTTGACCTCGATCACACCTGATGGTAAAGCTTTGGTTTGCTAGGATAGCGGTGCCGTCAAATAGCGGCCGTAATACAGCGGTGAATGACGTCACTAGAACGTTGTCTATGTAAACAAAATGGCGCGGTTTCCTAGAGAGCGGTAACTGACACCGTAAAGCTTTGTTTTCCTAGGAAAGCGGTGCCGTCATATAGCGGCCGTAATATTACGGACGCAAAAAGGCGGCCGTCTTTACGGTGACGACATGTGGAAAGTTCCACGGCCGTTTTAACACACTGTCTGCTTCATCGCTATCTAGTGTATTACATTCTCTTTGGAAACGTTCACGAAACCATCTGACACCGACAAGACGACCGTTATGCAAATGGCGGCACCGCTTTTTGACGTTATGGTGTCAGTTACCGCTCTCTAGAGAACCGCGCCATTTTGTTTACATAGACAACGTTCTAGTGACGTCATTCACCGCTGTATTACGGCCGCTATTTGACGGCACCGCTATCCTAGGAAACCAAAGCTTTACGTCAAAAAGCGGTGCCGCCATTTGCATGACGGCCGTCTTGTCGGTGTCAGATGGTTTCGTGAACGTTTCCAAAGAGAATGTAATACACTAGATAGCGATGAAGCAGACAGTGTGATAAAACGGCCGTGGAACTTTCCACATGTCGTCACCGTAAAGACGGCCGTCTTTTTGCGTCCGTAATATTACGGCCGCTATATGACGGCACCGCTTTCCTAGGAAAACAAAGCTTTAGTGTAAGATGAGGTCTACGATCGAACGAGCGAGCCCCGAAAATGCCTGTTCACTCTTGCTTTAAAGGCTGACGGGTCATATGTGGCAGGGAACACAGAAGCAGGCAGAGAGTTCCACACCTTGGCTGTGCGCACATTAAATGTTGAGGAGAAGCGCTTAGTACGACAAGACGGTATATCGACCAAGTGTGGGTGGTATCCTACAGTACATCTGATAGACCGGTAGTAACAGTAGGATGAAGAGATTAATTAGGTCATGGAGCACCTGCGCACACTCTCGGATATAATCTGTGGAAGATAGACAGGCAAGCAAAGTTTCGCTGGTGAGCCAGGCTGTGAAGCTTGCCTGCCAGAACCTCGTCACCTATGAGCCTATTAGCTCTGCGTCCGATCGAGTCAAGTGCAGCTAGCTGGTATTTTGCTGAATCATCCCACAAGTGACTGCAATACTCCATACAGGAACGGACCTGTGCTTTATATAAATTCAAAAACTGTCCAGGCGTGAAGTATCGCTTCAATTTCTGTAGGATGCCCAGCTTTTTGGCTGCAGTCTGAGCAATGGTTGAGCCGAAGTTGAGGTTAGGCGTCGATTCGATGCCCAAGAACTCCAGGCGGTCGGTAATAGGTACAGATGCACCTCTGAAAGTAGGGGACCATTCAAATTGGCTCCTTTTAGCGGAGAAAAGACAAGCCTGTGTTTTTAAAGCACTGAATTTGACCAGATTGTCATCTCCCTATTGGGAAACGAGATTTAAGGTCAAATTCGTTCGCTCTACCATGTATATGCGGCGTGACCACCTTCTATCGTCTTAACCTTTTCACCGCCACGGACTTGTATAGAAGTTCTGGATTTTTGTACCACCAGCGCTACGACTTCATTAGTTCTTAATTTTAGCTAAATAAAAAAATAAATTTACTGTATTTACAGTAAATTAAACTAATTTAACTTAGCTAAAATTAAGAACTAATGAAGTCGTAGCGCTGGTGGCATGAAAATCCAGAACTTCTTTTGACGATAGCAAATAATATGACAAGGTTTTTGTAATCCTATGTCTACATGTGTGGAACTTATTAGAAACTAGTACTCTCGCGGGGCTTCGCTCCCGTGGATTCTATCACGGTAAAAACATAACTCTCCTTTTTTGCAGTCGGGTAAAAAGTAGCCTATAACCTTCCTCAAGCTTCAAGCTACTTCCATACCAAATTTCAACCAAATCCACCCAGTACTTTCGAAGATTAGCGCGTTCAAGCAAACAAACAAACAAACAAACAAACAAACAAACAAACAAACTAACAAACTTTTCCGCTTTATAATATTAGTATAGATTTCGATGGATTGATACCAGAGGCCCATTTTTTCAAATGAAGAAGAACGAAGAGAATTATCATGTTATTGGCAAGTGACGTGGAAAGTTATTGACCCTCTATTCAAGAAAGATGTGAAACCGATAATTTGGTATCAATTCTTTGAGTCACTCATTTTGACCTGAAACTGTGCATAGAGACTCCATACCAGATGTTCTCTTCAGTCCTTTTGGATAGATATGGGGTTTCCGTTACACGTTGTAGATAATGGGCCACCTTCTATTTTGCTCCGCATGTCCTGTTACCGGTACATTTGATGATCATGTGTGTATCAGCGAACGGAGTTCGCGTAACTGAGTTCTGGGGCAAAATGATTTTAAATTTTGCCATCGACACGCTACGAAGAAGAAGAGTAACTATGTACTTAGCTGCTTGTGCCTGCAAATTTAGGCTTGGGAGGAATTCCGGGATAAAAAATATATGTTGCCTTAAAACCTCGTCTACCTTCTAGTTAGTTTCATTTAAACTGTTCCAGCCGTTTTGGAGATTAATCTGAACAGACAGAAATACAAAGATTTTTAAAAGGTTTGTTTGCGTTTTATTATCTTGTACCTAAATAAAATAACTACTATTAGGTACTAAGAACTTAAGAAAAGAAAGATATCTACAGAATGTATAAATAGATAATGCTCTTAACAAGTCATGTTTTCTATCCTTACCACTATGCAAAGTACAATAGATTTAATTTCCAACTAAGTAAAACAATAGAACTTTCTCGTGCGATTCAAACAATGAATTTTCCAGACTATTCCGGTTCGCGCCAGTTAACGGCGGATTTCAGCAGTAACGATATATAAATGTAAGGATTATCCTTTTCTTACTGCGTGTAATTGTACCTACGAGAAGACGATAAGTATCGTTACACATTGTGAACATTCAATTGGGCGCGTTTGTACTACTTTGTACAGTTAGGGAACAAGCTTCAAAGTTTTCACTTACGATTTGTGTTATGTTAAACAGGGCAAAATTAACTTTGCTAGTTAACCTTCATATATGTGTATGAATATGTCTGCCAGACTTGGATATTTACCTACTACAAACATAAAATATACTGCTAAAAATGTAAAATAAATAATTGTACCCCTTCTAACGAAAATTGCGTAACCGGAGTAGTATAATATTTCCAATTTTAAAATTTTTATGGTTGTATTTGTAGGAACATAATACAATTATACTATAATACTAGCTATTGCCCGCGACTTTGTTTGGTTAGAAATTTTCGACATTTTCCGTGGATAAAAAGAGGCTTATGTATCACGATGTATGGACTATATTATTGTAAAGTGTCATTCAAATCCATTCAGTAGCTTTTGCTAGAAAGATTAACAAACATCCATCCATACATTCTCAAGAACTTTCATTCTTTTAAATTATGGCTGTCATTGTCATTAAAATATGAATTTAAAACTTCAGCGCTTCGCACTCTTTATCTCGCTCGGACACTACTGGCCGCACTCACGCGAGCAAGCGAGACAGGGTGGCAGGGAAAAGACTCCAAGACACCGATAATTTAGTTTATTTCTTTTTACGGTGAAAATAACGATAATTTAAAAAAGTAAATAACGTAGAACCTGCTTTATAGTTAGTTCAATTAATATGCAAAGTTTCATTATCTAATTTGAATTTTTTTTTTTAATACTTGTGGTTTATTGTTCGGTGTAGAGGTAACTATGGATTTTTTTTCTATCAAGGATATTTTATGGAATCGTGTTTCTGTCAAACATAGTACCTGCCACTAATCCTCAACTTTACCATATATTTATTTCAAAATTATTGCTGCAGTATTTTCGACATAATGGAGGATCATGCTAAGCCATTTGAGGTGGTATAGGCCCTTAAGCGTTACTGATCACCTTTTTATTTTATTTACAGTGGTGAGGATGCGATTATTATTACTGTTTCAGTTTGTTTTAAAGAGCAGATACACTACTTCAAATGATTTAAAATTGAATATAATATCTTTAAACTAACGAATCGTTTTGGAAAAATATTACAGTTAATTTATAAGGTTATGTTTAACGTGTACATAAAAAGACAATAAGGTCAAAACCATGAGGCGTAAACCTACTCATATATATATAATTATATATATAGACCAGCTTTATACATGTTTAAAGTAAAGACTTACTATAGACATTGATATTGATTGACTTAGGGTCCTATGAACGCGTTGCGCTTGTCTTTTATGGCATCAAGTTTGGTTGCTGTCGTCACTTTAAGTCAGTTTTACTCGGTGCTCGATGGGGCCCACTAGCGGGCGTTGCCTGCCAGGGTTGAGAAATTGTTCGAAAGAGTTACTGCCGCTTCGGAACACGAAGGACAAGTGACGGAACACGGATGGATTCCAGTCAGTATAAGTCTGACATACTCTCCCGCTTCACCTATATCGGTAGGCAGTCATTTGATGATTCCCCATCCTCAGAAACCGGTATTGATACTCAAACATTATGCATCAATATATTTCTAACCTTGGTCTTACCCTTGCCTGATCTTTTTTCTACTGAAAATTTGTTAATAAATGAACCAACATTTATTTCAACGTCATACTTACCACTGAACAAAATTATGACTAATTAGGTTCTGTTTAATCAGATAAATTACTTTACAAGATAAATTATGTTCGTACCCGCCTCGTTTCCATCAACGTCAAATGTTAATTTTACTCATATTTCCATAATTTGCAAAAACTTTTGTAATTATGGAAACGGTTTTAATTGGAACTTTATGCGGTTTTTCTCGAGTAATTCTGAGATGAAAAAGTTCAGGTATTTCAGATATTAGCCCGGACAAACAGAAAACAGATAGTAACACAAATATTTCAATAAATATGTTTATATTTTATTATCATGAACCTAAATCGGGCACGCCGCAATTGCGGCGGTAAGACCCCTCTTTGAGGAGTGGCTAGATCGGCGTCACGGCGTCCTGACCTACCGCATGACGCAGGTCCTCACCGGACACGGAAGTTTCGGGAGGTACCTGTGTCTGATGGGAAAGGAGGAAACGCCTGGGTGTCACCACTGCGAGGGTCGCCCTGAGGACACCGTAGAGCACACGGTGCAAGACTGCCCCGCCTGGGCAGAGCACCGACGTGTCCTCACGGCGGCGATAGGCGGAGACCTCTCGCGCCCGGCATTGGTCGAGGCCATGCTGCGGGGCGAGAGGGAGTGGGAAGCGGTCGCCTCCTTCTGCGAAGCAGTCATGCTTCCGAAGGAGGAGGCGGGCCGCGTGAGGGAGAGGATGGCGTCCTCCCTCCAGCCCAGCCGCAGTGGTAGACGCCCACGGCGTCGGACGTCGGCCGACGATCTCCGGCCACCGTAGGCGCGGGCATGCGGACAGCGAGTAAAGGGCAACTCGCTGTCCGACCATGGACCATGCCCGGGTCGACGGCGCGTCGTGTTCCACGCGCGCCTCAAAGAGCGTCAGCAATATGACGAGGCCCCCCCATAGAGGGCCGAAGCCTGCCGGGGTCGTGGGACTCATCCCGTTACCGTGACCCCGGTACGTAAAGGGTTATTGAAGGAACACCGTGGATTTTAGTCAGTAAAAGTCTGACAGTCCCTCCCACCCTGCCCGGAGTGGGAGGACTTATTTGATAATTTTACCACGATAAAAAAAAAAAAAAAAAAAAAAAAAAAATCATGAACCTAAATAACTAAAAGCACTTGAGGCAACATAAGTATTTTGAAAACGCAGACAGACCATTTAATTTTATTTATCTTGATGTATAGGTCATTCGCAGTCACTTTTGGGTTTTCAAGGTGCAAATGGCTTCATATTTTTGACTGCGGTTTGTCAAAAATATATCTATATTTGCACATTTCAAAGCTTACGTAGATCTTTATGTGTAGAAAGAATTTGTAAGAAACACCACGGATACTTTTCCAAATTATAGGTATGTTGGTAACTATTACAGCAAATTCGGTTCCATTGTTTCCTAGCTTACAAAAACTCCTGGTTAATTTTTATATACTAAGTATAATACCACTCACTGACCATCAAAGATCAGACAATTGTGTGTACCTGCTCTAAAAGATTTAAATTTGGTAAGAAGCTAGATCTCAAACATATCCTAAATGCAAGCAATCAAATACAATCTACAAAACTATCGAAACAATCAATATATTTCTCTATCTTATATTAAAAAAATGCATTTAATTCTAGTGACTGATAATAACAATTAAAACAAAAATTATTATTTTATAACATTCATTAAATGACCAATGAATAATTAATGAATGAATCAGTAGACAAATAAAATATGTATTAATTGAATATTTATAACTTCATATCCATACTAATATATATATGCTTAAGTCTGTCTCTCTGTCCGTTAGTCAGCAGACCTAGTGGTTAGCCAACTTGCGAATTGCAATTCATGGGTTCCAACCCAGTCATGCACATTACTTTGTATATCACCATACATATACATTTATATCATCACCAATGCTCTCTAGTCAAGAGTTGAAGCTTACTCTCCTTTTTTTCCATGAATTAGGATAAAATTTTCCACGCGAATGAAGTCGTGGGCAACAGCTAGTTTTATAATGTATTTTTAAACTGAACTACGATTATATACGTATTCATGTCGTTGCGTTCATGTTACTTTCAGCGAAGATTATCCTAGACCTGTTTTACAATGGAAGGAAAATGTATAAAAAGGGATCTAGCTATTCGTCCTTTGTATCCTTTTTCCGATCCAGCACGTCCCGAGCTACCCTCCCCTAGCGACGGCCTAAGCCGAGGCCCGTACCGCACAGGGGAATTATGGCCCTGAGCGTGAAATCGCTTAGTTTGGTCGTTTTTATAAGCAGTGGTTGGAGGCTTTAATTAATATTAAGGGCCCTGGTTAAACATCCGACAACCTCCTAGGTTGAACTGCGAGAGACAAACAAAAATTCTTTGTATACCATTTCTATTGAAGCACGGCCCACGATACAGATTATGCCAGAAAGTTTCACAAAGACTGCCTTTTCGGATAAGCTCATTGTTGAGAGTTAGTATACATTATGTGGGGAGATAATGTACTCGTAGCTGATGAGAGACGCTTCTTTTTTTGGTATTAGTTAATTAATTTTATGCCAATAAAGTTGTCTTTTACATGAACTGATCACATAACTGTCGAAAATCCGGTTTAGAAACTCTAGAATATTTTCTTTTTAATAATTCCACAACGAAAATTTGATTAAAAATGGCTAATAAAGTACTTTCAACGAAGCAAAAATTATTAGGAAAATCTTCTTTAAGTTATTTAATTGAATATTAACATAAAACTAAACAAATAGGTATGTAGGTTTATCATTTATTTACATAACTTACTTAGTCTTGATATGCCAGGAATTTTCCTGTTTTCCCCTTATACCAACCGTCACGTATCAATCGATGATTGATCAAAAACATTTTTATAAATTATACCGGCTATTCTCAGCAAAGAATGCGTATGATTCACTCATTCATGGCACATGTCATTCCAAAGCCGCCATGATTTATTTTGACAACAACGCGCGCCCTTGAGTGAACTCAACCGGACCATTCAATAACGAACGTGACTCAACTGTTTACTCGTTCATCGTTCATTCAGCAAAGTGCGCGTTGAGCTGAAAGATTTTCTTTTGTTTTCCTGCCTAGTACACATAGACGAACAGAGCCGAGGTTAAATTCGTTTTTCGATTATTTTGGGTTGGTACTCAACAGAAAGAGACCATAATCTATTTTCTTTTTCTTTTAGTGGGATTCGTTTACATGATGGATATATGAGCCATTTCTGAAACTGTTGTTTGCGATTTAAGAGTGATTTTGTTTGATTTAAGAATAATATGGAAAAGTGATTTTATTATGTGCACAACACACATGTAAGTATTCAATCCTTGAATTAGTATGAGGGGTATACAATAATTGTTAATTTTCCGCTTTTTATAAATTCAGGATATAAGAAAACTTAAAACTAAGTTAAGTACCAACAGAATATACGCATATTATCTCCAAATGTCAACCAATTCAGTAAAAAAAACAATCAATATTATTCTGAACATATTTTTTTATCAGATGATTACATAAGTTATTTTTGGAAGTAAGTATATTTTTATATTTCGATAAACAATTTTAAAAGTTTTGTACATAAAATTTATACCTAAGTACCTACTTGTATATTAGTTTTTTTTTTTGTTGTACAGATTTTTCTGAAATTCGAAAACGTTGGCGAGTCCCCGTGGCTTGCATTCCTACACGGGCACACGATTTATAGTGGCTTCTTCACGGCTTGTAGCGTATTTTATTAACTGTTTCAATATACGGCTCTTTCTGCATGGCCGTGGACAAGGTGAAATATATTGCAGATAAATGTGCCACGGTCGGTTACAATTAATGAAGATTAATAACTGGAAAGGGAGATCTGAACTTCGCATTTTAATCGCGAAGAATTTTGTAATTTACCATATTTAAATGATATAATTCCAAAGTACTTTCATTAACGCTAACTGCTTAAAATATTAATTTAGCTGAGTATGGTTTTCAGATCGAAAAATCTTTAAAAGTCATGATAGCAGTCTGATTTTTTTCTACCATAGCATGCAAACTGAGTTAATTATAAATTATGATGATGATGATCTTCTACCTAACACCTAACATAAAACCTCAAACGTTTTCACTCGTGAACGTAACGTTACGTACACGAGTAAGCAGTCGACTCCTTTAATTCTATTTTAGAGGACCAAACAATCTTCCCCAAACACACCAGAGCATCTCTATAAAATTCAGCAAAATATCCCAAAATGTAATTCCCTTCCATTCGCAAACGAGGCACGTAGACGCTTCCCAACAAAGGATCATAGGCCACAGACTGCAGTTATGTCGCCTCCACATTTACTTTTTCAATTCCTTTTTTCGAATACTTTTTTTTAATTCCGGAAAAGATACACATGTAAATTGCGGCTTATATGTAAATCATTCGGAGTGATATTCTAGTTAAAATTAGATTATGATTTCATACAATTTTGGAATCGAAGATTTTTTTTTTCAACCGACGACAAGAAGAGGAGGTTATCAATTCGACGCGTATATTTTTCTTTGTTCTTTTTTTTATGTATGATCACCGATTACTCGAAGACGGCTGAACCGATTTGGAAAATTCTTTTTTTCGATTGAAAGGGTATATTTCGAAATTGGTCCCATTGTCATCAAGTCAGGATCTGATGATGGGGTCCTGGAGAAATTGAGGAAACTCTTCAAATATTATAGGCACACCTATGGCGTTTTGGGTATTTCTTATAGTAACTTGTGCAGTTGCTCTCAAAAAGTACCATTTGAGGAAGTGGAACTGATGATGAAGACCACAGATGGCCGCCGAAACTACTCAATAATAAGTTTTGAGTGGATTGCGATTCGATTACTTGAATATGGATGTTAAGCGCTTTATGCTCGTCACAATGCATATGGTGATGTGGAGCTGATGGTGAAGTACCAGAAGAACTCCTCAACAATTAACGGCCCAGCATTTGTAAAAGCAATATTTTGTAAAAGGTTATAAGTAGTTGACATTTAGGCTGTTTTAACTAGGTAAATTAAAAATCGACCAACTAAAAAGATTGAAATAAAAACTTTTTACCAAAAAAATTAAACCGACACCCAAAAATCACTGCAAAGTGAAAAATAACTTTAATTTCGGAAGTCGGTGCCAAAAACGAAAATACAAAACTAAAGACACCGACTACCGAAATTAAAGTTATTTTTCACTTTGCAGTGATTTTTGGGAGTCGGTTTAATTTTTTGGTAAAAAGTTTTTATTGTAGTAGCTAGTGATTTAATTTATCCTTGCCACAATAATATTTTATTTAATTAATAATTCTAAACTTTCAAAAAACTTATAGTTAATAGTAAAATGATTTACTCTTCATATATATCTAGACAGGCTCTATATAGAATCTTCAGAACGAAGCACTATTTTCCATTTGTGTTATAGGCACAGAGAAATAATGTAATTAGAGACTATGCTTTTACAATATTAGTTGGCAGCGAATAAAAAAATCTACTCCAACCGCCATCAGCTGCTATGTTTCAGATTGTTTCAGTGCGGAAATGTCTACAGTGTCAAATAAGAAAGAGGCGAATTGATTTTTACAAGCTTTCAACATAATCATGGCCATACTTTTCTTTTAATTTCTTGGAATTTATTTTCGCACGTTGGTCAAAGCGAATAGGTAAAAATATGCATAGGTATGGTAACAGGTATAGATAAGTATATATCTAACGAAAATAATGTTGCCATGTAAAATTAATGTTTATGTAGAGTGAGTGATTCATTCATTTTTTAATAAATTAGATACTCATAGATGGATAGATATACTCTTTATTGCACAGCATAACAAAAACAAATAGGGACTTAACAATGAAAAAGGGTGATACAATGGTTGGTCTTATTACTAAAAGTGATCAGACATGTTAGAAGCTATTAAACTGAACTTCCTCTGTACAACGCCTGTAAAAGCACATTCTTAGAAGACTGAGATAGAAAAAAGCCTGTTGCTAATGGCGGGATGAGCTGGATCAAACTAACGATCAGTATTTTACTTTGGCTCTGGAGAGAACCACCTGAAAATCATGGGGAGAGGCCTTTGCCCAACAGTGGATGCAGGTCAACAGTAACAGTAATGCAAGACATTGCGTAGTATCTGGGTCACCTTCTTCCCTGAGGTCGAAAGGTGGACGGAATGAGACAGAGCGCTCGACACTCCAAAAATTTTTTGGATGTACCACATTATCTGATTTGTGCCCGCACAATGCGCATACGCCACCCACACAAACGCGGAGCTCTCGTCACCGAAATACTTATACGTCATCGTACGTGATTCTGGCAAAGAGTTGAGCAATCTTGTTTAGTTATTGTGGTGACGATCGTGTTCGAGAAAAGTTAGGATAATTCTACCAAGAAGTCTTTAATGCGTTTGTTTGTTATTTTTCTGAGCTATTCTATTTTAATTTAAACAAACACATAAACACATGAGTAATGTGGGCTTAGCGTTCTAGCTATTTTTGTATCCTTTAATTATTTTCTTTAAAATCATAGCTCTAAAATGATACTCCACGACCTAATCCCTTCATCTCTCTTTTACTACCGGTCTACCTGACGTACTGCATCCACCCTTGGTCGATGTGCCGTTTTGTCTTGTAAAAACACAGGCTTGTCTTTTCTCCGCTAAAAGGATCCAATTAGAATGGTCCCCTACTTTCAGAGGTGCATCTGTACCTATTACCGACCGCCTGGAGTTCTTGGGCATGGAATTGACGTCTAACCTCAACTTCGGCTCAACCATTGAGTCTAAAGCTCAGACTGCAGACAAAAAGCTGGGCATCCTACAGAAAGTGAAGCGATACTTCACGCCTGGACAGCTTTTGAATTTATATAAAGCACAGGTCCGTTCCTGTATGGAGTATTGCAGTCACTTGTGGGATGATTCAGCAAAATACCAGGCTAGCTGCACTTGACTCGATCGGACGCAGAGCTAAAAGGCTCATAGGTGACGAGGTTCTGGCAGGCAAGCTTCACAGCCTGGCCCACCGGCGCAACGTTGCTTGCCTGTCCATCTTCTACAGATTATACTTTGGAGAGTGTGCGCAGGTGCTCCACGACCTAATCACTTCATCCTACTTTTACTACCGGTCTATCAGATGTACTGTAGGATACCACCCACACTTGGTCGATATACCGTCTTGTCGTACTAAGCGCTTCACCTCTACATTTATTACGCGCACATCCAAGTTCTGGAACTCTCTACCGGCTTCTGTATTCCCTGCCACATATGACCCGTCAGCCTTTAAAGCAAGCGTAAACAAGCATCTTCTGGGTTCGCTCGTTCCATTGTAGATCTCATCTAACACTTACCATCAGGTGTGATCGGCGTCAAGAGTGGGCTCATTTATAATAAGAAAAACCACAAAAACCTTTACGGTATTAGAATGTAAAAGTTTTGAATATTATTTCTCACGCTCAATATTCTCTCTGTGAGTCCAAAATACAGTCACATTAGCTACTCACAGATAGATTATCGCTTAGCAATTAGTGTGGGCACGATGCCACGAAGGTATCTATGGTGCCAATAAGTTGCAATGGCGTTGAAAGTCTGTTGTTGATGCGTGTCATCTTACGTCATAACACGTTAACGTTTTGAATTTAGAACTCGTAACTGAATTTTTTAGAATGTGGATTTATTTTTGAATTGTTCCGTTCTATTTTGTTACTACAAAATGACAAACAATACATTTCACAGAAACTTTGACTCACGAAATGATGAATCTGTCTAGTGTTTTTTCGTCTATATTGGAGTTAGCTTCCACTCTTCGCGCTAACCCGAATGTAGCTAATTTCTAGTGTACCGATTACACAGGGAGACAGCCTATCTGGCTACTTGAACAGAGAATTAGTGTATCTCTCTCTCAGTTACTACACTCTTCGCAGAGTGGTTGGGTGTCGTTAATTCTGGTCACTCAGGATGTAATTCAAGCTCAGTATATAACTTGGCTATTGTTTACCAACATACCAAATATAAAGTAATAAGTAAATAAGTCCAATACAAACTGGAAGTACTCGGACTTGCAAATATAAATATAGGTTGTACGTAAAAAATATCAGAGTCAAATGTTGAGCTTGAATTACATCCCGAGTGAACACAGAACTTGGCATCCATAAAGATCTCTATTCTTTTGCCGGTAAAGTCGAGATCAACGCATTAATCAATATTGAACTTGGTTCTCATTTTTTTGATGGGATAGTACACGATAGGTACTTAAACGCAAACAAACGTAGTATACATTTTGTCCGTCTATTGCATGTCAGTCTATTTTTTCGAGCTAATCTTCTTTTACTGGAAGATAGAGCAAAATAAAGACTTCATGATTATGGCCCACAGCATCGGGAAAAACCTGTTACTCGAACGAAGTCGCGGGCACAGCTAATACTAAAACAACTATTGTGAAAATCCATCTCGAATACTTGGAATTTCAGAACGAAATAATTGAATCTACTGTCGCCAAATGGGAACTCATTTGACCCCGACAAGGTTTTCCTACGTGTACATATTATTACAAAGATATTTGTGTTTTGTACAATATTAATATTCAGTTACGTGTTAAGAATCTTCAATGAAATACGTCATGCAAATCCATGCCAATTTTCCAAGAATTATGACGATTTGCACGGGAATCGTTTGGAAAAATATCTACCTCGAAAAATGTTAACAACTGTAATACGACTAAAAATACCCTTTGTAAAAATAAATATTCACGCTCATTCATACATATTTTTACTATAATATAATAAAGTTTAAGAGTTTGTTTGTTTATTTCTTTGAACACGTCGATCTAAAAATATGTTTTCCAATGAATTTTTTTTCATCAGTGTCAGATTTTATACTCTAATCTAGAAGAATAATGGGCTTTTTAACATGATACTACAACTCTTAGCCTAATATTCAGAAAGACCGCTACGTGAAGCAAAATTCTGTAATTTTGCGAGCGAGTATGAATATTCGAGAGTTCATAAAATAAATAATAATAATAAATTATTTTTATTGGAATAAAATTAATAACAGTTTTAGTGACTCCCGAGCTAGGTGTAGACACTTTGTTTCGGTAGTCAGTGTCTTCTTCCCACTTTTTTTTTTTTTTTTTTTTTTTTTTTTTTTTTAACTTTGATGTGCTTCTGTTATGCAATTTATCAATAAACACATGCTTAGAAATATTTTGCATCAGCGATCTAAATTAGGCAATATTATTCTTGGTCTTCAGATTTCAAACTGGAAAACCGCTGTCACCCCGTGTTTGCTTCATTCATCAAATGTAGTGCGTTCATGCAACGTGACTGATTACAAATTTGAAGACGGCTCAAGGCTGCCAGTTCGGAGCTCTTTGGAACGTCTTTTTTTATTTTTGAACAACAAACTCGCTTGTTTATCACGTCGAAATTCTGATGCCAACGCTATCAATGATTACACAAATTAAATATTTCTTAGCAAGGACGGCACCTAGAAATCAACTACACAACACAGAATTAATATTGATTTTTAAGTTGGTGCCAATGAGTGAATTACCTAGAATTATAAATTCAAGTACGGTGTGCCGTGTCACCAACAATCAAAAACTTTTGTCATCTCCTCAGAATCCGCTTTTCTGCGATTTATCAAGAATCTCATCTTTGCCAAGCGTAAGAATGCTATTTACAGAGTACAGAGTAAGTCAAGTAGGTACCTATCGTTTAAATAACGTAGTCGCATATCTGTACAGCTGCATCACTGCTGCTATAAATACGTTGATAGTGCCCGTAAATAGATTGATACACACATTACTAACACCTCAGCCGCCTCAATTCATGGAAAATTTTCAAATGTTTCCGTTTAAGAGCATATTGCTGATGGGCTGATGATATTTATGATCTGTTTCTGTTTCTACAAATAAAAAAAATGGTTTGAATTTATGAACTGAAACCAGGCTACTTTAAAGAAATACTGCATTGAAAAAGCCTGTAGTTCGTTTCGGTATACTGACACAATATGGGTGGTTTGTGGTTCTGCATCAATGTTCCTTGCATAGTAAGTAACCAGAGCTGTCAACTCAAATGCCTTGCACAATAATTATATTTGAAACTAGCTGACCTTGCGAACTCCGTACCCATTTTTTTTCTTTTCTGTTTTATTTTCTTTTATGCAAACCTTGTCCTGACAATAACGAAAAAATACGTCAATATACGTCGGTCAGATTTTACGCGCGTACAGTTTTTTCCTTAGAATAACAATATTCTAAGGTTTTTTCGTTTATTTAAATATATTACTAAATAATACATACAAATTTCATCTTTCAAATATGGAATTTGTCTATGAACTTCGCAAAATGTCACCTTCAATGACTCTTGTTTTGCTTTCGTTCACAACTTGGCGCGAAAATTAAATGAATGAGAATAAATAAATGAGTGTACCTTATGAGTGTACCATACACAGAGTACTATTAAATGCGTCATTGAACATGATAACGAACGTATTTGCAATAATTTTAAAATGCTTGTACTTAGATTATGGTAATATGAACTTGGGTAGATGTGGCAAATAAAATTTAATTTACATTTATATTTATATAACCCAGTTATCTATAACTGGATTATTTAACTTTGTCATTTATTAATATTACGATAAAAAATAATCAAAAAAATATATTATTGGAGATCTCTGGATCTACTGAACCGATTATGCCTGAATCATTTCACGTTAGCGAAGCCGCGCAGAAGCTAGTTAAAACATTTTCGCAAAAGTAAAAATAATTGTCTCGTACCAATTTCGGGTTCGTTTTAAGTAAGAGGCTTAATACCTAAACCCACCAGACAAAAGCAAAATATGAATATGTCCGACCCATTTCTAAAGGACAAAAAAAAACAAAATCCACTTAGGATACGTGTCTGGTTCAAAACCATTATTTATTTTATGTTAAATGTCTTTATTAACCAGTATTTCTTTCTTTGTTTCAGGCGACGACTCTACATCAAAACACCACGCTGCCGAAATGACGGGGCCTTTATGATATTCCGACTGGCAACCCTTTCATAAACATTACCATTTTAGTAATAATGTGTCAAATTCTAGGCTAGCAATTATTTAAATATTAAATGTTTTGATATAAAAAAATATAAAATTTACGCTTTAAATTTATTTCGCAAAGCTTATTTTATTTTCAAAATAGCAAAAAAATCGACCATAAATTTTTATAACACAATAACTAAACAGGAACAGTGCTTGTGTGTGATTTTTTTACGTGATATAAAATGACGGTGTGCTATTAATTGCGTCTGCATCCGTTCATATCCGACTGAGTATATATCGGTGGGAAATTCGCGGGGTGAGCCAAAATGTCGTCGCGAACAGGGCAGCGAGGCACGTCAGTCGCGACCAGCCAGCGGAAACACCGCTCGCGGTCCACCACCAGATACGACATGGAGAAAAAGCCAAAGAAGAAGGACTTCAGGACATCAGGCACTACCAGCCTGGTGTCTATTCCCAACAGCATCAAGCTGCCTATGCTGAACAGTGGCCTCATATCGCTTGGTAAGTTTTCTAATTAATTATTACCCAATGATAGTATATTTATCATTTTTATTATCTGCTAAAAAAAGTTTACATTCTTTTAGAGTTGCCATAAAAACAAACAATAATTTGACTGCACAAAATTCACGATCAATTTTTTATGGTGTAAACATATTTTTTATCTGTATTCGAATTTCAATTCAAATATATTGAAAAACCTTTTTCAATTCCGATCCATACGTGGAACTATTTTTAAACATGGTAACTATTCGGCTCACATAGATAATATCAGATTTCATAATAGCTTGGTTTGTATTTACTTTAGGTATTTACAATTGACAACCAAGCGTATGCGTCCATATTTCATATTCGGGCAAGAATATTTTGCAAAAACTAAAGGAGGACAGATGACCAAATGAAATTAATGTACCTCGAAACCTTGAAATGATAAAACCTATTCATAATATTTATGAATTATTGCGCAAGTTAACAGCTCCGAAAACATCTTAGTTACTTTCCTATGGTAGAAACTAAACTAAGCAAATGCTCATCCAATATGATGAGCATTTGCGTTAATTTTTAATTATTTAATAATAAACTTTATTAAAGTTGCATAGAGTATATTTTGTATAGAAAACATTTACAAATGTTTGAACCTTTTGTAAGATGGTTTTACCAGGCTTACGAGCCTGACACAACGGCTCAAAACTCATTAATATAAATTAAAAACGTTCAAAATGTGTGAATTTTAATGTTATTTGAACTAATGTTTGCTTCTACAACGTGTATTACGAGGATATTTGTGTTTTTGTCCTCTTAAAAATGATAATCTGAGTTGGTCCATTAAGGATTATCTTCAAATTATGTACGTTTGTAGCTGTACACCTTGGACAGCTATTACGGGAGCCAGGTAATGAGATGATTCAGTCTTGCTAAGGCGTTAAGTCTTACCCAGCTACTGGGTTTTGTAGGTCCTTTTTTTCTGGGTAGGAAAATCATCGAATGACTTCTTCTCTGGGTGGAGCGGAAGGGAGTGTCAGACTTCTACTGACTAAAAACCCACCGTGTTCCTTCAGTTGCCCTTAAGTTCCGTGGCCGCAATATCTCGTTAGAACATTCCCGTAACCCCGGGTGTTTTGGAGGTCTCTTCTGGTTTGTTTCGCAGTCGACTCAAACATACGTACCCACTTGGGAAAATGATGATTTATTGTTGTTTAATTGTTTAATGCCAGGGTCCCCCAGGGGTCTGTTCTCTCAGCAACTTTATTCTTGCTGCACATTAACGATCTGCTAATGCCCGGTACCTTTGGGTATACTATCGACAGCACTGTTACTGAGAGATATGTGTCCAGCGCGCGAGCTGGTGGGTCACAGATCCAGTCTCTCTGTGAGGACATGGTTGGGCGCTTGAACTTGTCCTTGAAGGCTGTCTCCGAATTGGGCGATGCCAACTTGGTCAGGTTTAATGCAGCTAAGACCCAGGCTCTTCTCCGCAAAAAGGAGCCAATTCGAACCGGCTCCTACTTTTTGTGGTGTAACCGAGCCGATAACCGATCATATTGAGCTTCTTGAGGTGACTTTAACTTCCACACTCAATTTTGGCCCTTTTATCGAGGCTAAGGCTCAGTTAGCATCAAAAAAGTTGGGAATCCCAGCCAAAGTGAGACGGTACTTCACGCCGGAACAGCTGCTTAATTTATATCAAGCTCAGGTTCGGTCGTGTGTGGAATACTGCTCTCATCTTTGAGATGGATCTGCGAAATACCAACTGAACGCGCTTGAGTCTAAATCTCCAGAGCGTTGAACATCGACGACGAGTTGCATTTTCTTTTATTTGTTTATCGATTTTCTATCGGTTACATTTCGGGGAGTGTGCGATGGAATTACACAATCTAATTCCGCCAAGCCCGTTCCGTCATCGGACTACGAGACAAACGGCGAAACGCTATCGTTACATGGTGGACATCCCACCCTTGCGCACAAAACTTTTTGGGAATACCTTCATTGTACTTTGATCACATCATCGCTTAACATCAGGTGAGATTATGGTCCAACACAAGCCTATCAACCATAAAGAAAAATAAAAAAGGAAATAAACATACCATCCGGTCTTTTTCCATCGTCGCATGCCAGGCCATTGGGTTCTAATACAGCTGGAACGCCGACAGTGACAAGGGCACGTCGGATAACGTCCTTAATATTCGCATTCCGTGCTATACGACCCGCGCTGCGGCCGCATGAAAGGGGTGACCGACACTTTAGACAACTTCGCCACAGTGGCAGTGATGAGCAGAACTACAGGGAGCACCTAATCGAAGGAAAGCAGCGAAGCGGAAAGTAGTATCATTGAACAAGGTGCCTATGTTCGATGACGGTAGTGCATGAAGCCAGAGACCCGACTCCCATTCACCCACAGCCAGCAGAGGCGCACGCTCTGCAGCCGAAGCAGATGTGCCAATAAGGTCACTCTGAACTGCTTTACAGAGTGGCTCATCTCATTGCCTCGGACAAGCAAGTCTCCAGGTATCTATAGCTTCGGTGAAGCACGGCACATTGATATCAACCAGTGACGGAGCTAGGATATTCCTGATTAATTTCCCAGTGCCGTGTACTGAGGATATAAAAGCCGGCAGACTGATACTAGTAATTTTGCGGACGCCGAGACCACCCATACGAATAGGAAGAGTAGCTTGTGCCCAAACTCGGTCGAGTATGCCGAATAATTTGATCCATTTTTTCCAAAAGGTGAGGATGATGCCATAGAAGTGTAGAAAGAAAAAAGTACGTTAATTTAGGACTAAAACAACAGTAACGAATTAAGGTGATAGCCGAATGCATTATAATTTGGTGTAATCTGTCCGAGATGTCATTAAAATTTTGTATTTTTTCCTCGACGACATCGGGAAAGGAATTCTCATAAATTGGAGACCCAAAGAGACGAAGAGAACTTTTTTCCACAATTTGTATATCTGGGACTATTGCATTGAATTTTGAAAGTGTCAGTTGTCTGTCAGTACTGTCGGATATGAATAGTTCACACTTTGAAATTTTGAGATTCAATCCAATGGAATGGAGTGATTTATTTATTAAAAACTATAGATCATCTAAAACTGTGTCTACATCGCCTCCCAGGGTTCCATCATCTAGATACTAAACATTGAATTTGGAATTTAGCTGTCGAATGATTGGGTGAATAGCTTAACTAAAGATCGCTGGCCCGAGAGGATCACCTTGTTGACAGCCAACAGCTGATTCCAAAATGTTTTCCATATAAAGTAATTTAGTCGGATGTCTGTAACATTGCCAAAGAAACCTAAAAATTTGTGGTGATTCTTTTTTAGTTCCTTTTACCTGAATTTAAATAGGTCGACAAGGTGTGTAGGGCAGCCTCACAACCCCCTTTGGAGCTATAACCCAGTTGCAAGGGCTGTTTGGTCGAAATATCCTCACCATAAAATTTAGAGCAAATCTTGGCTGCCATACGACGGTAGGTAGTTTAGTTTCTTTTTTTTAATACGAACTTGATCTAAATATGTTTAATGGAATAGTCCGAAAGCGAGTAGAATACAGTTGGTCAACTATTTCTCCTAAATATGTGAAGCTAACTTGGATCTGATAGTTTTACGTTTTTGTATGTAGGTTTTACTACCGTTACGTTTGAATTTCTACCTACCATGACTTACGTAATTAATATGTATATCCATGCCAATTTTCAGCGTACTAGTACCAATAGTTTTGTAGTTAAGCCGCAGACAGACAGACGGATAGGCGGACATGACGAAACTATGGCTTCCTTGTCGAGTACGGAACCCTGAAAACAAACTTATTAAAAAAACTATTCTCGACTCCTCAACTGAAAAGAAAAAAACCAGTGCATTTACTTTTCTTTTAATTATAAAGTCTCAATCATTGGGGACCCGATTGAACATAAAATTATAGAAATATGAGACCCGCCTTTTTTTGATGTATAAGGCCTTAAAAACAACTCTATCGAAATTTGTGGCACTGTTATCTAACCACCTAGTGTACCATGTTAATATTCTATTAAAATACAAGTGTTCTTCATCTTACCACAACTGCTAATCCATAAAATCGTATGCCATTTATTCCTCAACTAAATCTCAAGTGACTTTTAGTAGGAAACCATAATGAGATATGACACATGTGCATCTATTTCAAATAACAAATAACTAGTCACATGCCAGAACATATTCGGATTTGGCATAAACACGATGAGTTAAAAGGTGATAAAATCCCACTATAAGCTTGTTAGATGTAGGTATAATACACACGGTCAATCAATATAATTATGTGGATAATCTGGACTATTCTGTGAATAATCGTTCGATGTTGTACATGGCCTTTCAAAATAAGCTACGAAAATGTAAGCGGTTTTATTCAGTATACATATTTGGGAATAAAACTATTTCAGACTCTTTCCACACTAATACATACTTAAGCATTTTAAAATCTGCCGAGATACTGTGGCCCCGGTTTGTAAAGGCAACTGAAAGAACGGGGTAGAAAGTAGAAGTCTGAAAAATTTCTCCCAGAACAAAAACCATTCTAAAACTAACAAAACAACACATATTAGTAAGTCCAATTATTCAAAACAAGTTTAAGAATTCAAATTTAGTTTTCTAGTATTCCGTATTATCAGCCAGTGAGTCGGTATTGATTTATCGGTCATTTTTTATAATAAATATTAAATACAGATAATATAAAGACCTATCGAAATGTGAACGGTTGGAAACAAGAATAAAAATATACATCCAAATTCAGCCATGCGAGTGATACGTACATAGAATATCTCAATGGCCGTTCGGATACACATACCTACATCTATAAATAGCATAATATGTGGAGCAAATTTTCCACTGCAATACATCCGCCTCTGGGCGACCGAAGCTCAATGTAACAACAATAAACATAATGCGAATTAAACGATCGATTCGGAATTTAATAATCTTCGAGGACTTTCGTTTTTGTTCTGATCTGAAACTTATGGTTTTATGCACATAATAGACAATTTTATTTGACTATATTTATCTTTAATTTCATGAAAGGTGTAGTGTCTTCATGATTTATATTCTATGAAGATTGGCATGTAACATTTGTGGACAACTTGCTTATCTACTCATACAAAATATTAAGAAGGTTTTATTGAAAAGCAACCTAGCTGAAATACTAGGAAGTATAGTGACAGGCGTTTTAGAGAACTCTCTTTATGAATATCTCAATGCAGGCTCAACCTAATTTGAAGAATTGACTTTTAATTTTGGTTATTTCAGACAAAACACTTTATGGCTATTCGGTCATGTCCTCTTCATAATTTGAAACTAAAATATTTTTCTCATAAATATAAAAATATTTTTCTACGTGCTTTGTTTTAATTTATTGTCCGTTTTGTACAGCACATTTTTTAATATAAATGCGAGAACACTATTGATTCTTACATATGTTTCTGATTAGTTATTATATTGTTTTACTATAATTGATCTACAATGTGTAACGGAAAGGGTATATACATACCAAGGGCACGGCTTCTTTGGGTGATATCAAACGATATTGGAAGGGTTTTTAATCCTATCTCTACATGTTCGGAAATAATGAGAATTTTTAATACATTGATACCAGAAACCGAACTTTTCAAATTGAAATAAGCACATCATAGAAGAGATTTATCGTTATATTTGCAAGTAACGTGGAAAGTTATTGACCTACGTAGTGCGGTGACACGATTATTATGATTTCAATTTAAGAAACTTACGAAACCGAAAATTTGGTATCAATTTTTAGAGTATTTTATTTTGAGTTGAAACCCTTCCAATATCGTTTGATATCATCCAAAGAAGCCGTGGCCTTGGTATGTATATACCCTTCCCTTAACACGTTGTATACTGTCCCCTTATACCTAAACTAACTCTATTATGCAAAATTCTCTGCCGGCTTCTGTGTTCCCTGCCACTTGTGACCTTTCAACCTTTAAAGCAAGAGTAAACAGGCATCTTCTGGGCTCGCTCGTTCCATCGTAGACCTCATCTATCGCTTACCATCGGGCGAGATTGAGGTCAAGAGTGAGCTCATTGTGAAATAAAAAAAAAAGATTGTGAAATATTTTTTTTTAAGTAAGCGTTTCTTGCCGCTTCTTCTCCATAGGAAGCGACCAATTCGAACCGTGCACGAGCTTCTGGCATTTTATAAGTCCCCATGTAAGCATGTATTATGTGAAATAAAATAATTTCGATTTTGATTTTACGTGGAGCGACTACCTATCAAATCTCCATAAGCAAGTTACTGGTGACATGTTTTCTTAAAATCGAACAATCAGCAGAAAGCTAAATCCCTAATTCATTAAATAACCTGCCAAATACATTAACGATATCTACGAAGCTTTGTAATCATGAAAATTTCACAGATTAGCCTACTTAACGTCAGATTTGATCGGTAATTGCGATAACGAAGATTAATATCTACCGGGAATGATAAATTGAAAACTTGTTACGCAGCACGGGGACTGCCTACCATGATTTATTACTAACATTAAGCATGAACGACTGAACGTATTACAATTTAAATCTTTAGATTGCAGACGCAACGAAAGTCTCGAACTAAAATAATAAAAGATTTTAATAAAAATATATCAAAATTATTGAAAAGGGAAAAGGGAAGGGGATAAAAAAAATAATCAATGCCACGCGGTAAACGGATATTAATCACTCTGTTCCCATGATCACACCATAGACAGAAAAGAAATTAAAGCGTTTTGTTATTGACAACACAAGTAATTAAAAAAATATAAAAGAAACAAAATACGGTAAAAGGGACTGTCATAAGTCTTCGCATGGTGTCTAGTACCTATCAGTCTCATTTGGATTAACTTAAAATACAAACAAATGACGTGTAAAAGTGTTATTAATTATTATCAACTTACAAAATAAATATTTCATTTCATTTCATACCAGTTGGATTTATTTATCCGAGATTCGAGCTAATGACTCTACACCAAAACGTGACACCTTGTTACTTTATTAAAACTTACTGTTTTTATCTTTTAATATACCTATTGCATAATAATACTTGCGAGGTTTCAGTATTATAATAGTCTACTTTCAGTAACTTTAATAGATTTCTTAAAAAAAAAATTAATAGCGCTTTAACTGCTGTAATGACTGAAAGAGTTTTCAAACACCAGTTTTAAAATGTCTTCGAAGAAACTAGTGTGAAGTCTGTCTTCCATAATTCTCAAAAGCTATAACAATGATTCATTGCCCGAAATAAAACTAAGATGATGATACTACATACAAATTCTTCCAAAAACCATTGTCATTCCAATTTGCGTAAATCACTCAACAATTTGGATTATCCAAACACATGTTTTGCATCAGTACCGGGTAGTGTTGTACCGAAATAGACTCAAAAGGCTGTTGGCCCGCTCTAGGTCAAGATGACGCCAGTACGTGTTTGTTTACAATCTATAGCAACTATACACGTTGCTGTACGGTTTTAGGCGCATGTATCATCACCTTTTTGTCCGTAGACAAGCGGGTGTTTTCTTTTTTGTTTTATACGTTGGTATCTATGGAGGAAAATAACTCGCAAAATCAGATTGATTGGATAGATATCCTGTGCTCGAGATTTCATTCACGCGGGAGGTTTTTCCAGCCCGGACAAACATAAAGACAGAAAGGCAAAAATTTTGTAAAAAAAAGTTTATTTGAGTGACACAGGGGAATCTCGTTATGTCATGATGGTCACCTATCTACAAACCATCCCCGGCATGGCAAGTGTTGCTTACCATAAAGATTGACCACTGCGTCTGTTATTATTTAGCAACAAAATGCTACAAACATGATATGCAAACAATATCATTTAGTATCAATAAAAAACTTTTTTGCAAAAAATAAAACCGACTTCCATATCAAAACACTACAAAGCCAAAAATAATTTTAATTTCGGTAGTCGGTGTTATTGGTTTTGTATTTTCTTTTTTTTTTTCACACCGCCTTCCGAAATTAAAATTATTTTTGGCTTTGTAGTGTTTTGATATGGAAGTCGGTTTTATTTTTTGCAAAAAAGTTTTTATTTTCGTGCTTTTTAGTGGGTCAGTGAATTTTCCAAATCGGTTCGTAAATGACGGAGTTATGCGCGAACAAAAAACGCAATGCAGCGTAAACGAAAAGATCATCAACGTAAACATTTTTTTAGACTTTTGTTGATTTTTCAGAAACGGCTTGTCCGATTTCGATAAAATTTTCATGGGACCATTTGGGAAGTATACCCTTTCTAACAAGAATTTTTCAAATCGGTTGGCAAACGACGGAGTTATGCGTGGACAAACATAAAAAAAAAAAAAAAAAAAAAAAAATGCAAACATCCGAATTGAGAACCTCCTCCTTTTTTAGAAGTCGGTTAAAAATACTATTAAGTTATATTCCATTTTCCATTTTTTTGCATGAAATAGTAACAAACATCGATACATAGATCCTCACAAACTTTCGCATTTATAATATTAGTAAGATAGGTACCTACTGCTGTCTACCTTTACTAAAAAAAAATTGCTTTTTCTTACCATAAATTACATTCAACGAAGAATCTTATACCTCACCTTACTAAGTACATAACGTTATCTAGATTTAGACATAAATAACGTTTAGTGGCGGTCACGTTTTGTTTGCTCGGGGCGGCTGCTTTCAATTAAGCTTGGCTGTATGTAATTGATTCCGTTGCACGACGTCACTCTATGTTCTCTATGCTTTATTATTTAAGTAAACGTTCTAAAATTATATTGAACTTTTATCAAGTTTGTTTTTATTTAATTTTAATGGTAATGTGTATATGATGCTATTGGTGATTTAGTTTTTTTTTTATAAAAAGAGAACCAGTAATACTAATTAAGCTAGATATACTTGTGTCTGGAGTGGGTTCACGGTAATAAGTGTAATGGGAGGGGTTCGAACTCGTGACGAACCGTGATTAGGCTATTGTTGTCATGTATGTGACATATAATAAAACGACATTCCTTCGAATTATTCAATACTCTTTATTGTACCAGAAAATTCAGATCTTCGTTGCATCAAATAATACAAACTCGCTTATCTCTGGTTTCTCCCTCTTTTGATATATGAAACAATAAACTGAGTTCACGGAATCCTCCATCAAATAAACTCAACAAATGTAAACAAAATATTATTATATTATTTTCTTTTGCATTTCTAAATGTACACATTCTTGTTACTAAAAACTCGGTATAAAAGAGAACAGAAGACTCTTTATAATTAATCTGAAAGTCGATGGTTCATTCAAATTTTTATTAAATCAGTAGTGTCACAATTTTGCTGACACTATTTATTTTTAAGATGTTTCTACAAAGCCACGATGATACAATAGAGTTATCAATAAAGAATTATACCTGGGTATGTAAAGAATTAAGAAAAATATTAATCGACTACATACCATTTCATGGGGTTGCGGGAATGTTCTAACGAGATACCGCAGCCCGGGAACGCAATTGATGGAACAGAGTGGATTTTTAGTCAGTAAAAGTCTGACACTTCCTTCCGCTCTACCCAGAGCGAGAGAACTTGAGAGAAGACATTTGACGATTTTCCCCACAAAGAAAAAAAGGACCGTGTACTACCTACATAAAATAAAATAAAATGCTAAATGACGGAAAAGCCCACATAAAGTGCCTCACTGTTGCACTATATAGATTCATTTCAATAATGTCACCACATTTCTGACGCTGTTCTTCCAATTAAACTTGACTATATATTTATGTACAATTGATTCGAAATTTGGAAAAAAATATTTAAAAAGAGAGCAATGTGGATAGAATTCACTGCAAAATTCAATGAAAAGTGTAATGGGCGGGGTTGGACCCCGCAACCTCTCAATCACAAGGCTGACAACTTAGCCAATAGGCTATTGCCGCTTAAATAGTTATTATTAGTAATTGATCAGATTGTAATTGATCTAATTAATCAGAAGGAGTGACTCACAATTCTACCTACTTATTGTAACCTAGTCGTTTTCGGTAATAGTGAAATAGGGTTCATGATTTCTCAAGTTTATCAATTTCTCGGGTCTCGAGAATTTACATTTACATACGTTTTTGCATTTTTTTTTCAGTTCCAATAATGTGATTAATCAACAAATTCAGTGGTTTTCCTCTCAAATAAAAGTATCAAAATAAATTATAAAACTTTTATTGACAGTTTTCAACTAAAATAGCTTATCTTTTTCTTAAATAAAACAAAAAAAAAAAATTAACTATTCTGTCTGACTTATAATTACAATCACAGCAACATTTTTGGCATATTAAAAAAAATCTAATAAAAACTTTGCTAGATCAATGAAACATCTCAAGCTGAACATACAGGTACGTAACAATTAGATTACGATTTCTTGACTTTTCTCGAGCTTAATTTCCCGGGAACGGGAGCGGAAGGAAAACAGGAACGGGAGCCCAACGATTTCCCGGGAATTCTCAAGCCGAAAATCCTCGGAAATGAACCCTATACTGAAATGACAATTCTGACAGCGACAGCCAACAAATATTAAGATTATTTTTGAAGCGAACTACTCTGCACATGAGCAGATCATCTTCTGCTTTGCCTTTTATAAAAAGTAGCCTATGTGTTATTCCATGATGTCAACTATATACTTACCAAATTTCATTAAAAGCCATCCAGTAGGTCCGGAGATTAGCGTGTACAAACAGACAGACTTTTTTAATTTTTTACCTTGTTACCTTTTCTTTACCCGCTTTAATTATTATTTTTGTATAAAAATTAAATCTAAAGACACACTTTTTTAATTGTTCTATTACATGTATAGATTAGTGTTGTTATAATATTGAGTATTATTGTTTTACATGAACCCAGTTGCTGGGTAACACGATACCCCTTTTTTAAGGATGGGAAATCATCCAATGACTGCCTCCCGATCTGGGTGGAGCGGGAGGGTGTGTCAGACTTTTACTGACTAAAACTCATCCGTGTTCCATCATATGCCCTTCGTGTTCCGAGGCCGCGGTAATTCTTTCGAACAATTCCGCAACCCCGCCAGGCAACAGCCCTCTTGTGGGCCCAGACAACTTTGCTGACACTCTTTGAGGCGCGCGTGGAACACGACGCGCTGTGTACACGGGCCTGGTTTCAGTCGGGCGGCGAGCTACCTATTGCTCGCAGCCCGCCGGACCACGCCTTTATTTTTTTTATTTATTTTTTTTTTTTTTGACGCCTACGGTGTCTGGGAGTCACCCTGTGATTCCCGGCGCCCGGAGCGTCTCCTGCGGCGGCTGGGGTGCAAGGGCTGTGAGGGCCTTGAGACCTGCCTCTCCCTCGCGCGTCCCGCCACAACACAATACCCCTTGGCCTGACCAGTGTTAGATTTTCTGGTTTCTGACTAACCCCTCGACAGTCAAAGATGTCCAAATGGCAGTCGGGATTGACTTAATGTGATTTCTGAGGCATGAAGGCCACAGCAAACGTTGCTTAACCTTGAAGTTCAACTGTTATTGTTTATTTACGGCAGTTATTATTTAGCTAATAAACGTTATTGTATCTAATTATATCATTTGCCCATAAGCGGATGGCTTATGGGCAAATGATATAATTTATTATCACTAAAATACTATTACATTATACGTATTACGTAAACAGCGCTCTAGAAAATTGTATTGTAATAAATATGGATACTTATATTATTTGTTGCAAATGTTAGCAGCTTTATTGGTTTGAAGTCTGGTTCCTGTGCGTACCTGAGTATAAAAAAATACATGACGTAAAACTAAAATAAATATACTAAAATACAACTAAAATAAATACTTAGCTAATATTGTAGTATAAATACGGGAGATACTAAACGAAATAATAATATCAGTGTCAGCCTAAGATTTCAAACGGCAGTGTTTCAAGTGTTTATTTGCTCGATACCTACTAATACAAAAAAAAAATGGTCCAGGACATTTCCTCTGGGACCGCTCACCAATGTTAATAAGAGTTTTACTGTAAGATAGAGGAGGTTATAAGACAACAAATAGGATTTGTGCCAGAATTCACTTTGATTGGGATTTACGCGGAAAAAATTAAGTAGATGATATCGTGACCTACGCGGACAAAGACGCATGCAGAGCTAGTCTTAGCCTGTGTAACATTTTTATGTTCAATAAATTTAATATTGTATTCGTTAATCGACCCCTCCTTTATGCTACGTTTTCTAACAAGATCCTTCAAAATTTATTTTTTCTTCCATGACTATATAAGTACTTTCTCCCATGAATACAATTTCTTTCACCCTAATTTTTTTTCCAAAGTGTTCATAGCAAATGGCTTATCTTAATTTAATTCAAAACTTTTCAATTAAGTTAAAAATAAAATAGTTTATTGGAGTTTAAACAGGTCATCATTTTGGTATACTGATTTGGAAAGTTTAAAAATGGAAACAAAAATGTTTTATGTTCTTATTCCTGAAGCTTACTTAATTAGAAGACAATACTTATAAATCTCAGACACTTCACGAAACACATTACAAAAACAAGCTTAAAATAAAATTATTATCAAAGAAAACGCTCTAAGCCCTCGCCATCGCTTTATTTTCTTTTAAGGATGAAATGAAAAATGGTTCCGTGTATTGGGGATGGGCGACACCGTTTTGAACCATTAATCCGTTTGTCCGGGGATCACTTATCCCTTTTTCGGCAATAATATTATTGGTTGTTCGGGATCCTCTCAGACATTTACTGTGTACTTAAATCATGGGAGCAGTAAAGGAAAAATTGTGCTACGGGTCGTCTTATTTCTAAAGGTCGAAGCGTGTGTTTAGTTCAGCATTCGATATTATTATTTGGGTCTCACTAAATATTTCAAAAGATAAGTGAGAGTAACAAGAAAATAATCTTTTACGCCACCTGGAACAACAAAAAGGTTTCTATCTTTTTTTCACGTAATTAATTTTTATTAGCTGTCAGTCAATAAGTATCTTAAGAACAAAGTTAATTTCTCATTAACGTGAATGAAAAGATTTCTAATTATTCTTTGGTTTTCTAATTATGTGTTTTTTAACAATTATTCTTGGATTCCGTCGCATATTGGCTTACGGGGAAATGAGGAAGTTGATACATTAGCAAAAACTGCAGCTATTACTGGATCAATTCTTAATATAAAATCTTACCAAAATTTAAAATTAATTGCTTTAAAATGTGGAGAGAGTATTTCGACTTAAATTCATTGTAAACATAGATTAAGGTCTGGGCATATTCCACTCAACAAGTTTGGCTTTTTAATGAAAAAAAAAAACTGATAGCCCTAATTGTGAGGTATGTGGGCTTGTTGAAGATGTCCATCACTTGTTGGTGGAATGCACCCGGTATAGAAAAGAAAGAGACATACTACTGTCTGAGTTAAATATTAATAGTTTAGATATAGGTGCCTATCACACAATTTTATCGAAACACTAAAATATCAACCAATTTAGAAAGTTGGTATTGCGCAGACCGATACCAATTTTCTACACCTTTTTTTTGTTCCGGTTGGGAAAATCTTCGAATGACTTCTTCCGATCTGGGTTAAGCGGAAAGGTGTGTCAGACTTCTACTGACTAAAAACCCACCTTGTTTCCGGGGCTGCGGTATCTCAATAGACCTTTCACCTACAACAATGATGCGATTAAAATCTACAAATTTGTGAATAATTTAAAAAGAATGTAGCAGTCGTATGCCTCTCCTCTTAGGCTACGATGAGCCTGGCATGATCATAAAATTAAGACTCAAAAAAAGAGAAAAAAATAACAATTATTCTTCATAATGAAAGTTTGTGAAGCTATATTAGATTTTCTATGAAATCGAGCTCTGTTATAATAATATTTGGTGGTGAAACGCGAACCTATTATCAATTTAAAAAAAAATTAGGCAGTCTCCACAGTGACTCCTGATTACGTCATTTTCAGAGATATCTAACTATGATAAATTCGAGTATGTATTTAGGATAAATCTTGAGCTTTTTGCTCATAATAAATCGAGGTGACATTACTTCAATGTAAATATATGGAACGAAATTTGTGAAATCGAAAACGTAAGATATTCACAGATTGCCTAAGTGGAATAAGCGAAGAGATAATAATTTTAGGCTTGAATATTAATATCTTCTGTATATTATTGTTGTTAACACTGGTATAGTTAATTCAAAAAAATATTTTTCACTATGTGTAGTGGCTTCGCACAGCTGCCATGTTTGATTTTTTTCAAATGTCGTCTATCAAGAACACTTGGGCTGCTAAGACAAATCTAACGATATGTCGTATGTATCCTCAATTATGTGAATCTATTCTATTCAGCGGTTCTGGATATATGAGGTAATAAAGAATATTACATACATACACCTGATACGCGCGAAAAACATAACCCTTTCTTTGCAGTTAGGTAATAACATTATCAAAACATAACCAAGCTATAGGTAACGTTCCCATTGCTGAGACACAGGCTCCCTCTTTTTGGGCATAGCTTTACCATCTTATAAAATTAAGCGATACAACACATTACTATCTTTTTAATATCTTACCATAGACACCAAAGGCAACCATAGACCATAGAGAAAACCCAACACAACCAAATGACACAGCGGTAAATGAACCACATTAAGTCAATGATCTGCATACATTTTTCCCCTTCATGCGATATGATATTTTCGGGACACACCCATATAATCATTTATACAGGTCGTAGATCACAAAGAGTCCATATAAAGACCCTGTTATTAAGTTATACGTAATTTCGAGGGGCCCTGAATGAAATGGGCATTCTAACATTAGATAAAATGGTTCTCTAGAGGCCCCGTGCGGTGTTTGAAAGCCAATGCTACAGTTATTGAATGGAGATATGAATTTTGGATTTATCCGATTGGACTTATTTGTGCAATTACGTCGCTTAAGAGATTTTGATCGTGATTAGCGTAAAGATAATTTCGATTAGCTAAGATACAAATAGGTACTTAGTTAAATCTGCTTTAAACATTAGTCTTATTAAACAGAGCTGTCGAATTAAAAGATACTTATTTTATTATAATTTAGCTTTTTACGTTCCTACTGCTCGGGCACATGCTTCTTATCTATGAGAGAGTATGGCTGAGTGGGCTGTAATCCACCAGGAAAAACATGAAAACATCAAGAAATGCTAACAATATGCCGCAAACTATAAAAACGACAAACAATTTTAATTGATCACACGAGACCGCGAGAAGAATGGATTAATAAATATCTACTGAATACCAAACAACCGTTCAAAGGTCTGTTTGCTTCATACATCACTGATTTTCATTGATTTTTTCAACGTAAACAACTAAAGGCCTTCTGTTATTTGACGTTCGCGCGTTAACTGGCGATGAAGAGAAATGTTTTTAAATTGTGTTTGTCAGCAATGGAAGACTCGTATTCAGCCAAACTCAGCCTCGTAAGGAAGAAAGGTTATACATATATTTATAGGACACACATTGTTTTTACCTTCCCAGTTTTTTCAACCAGAAAACCGATAACTCAGCAATACATCAGATACTCTATAGTTACATATAGAGAGTGGTTTTATATTCTTTGGTTACATACTACATAGATAGGTACATATAAATAAAATTTCAGTGTCTGTTTATAATTCATAATACTTAGGTATGTTTTCTCAAATGCTTCTAGTTATTTATATGATCCTAAAACACAAACATTTTTTAAAATTGTCTATCATTCTTTTTGGCCGGGGTAGTTTCTAGAATAGCTGAACAGATTCGGGACTTTCACTGGAAGATAGAGATTAGGTATAGGGCAACATTTACGCTACGCATTTCCTTAAGAAACGAAGTTTACGCGGGAAAATCTAAGTGCCATCATAACTAATGAAAACCGCCCCGATAGCTATGGAATAACCAAACATTTTTCTTACGAACAAACTAAGGCAATATTGTCTCCCACGCGGCCAAAGACGCGGGTACAACTAGTTTCACAACATTTTGTTCTACTCAATCGTGCACACGTTAATCTTTCGACCAACAGTTTTAGTGCGGGCATTCATGCTGCATGTTAGATTGATAGAATATCAATCATTTTTATGGACCGGCCGATGACAGCGTCGGGGTTGGGAGGCCGAATCTAATAAAGTAGGTTGGTCGATTGTTCGGGTGAGTCCATTTTCTGGGTGTCCCATTTCTCTTGTATGTAGTGTTGACGTGTATAGATAACTCCATTACGTGACAGGGTAGAATCGGGTTTCAAACTGACTCCGATTTTCAGATTGTTGGCCTACTTTTTTTTGTTAGCAAAAGTTTTCAAAGTTCACTTAGCGTTCGTTTCCATTTAGGTTTTGAAAGAAAACATATATCGTAGCTAATAAAGTTATCATAATACCGCAAAGCTCGAACGTAAAACTGTGAGCGCGACGAAATCGCAGTATTATTTTTATGATCAGCGATTTCGCAATAATAATGAGAACAAAATATTTTTCACTGGATTAAATAAATCATTTTATTACTATTTGTTTCCCCCAATTACTAAAAATCATCAACCAATTAGAGACCTCATAAAAATCTCTTCAATTTCATTACATAATAAAACTATCACCGTTTCCGTAAATTGAATCTCATACTTCAAACGAAAGGTAAAAGCAATAAAACAAAATGGCTGTCAATTTCCCGCTCAAATGCGAGCTGTCAATGCAGATTTGCGCTTCGCGAGCAATGACGAATGCTACCGAAATAATCCCGTTCGTGTCTATGGCAGGATGTTGCAAGTGACATATCCAATGACGACATCACACATCAATTTAAATAGCTCAGCTTATTGACAACACTTTTCATTTTGTTCGTGTCGGGTATCCGGGAACTTTATTACCTACCAGCTCTTTTTATGCAGCAGCCTATTATTTTAGTCTGCTGGATACACATTTAAAAGAAGTTTCAATAAAAAAACTTCTCGTAATATAACTTACATTCCGTTTTTATTACCTATATGTCAAAAAACATCATCGTCATCAAATTATTCAAATATTAAGTTATACATTATTTTATATAAGATTTTTGCACGCGGCTCCGCATACTTTTTTTCAGCGAAGTTGTAGCCTTCTACACGCAGGAATAATGTAGCTTTCTTTTGTTAACGAATTTTCTAGATCATTTTAATAGTTCCAGAGATGACTTACGGAAAACTTTATAATATTAGTATAGATTAGATTTATAGTAAAAAAAGCTTTTCCTTAATTTATCAACATTCTCACTTTTACAAAAATACTTATACGCAAACGTAGTGAAACAAACATTATATAAAATAAACTAGCATTTTGCTCTGCAGATATTCAAAAGTAGGGTAGGGCGGGGCACAAAGGTCCAATTTCCCTTTTTTATTGATAATAGGCTCGCGTTTGACCACCATCTCACCTGATGGTTAACGATGATGTGGTCGAAGATGGAGCACGCTTACCTAGAAGTAACCTATTCACTCTCGACTTGAAGACCAGTTATAGCTCCGGCAGGGAATTCCACTCCTTAGCCGTACGCGTAATGAAAGTATTCCCAAAACGTTTTGTGCGTAATGTAACGATGGCGCATCGCCGTTTGTCTTGTAGTCTGATGATGGAACGGGTTCGGCGGAATTAGATTGTGTAATTCCATCGCACACTCTCCGAAATGTAACCGATAGAAAACCGAAAGACTCGTCATTGGTTCGTCAATGGTTAAGGCTCTGGAGCTTTGACTCGACCAGTGCATCGACATAGACTTTTAGTAATTACACTGTGAAAACCATACCCACTATATTAAAACAAAAAACACATAACAAACAAATAGTTATCGAACCATGATTGGCTCAATTCTCGGTGGATTCATCATCATAGAATTATGGCAAAAAAGGTCCAATATTTAATTTTTAATTTTAAAGGGCTTTATGAAATAATAACTACATATGATCCAATGCAAATTAGAAGTATATTTATTTTCCAAAAACAAAAAGTAGAAAGTAGGGCTATAATTATTACAAACGTAAATATTTCACTTAATTTAAGTTCAATAATATTTAATCAGTCCAAATGAAATAAAATATTTTTTTTTATAAATATGTTCTATATTAAAAAAATATGTATATTTATCAATAATTTCTAACTCTCTTAACGGTTTCATTATCAATCAGTCTCAGTTGAACAATACAATTAAACTTTTATAAAAACAAAACTAAATATATTGTTATAATAATATAATACAAAGTAAAATTTTTCTTCTATTCTAACTATAAGTAATATTGCTTTGGTAGATGTTTCAGTTTTATTTTAATCAAACTCATCATTTACTGAATCACAATTATTACAGTGCCCATGAAAAATGTATTTCAAATAGGGGGTTTGAAATACCCTGGTTATTTGCTGTGGATTCGATGATGTTGAAGGCTGTGTATTTAATTATATGCATGGCGAGGGAGGTTGGTAGCTTGGCTCATGGGTAGCTACAGGGGGGGTTAAGGGGGAGGCATTAGTGCGAACCACATTTATTGGTTGGTTGGTTGGATTTTAGTAATACTCGTGGGAACAGATATGGGAAAGAATAAAAAAATAAACAAAAAACTAGACAATGAGAGGAGAGACGTGGGGTCGGATTCGGACTCTGCGTCTGAGGCGGAGAGCGTGAGGAGCTCTGAGGGCTCCGGGCACTACAGACTGAAGGGAGGAGCGGAAGGAGAGAACAGTAAGTTCTTCCAGAAACGCCCTCGTAAGGAGGAAGGCAGTCCCAGGTTGGAGGGTGACCAGAGGCCATCCTCTACCGAAGAGCAAGCTCCGGCTCCTAAGATCTCCACGAATGCGCGGGGAAAAGGCAGAGGCAATGGAAAGGGCAGGGCGCTCTGCGACCGGGACGTGGACGCGAGTCAGCATGGCAGGGTACTCTCAGAGTCCTCCAAGATGGAGTCTCCCGGTGGAGAAGAGAACTCCTTTGCCGGCTCCGATAAAGAACGAAGGGCAAGGCTCCAGGCGGAAGTGGAGGCCGCGATTTGCGGAGTGGCCCTGAAGAGATTAAAATCCTCTAAGGATAAGGCCATCAGTCAGGCGTCGGCCTCCATCATGGCGGCGGTGACCAAACAGCTCAGGCCTCCGGTGGCGACGGACGAGCTGTCCAAGTTGCGGATAGAAATCGTGGAGTTACATAAGAAGAACCTCGCCCTAAAGGCGGACCTAGCTAAGTTCCTCGCAGCCGGCCCCCGGGAGGTGTCCCAAGAGGAGCGCCAGCCGACGCCAGAGGCCCAGATCCTCAGCCTGGTGCAAAGGGAGTTAGCTGCTTTCCGGCAACGATTCGACGTGCTGGAAAGCAGGGTCCTACGTCCCCCGCTAGTGGCGAGCCAGACGGCCTCATATGCAGCTGCTGCGGCTAAACCTCCATCTGGGCCGAACAGCCGCAAGGCTGGACCACCGGTCGCAAAACCGACTACGGCGAAGGCAGCGATGGGACGCAAAAGAGGTGGGGTAGCTGTTACAAGGCTAAAAGGAAGGCTAGGAGGCAGCGGCGCAAGGAGCACAACGTTGCGGCGAGACTTCACGCCCCAAAAAGCGCGGCTGTAGTAATCACTCTACAGCCTGACGCCGTGAAGAAGTGCGTGACTTATCGCGACGTCCTCGCAAAGGCGAGGGAGGTGGTGGACCTCCAGGAGCTCGGCGCCTCCGATGGACTACGGTTTAGGGTCACTGCTACAGGGGCCCGAATGTTGGAAGTCTCCGGTGCGGCCAGTGGCCCTACCGCTGACGCTCTGGCCGAACGGCTCAGAGCGTCCTTAAACGCGGAGGAGGCTCGAGTCTCCAGACCCACCAAGCACGCAGACGTGCACATATTGGGTCTGGATGACTCTGTGACGGTCGAGGACGTGGTGGCCGCCGTTGCCAGGACTGGGGTGTGCCCTCCCGATCAGGTGAGGGCGGTAAAAACAACGTTCAGGCATCTCAAGCTAAATAACAGTGCTCCAAACCAAAAACGTTAACAACGAAAAAAATGCTTTTGTTAAAATTTTGAGACGCGGTCGTGTATCCCCGCCCTACCCTACTTACTTTATTATATTACTCAAAAAATAATATTCTGGTTTGATGTCAGCGACAATCAATCAAAAATTTGCTAAAATAGATCAAAATTATAGTTTTACAGAGATGCGGCTATCAGTCATTCGAACATGGAATGGAATATGGAAATTGCCTCTTCTAAACCCTTCCAACATAATAAATAATTTGCTTTACTCAATTCTTCAGAAAAAAAAAAATATATATTTCCTTGTACCCTTGGCAATAAATCTGTTTTAAAATAAACAGCTCTATAATAGTACAAGGATACAACAATTCAGTGCACATGGTTATTCGCCAGTTATTTTACCTGGCAACGTTTTCATTCCTATTGGCTATTGATATTCAACCTACTTTTTTGTTAAATTTCCTGCATCGAATGTCGATATTCCATAAAGTTTTATTTTCTGACTGACAGTTATGCAAATTGTGCCATAGTTTTGACAGCTGTGTTATAACCAAAGAGTAAGTTATAGCTCTTTGGTCCATTTATTTATGTTATTTATAGTGTCGTAAATTAAAGCATAAATAGAACTCTAGATTGTAAATACAATAATGATTTTCTATAATAAATTATATTTAGTTTTGGGTCGTAATATTGTCTACTGTTAGTTAATTTAGATGATTTTTCGCCTATATTACTGAACAGCTCAATTATACTTAAATTAATTTCACTTAGCAATTATAGTTAGCATTAATCCACGATTTTTCAATGCCTGACTAAAATTATTTTTTTCTAAAATCCACACAGCATCCCTACGAAGCATGGCTTACACAATTTTCATTCAAGAAAAGTAAACTACAAAACACAATAATGCAGAGCTGACACTATTTGTCCGTCCCACTAACCCTGTAACCCAAGGATAATGGAAACAGCAATAGTGCGGTGGCTGAGAAAATAAAAGGGGGAAATAACGGGAAGGGGGAAGAATGAGAATGAGGGGAAGTAAGATCGCGTCCTTGACGCGGCACGCGTCGGGGGATTTCCTGTTTTCTTACTTAAGGGTGAATACAGATCGACCGAGTTTTTTGTGATCATATTTACGATGTTCAAGAATCAGTATGTTAGGTGCATGCAGGTCAACCGACAAATATTTCAGGATGCTTTTCACAAAAACTCAATTTGTTTCAAACAAATCATAATATTTACACTTTAAAGGCACTTTTGAACTATTAACGTCGGCCAGCCGAAGAAATGAAGCTCTACAAACCCTCTTATGTTTCATTGATATTAAATAATTCGTGGTAAGATTATTATTGTTTCTTCTGAACATATTTATTTATATAAACTTTAAGTACAATAGTGTTACATGGGCGGACTTAATGCAGCAAGGCATTCTCTATCAGTCAACTTTTGGGTTAAAATAACGCATTGTGGTAGGTGTACGAGAAAATGTAATGAAATAATATATTTAATAATAATAAAATACATATATTGGACAACAACGAACACTAAATAACCAACAGCAGCAATACCTATTATCAATAAAAAAAAAATAGTTGTTATCACAAAAGTATAAAGCTAGCAAGGTAGACTACTGACCTATAACAGTTGGCTGGGAGTTGGGACAAAGAAAACTTGGGGCCGTTCGTCCCGACGGTGAAGTATGGGAGTTTGAATGTATAAAACTTATAAGGTTTAAATTCGCACGAACATAAATTGAGTCGTCTGCGTTGCCCTTAGGAGATGGGAAAGCTTTATGTGGTCCTCAAAAGCAGAATATTCAAAATTAGCTTAAAGCCGCAATGACGCTGTTCTGAATATTTATCCATCGTTGATTTCCCGACATTTTTCTTTTGTTGTGTTTGTTATTCTCGTAAATCGCAGTCGACTTGGAATAGTTTCAATACTGTAAAACAATTGGACTGATGATAATTTTACGAGACTGTTAAATGACAGACGAAAATAGTTTTACAATTTATGTGATGCGATGCCCTTATTCGTACGTAGGTATCATAAAGCAATGATCATAACCGCAAACCCCGCGTGCGCGTATCGTACTTAGTACATAGTTATCTTGCTACCCGTTTGTACCGAGCGCCGTGCTTTATGCCGCTTCTATGTATATATTAGTATATGAGGTTTTTTTATATTTTTATGAGGCTCGTTGGCAACGAGATACCGGTCGACACAAGAGCCTTGAACATCGGCGACGTGTTAAAAGTCTGTCTGCACCAATGACGTATTATAATATAGACGCGTCATATTCCCACAAAGCACCTCTCAAAAATGGCACGAAACACACTTAGAGAATTACTATCTAATACGAGTAAGGAAAGGGACAGAAAATAAATGCCATTTTTAGATACACCTGATGTTAGAAAGAGATGAATATACATCTTTAGTTACGTTCCGATGAAACGCTACATGCTTATTAGTCAAGCGCATGTATGACGTAATAATCAGAGGCATGTGGGGAAAGAAGGACACTTGATTTTTGAATAAAATAGTATTTTTAATTTATAAATATTAATGTAATGTTTCACAACAGTAGTTATTGTTAAGGTGCAGTTATATAATGTTGTATATTATACTAGCTTGTGCCAGCGGCTTCGCCCGCGTGGGAAGTTTTTCCCGTGTAAATCCCGATCTCCTGGGAACTTCGCAAAATCCTTTCTTAGCATATGCCTACGTCATAACATCTATGCATGCCAAATTTCAGCCCGATCCGTCCAGTGGTTTGGGCTGTGCGTTGATAGATCACTATGTCAGTTAGTCAGTCACCTTTGAGTTATATATATTTAGATAACTACTGTATGGAACATCTTTAATAAATTGTGATAATAATTTTGGTTTTTTTATGTTATACTTAACATGTTGTAGGAAAATGTTACAAACAGTTATGAAATTTTATCGTGTTACACAAGGTTTAATACCATTATAAAATTGCTGTGTGGGACCGCCTTTAAGCAATCATTATAAAACAAACATTAAAAACCTTAAACTTAAATTATAGATTAACTAAAAAATGGGTTGGATTGTAAATAAATACTATGGTTAGTATAAATAACATGGAATATAATAAAAATATTATTTTCATTCAATACAATAATTAACAACACAAAAAAAAAACTGGTATAATAGTTCCCCAACCTCTCCTAACGTCACGTAACTGACTTCATTCATACGCTAGCCGCCATTAGCCGTGTTGAAAAATTAAAATATAAAATGTATTTCTGTGGATATTTACCTGTGTGCAGTATAATTAGTGCAACGCCTGAAAACACACAAAGGCATGATTTTTTCCTAATTTTCTTTTAAAACACATTTTTTCTTAAGATGTGTAGTGTCGCGTTCGCGAAAACAGGTTCGTGCGTAACTAAACAGACACGAGGCACTTACCTTGATTTCAACTTGCCATTTCAGAGCGCGTACAACGCATCTATAGTTAATTATATATCTTTGGTCTGCACAATCTAATTCCACCAAGCCCGATCCATCATCGGACTACAAAACAAGCGGCAATGCGCTATTGTTACATGTCGGACGTCCGCGTCCCACCCATACACACAAAACATTTTGGGAATACTTTCATTGTCCGTACCAAGGAGTGGAATTTCCTGCCGGAGTCAGTGTTTCCTGATAGCATTAACCTGGGGATCTTTAAGTCAAGAGTGAATAGGGTACTTCTAGGTAAGCGTGCTTCATCTTCGACCACATCATCGCTTACCACAGGTGAGATGGTGGTCAAACGCAAACTTAATATAAATAAAATAATAATAATTAGATACGAATGATGAAAGACGATATGGAAATAATATTTAATATAAATAATTAAATTGATGGTCTAATGTATATGCGACCACTAAAAAGTTGCTCGTATGACTTTCACCTTAATAATATATATCTATCTATCTGCAGAGAACCTCAAGTGGCGGAAATATAATAACCTCGTTGGTAGGTATATTTTCGAGCAATTTCGGATTGAAAACCTGAACGTGGGGTCCAAGTGCTCACAAATTATTTAAAGATCTTTCCAGATACCTATTCGGCACTTTGCGTGACCCAAGGGCTGGCTTTTAACTTGCACAGATGTTCAAATTGCCATACAACGTGGCAATGCCGCCAGTCTTTTGGGCACATTACCAGTGGACAGCGATGCGTACGAATGTCTGGACGCCATATTTCAGATTATTAAATATACAACGTGTAACGGAAACCCCATATCTATCCAAAAGGACTGAAGACAACATCTGGTATGGAGTCTCTATGCAAAGTTTCAGCTCAAAATAATTGACTCACAGATTTGACCCCAAATTGTTGGTTTCGTATGTTTCTTGAATACCAATAATAACAAACGTGTCACAGCACTATGAGGGTCATCACTTTCCACGTCACTTGCCAATAAAACGATAATTCTCTTCGTTCTCCTTAATTTGAAAAATTTGGTCTCTGGTATCAATGTATTGAAATTTCTAATAAGCTCCACACATGTAGACATAGGATTAGAAAACCCTGGCCATATCGTTTGTTGTCATCCAAAGAAGCTGTGCACTTGGTATGTATATACCCTTTAAATTACACGTTGTATATAACTCAAAGGTGACTGACTGACTGACTGACATAGTGATCTATCAACGCATAGCCCAAACCACTGGACGGATCTGGCTCAACTTTTGCATGGAAGTTCCCTTTAGTACGTAGATGCTCGCTAAGACGGGATTTTGCGAAATTCCCACGGGATCGGGATTTACACGGGAAAAACTTCCCACGCGAACGAAGTCGCGAGCAACTGCTAGTAGTGTATATAAGTGTAGATATATATTCTTTTAAATAAAGTTTAATCTACTAAATTAAAAGAGATTGATCTGTTTGTAAAGTTTCCTTTGCATGATTTGATCATGATCCTTCGATCAGGAGAAAATAAACCTTTTTTCACGGGGCTCTAAATGCCGTTGCGTAACAAAATGTTTCCAACAATGTAACTGTTTGAAGGTCAAGGCAAGCCGACTATTAACCCTAAAGTTTCGCAAAGTTTATTATTTGATGTTTCCGTTAGTCGCCACGTAAGGGGCTTTGTACTAAGAGTATGTATTCCACTAATAGGCATAAAGGGAGAAACAGAGGAGGTGAATTTGTTCAATGTCATATACATATATAGTTATGTACCTATATATCTATAAAATGTAGCCTGCGACTTTGTGGCGATATTCAAGAGCGATATATGGGAATTTGTGATTCTTTGCACAAACTTGAAATAGCTAAACTAAAAAGCGAAAATTAGACAGCAATTTTATTAATTTCAGCTATCTATATATTTAATTTTATCTATAGATTACTTATTCAGATAGCTTAGATTAAAACTCACTTAATTAAACGTGTATCCAAAAACCAGCTGTTCTTAAAAATTTGCATCATATGAAGTACCGGAGTCTGTATTTCCTGATAGCTATAACCTGGGTGTCTTTGAGTCAAGAGTCAATAGGTTACTTCTAGGTAAACGTGCTTCATCTTCGACTACATCGTCGCTTACCATCAGGTGTGATGGTGGTCAAGCGCGAGCGACCATATGAAGATTAAAAAATAAATGTGAATGTACTTTTGCTTACTAAGCCCCGTCTAAGCCCAAGCCTTTGATTACAAGAGAATCCGCTCCCTAGTATCCTAAGCACATTAGTGAATCAAAAGCCTATAAAGCAAAGAGAGTTATTGATCAAACATTGTTGTTGCAACGTTCCATCAAATTGAGTTCAACACTGAGCCCAATGTCTTATCGGAATGACAAATACAATACGATGAGACGTCATCACGTGACGTGGCAGATTAAGCCCCATAACGACGTATAGTGCTGGGCTCGATGGAAATCGAATTAGCGGATTGTATCGATTTTCACGGTTATATGCGAAAACCAAATGGGACTAGTACATTAACAATTTCGCATTGTATCATGTGTTTTCATGGATACTCCTTGATTAAAACTAAAATTATTTAACGAAATCTGTACTTACTTGAGATAACTATATTTTTATCGTAGCACGTATGTATGTTGTTTACAATAAGTAGCTCGAATGTTCTTAAATATTTTCAAGATTTCTCATATAAACTGTTGGTGACGTAGTGTAAATAAAATTAATTAATTTTAATCAATATATATAAAACGCTTCCGTTACTGACTGACTGACAGACAACGCACAGCCGAAACTACTGGGCGCATGAAGCTGAAAGGAGACGGAAACGCTTTCATACATTCTTGGGCCAAGGTGTAAAAAGTTAAATTACACGTTGTATATAACTCAAAGGTGACTGACTGACTGACTGACATAGTGATCTATCAACGCATAGCCCAAACCACTGGACGGATCTGGCTCAACTTTTGCATGGAGGTTCCCTTTAGTACGTAGATGCTCGCTAAGGCGGGATTTTGCGAAATTCCCACGGGATCGGGATTTACACGGGAAAAACTTCCCACGCGAACGAAGTCCCGAGCAACTGCTAGTAGTGTATATAAGTGTAGATATATATTCTTTTAAATAAAGTTTAATCTACTAAATTAAAAGAGATTGATCTGTTTGTAAAGTTTCCTTTGCATGATTTGATCATGATCCTTCGATCAGGAGAAAATAAACCTTTTTTCACGGGGCTCTAAATTTTGCGTAACAAAATGTTTCCAACAATGTAACTGTTTGAAGGTCAAGGCAAGCCGACTATTAACCCTAAAGTTTCACAAAGTTTATTATTTGATGTTTCCGTTAGTCGCCACGTAAGGGGCTTTGTACTAAGAGTATGTATTCCACTAATAGGCATAATGGGAGAAACAGAGGAGGTGAATTTGTTCAATGTCATATACATATATAGTTATGTACCTATATATCTATAAAATGTAGCCTGCGACTATGTGGCGGATATTTCCCAGGGATAAAAGCAGCCTTATGTATTATTCTAGACTCTTCTATCTCTGTGCCAAATTTTAACTGGATTCACCCGGTTTATGTATTTCATTATATAATAGCATAATGTTGTCATGTAAATACGTGGCCAAGCCTAAAATAATAAATAAACGCTCTTCCAGGTGAAGCTATGTTTGCCAAGGTTATTTAGTGGATGGGTGACAATATCCTCATATTCCTCTGTGCCTCGGAAAACAAGATAAACTGATGTTCCTGGCAGTTATTTGTATACCTGTAGCAGTATTTTTTATCTTGGCATTCCCACTGAATCGGGATTTACGTAGGAAAACCCTACCCACGCGAACAAAATCGCCGACAGAAGCTTGTTATATTATTTATTTATTAGGGACAAAAAACAGTTACATCTTATGATATTACATTAATGTTCTTAAGATATATAGGTAAACACATAACCCACACTATATTATAAGATATTGTTCTGTTTTCAAAACAGTCGATGAAAAATTGTCTCTCAAAAGGGGAGAATTAAACAATCGCCATTAGGTACATAACGTATACAACGTGTAACGGAAACCCCATATCTATCCAAAAGGACTGAAGACAACATATCGCACCTTTAAAGTAAAACCGTTACTAGGTATACGAAATTATCAAACTTTACTGGAGAGCCAATATTTGAAACAGTTGAGTATCTTAATTTAGTCTAGGTAAGTCTAAGTACAAGTACTTTATGATTTCTTATGAGTTTATAATTGATAGATATCTGTTCACTGTATACATGTGCTTTAGAATAGTTTTCTTTATTTACTTACAAAAATATTTTTTAGATTTATATTTTGTTTGGTAACGATATGATTTAACGCTAGATGGCGAAAAAGACGATATTTTGAAATAATTACAAGTTTAATCTGCAGTTTACGTATATTTTAGATTGATGGTATAAATAACTCAATTCGTGAAAATTTTCGTTTAGTAACAGTTTTACTTTAAAGGTGCGATATGGTATGGAGTCTCTATGCAAAGTTTCAGCTCAAAATAAGTGACTCACAGAATTGACCCCAAATGATTGGTTTCATATGTTTCTTGAATACCAGTAATAACAAACGTGTCACAGCACTATGAGGGTCATCACTTTCCACGTCACTTGCCAATAAAACGATAATTCTCTTCATTCTTCTTAATTTGAAAAATTAGGCCTCTGGTATCAATGTATTGAAATTTCTAATATGCTCCACACATGTTGACATAGGATTAGAAAATCCTTGACATATCTTTTGTTATCATCCAAAGAAGCCGTGCACTCGGTATGTATATACCCTTTAACTTACACGTTGTATATTTCAATCCAGTACCATGTGAGCAGTTTCAGCACTAAACGGGATCGACGTGAAGGTTAAGTAAACGATGTGTGTGTGTGTGTGTGTGTGTGTGTGTGATGGAAATTGGTTGCTGGGACCTTTTTGTGACGTACGGTAACAAGTTCCACAAAGGCTACCTATTATAAAAACATGTTACTTTAACGTAGATCTTTACTTTGTGCGTACTGCGTACCAAGGGTAGAACTAGGTCTTAAAACATTAGGTATTATGTTTGTGAACTATACCAGCTCGTAATATTAATACCTGCCTACGGATTATTTCAGAAATATGTGGTCATATTTAGGTTGGGTGAACAAAGAAATTCAATTCATAATAAACGAAAAAGCGTCATTAGCCTAATGGCTAAATTGTCGGAATTGTGATCGAGAGGTCGGGGTTCGAACCCCACCCATTACACTAATGCCGTGAACCCACCCCAGACACAAGCATATTAAGCTTAGTTGGAGGGGTTAACAAGATTACTAATAATGTCAATTCATCCCATATTGCTAGGTCTCTTTTTATCAAAGAAAATAAAATATAATATTACAGAACAATATTTAGTGTCATTCTACCGAAAATCTAACTGTTCATTTTAGAAAGCTGTATCTAGTAACACTTTTCGAGGGTGGATCAACGGTATGCCAAGGGTAGTTTCCCACTTAGAAAAAAAGGGGTGGAGATTTCAATAATCACCAATCGAACTCATGTATGTTCAGCAATATTCAAGGGCGATATATGGGAATTTGTGATTCTTTGCACAAACTTGAAATAGCTTAACTAAAAAGCGAAAAAGTAGAGAGCAATTTTATTAATCCCAGCTATCTATATATTTAATTTTATCTATAGATTACTTATTCAGATAGCTTAGATTAAAACTCACTTAATTAACTGCGTACCCAGCAACCAGCTGTGCTTAAAAATTTGCATCAAATGTAATACCGGAGTCTGTATTTCCTGATAGCTATAACCTGGGTGTCTTTCAGTCAAGAGTCAATAGGTTACTTCTAGGTAAACGTGCTTCATCTTCGACTACATCGTCGCTTACCATCGGGTAAGATGGTGTGATGGTGGTCAAGCGCGACCATATGAAGACTAAAAAATAAATGTGAATGTACTTTTGCTTACTAAGCCCCGTCTAAGACAAAGCCTTTGATTACAAGAGAATCCGCTCCCTAGTATCCTAAGCACATTAGTGAATCAAAAGCCTATAAAGCAAAGAGAATTATTGATCAAACATTGTTGTTGCAACGTTCCATCAAATTGAGTTCAACACTGAGCCCAATGTCTTATCGGAATGACAAATACAATGCGATGTGACGTCATCACTTGACGTGGCAGATTAAGCCCCATAACGACGTAGGTATAGTGCTGGGCTCGATGGAAATCGAATTAGCGGATTGTATCTGTTTTCACGGTTATATGCGAAAACCAAATGGGACTAGTACATTAACAATTTTGCATTGTGTCATGTATTTTCATGGATACTCTTTGATTAAAACTATAATTATTTAACGAAATCTGTACTTACTTGAGATAGCTATCTTTTTATCATAGCAGATATAAATATTATAGTTCATAAATATTTTCTAGACTTCTCATATAAATTGTTGGTGACGTAGTGTAAATAAAATTACAAGTGCATATGTATGTACTTGTAATCAATCAAACGCTTCCGTTACTGACTGACTGACAGACAACGCACAGCCGAAACTACTGGGCGCATGAAGCTGAAATTTGGCGTGTATGTTCCTTGGGGTGTGTAGAGGAGCAGAATTTTTGAAATTTCCCACGGGATCAGGATTTACACGGGAAAAACCTCCGACGGGAACGAAGTCGCGGGCAACAACTATTTTAATATAATATAATCTTTATTTATAAAAAAGGGTTGCTTTTCAAATAAGTAACAGTAACTGTTTGTTTTCCCGTATAAAATAAAAGTAGTTATTACAGTCAAAAAGTGTATTTATAAAACACTAGTTATTTCTGCGCAACTTTTCTCAGGATAATAAGAAAACCCCTTAATGCTATTCCAGACGTGCCGAATATCGTCCGTTTAACCATTATGTCGTGATTAAATAACAAACATCTATTCTACATTGCAACTTTCTTATTTATAAGTATAGATATTGGTTAGTACTTTTTTCTTAGCTTTCTGATGATGGTCTGCCTAGCCAAAAAGATTTAAAGGTGCACTAACCGTACAAAATAACAGGGAGGGTGGGTTCTATAAATTTGGACAGTTTTCTAGCTTTAGTGCCATTTTGTAACAATATCACTTACATAACTGGCCTGAAGTGTTTTAAATTATATGTCAATATCTAGTATGTATGAAAATTCACCTTATTTTACCATAACATTTCCAGGGAGTTTTGTTCCAGTATCCATTGGTTGTATTTTTGAGGTCTATAGGATGATACACCACATAATATTAAGTCGTAGTCAAATTTGTCTCTCAACGTACTGCCCTGGTAATCGATATAGCAGTAAGTCAAAAAAGGCAGTTTCGAGAAAACGGCGCGCAAAGAGTTTGGTTACAATTTTAGCGTTTGTGATAAAACTATACACTCAATTTTTATGTTCTATATGTCAAAAGAAAGGGAAAAATGTGTTTTTTACAGTAAAATAATATTGTTTTAACATATTCATCAGGGTTATCGTAAAACAAACAAACCTTGTCTTCATTACTATATTCTTAACTAATTTAAATTAATATTTATATAAGAGGGCAGTAACTGCCATTGATACTGCTTTCTTGCTTAGTATTATTTCATACCGCTCTGTTGCTTACAGAATTTAAAATAATAAATTTAAATTTTATCTTTAAAACAGCAGTAAGGGAGCGTCATACTGCCCCTTTACCTTAGATCTTGAAAATGATTTAGGCTATATTTCACTATGGAGTATAGAACGTTACTGCTTTTTAAAGTAGTATTTTAAATTAGGTATTATCAAGATTTCATGAGCAGTACGTCTACGAATAATGGGAAAAGAAGAAAAAATCTTTAATAATATAATCAAAAATCGTTTTATTCGTTAAAAATAATCAAAGAGAACAATCTTAGTTCTTGGAATTTAGATTAACGATATTATACCAATTATAAACAAAAAACTTCTTTAGAAACATAATTATTTATCAAATCTTAAGACTTAATCAGACAGATCAAATATCACATATTGGTTACCTGGTTTCAGCACAAAATTATTCTTACAATTTAAGTTACGAGTAACTTGCGTTTTAATTAGATAACATAATCAATGAGATCAACAATTTTAGTTATAATTATTTGGCATAACACTTTTAAAATAAAATGAAATAAAAACGAAAGTAGCTAACTTCAAAGAGCTAGGAAACGTAAAATAACTTCTATAAAATCTAAAAATACAAAACATGAAACACGTCAAACATGTTTTATAATTTAAAATACGTCTTCTTCTTTCGTTTTTATATCTGTGTTTCATTTTCTCCAACTTCTTCCTCGATTGCCAAATTTTCAACATTATTTACAAAATTACAAATAAATTTTCCCAAAAAACTCTACGATTAGCAGACATTAAAGGACACAGGTTTTGAATTATCTGCTCTTTCCTTTCGTCAGTAATTCCTCTTTCATGAATCCTTGAATCAGGACGTGGTATAGGTATTTTTTTAATTTTAGGATTTTCAGCTGCAAAAAGCTTAAGGGTTGGAATGTTACAGCTTTATGGCAAATCTTGAAGTGGAGATCAAAACTACCTCTGATAACTTGTATAGCCACTATGTCTTTCAAGTAAACCCTAGGCTGAGAATTTCGGAGCCTATGCTGAGAGGATTTATCTTGAAACTGGAAGAAGTCGGTTACGATCTTTTTTTTTTAACAATAACATGTTTCGTACAAGTTGCGACACAATTAACATAATCATTGTAATCATAAACCTTTTGCTTTTGTAGAGACTTTTCATCCAAATGATGGAAGCTATCGGCTGACATAAATGTATGCCCAGATTCTAGATATTTTATTATTATCTTTTCTGCAGTGATTTCATTGCTGTTTATTATTTGGACTAAAAATGTCATAAGCGCCCAATTTTTGTTCTGCGAAGAACAGTTATCAGTCCATATAAAGTATTCCTGTCATCGCGTCATTCCAAAAGAAAAGCATGAAAAGCATACACGATATCTTCTTGTTTTCGTCCCGATATCACTTCATTCCACAAAACAGCAACCGGTTACTGCTCTACTGATTTGCAAGACTATATTATTACTAGCTTCTACCCGCGACTTCGTACGCGTGGGAACGTTTTCCCGCGCAAATCCCGATCCCGTGGGAATTTCGGGATAAAAAGTAGCCTATGTGTTATTCCAGGCTGCCAACTATATACTACCAAATTTCATTCAGATCCGTTCAGTAGTTTCTGCGTGAAAGAGTAACAAACATCCATCCATCCTCACAAACTTTCGCATTTATAATATTAGTAGGAAGTAGGATTTTATCTTATGCCATGTTATATTTAAGCAGTAAGAGAAGGTACTGTGTTTATATTTGTATATTTAGGAGACATTCATTATAATTAATATCTTAAGAGGGTGTCGAGCCTACGAGACGCGCGGAAAATAGGTATTTACTGCAGCGGGCTAGTCGTGTGCGTTGTCACACACACAATGACAAGTTCGCTCGAGGCCCGCTTGCCGTTGCACGACGAAGTTTGCTAACTTTGCTTTTTTTAATTTTTTGTCGTTATGTTGAATAAACTTGAAAAACGAATATTAATTATTTAGATGGTTTTATTTATCACACTAATATTATAAAGGCGAAAGTTTGTGAATGAATGTGTCTGTTTGCATGTTTGTTACTTCTTCACGCTCAAACGGCTGGATGGATCTAAATGAAGCAAGTAGGTACGTAAATAAATCACAAAAATAAATTTAATAAATTATACCTATTATATAAAAAATAACGTTTGTTTTTACTGTAGTAATGCATTATCCGTTCCTCACTATTCATCCTATTGCTTATTGCAATAACTTTGATTTTATATATTAAACTCCTCAGATTTTTTTTTAAAGAATACTAGCAATGTGGGTACATTTCACATTACTAGCAATCTTGTTAACCCCTCCAACTAAGCTAAATATGCTTGTGTCTGGAGTGGGTTCACTTCAATAGTGTAATGGGTGGGGTTCGAACCTGCGACCTCTCGATCACAAGTCCGACACCTTATCCATTAGGCTATTGACGCTTCGAAACTGGGTAAGTAGCAAGTTAGGGTAGATCGGTATGCAGTACTTATTTGAATAATAAAACCAGTATGAAATAAAAAAAAATATAATTATGTAATGTCATAATAAAACCAGACTGAAATGAGTTTTCTTTATTAAAATTTCATTTAGTGCTCGTTTAAATTCTGATGTACTGTCATATTTTTAATAACATTCGGTACTTTATTATATATACGTGGGGCCATACCAAAAAAAACATTTTTTCATTAATGCTGTCTAGCGAACTTACTTCGCAGAAAATATAAGCGTAATTTATTTCATAACAATATATGTATCAAGTGTAACTTAATTTAAAAGTAAAAAAAAAAATAAAAGAAATCTATAAATCTAATGTTATATTGCTTATTATAACATTTTACAAAAATTGGCCAAGTGCGAGTCAGACTCGCCCATGAAGGGTTCCGTAGTAACTATAATAATATAATATAATATGTATATTGACTTGACAAAATACTAAAACTTACAAATTTCTTAAAACTAGCTTATTTACATTTTTTGCAACTACGCCAAATAACTTTGTTTTTCATAGTATTTGTATGAATTACAAAGTTATATTTGCGGTTTTAGAAAATATGCTGTACCTCAAAAACTGCTGACTCGATCTCTTTAAAACTATATTTGATTGAAAGTTTACATTAAGATCTATAGATATATATATATATACAACGTGTATATTAAAGGGTATATACATACCAAGTGCATGGCTTCTTTGGATGATAACAAACGATATGGCAAGGGTTTTGTAATACTAAGTCTACATGTGTAGAACTTATTACAAATTCCAGTACACTGATACCAGAGACCGAATTTTTCAAATTAAGAAGAACGAAAAGAATTATCGTGTTATTGGCAAGTGACGTGGAAAGTTATTGACCCTTGTAGTGCTGTGACACGTTTGTTATGATTGGTATTCAAAAAATATGTGAAACCAATAATTTGGTATCAATTCCTTAAGTCAGTTATTTTGTGCTGAAACTGTGCATAGAGACTCCATACCAAATGTTGTCTTCAGCCCTTTTGGTTAGATATGGGGTTTCCGTTACATGTTGTATATATATATTTATATTTTTCCCTCCATTATTATAGAAATTAGAGGGGGGCACATATTTTACCACTTTGGAAGCGTATATCTTTTAAACGATTAATTTTATGAAAAAGTGGTTTTAGAAACCTCAATCTCATTTTAAAGACCTGTATATAGATACCACATATGCATAGGTTTCATGAAAAAAAAATATTTTCAGTTTTAGTTCCATGTATGGGGGGGGGCTCCCCATACATGGAACTAACTCTGAAAATATTTTTTAATTTAATTTAAATATATTTTAATTTTTTCTTAAAATCGGAAAGTGGTTCACAGAATACATCAATCTACCAAGTTTTATATGTATAGTCCTAATAATTTCGGAATAAAATGGCTGTAACATACGGACGGACGGATGGACAGACAGACAGACTAGTAGTTGTAGTAGTTATACATATTATATTATTATAGTTACTACGGAACCCTTCATGGGCAAGTCTGACTCGCACTTGGCCAATTTTTCTTTGGCTAATTCCCGTAGTAGACAGACCTTGTTATGGCACTTGGCGTATAATTTGTCGGACATAGAGGGAATGTCAAAGGAAGCTGAAACTTGTTCTAAACCAGAAAACCCGGCTCCTATCGACATAAAACTGCTTACAGAATTATCGTTCAGATTGAGGTCTGTAGGGCTATCTATCTGGTTCTTTACAATTTATTAATTCTATTTTTTTCGACACATGTGGCAACTAAAATAGAATTTCGATAGAAATCCTTTCTTAGTTGCAACTAGAGAATACAATCCCGAGCATGTTTTTCAATCCCGGGATTACGTGATTCTTGATGCTGAATCCTGGGACCCTGGGGCTATCCCCGGATTAGACTATGTGGTTTCTAATTGGTCTCAAATGTAAAAAATTGGCCAAGTGCGAGTCAGACTCGCGCATGAAGGGTTCCGTGTGTAACTATAATAATATAATATAATATGTAGAGATGGGCCGAATGTGGTTTGAACCGAATCCGAACTTCGGCCGAACATTCGGTGAAAATAAAATGTTCGGCCGAAGTTCGGCCGAATTTCGGTTCAATTTCGCCCGCTTTCTCGAGAGTGACACGTCGTGACTTGTTTACGCATTTACTTCAATCTCGAATATATTTATCGTCTCCTGGAAGCTCTGTATGTTCTGAGCAACTTTTATCGGAGGCAGGAAACGTATACGAAAAAAAAACGTAACAAACTTCTGCCAGCTAAGGCTGAGTTTTTGGTGTTTTTGCACCATAGCCTGCCTCTAGTAAATTTTAAATATGAGTGAGTAGATAGATGAGAAAAGTTTGTTAATTTGAAAAATAACCCTTTAGTTAATGAATGTTTAGTTTGTGAATCAAAAACGTGATTTTTTAATTCAATTTACGAATTGTAATCCAGATGTTTGTTAGAAGAATTATAAGTTTATTTAATTTTTGTAATAGTATGTCTAATTATTATGTCAAATTAATTAGGCAGAGATTATCAAGACTAATAAGAAGAACCGATTTAATTTAAGATTTATATTTACCATGTTCGTAACTAAAATAAATGACCATGAGTGAGTAAAAGACATAATTTTATAACAGTAATGCTATTCTAATTCTATAAAATTTTAGTCAAAATAGTGCAAGTAAGTATTATTTTTCTTGTGCCGAATGTTCGGCATCTGAACCGAATTTCGGCCGGATGCCGAAGTTCGGTTCAAGCTGCCGAAATTCGGTTGAACCGAATGTGAACCGAATTTCGGCCCATCCCTGATAATATGTATATTTATTTGACGAAAAAAACCTTACAAATTTCTTAAAACTAGCTTATTTACATTTTTTACAACTACGCTAGATAACTTTGTTTTTCATAGTGTTTGTATGAATTACAAAGTTATATTTGCGGTTTTAGAAAATATGCCGTATCTCAAAAACTGTTAACTCGATATCATTCAAACCTATTTTGGTTGAAAGTTTACATTAAGATCTACAGATACATATTTTTTTTTAGATTTTTCGCTCGACTATTATAGAAGTTAGAGGAAGGGATACACATTTGACCACTTTGGAAGCTTATATCTTTTAAACGATTGACTTTATGAAAAAGTGGTTTCAGAAACCCCCATGTCATTTTTAAAGACCTGTCTATAAATACCACACACGCATAGGTTTCATGAAAAAAAAAAAAACAGTTTTAGTTCTATGTATGGGGTAGTAGTATGTTCCTTTATTTTAAATGATTTTAAATTTTTTTCTCAATATCGGACAGCGTTTCATAGAATACTCATCTACTTACCAAGTTTCACATGTATAGTCTTAATAGTTTTGGAATAAAATAGCTGTGACATACGGACGGACGGACAGACAGACAGACAGACAGACAGACGGACAGACATGACGAAACTATAAGGGTTCCGTTTTTTGCCATTCGGCAACTGAACTCTAAAAAACGAGTAATTTCTTAAAATATATATTTTTAATTTTGGTACACTACACATATCACAGTATAGTAAGAAAAGAAAAAATGACAAAAAGATACTATACTTTGTAAGAAATAAAAAGACAATAAAACTTATTTCGAATTTTGAAAATACAATCGTAGAAATATCAATGCATCCAAGGTTTGGCTTCCAAGCCTACTTCGTTTATTACCAACATAAACAGCAGCTGAAAACGCTCGTTTAGGTTTTACACTGGTTGGAGGAATAGACAATAAATACTTATATGCTGTTTCTAAGTGATATCCACTAATTCCTCCATTTTCAAACAGGCTTATTTCACGTCTAATACTATATTTTGCCAACCCCGATTAATTTTGTATTTGTACTTCACGATATGGGGCCAGCTATAACTTTTCCTTTAGTGTCAATTGGGGTTGGGATTGGGAGGTTTGTGGCCTTAACTCATCATCTGTTTGTGATCCTGATCTTCCTTCTTCTTCTTCCGTGTCATCTCAACTTTTAAGTTTTTTAACAATACACTTTATTTGCTTCCAAACTAAAGCCTGTGTAGAAACTGGAAATAAGTCATGCCATTCCAAATCCGATAATAACTGATTTTCATCATCTTTTCATGGATTTTGTAATTAATTCAACACACCAGTCAAATCATCACTTCGTCGTTGCTTCATACGTTCCACTAAGGATGTTTTCATTTTTTGGCAAGTGTCAGCACTTGCCAAAAAATGATTATGCTAGATAGCTGTTTTATAAGAAATTTCAAAGCGGAATCAGCTGTGCATAAATTAGCATCTCGCCGACAGATTGCTTCTACTGTCAATTTAATTGGGGTCAGCACATCAACAATCTTATTTACCAATTCAAAATCAACTTCTTCCAAACGAATTCGATGATTGAGATCTATAAGAGCTTTTTGAATGAAGGTTTTTAAAAGATAAAATCGCTCCAGCATTGTTAAAAGACTATTCCACCTGGTTTTACAGTCCAAAAGAAGTGACAGCTCTTTTCCATGTTCAATTTTCATTTATTTTTGAAGTACTGTTTCATTTTTCAATGGTAATCTTTTGAAATACACTCTACAACTTTGCGGATTTTCTTTATCAGCTCATTAATGTTTTCATCTTGTGTTAACTCTGGTATGTGTTATAGCGCAAGGTCATTTTGTGACATTAAGATTAAGTCTGATTCTGGAATGTCTAAGTCTTCTAAATGTTCATCATCATGGATGTCGTCCATATGATCAACAGCCATAGGTGGTTCATTTATAGTATCATCTGAGGTAGAGCTATCTTGCAAATAATTATGTTTTTCATAAAGCCAATATCCAGGGAAATATCAAATATACTTAGACGCACTTTCAATATACGAAGACAATTTTCAGCCATACTTTCATACTTCCATAAATAGGAACAAGTCCTAAATTCCAAATTTTTTTATATGAATGAACGTTGACAGCCATGTATGGTTTATTGGATGTTGAAGTCCACTTGTCGAAAGAAAGACTAAATCTTTCACCTGCACTTTTCAAATGTTTCAATTCTGCAGTTACTTGCTTTCTGATTTTTTCACTGTAATTCATGACACGTTTTTGAATGGTGACGGCTGACTTTGGTAAATCCGTGTATTTTGCAAAGACAAATTTTCTCGAATCATCTGAAGTTATGAATATACTGAATGGAAATCCATCTAATGCAATCATTCTTGCCAAAACATCATCGAGGCTATCGTCGGCACTTTTAGTAAAATAATCATTTAACTTTCGCTTGGCTGGCGGCGGTGCTGTGTTCAGATTATCAGAATCTAGACTTGTTGAAGCTGATATAAGCTTGATGTTATGTTTTGATGACAAATGTGTATGTAATCCCTTAGTCGATCCATCCAAAGTCTTGAGAATGGCTGAGCATCGGTTACATTTGGCACTATTCCTATCCTTCGCAACTAAAAAATAGCTCCACATTGACGTCGTATCACTGTGTTTTTTATGTTTAACAAAGTCTCTCGCCATTTGAAATACTTAATTTCAGATAATTGACTTTTAAATTTAAATGACGTAGGTCGTGGGTTTAAATTTAGAAAATATCTTGTACTGACAAAAGTTTTCAATATAATTAAGCATATCTTAAAACTGGAAACATATCTTACAACTATACAATAATATAGATTATCCATCAGAATTCAGACAGGCTTTAATGTCCTCTCATACCTAATTAACCTGTATTATAGATACATTGTAAGAATGATATTTTAAAAGAGTAACTGTGGAGTTTCTTGCCGGATCTTCTCCATAGAAAACGACCAATTTCGAACCGTGCCCTGCGCCAAACTGCTGACGTTTTATAAGTGCCCATGTAGGCCTATGTGAAATAAAACATTTTGAGTTTGAATTATTTTTTTTCTTAAAATTCAAACGCGAGCCAGAAAAAAAAAAATCACAAGAAACAGTAGTAGGTATCTCTACTGCTATTTTTTAAGAGATAACATAGAGCAATCATGCCAGTAGCGTGAAACCAGCGCACCACGCACCATGAGACCATAAGTCTAGTTTAAGCATATACTAACGGGAACCCGTGTGAAATTAGTACTTCCCACAATATGATTATAAATTAAAGCCTGTCTGAATTCTGATGGATAACCTATATTATTATATAGTTGTAAGATATGTTTCCAGTTCTAAGATATGCTTAATTATATTTAAAACTTTGGTCTATACTGTCGTATAGACCAATTAATACAGCACAATGGAATTACAAATAAAAAATATCCGATAAGTTGGTCATCATGTATGTCATTGATATACACTATAAAAAGGAAAGGGCCAAGAATTGAACCTTGCGGAGCACTCATCTTGGAGAGAGGACACAAAATATGCCAATTCATCCTGAGATTTCTCCCAAGATTCCAGAATGTGACGGATGAGCGCTACTCCTGCGTCTGTTGTTGACCTACCTTTCGTGAAACCAAACTGCCGACTATGCAGAATTCCATTTGAGTTAAAATATGATAGCATCTGGTCCAGCATGATTTTTTCGTATATTTTGCTTAATGCTGGAAGCACATATATCGGTCTATAGTTAGAGGGATCACTCTTACAACCCGACTTAAAAATTAGTACTACTTTACTATGTTTCATTATATCGGGAAAATTACCGCTGTCTATACATTAATTAAATGTGCCTGTTAGGATAGCAGCAATTGAGTCAATAATATTACCAAGAACCCTAACAGATGCACTCCATAAGTCATCAGTGTTTGTTATGTTAAGACTTTGGAATGCTTTTTAATTACATCAATAGAAATGGGCTTAAATGAAAATCTTGGTATATCCTTATTGAAGTTTTCCTTTAAAAAGATTCTGCTAATAATAGCGAAGAATGTAGAGATTTAGTAACCTCTACTGGAATATTGGTAAAGTAATTTTCCAACTTCTCAGCCACTTTTGACTTATCTGAGATGACCTGATCATCGATGTTCAAAGTCAAATCATTCTAACCCTGTTGGTTTGTGATTCCAGTTTCTTTGTTTATCACCTTCAACACAGTTTTTATTTTATTGTTAGAAATGCTAATTTTATTACTTTCTGATTTAGATTTAGCTTAGGGCGCATACTCTTTTAAATATCTTTGAGTAGTTTCTTACATAATTATGGAAGGCTTCATCGAAAGTCAATGATTTTTCATGGTATAAGTTGTATAAATTGTCTCAGCTTATTCTTATTCCAGCAGTGGCCCATTCATTAAGTTTAGATTTATTACTCATTTGAAATTTTTTAACTGGACATGCCTTACTAAATTCGTGACATAGTGAAGAAAATAATATCCTGTAATTTTCATTGGGGTCATGGGAGTCAAAATTGGCCATTGAAAGATTATTTAACATGTTATCATTAAAAACATTAATTTCTTTTTAGTTAGTGGCCTAAACTTAATAGTCTTATTTAATTGCCGCTTTTTAACCAACTAAAAGGATACTAGTTGACCTGTATGGTCAGACCTAACTCCACTAATTTGAGACGAGTACTTTATGGCACAATTAGTATAAATATTATCTATGCATTGAGCTGATGTTGCTGTTATTCTTGTTGCTTCTTTGTATGTGCATTTTAAGTTAAATGAACCAAACAATGAAGTAAGCTTGCAGTGTTCAGGTGAATTTACTAACAAATCAATATTTAGGTGACCACAAACGAAAACTAATTTATTATCTCTTATAAGCTTAGGTACTTAAAATTTCTCCCATTATCATTAAGAATGATGACAAGTTTGATGCTGGTGGTCTATAAACACTTAAGAAAGTTTGGCCTTCAACTTCTGTACATGTTACCTCACACAAGCAATCAACAGAGCAAGCGGTGATATATTTTTGTTCCTTATATCTAAGAGAATTACTACGTAATATTAAAGTACCACCTTCTACTGAGGACCTGTTGTATGCACTAGTAACAGAAAAATATTAATTTTAAACAACATTCTATCTGATTTTAGCCAGGTTTCACAAAAACATAAGATATGGCCTTCAACTTCTGTACATGTTACCTCACACAAGCAATCAACAGAGCAAGCGGTGATATATTTTTGTTCCTTATATCTAAGAGAATTACTACGTAATATTAAAGTACCACCTTCTACTGAGGACCTGTTGTATGCACTAGTAACAGAAAAATATTAATTTTAAACAACATTCTATCTGATTTTAGCCAGGTTTCACAAAAACATAAGATATCTATATCATATTTATCTATTAACATTTCCTCATCTAATATTTTGCCGGAGAAACGATTTATATTCTGATGATATAGTAAAATTGTGTTATTATAACTCTCCTTTGTCACATCTAAGGGTTTAAACAATTAATTTCAGTATTATTAGATACCCTAGATAATACTGAATAGTCACTTAACCTAGGATCAGTTAAATTGCCAATAACCCAGTGTAAATTGTAAGCTAACAAAGTAGCCAATGAACTTTCGTCGTAAATTCTAAAATGAATGTCAGGATTGCAATCAGTATGCCCAAAAACCTATTACACGATGTTTGATGCAATATTTTGCAATCGACCACGTTTGCTGAGCAAGCGATATAATGCGGTCGCACTAAGTTCGCCGCGAGCTTAGTGTATTTCGAACAGCAACCGGGTGCACTCATTTTCATCATTTAGCGATAATTTTAGCCCTTACGTTACTTTGTTAATTATACTTAGCAATAAACCCTTGAAGGTTATCAGTGTATTTAACTTAGTAGACACACACGATATCCATATTGAATGTTGGAGAAAAAGTTGCATCCACCAAGGATGCAACTTTTTCTCCAACTGTCAATATGGATATCGTATGTGTTTTAAATTGGATTTCAAAATGAAAGCCAGATTTGCAATCACCACCCCCAAAAACCCATTACACGATACCCATATCGAATGTGTGAGAAAAAGTTGCATCCGCCATTTTGGATTTTAAAATGAATGCCAGATTTGCAATCACCACCCCCAAAAACCCATTACACGGTACCCATATCAAATGTTTGAGAAAAAGTTGCATCCGCCATCTTGGATTTTAAAATGAATGCCAGATTTGCAATCACCACCCCCAAAAACCCATTACACGATACCCATATCGAATGTTTGAGAAAAAGTTGCATCCGCCATCTTGGATTTTAAAATGAATGCCAGATTTGCAATCACCACCCCCAAAAACCCATTACACGATACCTATATCGAATGTTTGAGAAAAAGTTGCATCCGCCATCTTGGATTTTAAAATGAATGCCAGATTTGCAATCACCACCCCCAAAAACCCATTACACGATACCCATATCGAATGTTTGAGAAAAAGTTGCATCCGCCATCTTGGATTTTAAAATGAATGTCAGATTTGCAATCACCACCCCCAAAAACCCATTACACTGTACCCATATCGAATTTGTGAGAAAAAGTTGCATACGCCATCTTGAATTTGAAAATAAATTCCAGATTTGCAATCACCACCCCCAAAAACCCATTACACGATACCCATATCGAATGTTTGAAAAAAGTCTTCATCATAACTTTCACTTCCTCAAATGGTGCTTTTCGGGAGCAACTGCACAAAGTACTATTAGAAATACCCAAAACGCTATAGGTGTGCCCATAATATTTAAAGAGTTCCCTCGCTTTCTCCAGGATCCCATCATCAGATCTTGATTTCATAACAATGGAACCAACTAGAAAGTATATCCTTTCAAACGAAAAAAAAATTCCAAATCGGTCCAGCCGTCTTCGAGTTATGAGGTAACATACATAAAAAAAAGTTTAAGACGAACTGAGAACCGTCTCCTTTTTTTTGGAGTCGGTTAAAAAGCAATAGGTAATAACATTACAAAATAGAAATACGTACTTTTTATGAGAATGGCTTTTTTTTTCGAAAATTTGCGCCAACTTTCTTCTAATAATATTTTAATTTACATTTTCCCATAATAAAACAAATATTGAAAAAAAATGTTAAAGAAATATACAGGGTGTGGCGGAAATAATGGATAACCCTGTAACTGCCAGTAGGTCATATAATGGTCTATCATATATCCCAATTTCAAACTCAGGTGGTCAGGCATTTCAAAGTTATTTTTATTTGTTTATTTTTTTTGAAAATATTGTACCTATTTTATAAAATCAGCTGCCGTTTCAACATTTAACGGAGTTTTTTTATTCTGTTTTTTGCGGTCTGCTTCTGAATGTTTGTGTAATCACACGCGTATGAAGATTTTTTGTTACACTCTAAGATGATTTCAGAAAAAAACACATAATACTTACTTTTTAGTTTTTTTTAATTGAATCCTGTAACTTTGACTCCATACTCTGAAAAAAAAATGTATGGCACAGTTATGGCCCATTACTTTAAAAAGTTGTCCATATCATGCGGATTCTAAAATGGTATCATAGTGGCCAGTATCGTACGAATGTGCAAAACTATTTCAGTTTGAATTCAAAAGGTTCATAATTTCAAAAAAATATTAAATTCAAAAAAATGTGATTCTGTATTTTACTAATCTTCTGTGTCATGTAAATTGTTGTAAAAACGTTTCTAACTCACTTTGACATTGCTAAAACACCACTCAGGTAATAAAAAACCCAGTCTCACTTTCTTTGGGATGACAGAGCTATTGTGCTTCCAGGCTGTGGCTTTTTATTGATTTACTTTAAAGAGGTAGATAATAACGAGTTTAAGACTCCTTACTTAATTAGGTAATTATTTTACAGGTCAATTGATACAATAAAAAGCAATGTTCATGACACAAATGTATTTAAAAATCATACAAGATGTTCGAAATGAGCCCCATCGGCTGCGATGCAAGCTCTGCACCTTCTAATAAATGAACGTTTGATGCGACGTGCAAAGCCTGCCAAACTTATTTCCTGAGCAGCAGACTGCACACGTTGCCGCAATTGCTCCACAGACGTAATCTCTTCTTTGTAAACTTTTTCTTTTAAACAGCCCCAGTAAAAGAAGTCTAATGGGTTCAGGTCCGGCGAACGGGGTGGCCACAATATTGGCCCTAAGCGCCCTATCCAACGTTCTGGATATGTCTCATTCAGGTGCTCTCTCACTCTTGCCGCATAATGTGCAGGGCAGCCGTCGTTTTGCAGCCACATGTTCTCACGTGTTTCATTAAGAACGTCTTCTAACAGCTCGGGTAAATTATTTTGCAGGAAGTTCAAATAGCTTTCAGCATTAAGAGTCGGTGGCAGCTCAAACGGACCAATTATTTGGCCGTTAATTATTCCTGTCCATAAATTGATTTTCACTTGGTACTGCGATCGGTCTTGTCTAATTAAATGTGGATTTTCAAGCTGCCAACTGTGTAAATTGTGTATATTCAAATACCCGTCCTTCCTGCATGTAGACTCGTCACTCCAGAGGATATTTTCAAAGAAATGTGGTTGTTCTCTAATTCTTCTCAACATTATACGACAAAATTCTTTTCGTGCTCGGTAGTCCCTTGGAAGTAATGTTTGCACCCTTTGATAGTGGTAAGGGTACAATTCGTGACGTTTTAATATGCGATGTACTGTTCTAGTTGACATTCCAGTAAACCGATATAAAACTCGAATGGATATGGTAGGATCTGCTTCTACTAACTCCATAACTTCTTCTTCGTTATTGTAGACTCGTGGTCGTCCTTCACTCGCGCCGCCCACACCTGTACCAGGTATTCTTCCCTCACAGTAGGCATTGTGTACGCGAATAAAAATTCGGTAATCAGGGTGTCGACTATTCGGGTACCTTTCTCGGTAAAGTCTTGCCGCTTCATTGGCGTTGCCTCTACATTCACCATAAATGTAGTGCATGTTGGCATATTCTACCGATGTGTAACGTTGAGGCATTGTCAACAGCGCACTTGCCACAACAGTCCGGGTACAGTAAGCAATGTCGTCGGGATCACTAAACAACGCAAGTCCAAATCACAGGCAAATCAGAGTCCGAAAAGAAATGCAGTAAGTCACGAGTTAGATTTAACGAACGAAAAACAGGGAGCAAAGGCGCGTGCGACTACGTACGACAACGAACGGGATCACACTGAATGATGTTATGAGGAACTATTGATGTGGTGATTCTAAAAAAAATACAGCTTGCCTTTTTCTATTTTGCACAATAGCTATATTGTTTCCATCGAGCCAGAATTCCAGGTAGCCCCAAACAAAGAAAGGACCGGTTTTTTTTTACCTGAGTGATGTTTTAGCAATGTCAAAGTGAGTTAGAAACGTTTTTACAACAATTTACATGATACAGAAGATTAGTAAAATACAGAATCACATTTTTTTTGAATTTAATATTTTTTTGAAATTATGGACCTTTTGAATTCAAACTGAAATAGTTTTGCACATTCGTACGATACTGGCCACTATGATACCATTTTAGAATTCGCATGATATGGACAACTTTTTAAAGTAATGGGCCATAACTGTGCGATACATTTTTTTTTCAGGGTATGGAGTCAAAGTTACAGGATTCAATTAAAAAAACTAAAAAGTAAGTATTATGTGTTTTTTTCTGAAATCATCTTAGAGTGTAACAAAAAATCTTCATACGCGTGTGATTACACAAACATTCAGAAGCAGACCGCAAAAAACAGAATAAAAAAACTCCGTTAAATGTTGAAACGGCAGCTGATTTTATAAAATAGGTACAATATTTTCAAAAAAAATAAACAAATAAAAATAACTTTGAAATGCCTGACCACCTGAGTTTGAAATTGGGATATATGATAGACCATTATATGACCTACTGGCAGTTACAGGGTTATCCATTATTTCCGCCACACCCTGTATATTGAACAATAAAAAGTAATTGTTGGGTATGCATAATAAATCGTACTCAAAAAACAAAAAATATAACTTATGGTATTCAACGGATTGCTGCAATACATACGTACACAATAGATCGCGAATTATCGTTACCGGCGAAACGCTCCACGATGAGACGTGACCCCTCTCTGAGCTCCCGTGGACGACTGAATTTTCGACCGGTGTACGTTGCGTATGGTTCAAAATAGCGCGCAAATTAGAAGAAAAAATTAAAATTAAAACAACCAAGCGACATTTTTGAAATGTTAAAGGTGTAAATGATAGTATAATAATTAGAGAATAATATGAATTGAAGTTTATGAAAAAATTCAACAGTTTACTATCAAAATTCAGCGACGCACGAGCATGTTTTGTAAGGATTTTTGTCCAACTTTATGTATTTTTGTTTAATAAACTATAAAATATTTTTAAATTTTGCCAACTATGTTTGCTAACACATTTATTCTAGTGTTCATTACATATTTTTATATGGTAATTAAAGTACTATTATAGGTTATATTCCTTTAGTTGTGAAGACCGTTTTGAGTTATTTTACTCGGCGCAGGCTTAAAAGTGCAGTACAGCTCCATACTACTAGTAAATTCATTTGGTACATTGGTTCAAACAAACGAAAAGAGCAGTATGTCAGAGATTTACTGCTTTTTTGTTAAGGAATTTGTTAATACAAAGAAAAAGGGTAGTATGTTAATCAAATACTGCTGTTTTACATAGTAACTAGATTTATCGTACCGTTCTTACTGCTCTTTATCAAATAAGAAAACGCATTTCTAATTTACATAGAAATATAAAACCTAGATAGGAAGAAAGCTCGTTTGACGTACATTCCAAATCAATAATAAAAAAAAATTGGCCACCTTCGACTTACTGCCCTCTCGATTACCAGGGCAGCGTAGAGGGCAACATAACTATTCACCTTAATTTGCGGTCGGCACAGCTTTCCGGATTGCCACCGGACGCGGGCCGGTTCGTGTTTGAAACCGACTGCTTTGGTTGTAGATACTTACAGTTCAGTACGCCCTGTTTCGGATCCAATGACTGTGTACACCGACCGGAAAATTTATGAATGAACGCTTTGTAACCTTGTCGTTTGAACTAGGTTACCGTTGCTTTGAGTTTAAATTGTTTGGGTAAAAGTAATTTGAATACAACATAAGTGCCTTATGACTGTAGCTAAAATCGTTTTAATAAATAAAAACATAAAACTAATTTATATCATGTCTATAACCTATATAAAATAATAAGCTTGTAATAAATACATATGCTGTTGCTTATCTTGTTCTATAAATATCACAAACATACATGCAAAATAATGAATTAAAGTCAAATTCAATTAATAATTATAAATCAAACAAATATATAATATAAAAAAACGTCAAAAACAAAATAACACAAAATGTATTTTATGTTATATTAAATATATATATTTCTGGCATCCAAGAGAATTATACATTTTCTAACAAAACCTAAGACAAAAGAGAACTATAGACAAAAAAAAACAACAGCATAGAAAAATGTTGCCAACCCTAACGAAAAATCTAGCTAAGTCCAGATTGAGTCTATCGAGAAGCGGGCCAAGAGACTCATTGGCAACGATGCACTAGTCGAGTCAAAGCTCCAGAGCCTTGAACATCGACGACGAGTTGCAAGTCTACCGGTTACATTTCGGGGAGTGTGCGATGGAATTACACAATCTATTTCCGCCCGTTCCATCATCGGACTACAAGATAAACGGCGATGCGCCATCGTTGGTGGACAGTCCACCAGACGCTAAGGAGTGGAATTCCCTGCCGGAGTCTGTGTTTCCCGATACCTATAATCTGGAGGTCTTTAAGCCAAGAGTGAATAAGGTTTCTTCTAGGTAAGCGTGCTCCATTTTCGATCACATCATCACTTACCATCAGGTGAGATGGTGGTCAAACGCGAACCTATTCCGAATAAAAAAAAGATTACTCCAGTACGATCCAGTGCAAACCGGTTCGTGGCGATACAATCCGCCAGCGCGTCTAATTGGCGGTACGGCGCGGCCGGAACAGGGTGCTCGACCGTCTTCCGTTGTACGCTCTGGAAGCACGTTTTGCCTCTAGATACATTATGCTGAGGATAAATGCTAGCTTACAGGGCAGATATTATATTTTAACATCATAAAGTATGAATATTATGTTGGGTAATTTAAATGATATTACTTTTTATTTAGTTTGGCTAACAAATTTGAACAATCAAAACTGATGTTCGGATCTACTGGCTCTGTAATTATTAAAATTCCGGTAAATTTGACCTAAGAAATAACTGATGCCTATAATAACAGTAGAACTTACTAGTAGACATAAGTGCACAGGTAGCATCTTTTTTCAATCAGGCCTTATTTTGACTTGTTAATAAAGGAATGCAAATTCATAGTTACCTGTTTATGTTCCTAAATTCCCGGAGAATTTCCGACATCGTTTTCCTACTTGCATTATTTTTTTACTGTATTCATATACAGAACATCATCCATTATTGCACATCATTAATGATTTTTATTAATAATTTTTTTTTTTCAAAAAATAGAACCGACTTCCATATCAAAACACTACAAAGTCAAAATTAACTTTAATTTCGGAAGTCGGTGTTATTGGTTTTAGAATTTCTCTTTTTTTCATACCGCCTTCCGAAAAAAAGTTATTTTTGGCTTTGTAGTGTTTTGATATGGAAGTCGGAACTATTTTTTGCAAAAAAAAATTTTTTTTCACGCTTTTTAGTGGGTCGGTTTGTAATTTATCTAGTTACAAAAGCCATAATGTCAACAACTTATCTTTTACAAAATATTGCTTTTCCCGATGCATAGCCGTTAATTTTTGAGGAGTTCTCCTGGTACTTGACCATCAACTCTACATCACCATATGTATTGTGACGAGCATAAAGTGTTTAACATCCGTACTCAAGTAATCGAATCGCAATCCACGAAATACTTATTATTGAGGAGTCTCAGTGGCCATCTGTGGTTTTCATCATCAGCTCAACTTCCCCAAATGGTACTGTTCGGAAGCAACTGCTCAAGGTACTATAAGAAATACCCTAAACGCTATAGGTGTGCCTATAATATTTGAAGAGATCCCTCGATTTCTCCAGGATCCCATCATCAGGTTCTGATTTCGTAACAATGGGACCAACTAGAAAGTATACCCATTCAAACGCAAAAAGAAGTTTTCAAATGGGTCCAGCCGTCTCCGAGTTATGAGTAACATAAATAAAACAAAAAAAAATCAAGACGAATTGAGAACCTCCTTTTTTTGAAATCGGTTAATAAGCACACCGTAGCACTTAACAGCGACATCTTCCATTACCACATAAACATACGCCGATTAGTATTGTGCACAAACACACTTTATTCGGGGAAGGAGAACGCATAAATTATACGATCCTGCCTACACGGTGACTAATGGCCCTCTTTACACTTTTGGAAGCGGACGCAGATAGGCCATTTTCAAGTAAACATGCTTTATCTGTTAATGAGACTAATTTGTTTGTGTCTGCCTGTTTGTCTAACAAGGACATTTTGGGGAGGCTGCTTGGTCGATTTTATATTAATGTGAAATATTGTGGGGACAGGCACTAAAGAAAAAGAATCGATTATCACATTGATCATCCGTCCAACATTCGACTTGCATAACCTACATAACTGATCCATACAGTTGTAAGTTTATCCAAATGGATTTTATGGGAATAGTATTATGGATATTATTGATTTCTTTACTTTTTATCCCATATACATATTGTATAAACTATATAAATATAAACTAAACTATATAAAATAAGCAACAAATAATTCGCCCTGCAAAAAGACTGGCAGCATTGAGACTTGTATGGCCTTTGCTTAGCCTTTGCCCAAAGTAATAGCCAACCCTTTGGCCTCGGGAAGTGTCAACCAACCTTCTAGAAATTTCTTTAATACCGGAATTATGGCAATTACGGCACACCAACAAGAACTTCCGCTACCTAAGTTAGACAAGTAATAAATACTGCACCATAGACGTTTAGAACACCAGACTCGTGGCCTCTTGTATTTTGCGCTCAGACATGGCATTGAGCAATAAATACGAACACTAAATATCCATTTAATCTGGCTCGCATCTATTGAAAATGTTACTCTAATTACTTAGGGTTGGTTTCGTTGAGCTTGATATTGGTTCAAGACCTGTGATGAAAACCAGAGGGCAAACAACGTTATTAAAAAAACTGTGTATTTGTCCTTCGGAATCAAATTTAGCCGTGTGTGGTCTTTGTAATATACCATTATTAGGCACTGAAGAACAAAATGTATTTCTTATGACTTACAAAAGTTACCATACAATAATAACCAAGTTATATTCGAATCTGCAATACGCATACTAACATTCATGTATACTTTCCCTTATATGTACTATCTTCTTTGTTTATTTATTATGCACCTGCCATGACACCCCTTCCCTCTTTTTTTATTCCCTAGTTGATATTTATGTATATGCTATAAAGTGAAAACATGGCAAACCCTTAATAAAAAAAGTGTAGGTAATAAAGCAGTTTATTCCATCTTCAGTCTAGTCTAGATTAGAGATAATCAGGATATAAATACATATTAATATTGGAAATGCAAGAGGAACTACAACTGTCTGATAAGTTGTCACCACTGAACCAATTTCAATATGAAGAAAGTCATACGATTGTTTACCCTGGAGTGTATTCTTTTTCTTGTGATCAAACCTAGCCGGTATAAACGAATTTCTATTACGATGATAATAAAAAGTAAGTCAGCATCTACAATATACGTATAAAAGACAACAGAACAAAAACAGACAAAAGAGTAGAAAAATGCTAGTTATTTCATATGAAATTTCTTCCATCAAACCTACGACAGTTGAGGTTTTTTGGGGGTGTTCGTGGTTTGAAGGTTTTTAACATAAAATTACGGAGAATTAGTTCACTCCTCAACCAATTTTATGATTGATTAATCAGTCCATAACTACTTATAGTCTAATTTTGCGTGAGATGAACTTTTCAAATTTCAAAGCAATTTCCAACTCGTACGAGGAACGGTTTTCTCCTCTAGCAAAATTGATATCTATCCACCACTGAAAAACATTTATTTCAGCAAATATACATAATTATGCACTAAAATACTTAAATACAAACTACAATAAAGCAAATCTTGGGCACGTTGCCAGCCGACAGCGTTGAGGATCAATTTTTTGATAGTTTATTCTAGTTTGTATTTCCGTATTTAGTACATAATTGTGTATATTTGCTGAAATAAATGATTTTCAATCCACCACAGTAAATAGAAATACAAAACCCGATACTGCTGCGCGTGGACTTCAAACTTCAAAGAAATTATTAACTCGTTAGTAACGCAAAAGAAAACGAAAGGAAAGTCCATGCACAGCGTTTGTATAAAGTTATCCTAGGAAATATTTTCAAAGTAAAGAGGAGAATTCTCTTAATTCACTTCGTATTCAATTCCAACATTCATGTAGGTACATAAGTCTGTGTGAAACAAAATTGATTTAAATTAGAGAACGTGATAATGTGTTCTTAGTAACGAGCATGTGTGTACTGAAGTCTTTTTTCTGGAGAATTAAGATATGCGTGTTTTTTGAAGATTAAGTTTCATTGATGCTTCTTTTTTTAAATACGAAAGCCCAATTGGTTAGGTATGCACTGCAACGTTTAAATTTAAATTTTACTTACTTATTTAAAAAATGACCAAAAGTTCTACGAATATATTATATATAAGCTACTTATCATACATTAATTCTGAAAAAAACTTTTAAACATATTAAGATCGAGGTTAAGAACGGGCTCATCCGTAATTTAAAAAAAAAAAAAAAACTCGATACACCGAAGACGCACAATAATGCGCGTCATTCTAGATGGTAATGATCTTTATTTTATATATTGGTCATTAAGAACACACTTACACGTCATTTTTAAATATCCGAAATTTTCAAAATAATAAATGAATCAACTTTTTATCCGCAGTTCTTTTATCAAATAACATTGGAAACGTTACCCACGTTTCCAATGTTCTTTGATAAAAGAACCGGTTTATCAAAAAGTTTGTAGAGAAGGAAAATCTGATTCTTATGTATTCAGTGTCGACTGATGTAACCTGATCTATACAAGCAAAATTACTTCTCGTATTCATTAGTCGAGAAACTTGCGAAAATTAAGAGAGTTTTCAAATTGACTCCTTTTTACCCGACTGCAAAGGAAGGGTTGTTTTTCGCGCGTATCTTGTATGTATGTATGTATGTATGTATGTTTGTAATATTCTTTATTACCTTATATCTCCAGAACCGCTGAACGGATTCACACAATTGAGGTATCGTTAGATTTGTCTTAACAGCCCGAGTGTTCTTAGATAGGTGATATTTAAAAAAAATAAACAGGGCGGCTGTGCGAAGCCATTATACATGATGAAAAAAAAATTTTTTTTTCAAATACTACAATAAGGCCTTAACATAAGGATTTGAAAAAGGTATATTATGTTTATCATTAGTGTAATACTAGCAAAATAACACAATGAGAAAGTTTCAAAATATGGACTCACTTTCTGAATCCGGTGGAGTGCCAATGTGACACGACCGGGAAAACTAAAAAATTGTTAATTAATATTTTAACTATAAAGTTTAAAACAAAACTTATTTTTACCCGACTACGGCAAAGCCAAAGGAGGGTTATGATTTTGACAGGCTATGTATGTATGTATGTATGTATGTATGTATGTATGTATGTATGTATGTATGTGTGTATGTTCATCTGTTCCCTCATAGCTCCAAAGCTACTTATCGGAACTCAACAAATGAGGTATCGTTAGAACCGTCTTGACCGTCCGCTGAACATAGGCTATGTGACGTGTCACAAAACTCAATGTGGCGCCCTCTAGCGCCCAAAAAGTGTTGTGTTACAAAATAAAAATAAGATAAACACATCGTGTTTGACATCATTTGAAAGGGCGTCCCATGCACATTTCCAAAATATTGCTTAAATTTAACGTGGCGCCCTCTAGCGGACAAAATTTCATGTGTAAAAAATAAAAATAAGGTAGATACACCGTGTTAGGTACCATTTAAAAGGGCTTCACTTGTACTTATCAAAAATATTGCTTAAATTTAACGTGGCGCCCTCTTGCGGTCAAAAAGTCATGAGTAAAAAATAAAAGTAAAATAGATACACCGTGTTTGGTATCATTTGAAAGGGCTTCACTTGAACTTATAAAAATATTGCTTAAATTTAATATGGTGCCTTCAAGCGGACAAAAAGTCATGTGTTAAAATATAAAAATAAGATAGATACACCGTATTTGGTATCATTTGAAAGGTACTTGTACTTATCTTGTACTTATCAAAAATATTGCTTAAATTTAACGTAGCGGCCTCTAGTGGACAAAACGTCATGTATTAAAAAACATTAAGATAAGGATAAATATAAGGGATAAAGGACTTCACTTGTACTCATATAAAATATCATCAACATTCAATGTGGCGCCCTCAAGCGGTCAAAAAAATCATGTCACAAATTATAAATATAGGTACCCTGTTTAGTATCATTTGGAAGGACTTTACTGGTACATGACAAAACTCAATTTAGCGTCCTCTAGCAGGTAAGACGTTGTGTGCAACTATATCGAAATAATAACATAAGCTGGGAGTACCTCCACGTGGTGAAGGCGGAAACAGAAAACTGGCCAAAACTCCCATATTAATGACCTCTACACTACATGCCTTCGGGCTTATGTTGTTATATTGCGTGTGTATCTACTAATCGTTGTGTCGTTGTATTGTTGTGTACCCGGTAACGCAGGGAAGCAACCACAACAATCCTATCCTACTTCGATATTAAATTAAATTTTCAAACATTATGGGCTTATCAAAGAAAACGAAAAAAGCGACGCGCGTTTCTGTGGCGCGAAAAAAAGAAACACAGGAAATGACTGATAGTAGAAAACTAAAAGACAAAGAGTACCAAAAAAATCACAGACAAACACAGTCTGTACAGTCTAAATTGGAAAAACGTTTGGTTGCAAAAAAACGAGGTATAGCTCTTCGTGAGAAGGAAACTATTCAAAAGAAAGTTATGCGTTTACAACGAGCGAAGAACTACGTTTCACAAATACGAAGCTGCGAAAGTCCCACTACAAGAAAAAATCGACTCCAGTGGAAGAGAGATCATGCCTGTTATGTACGTGATCTAGAGTCCCAGTCGACTAGGCAATCACGACTTGACACGATGAGTATTCACGCCTATCAAGTACGTAATTTAGAGTCCCCGTCGACTCGACAATCACGACTTGAGACGATGAGTATTCACGCCTCTAAAGTACGTGATTTGGAGTCCCCGTCGACTCGACAATCACGACTTGAGACGATGAGTATTCACGCCTCTCAAGTACGTGATTTAGAATCCCCGTCCACACGACAATCACGACTTGAGACGATGAGTATTCACGCCTCTCAAGTACGTGATTTGGAGTCCCCGTCGACTCGAAAATCACGACTTGAGACGATGAGTATTCACGCCTCTCAAGTACGTGATTTAGAATCCCCGTCGACTCGACAATCACGACTTGAGACGATGAGTATTCACGCCTCTCAAGTACGTGATTTGGAGTCCCCGTCGACTCGACAATCACGACTTGAGACGATGAGTATTCACGCCTCTCAAGTACGTGATTTGGAGTCCCCGTCGACTCGACAATCACGACTTGAGACGATGAGTATTCACGCCTCTCAAGTACGTGATTTGGAGTCCCCGTCGACTCGACAATTACGACTTGAGACGATGAGTATTCACGCCTCTCAAGTACGTGATTTGGAGTCCCCGTCGACTCGACAATCACGACTTGAGACGATGAGTATTCACGCCTCTCAAGTACGTGATTTGGAGTCCCCGTCGACTCGACAATTACGACTTGAGACGATGAGTATTCACGCCTCTCAAGTACGTGATTTGGAGTCCCCGTCGACTCGACAATCACGACTTGAGACGATGAGTATTCACGCCTCTCAAGTACGTGATTTAGAATCCCCGTCGACTCGACAATCACGACTTGAGACGATGAGTATTCACGCCTCTCAAGTACGTGATTTGGAGTCCCCGTCGACTCGACAATCACGACTTGTGACGATGAGTATTCACGCCTCTCAAGTACGTGATTTAGAGTCGCCATCGACTCGACAATCACGACTTCAGTCCATGAACTTACGTACATCTAGAATCTATCGAGCTCGCAGAACTTTATTTGAAACCGACATGGGTGAGTTTGAAAATGCCATTTCGGAGGTTTCAGACAAAACCTGTTACATTTGTAAAAAATCACAGTATAAAAATCAAGTCAGAATGATCACCACCACTCCACTCTTACCGCCTAATACACCAGAAAGAATAACCACCTGCAATAGATGCGGAAAATATATAACTCAAAACAAAGTTCCTCCAAACGCATTCTGGAATCAAATGATGGTTCCAGATCCTCCAGAAGAATTAATAGCGTTGTCTGAAGTGGAACTAAGGCTAGTGTCTAGGATTGTGCCTTTTATTAAAATAATAAAACTAGGGGGCCGTTTCGGACAAAAGGGCTTTAAAGGACAGGCTGTGTTATTTGCTCAACAAGTGGAAGAAATTACTGAACAACTACCACTATCAATTGAGCAGTGTGGTCTTACAGTAGTCATTGAAACATTAGAAAATGTTGACAGAGTCAGAGAATACAGAGTTAACCTAGATAACATCCGTTCAGCGTTGAATTGGCTTGTAAATAATAATCATCTGTATAGAGGCGTTACTGTTAACTTTGAACACCTACAAAATTCAATGAATGATGAACATATAGTTGAAATACCAATAACCACAGATAATCATAACAACCAGCCACATAAATATTTTAAAATCATTAATGCAGAACGAAAAATTCTTAGGGGAACATTTCACCAAGGAAGTGACATGTTTTCCGCAGACAGCAGGGGAAAACAATGCACTGCAAATGCAGCAGCTGCTATTGCTTATTCTTCTACCAAAGATCTATCGCAATGGGAGGCATCAGACATTGATCGGGTGTTAATATTTGGAGATGCATATTATTTTCAGTGTCTTAGGAGCCTGTCGATCCAACCGAATTATTTAAGTACCGATGAATTGCTTCAGGAGTTATTAATTGCGAATATGCCATATAAACTTGACTTTGAAATAGATTGTGTAGCAGGCCTAATTAATCCAACAGTTGAAGTGCTAGAAGGATACTTTTCGAGCTTGTTAGAAGGGCTACGTTACTTCTTTCTGACTATCGAAAACAACGCAGGTATTATTACGGCAGAAACAGAAATATCAATATCAGTAATAAAAAAAGGTTTGACATATTACCTATTTGATTCCCATTCAAGGGGTCCTAAAGGATTTGTGGCTTCAAATAGAGGATGTGCGATGGTAATGATGTTTACTACAATTGAATCTCTTGCTGAACACCTGCCTATTGTTCTTCTTACAAGACGACGCAGTAACCTCCAATATTGCATAACGTCTGTAAACGTAACGTTGACGCCATCAGACATGTCTCTTCATGAAACCACATCGCGTTTTATTAACACCAACAATCATAACGATGAAATCTCTGTCAATTCCTCCTCCAATAATGGCCAGATAAGTGTTACAGTGTTGATGGCCAACGAATATCAAATACCCAATATAACAGATGTTATAAATAATCCCGTGGGCAGTGATACTCCACTGCCCGTTCACGATATTCGCCGTAAGACAGCTCCTCCCATTAGCCTCCTTGCTGAAAAAAGAGCTGAGGAATTGGCATGGGTCAAACTGTTCCCAGACGGGAAAAATGGTTTATATGAAGAAAGGAACCATAAAATATCACCATTGGACTACTTTCAGACTAGAGTTATGAGCAGCGACAAGCGTTTCCAAACAATAGAATACTTATTTTATGCTTTGTCTGCAGTAGAATTGTTAAGAGCACGCCAAAATGTGTCTGTATGTGGAAGACTTCGACAAGACGGGATACAACCGGAAGATTTAATTCAAAACATACATTTGTGTATGAGAAATATTAGAGGAACTTCTTCCTACTGGCACCGAGCTTTTACAGAACTAATGGCAATGGTCAGAAACTTAGGGCCACCACACTTCTATCTGACTTTATCATGTAATGATTTGAATTGGCGGGACATGTTACAGGCTCTCTTAGTGGCAGATGGTAGGCCTGATTATCCAATAGACGATCTGACTTACGATGAAAAACTAAGACTAGTAGAATCATATCCAGTAACCCTTTCGCGCCAATTTATGTTTAGATTTAATGCACTTATGCGTGTCTTAAAAAGCAAATCTAATTACATTTTGGGACATGAACTAGTTGATTTTTGGTGGCGAGTCGAATTTCAACTAAGAGGATCTCCACATATTCATATGATCGTTTGGTGTAAAGACATGCCCGATTTCAACTCGCCAAAAGGAATCAATCTGCTTGAAAATGTGATCACATGTGAAATACCTGAACATAATACTGAACTAAAAGATCTCGTAACCAGACTACAAACCCACAAACATACGCATACGTGCTACAATAACAGAAATCCAAATACGTGCAGATTTGGATTTCCAAAACCAAGTTCAGAAAGAACAATAATATTGGACGACAATCAAGCTACTGCAAATGGTGGCAAATTTTATAAATTGAAGAGACGGATAGAAGAAGCAATGATAAATAATTACAATGGAACCCTGTTGCGGTTATGGGGTGCTAATATTGATATTCAGCCTGTCGTTTCAGCTCTTGGTGTTGCTTATTACATCGCAAAATATATAGCAAAATCGGAACCGGCGAATCTGCAAGCCGCAATAGCAGAGGCACTTTGTAGAGTTAGAGAAAGAGGGGGAAATTTTGGCCGACAGATATTTGCTGTTCAGAATTGTTTACTTAACCATCGTCAAGTGTCCGCGCCGGAGTGTGCATACCGACTGTGCCACTTAAAGTTACGTGATAGCTCCCGAAAGTCAATATTTGTCAACACTTGTAAGCCTGAGCTTAGGTACAGAATGTTACGATTTGATTCGGATACAGTAGAGCCTTGCAAAAATATATTTGAACGCTATGAAAGTCGACCACGGAACTTAGAAGAGTTGAGTCTCGGTGAGTTTGCTGTCAATTATGAGCCGATGAGTTCTGTTACATATCAAGATGATGACGATGGAGATGCAGATGCTTATGAGCGGGAAAATGAAAACCATGGACCAATAATAAATTTGCTGAATAGAATGGGTAAAATGAAAAAACGTTTAAGGCCAGCAGTTCTGCGAACTCGATATTACACCGCTGATTCGGACCCCGAAGCATATTATTACAATTTGTTAGTTACGCATTGTCCTTTCCGTATTGAAAGTGAGTTGTTAGAAGGATACGATACTGCAAAAGATGCCTTCTTGGCAAAACGTGATGTTTTAAGACCACTTCATACTACATATGATAATGAGCTATTATCCCGTTGGGAAAACGAGATACAAGATGCACTACGACGACTAGCAGCTGAACAGGCTGCTGATGTATGTGTTAATGCCACCACGATTAATCATGCGTCCATATTACAACCACCATTTCACGAAATTATTATACAAGAAGATGATTTTGAGGAAAATGTCGTTATAAACAATATGTCTGATGAAGATTTTTTGAGAGGAGTGAATTCTTTAAATCATGACCAAAAGCATTTATTTGTCAAAGTAAGTAATAAATTACGAACTAATACTAACAATTCACTCCTAATGTTCATTACCGGTGGCGCTGGAAGCGGAAAAAGTTTCACTCTGAAACTGCTAGTCGAACAAATTCGAAGACTATCCTCAAACACAAGTGTTGCAATTACAGCTCCAACTGGTGTTGCTGCCCGACTGGTTGGAGGATGCACTTTACATAGTACATTTACATTGCCTATTGAAAAAGGCCAAGCAGTCGCATTAAGACCGTTGACCGGAGATCGCCTTCAAAGGGAACGAAACAAATGGAGAACAATTGAATGGGTAATAATAGATGAAGTTTCAATGGTGCCATATAGTACTTTAAGAAATATTCACATAAGACTTCAAGAGCTTAAACAGAATGATCGTGTCTTCGGAGGAGTTAACGTTTTAGCTTTTGGTGATCTCATGCAGTTACCGCCGGTTGCTGCTACACTTGGTGGCGCGTATTGTTTCAGACAGCCAGAATATCTTACAGCTGAACCACATTTATGGAGAATGTTCGATTTCTGCGAACTGAGTCAGAATATGCGCCAAGCAAATGATAACACCTTTGTGGATCTGTTGAACAACATCAGAGTAGGGAAGTTGACCTTAGAACAACTTGCTATATTAGATTCTAGAAAAATTACCAATGATACAAGAGAGTATGATGATTTAGTTCACATATTTCCAACTTTGAAACAGGTAGACGCCTATAACATTAAAATGTCGGAACGTTTAGCATTACGAACTAAAATATACACCATAACAGCAATAGACACATCCACTGAATCAAAAACATACGGGCAGACTCCGAAACCCGAGCATATACCCAGTGACCCTAACAGAACTGGTGGTATAATAAAAAGTATCGACATGGGTATTGGCTCCCGAGTTATGTTGCGTAGAAACTTAAATGTGAACCGGGGCTTGGTAAATGGAGCGATGGGAGTGGTAAAGGCCTTCGAATGGCCTGCTCTTCGTCGCGATCAAATAGAACAAGGGGAACAGCCAAGTGCTGTGCTCATACAATTTGATGACACATCCATAAAAGCTGATAATGATGGTCTTATCAGTATCGAGCCTTGTCTCGCCGAATTTGATGGCTTAAGGGGATCTGGGAAAATTCAGCGCAAAATGCTCCCGGTTATCCTTTCTTGGGGTTGTACTGTCCATAAGCTACAAGGGTGTACTCTGGATAAAGCAGTTATAGATTTAGGGAAGTCATTGTTCGCTAAAGGCCAGGCCTATGTAGCTCTGAGTAGAATAAAAACCCTAGAGGGATTATTCATAAGTGCTTTAGATCACAATAAACTACTAAAAAATCCTAACGATAAGCAATCACTTGCAGAAATGGAAAGACTAAGAAATCTTTGCAGATCTTCTTAAGGAGATAAATCTCCTAATGATCGTGAACATTGAAATATATGTCATGTGAAAGCTAATGACTAGCTTTTGCAAATAAATAATATAGAAGCACAGTGATTTAACACCAAAACAGTTTAAATAATAAAAAGTAAAAAAACTAAAACCCGACTACGACAAAAAAATCGACGCTTAAAAAGTATGAAACAAGATTTTCAGGATGCTGAAATAAACAAGGATACTGGAAAAACAAGAACAGAACAAACATAAAAGCCGTAGTCACACGTTATATAGGATATCAACCGTAACAAAACAATTAATAACGTGTGACTGCGGCTTTTATGTTTGTTCTGTTCTTGTTTTTCCAGTATCCTTGTTTATTTCAGCATCCTGAAAATCTTGTTTCATACTTTTTAAGCGTCGATTTTTTTGTCGTAGTCGGGTTTTAGTTTTTTTACTTTTAAAAAATCTAGAAAACCCGACTGCTCAACTGAAGTGTAAGAAACAAGTACATTTTTATTTTTACCCGACTACGGCAAAGCCAAAGGAGGGTTATGATTTTGACAGGCTATGTATGTATGTATGTATGTGTGTATGTTCATCTGTTCCCTCATAGCTCCAAAGCTGCTTATCGGAACTTGACAAATGAGGTATCGTTAGAACCGTCTTGACCGTCCGCTGAACATAGGCTACGTGACGTGTGACAAAACCCAATGTGGCGCCCTCTAGGGCCCAAAAAGTGTTGTGTCAAAAAATAAAAATAAGATAAACACATCGTGTTTGGTATCATTTGAAAGGGCTTCACTTGTACTTATCAAAAATATTGCTTAAATTTAACGTGACGCCCTCTAGCGGTCAAAAGTCATGTGTAAAAAATAAAAGTAAGATAGATATACAGTGTTTGGTATCATTTGAAAGGGCTTCACTTGAACTTATAAAATATAAAGTAAATAGTATAGAAGCACAGTGATTTAACACCAAAATAGTTTAAATAATAAAAAGTAAAAAAACTAAAACCCGATTACGACAAAAAAATCGATGCTAAAAAGGATGAAACAAGATTTTCAGGATGCTGAAATAAACAAGGTTACTGGAAAAACAAGAACAGAACAAAAATAAAAGCCGTAGTCACACGTTATATAGGATATCAACCGTAACAAAATAATTAATAACGTGACGTGTGACTACGGCTTTTATTTTTGTTCTGTTCTTGTTTTTCCAGTAACCTTGTTTATTTCAGCATCCTGAAAATCTTGTTTCATCCTTTTTAGCATCGATTTTTTTGTCGTAATCGGGTTTTAGTTTTTTTACTTTTTATTAAAAGTGACAAGCAGGGGGACCCATCTCATTTAAATTAAAAAAATATGTTCAATTGGGTCCTGCCTGCTTGTCACTTTTAAAAATAATAATGTTCTTGTTTCTTACACTTCAGTTGAGCAGTCGGGTTTTTTAGATTTATTTAAATAAGTTTTTTCCAATATCTACATAAATTATGTAGAGCACAAATAAGAACCAACGTAATCATTTATCATCAAATTCCAGACTAAAACTCAGGAGAACTATACATAAAACTAACAGAGATTGTCTCCAAGAACACTACTAGGTATGTTTTCATCTATGTTTTTCATCTAACTTCTAGAGAAAAACAAACGAAGTATCTATAGGTAATTTAATCTCATTTCTCATTTGTTTTATTTTTCAAAAGAAAACTAACAAGTATCGCTGGAACTAGTCAAGTTTTCACTGGTATTAATAAATTGGATCAGACTCCAAAGGAGACGGTATTCCGTTTCATTTCAGGGTTCCGTTTGAAATCCGGCCTGAGGATTCTCATCTTCTATACTTATAATAAATCTGTAGAGAGGTAAATTCTGTACATGAAATATATTTACAAAATAACTATCAGGGGGTGATTAGGGATCGATACTGATGCCAAAAATGCAATCAGTAAAATTATTGTCTGTCTGTCTGTCTGTCTGTCTGTCTGTATAACCGTTATAGAAACAAAAACTACTCGACGGATTTTAACGAAACTTGGTACAATTATTTTTCATACTCCTGAGCTGGTTATAGTATACTTTTCATCACGCTATAATCAATAGGAGCAGAGCAGTGAAGGGAAATGTTGGGAAAACGGGAGAAGTTACTCCATTTTTTAAGCTTCCGTCGCGTGTGCAACCTTAATGGTTAAAGCTACACAGAAATCATTTATGACGGCAATGTTCTCCTTAAAATTATATAAAAAATATCCCACGACAGCATATATCTATCTTTTATGGTTGACTCACAATAACACGTGTAACTCCCGATAGCTTAGCAGTTCGAAGCTTTCTGATTATTATTCTGCTCCGAAATTTAAAACCACCACAACTTTGCAATGGAACTCGGCTAAAAGTAACCCAGTTGCAACAAAATATAATCGAGGCTCAAATTTTAACAGGTTGCGGTGCAGGAGAAACCGTCTTTATTCCCAGAATTCCCATAATACCAAATAATTTTCCATTTCAATTTAAAAGGACGCAATTCCCAGTATCGGTGTGTTATGCAATGACAATTAATAAGGCTCAAGGGCAGACTTTTCGTGTTGCTGGAGTAGATCTCGGTGTCAGTTGTTTTAGTTGTTTTAGTTGTTTAGTTGTTGTTTTAGTACGTCGCTCTTTCCCGGGTTAGCAGTTCTAGAAATCTTTATGTTCACGTGCCGGAAGGGTCAACTTTCAACATAGTTTACCCGGAAGCTTTGCGCTGAAGTATTTTTGTTCTATAGGTACTTAAGCCTCATGTGAATGTGATCTAAACAATATTACCAATACATTAACTTAATAACACACTAACTCCTTAGTTACACGCTGACGGAGTCGCGGGCACACCTATTAACAATAATATTGTGCGATTCGGTATTGCGATATTTTTCAACAGTATTATAGATTGACATATTATATTTCCCTACTAAATTACGCAAGTTAATCTGTCTGTTACATCAAAATCACTGAACCGTGAGGAAGGACATAGGCTACTTTTTTTTACGAAAAACGACGGAAACGTGGACGAAGTCGCGGGCAACAGTTATCTATATTAATAATATAAAGCTGAAGAGTTTGTTTGTTTGTTTGTTTGAACGCGATAATCTCAGGAACAGAAGGTTCGAAATGAAAAATTATTATTTAATTAAATAGTCAATTTATAGAGAAAGGCTATAGGCTATATATCATTACGCTAAGGCCAATAGGAGCGAAGTGCCAAAGAGGAATGCTTCAAAATTGGGGTTAATTTTAACGTTAGCCCAAAGTACCTATTCCACGCGGACGAAGTCGCGGGCAAAAGCTAGTAATACATATTATCTCAAAAATATATAAATTTTGATATCATCTGTAACTGTTGTAAAGAGATACTTCATATTTTGGAGTATTATTATTCTTTACTAGCTGTGCCCGAAACTTCGTTCGCGCGGAATAGTGACTTTCGGCAGCATTTTTAATTTTTTTGGGCTAATTATTTTGAAAATAAAACTCATACATAATTTGAATGTCGTATTAATTAATACCTAATCAAAAGTATAAAAAATAAGTTTCAACCTTCTAGCTTTAAAAACGACGTAATTTCCATACAAACTTTCATCCCCTATTTCAACCATTTACAGCCTTTTTTTTCGCATTAAAAGGCAGCCTATGTCCTTTCTCAGGCTCTAGACTATGTCCGTGCCAAATTTCATTAAAATCGGTTCAGTAATTTAGACGTGATTGCGTAACACACAGACAGACAGAGTTACTTTCGCATTTATAATATTAGTAAGGATTTATTAATTCCCTCCTACCATGAGTTACGTCTAAATTATACTGTGAGTTAGACGGATAGCGCTACACAGAACTAAAACACTGTTTCTTTTTCTCTCAATTCTTTTTTTATCGTTTATTATTTAAAACATGCGAATACATTTTTTACAAACTTAAACATACCACCTAAACCATCGAGGGTTTATCTGTGGTATGCTAGCCGCGGCAACTCGATGCCACACCACACATGCACACTTTTCATTAAAAGTAACACTTATTAACTATTAATCGAAACACTTTCTAGATCGTAGTACTATCTAGAAAGTATTTCTTTAACACTTTACAGCAGTTCTTTAGAGTTATTTTTTTAATAACATTTACAGGTATGTCATTTCATAATTCAAAATTTAATTGTAGCACGTTTTAATAAAGAGGCTCTTCCATGTCGTACGAAATAGCCAAGTTGTGAAGTGTAGCAGTATCTTGCGGCAACATTTTTGTTGTTAGGCACTTCTTTCTCCTGGATTGCAGAAATGTTCTAATGATATATCGTAGCCCGGGAACGTAACTGAAGGAACAAAGTGGGTTTTTAGTCAGTATAAGTGGAAGGTAGTGACAGACAACACCACCTTTCATTACACCCAGAGCCACAGGAGTCATTCGATAATTTACCCCCGGAAATAAAAAGATTAAAAAAGGCAATTTTAAAATAGCCGTTTTTATATAGTCCTTTCAATCTTTACAGTACAAAGTATAGTTAGCATAAATGTCTAAACATAACCAAATAGAATTCCAGTTCAAAACGCAGAATTCTGTGATGTTACAAACCGTGGTGGACATCAATCCGAGACATAATGCAATGTGCTTTGCTATAAAAAAACGACTATCGCACCTACGTTCTGAAACCTTTCCAATTATAAGTGGGTTATACCTGCGGAACCTTCAGTACGCGTTCACCCAACACAATAAACTCAATTTTTATTTTACGTATTTTCATTTGCACATTCACGTCGAAATGAATTAAAACTCGCGTGTGAATTGAATTTACGCTTTTACTTTTTCGTGAGAGATCGCATAAAATAAAAAGGATTTTATAAAACTGCATTTGCCACGGTTCCCATAACACCGAAAATATGTTCGATTTGTGTCGTTTTTATAAAATAAAGATTTTTTAAATTTAAATGAATGGATCTTTCATAACATAATTATCCTGTTTTTTCTGTGTGGGTAAATCATTGAATGACTTCTCCCGCTCTGGGTTAAGCAGAAGGGGGTGTCAGACTTCCACTGACTAAAAACCCACCCTGTTCCTTCAGCTACTCGTAAGTTCCGGGGCCGCGGTATCTTGTTAGAACATTTCCGCAACCCCGGCTGGAACCGACATATCCTAGGACTGGAAAATCCGAATACCCGCACTGGGCCCACGTGGTATATTACGGCCCATTCCTCATAGAGAGGCCTGTGCCTGTAATTTTAATAAATATAACCATCATATAAGTCCATTGGAGGACTTATAGGATGGTTATGTTTATTAAAATTAATTAAAATCAGCTAACGAATGTTTAATTGATACCAACAACGTGCAATCTAATTTAAGAATAATAACAATGTATTTATTTATTTAAGGTTAGCCAACAATTGTTTACACATAACAACAATGCAATTGACAAAACATGATACCACATGTACAGAAATGGGTACTTATAAAAATCTTTATGCTTAGTTTAAAAAAATGTTAAGAGCATTTACTTATGGCCTTTTTAATTTTTTATGTATGTTACCTCATAACTCGGAGACGGCTGGACCGATTTGAAAAATTCTTGTTGCGTTTGAATGGGTATACTTTCTAGTTGGTCCTATTGTTACGAAATTAGGATCTGATGATGGGATCCTGGAGAAATCGAGGGAACTCTTCAAATATTATAGGCACACCTATAGCGTTTTGGGTATTTCTTATAGTACCTTGAGCAGTTGCTTCCGAAAAGTACCATTTGGCGAAGTTGAACTGATTATGAAGACCACGGATGGCCACTGAAACTCCTAAATAATAAGTATTTCGTGGATTGCGATTCGATTACTTGAGTACGGATGTTAAACACTTTATGCTCGTCACAAAACATATGGTGATGTAGAGCTGATGGTCAAGTACCAGGAGAACTCCTCAAAAATTAACGGCTATGCATCAGGAAAAGCAATATTTTGTAAAAGGTGATAAGTTGTTGACATTATGGCTTTTGTAACTAGATAAATTACAAACCGACCCACTAAAAAGCGTGAAAAAAAATTTTTTGCAAAAAATAGAACCGACTTCCATATCAAAACACTACAAAGGCAAAAATAACTTTAATTTCGGAAGGCGGTGTCTTTAGTTTTGTATATATTTTCGTTTTTGACACCGCCTTCCGAAATTAAAGTTATTTTTGCCTTTGTAGTGTTTTGATATGGAAGTCGGTTCTATTTTTTGCAAAAAATTTTTTTTATTTCATAAAATAAAAAATAAACAGACCTAGGGATCCTGCGTATGTGCAACAAGTTTAATTAAAATAAGCCTATCCATTTATAAGAAAGAGGACATATGTTATTAGAAACACAATGAATTGTTCTCTTCTCAGTAGGTTAGTTAGCTCAGTAGGTAGCTCAGTAGGCTCTTGCCAGAGCGGTCGTTGTCGTTATGTCATGTTCCAGTTTTTTACCTTGCCTTTCCTTATTCTTACCCCAGTATAACTAGTTACGATCTTCTAATACAAAATTTCAGAATTGTTTTGTATTATATATTATTTGTATTTATATTGTGAATTGAACTAAATGGTGTTTTCATATTTGCATGAGGATAGTGAGAAAATTCCCATATTTTTCTTTTTTTACAATAATACCGGTTATGATATGATTATAATTAAGTATCCAATTTATATACAAAAACATCTATCTCAATTTCCCAAAAAATAAATCTAACCGGCTTACCACAGCCTTACTGAAGTAAATTCTACAATCAAAGAAAGATTTGCTGGGCTCATTTAGGGGAAAGAAGTCCCAAGATTACGTGGATTCGATTGGGCCCTTTGTAACCTATTCGAAGTCATCTGAAAGTCCTTTTGCTTTATTGAATTAGGACCGAAATGTGAAGCGATTGATTTTGAATTTTTTTTAGGAGATCGTGGTGTAATAATTATGTACTAAGAATTCGTGGTGAAATTATTTTGAGGAGATCGTGGCTTTTTTTATTGATAATAGGCTCGCGTTTGGCCACCATCTCACCTGATGGTAAGTGATGATGTGGTCGAAGATGGAGCACGCTTACCTAAAAGTAACCTATTCACTTTTGACTTAAAGACCCCTAGGTTATAGCTATCGGGAAACACAGACTCCTGCAACAATTGAATCAATCTATCAATTTATATATTTCAGGCAACTTGGCCCATACAAATAAAAAATAAAATACACCCTATTACAATAAATAACTACAAATAAACTAATATATTTAAATATCACTTAACCAAAACATATACATATTATATTACACGAGTTATCGGCGTCGTGTGACGCGCAGTGTCCGGTAACTGACGGCCGGAACATTACTCCTCTCGGCCAAAGTTCCTCCTTCAAGAAAGTCGACAGATGTTCGGCCGGCGCTCTCACCACAAAAGAATTAAAATTAGTTCCGTGATGAGACTCTAGCTGTTCGACTCTCAGGGAGACATTGAATTTCGCCAAAATGTATTTTCACAATGTCCTCTGCCCTTGTAGAATAATGCAGACTGCACGGATCTATATTCAAGGTTTAGCCACGCATGTCTGGGTCAATCCGTCAATGGCCATCATTACCAATCAAGATTCTTCCATACTTCGTAAGCACGTTAAACAGTTGGTCTCGACTGTAATTTATTTGACACCATTCTTGTCAAGAGGTTTCATGTTAGATACCCAGCTACTGGGTTTTGGAGGTCAGATAAACATTCGCTATGTACAATATTAGTATTCAGCTGTTTTCGGTTAGACTAAAAGCCGACCCCACCATAACTAAGAAAAGGCTGTTGACGTCTTTGTTTTTTCTAGGTGGGAAAGCCATCGAATAACTTCTCCCGCTCAGGGTGGAGTGGAAGGCAGTGTCAGACTTCTACTGACTAATAACCCATCCTGCTCCTTCAGTTGCCTTTGCGTTCCGGCCGCGGTATCTCGTTAGAACATAATCAGTTGATGTCTGGAGATTGTTTTGAAAAGATTTTTGCAGGAGTAACTTTCAAATAGTCGTTAGTAAGGTCTAATGTGGTATTAGTAGTAGATCACTACTAAGAGAGATTTCCTAATGTATTTTTCTTTTGTTTTTGTCTTACATTTTTTTTTTACCAAAGTCATTTGACTGATTATTGAGGATTATAACTGCTTTTTATTAGGGTTCCGAAGCCGAATGGCAAAAAACGGAACCCTTATAGTTTCGATATGTCTGTCCGTCTGTCTGTCTATCTGTCTGTCTGTCTGTCCGTCCGTCCGTATGTCACAGCCATTTTATTCCGAAACTATTAAGACTATACAACTTAGTAGGTAGATGTATTCTGTGAACCGCTTTCCGATTTTAAGAAAAAAAAATAAAAAATATTTAAAATAAAGAGGGGTCCCCATACATGGAACTAGAACTGAAAATATATTTTTTTCATGAAATAAAGAAGTGAATCAGACTGGATGCCATAAAAAAAACAGCAGAATATGTAGCAATCTAAGTTTTTAAGCTGACATCTGACCGTTGCTTGCGTTTTCGCCCACGTTGAATTTGTTTGGTCAATATAGGTAGGAACCCACAAAGAAACCGCTACATGGCATTTCATTATGAAACCTATAGTTGTGACATGAAATTGATTATTTATTGTTTACTAGCTTTCCACCTGCTTCTTCCAGCATGAAGTTCAGATTTGACAAAAAGTTTTCGGACTGATCATAAATTATTTTATTAACATAATGACCCCCTGGCTGGGGGCCTTTAAATTTAGAGGTCACCACAGGATCATCCGGTTAAGTAGTAACTAGCCTTAGTGTGCTGAACTACGAGTGGCCCTACCTAAAAAAAAAAACTTTATGACTATTCATTTCTATTTTAGTTTAGAATATAAGGCTAAGCTGAATACACACATCAGTGGTAATACTTGATCCGTGATTAACCGTACCATACGTACATACTAATATAGGCATATTTTTTTCAGGAACAATCAATTCAATATGTTAAAAATTCTTCGTCGAGTCTAGATAATGTTAGTTTGCCGGAGATGGAAGAAATATTAGAAACACCAAGAAAGTCTGCGCTTAGAAAACGTGCGTGAATTAATATTAAAAAAAAACCGGTTACAAAAAAGCAATAAAAAACTTACACAACAAAATAAAAGATTAGAGAAAAGGATTGCCAGCGTTGCAGTAATATTAAATGACAAAATATTACATTTCAAAAGAATTTCATACATTTGATTAAAACCATAATTCATAAATTTAATAAACAACCATCCGTCTCCATTTCGCACATAAAAATAACCCTGAAATACAAAAACTCTCAAAGAGACAAATTAAATCTTTTTGAAGGTATCTAAAATATGTCGTTTTTATGATGTTTAATTTGTTACCTATGTACTTACTCTTCAATCGAATGTCCACTCTACGGCTATAAAAATGTTATCCTATGGCACAAGGACACATTTGAAGCGCAATTGTTAGAATTTGCGCCGTCTCGCTTCCACAGCGGCAACAATCCTGCTTTATGCATATTCATGATACAGGTACTGCTCTTTGTAAAACATTGTTCGGACTTCGAAAAGAAAGAGAGAGAGAGAGAGACTAGTTGTGTCCTTTTCACACTTAGGATCATAGCTCACGCGCTTGTCACACATAGTTAGAAATGATCGCTTCCAACATCAGTACAGCGTCATCGTGTGGGCTGCGTGAATTAATATTAAAAAAAACCGGTTACAAAAAAGCAATAAAAAACTTACACAACAAAATAAAAGATTAAAGAAAAGGATTGCCAGCGTTGCAGTAATATCAAATAACAAAATATTACATTTCAAAAGAATTTCATACATTTGATTAAAACCATAATTCATAAATTTAATAAACAACCATCCGTCTCCATTTCGCACATAAAAATAACCCTGAAATACAAAAACTCTCAAAGAGACAAATTAAATCTTTTTGAAGGTATCTAAAATATGTCGTTTTTATGATGTTTAATTTGTTACCTATGTAGTACTTACTCTTCAATCGAGTGTCCACTCTACGGCTATAAAAATGTTATCCTATGGCACAAGGACACATTTGAAGCGCAATTGTTAGAATTTGCGCCGTCTCGCTTCCACAGCGGCAACAATCCTGCTTTATGCATATTCATGATACAGGTACTGCTCTTTGTAAAACATTGTTCGGACTTCGAAAAGAAAGAGAGAGAGAGAGACTAGTTGTGTCCTTTTCACACTTTTTTTTTTTTTTTTTTTTTTTATTTTTTTTTTTTAGCGTGGTAAAATTATCAAATAAGTCCTCCCACTCCGGGCAGGGTGGGAGGGACTGTCAGACTTTTACTGACTAAAATCCACGGTGTTCCTTCAATAACCCTTTACATACCGGGGCCACGGTAACGGGATGAGTCCCACGACCCCGGCGGGCTTCGGCCCTCTGCAGAGGGGGCCTCGTCATGTTGCTGACGCTCTTTGAGGCGCGCGTGGAACACGACGCGCCGTCGACCCGGGCATGGTCCATGGTCGGACAGCGAGTTGCCCTTTACTCGCTGTCCGCATGCCCGCGCCTACGGTGGCCGGAGATCGTCGGCCGACGTCCGACGCCGTGGGCGTCTACCACTGCGGCTGGGCTGGAGGGAGGACGCCATCCTCTCCCTCACGCGGCCCGCCTCCTCCTTCGGAAGCATGACTGCTTCGCAGAAGGAGGCGACCGCTTCCCACTCCCTCTCGCCCCGCAGCATGGCCTCGACCAAGGCCGGGCGCGAGAGGTCTCCGCCTATTGTCGCCGTGAGGACACGTCGGTGCTCTGCCCAAGCTGGGCAGTCCTGCACCGTGTGGTCCTTTTCACACTTAGGATCATAGCTCACGCGCTTGTCACACATAGTTAGAAATGATCGCTTCCAACATCAGTACAGCGTCATCGTGTGGGCTGGGATTATTGAAGAACAGCTGGTAACTTTTGAAATGCCACCAAGATTGAACGGCTCTCAGTATTTACACTTTTTACAAAATAATTTACATGAAATCTTGCGCCAGACTGAAATTCCAGATGAAGTTGTTGAAAACATGTGGCTGCAACACGATGGCGCTCAACCACACTACGCTCGGATGGTCCGAGAATATTTAAACGCCCAGTACCCAAACCGTTGGATTGGTCGAGGTGGAACAGTCCAATGGCCAGCGAGATCTCCGGATCTAAATCCAATAGTTTTTTTTTTGTGGGGATACTTTAAAGAGATGGTGTACGAAACAGAAAACCAGACACTACAAGAATTAAGAAATAAAATCGAGGTAGCGAAAGAAAGCGTTAAACGCAACAGAAACGCATTTCGTAGGTTGCGACGTAATTTTATTAGACGATGTCGTATGTGTATTGTCGCTAGAGGAAGGTATTTCGAACAATTACTGTAACTAGATTTATTATGTTGTTATTAAATAAAAATTATGAATTCTAATAGCTGTTTTTGACTATCCTCTGATTCACTTTAATTTACACTCAAAGTACTCACGGGATAATATCCGTAATTTTCTTTTGTGTTTATGAGCTGGCTTTTATTGGGAGCTCATAAATAGAAAAGAAAATCACGGATATTATCCCGTAAATACTTTGAGTGTATTGAAAAACCGTGAAAGTTTAAAACAATACTTTAATTTAGACCTTGCTATGAAAAAGTTAACATAAAAAATAATGAAGCTACAAACAGCTATGTGTTACACCTCGTTTTAATCGTCATTAAATAGGCAAGATTTTTTTTTAAATACAGGGTCATTTTGTGGTAACTAGTACGTTTTTTTTTAAATTGGGTTTTAAAGTTCCCAGTAATTTTACGTGAGATTTAAAAGATATTGAAAAAAGTACCAATGCTCATAAATCATGGTACCTAATATCGTAAAAGCACTTTTGTAGTGATGATACATTTCCTAGAAGCTACTAAAAATCATTTATTGTTTTAAAACAGGTACCCATTTTACTTTAATTGCCTATTTATCACAAATGTTGTTTTTTTTTTCAATAAATTCTCAAATATTCATTACTTCTAAGGTGATCAAGTGAGTACTCAGCCACACAGATATATTTTTATTGCAAATAACCCCAACTATCGCCCTGTTTCGTTTGATCCACGATTTTTTGCCCACCCTGTATATACAGGGTTAATTGTAAAACACCGAAAACCTCTCGGGACTATGTTACTAACATCATAATCAACAACTTTTGTTCTATGACTTTTAAAAATTCGTCAAATTTTAGTTCACCAGACTTTCATACAAAAAATAAAAATATTTAAATAGAACGCCCTAAATGTTACAAAGTCTATGCGAAGCAAAAAAAAAACGACTAATACTATCACTTTCTTTTGTTTCGCAAAGACTCCGTAACATTTGAGGCGTTCAATTTAATTATTATTTTTTTTGGGTTCCGAGTTTCCGTAATTTTAGTTCTCTAGTTATCTTTTAAGTTTAACGTAGTTATCGTTCGTTCGTATTTTTTTTGTTAATTTTTTACTCGAATGTTTACTGTACGTAGGTATTTACAACGCGTTAAAAAACATTATTTGCGTTACTTTACAGGACATCAGTCTACATCTATATGTAGGTAATTGTTGTCTTGTATGACTCATACAAGACAACACTTGTCGCAAATGCGGGAGTTCAGGACACACGCCTTAATATGAGAGTATCTAAAATCTAAATATTATAGGTAACACGTGTTTCGGCTACATGTCTGCAATGTCTAGTGTAATAAAGTCAGTGCGCTAGCGATGGTGTGTGTGGTGCTCCATCCAGCACCTACTTAGCACAAGTCTATTGAATAACCATAATAATATGGTAACCCGAAGAAAACCCTTACCTATACTTTATAGGTTATCTTAATGTAGGGTTTTAGGTATAGAACCCATTCAATGGGTTATCATAATGTAGGTGTAACCCTTTCACTGGGGTTCTTGTATAAAACCCATTCAATGGGTTATCCATATTGAAGAGATAACCCTTTTAATGGGTTCAAGCCTAAAACCCATTCATAGAGTTACATTACGATAAAGGTAACCTTATAAATGGCTTACCCTTTCAAAGACTTAACTCTTAATCGGGGTTGTACGGTCCCTGGTCTAGACAGGGCAATCGTGCGGGGTGTGAGGGGCGAGACGCGGGAATGCCGATCCCAAGCTGCGAACAAAACTATGTTAGTAGCTTGGGAAACATCATTCGGGGCTAGCACGTGTTTGTTTTTTAATTATTTATTTAAAATGGTACATACGACGTGTGCTGTGAGAGCTTACAAGTCTTCATCTTGTTTAAATAAAGATCTCCGGTTTCATCAGCTTCCACGCACAGAAGAAAGGTAAATAATTAATAATGTTTTGTTATCGTTTTATTTGTAATGTCGTGCCGCGTTGATAACGCCAACAATATACCCGAACGGCGGACGGTAACAAAATAATATCTAATAGGTAATCGCACAGGGCCGTGAGGGTTTGGACATTTTATATATATTTTTATACCTACTTAATATTATTAGGTGTTCTATTTTTATTCAAAATGATAACAATGCTTTCAAGCTTTATTCGAATACAGATAACGATAAATAGTAATTTCAAATTGAAGATGGTGAACTTTTTATTATTTAATAAAGGTGAATTTCGAGATGGTGTACGTATTTTTTTAAACAAAATATTGGTGTCAATTTAGAGTTTAATTGGGGTGTTTGTTATGAAAATGCCATCCTTTTTGAAATCCAAGATGGCGGACGTAATTTTTTTAATAATTTGATATGGGTGTCTATTTTGAGGTTAATTGGGGTGCTTGTTACGAAAATGCTATTCTTTTTGAAATCCAAGATGGCGGACGTCATTTTTTGTAATAATTTGATATGGGTGTCATTTTTGAGGTTAATTGGGGTGCTTGTTACGAAAAAGCCATCCTTTTTTAAATCCAAGATGGCCGACGTCATTTTTTTAAGCAATTTGATATGGGTGTCAATTTTGAGGTTAATTGGGGTGCTTGTTACGAAAATGTCATCCTTTTTGAAATCCAAAATGGAGGACATCATTTTTTTATAATTTATTTATTTAAAAAACCTTCACTTAAATAGTAAGTGCCACAGTACCTAATTATCACGTGCATCAGTTCAAATTTTAAATCTCTTTGTATGTGCCTCATCTGCATTTTTATGTTCACCCTCAACTCCTAAATAATACGTGCAGTAAAGAGCAGGTTAAAATTGTTTTCATTATTATATTAAGTAATAATATTGCTAACGATGTCGATCTGCAATAAAAAAATATTTCATAAATATTGTTTACTTGTGACAACCCTGGCCGCTGCGAGACTGTCTAGACGTAGTCGGCATTTTCCACAAGATCAAAGGCGTCAACCTACTGTACGATCTTTATACTGTGCTAATAATTTGTGATATTATCGTATAACTATTATTGCTAGTTGCCTAACTAGTTTGATTCCATCTTTCCATCACAATTACACAGGCTTTGGACTGACAGCTCTGAATGATTTGGTTTAATGACGGATACGGAAGTATTTTTAAATTGAGCAACTTTTCACCCCACTGCGATCTATCAGTACCTACGACAATACCTAAAGGCGCTCGCGTCTTTTCACCCTCTACTATGTCGTGTTTACATTTTTATTAAGTACCTACGTATAAAAAAATATTCAAAGTCGGCGTGTTTAAAAAAGATTTGAATCATAATATTTACAGTACCTACTTAAAATCGTAGTATGAAGGTACATACCTGAGGTATTACTAAATACTTCTTCTTCGTTCCCTTTTTAAAAGATTTTCAAAATGTCCACCGCCTTGCTCGATACATATTATTGCACGTTTTCTTAGGCTGCGTTTCCACCAGAGATGTGCGAGGATGCGTAGCGAGAGATGTGTTTGTAAAGAACCCATAGAATCGCTTCATTTACCTCGCCTCGGTCAGCACAGCTCTGGTGGAAACGGCTCAGCAGAGCTAGATTTTTGCGCATACAAAACAAGCGAGGGATGTGTGCGAGGGATATGTGCGAGAGATGTGTTGCGAGGGATGTGTTGCGAGGAATATGTGTTGAGAAGGATGTGTTGCGAGGTTTGCGCATACTCGCACCGCACATTAATGCGCAATTTCACAGCTCCGCTACACATCTTCGTAGGCATATTTTCATCGCACAGCTTTGGTGGAAACGCCCACACATTTTCACAGCACAGCTAGACATCCTCGCACGACACATTTCCATCGCACATCTCTGGTGGAAACGCACCCTCAAGTTAGTTTTTAGTTTGTTAAGCACCTCAGTTTCACATTTCACTTTAACAATCGCGAGTTCAATTTTATGTTTGAGGTCATCGACACTTGTTGCTTCGTTTACATACACGAGCGATTTTATTCGACCCCACAAAAAAAAGCCTACTGCACAGGTCCCCCACGACCTATCATCCAACGAGGGCCATATTCCGCATCAAGATGCCGTCGGATGTTCCACGTGAAATGCGCGAGAGCTCCGCCGTGTTGGTAAAACACGTCTTGTAACAACGAGACAGGGACGTCCTCCAATAACTGGGGCAATACCTCTTGCAAGAACTGTAGGTAGGTATCTCCAGTCAACCTCGGTAAAAATACAGGGCCGAATACGCGTGTACCTAGAACGCCCGCCCACATGTTCACGGAAAACGTGTGCTGGAATGAGTCCATACGGGATGCATGTGGGTTTTCATGCCTCCACAAATGCATGTTGTGCTGGTTGTAAATACCAACTCGTGTGAAGGTGCTCCCGTCCGTCCAGACAATGTTTTGTTGCCAGTTTTCCAACAACCATCTACAAAATTGTAGTCGTGGCAAATAGTCAGTCGGCATCAGCTCCTGACAACGTCGTAGGTGGAAGGGGTGTTCGCCATCAGCACGTAATGTTCTCCACACGTACATGTGGCTACAGTTAAACAATGGCGCTGCTTCCCTCGTGCTGCTCCCTGGATTTTCATCGAAATAATCGAGAATGTTTTCCTGTAAACGACTAGAGCGCACATTCGTCCCTCTATCCATTGCCGTGTTAGGACGAAACGTTCCGGAGTCCCTCAGGCGCTGAGTTGCACCTAGCATTGTCCTGGCACTCTGGTAGGTACCACGTCGTTCATTGAACACTCGACACGCTAACTCCACATTATCGTCACAACGAGCCAGTGTCCTCACCATTTCCGTGTACTGGATATTGCTATACCGAAAAGCCATCGCATGCGTAAACAAGTAACAACAACAACAAATTTACGAAATCCACTTGTCAATGGCGGCGCGCGGCGGATGACTGATTTCGTTTGATATCGGCGGCATATGAAACGTCAAAGGGCTAAGTCGGTAAATTATTGCGTCTCGCTCTTTCATATTGATTTTGCGTTTGCTAAAAACGTACCTTAGATTTTCTAATATTTAGTCATTTCTCAAAAAAAGATTGTGAAATGCGGAATTACAAATTTAGTCATGCATTTAAAAAAGCTTTATTGCTTTGAAATAAGGTTGAAATTTCTTTAAATTACGTACAATAGGGGTGTGTAAGGATAGATATGATTATTATTATGAGTGACCGAACTACAAAGTACAAATTCGGTTGTGCAGTTAAGTAAGACCTACTGCTTGGAATTAAGGATTAATCTTCCTTAAATTAAATATTTTATTTTTCGCACACTAACTGAAATGTAAAATGTATTGATATTATTTACGTGTATGTATGGATAGTGTATGGGTGTGGACTGTATTTATATGTTCAATTCGACATACGTCGATAGCTCTTGCAATAAAACTCAATCTTCAAACACTGATTTATTTTATCTTCATAAATTCACTTAATGTCTACTTATACTAGTCTATATACATTTAATGTTCACTATAAAGTCTTAATTCTTGATTGTTCTTTACACTTTCATAACGTTTCAGTACTTATACACTTTAAACTATTTACTTGGACTATTTATTTCACTGTTTACCTTTCACTACTTTGAACTACTTATTTCACTGTTACTTGACTATACTTGATATTCTTCAGACTTATTTCACTTCAGGTGTTTCTTCTTGTCCGTATGGTTGGATACTACGATTATTCGAAAAATCCTGCCGTCTTATATCTCTTGGCACGAGGGTCGAACTCGTGTGGGGGTCACGATATGTTTTTGGAAATCTACTAATAGCAAACAAGAATCGCTTGTCGTGACCTTGAAGTTGTTTACGCACAAAACTTTCTCTTTTCCGACAGGTTCCGACCTGTCGGCCTTGGTACATTGAAACTTTCTCGAAGTTTCTCTTACAATAGGTATGATGAATTATAACGATTTTAACATGTGTTTCATTTACCTACGTACATATTCCTATTTCCTACTTACATATTGACCTAACCTATACTGATTTTAACTATCCTACTTATGCTAAAACGTATTCTAAGTACATTTAGCTCGGCGTCCATTACAGCTCTCCCCCCGGCGAAGCTCGCGTAGCCTCTTCTTTCTTCAAAATGACGACGAGCTTGCTCACTGGGCGATGAAAAGTTCCAGTCCTGGTCTTCACCTCGACGATTCTGATGCCTCCATCTGGTCCTTGGTGCGTTCGTTCTACCACGCCCATCGGCCAAACATTACGTGGTAGATTGTTGTCCACGATGAGGACCACGTCGCCGACTTGCACGGGTCGTGCTGCGTTCTTCGGCTCGCCTCGGGGAACCAACAATGGCAGATACTCCCGGACCCATCGTGCCCAGAACTTGTCTGCGAGAGCTTGACTGGCTCGCCACGTTCTTTTGTCGCTTCTTCACAAGGCCCTGTCGTTGGTAGGCCTGTCGAGGACCCAAGCAGGAAGTGGTTGGGTGTAAGCGCTTCTGGATCTTGAGGGTCTACGCTGACGTGAGTCAAGGGTCGCGCGTTGATTGAAAACTCTGCTTCCACTAGCAATGTTTTCAGCACTTCTTCTGACGGTGCCTTTTCTTTCAGCGCAACGTTGAGAGCGGTTTTCACGGAGCGTATCATTCTCTCCCACGCTCCTCCCTGGTTCGGTGCACCTGGTGGGATAAATCTCCACTCCATGCGGTGGATCAGCCCTATGTTCTTCAAGGCTGGCAACCATTCTGCGTATGCCGTCTTGAGTTCTTGGTCTGCTCCTCTAAAGTTCGTCCCATTGTCCGAGTACATCACTCGCGGCCATCCTCTTCGCGCAGCAATTCGTCGTAGTGCCATTATCGCTGAATCCGTTGACAGTGATGCAACAAGCTCGATGTGGACAGCTCTGCAGGTGAGGCACGTAAAGAGTGCGCCCCATCTCTTCTCTCGCCGCCGACCGATCTTCACCATCATTGGTCCGAAGTAATCCACCCCACAATTGGTGAACGGGCGGTGGAATGGATCGAGGCGGGCTCGTGGTAGGTCTCCGGTGGCTGGTACTTGCGGTGTGGCTCGACGTCTCTGGCAGAGGGCACAGCTTCTCTCCGCGGCGCGCACTTTGGGTCGCAAGTGAATGATCCAATATCTTTGTCGCAGATCGTTGGTCACGCGTTCTCGGTTGGCGTGAACTGCAGCATAATGTTCTCGCATCACTAGCAACTTCGTTATTTGGTGTCTACCATCCAAAATGATTGGCCGCTTCACTTCCGGGGCTGCGGTAGACGCTTCTATGCGGCCTCTTACTCGCAGGAGGTCGTCTTCTAGCACAGGATCTAACTTGTATAACTTGCTCGTTCTTGGGAGTGACCGAGATGACTGCATTCTCTTCAGTTCTTCGCCGAAGCTTTCCTGTTGTGCTCGTTGCAGGAGCTCCTTCTCTGCTCGCTCTATATGGTGGAGTTCTAGCCCTGTTGCGGCGTGTCGACACATATCGATGAAGGCAAGTACTCTGGCCGCGGCTCTCACTAACGTTTCAAACTTTGAGAAACGTGCAGGGTCTGGCAGCCAGCTATCCCGTTGGTTCTCCATGATGTGTAGTACTTCCTTATCATCGTCTTCCTCTTGCGTCTTCTTCTTGGGCCATTGTTCTTCAGGTAGTTTCAGGAAGGTAGGGCCCTGAAACCACCTATCGCTGGCGTCGATCGGTGCATCGGTGAGTCGGGTGGCGTCATCAGCTACATTATGTTCAGTAGGTAGCCAACGCCATTCTTCCTTGGAGGTAAGCTCGGCGATCTCTCCTAGTCGATGCGCAACGAACGGCGTGTAGCGTCGCATGTCATGCTGTATCCAATGCACGACTGTGGAGGAGTCTGTCCAGTACACTGTTCTGCTTACATCGATTCTATGTTCTTTGCGGACAGTGTCAGCAATCCTCGCTCCTATGACTGCTGCTTGTAGTTCCAGTCTCGGAATTGTTTGTACCCGCCGCGGTGCTACTTTAGCTTTGGCGGCAACCAACACGACATTCACTGTTTCGTCGTAGTTCGTTATTCTCCAGTAGGCTATGGTCGCGTAGGCTTGTTCGCTTGCGTCGCAGAAGATATGCAGTTCGATGTCCAAATACTTCTGTGATATATAACTTCTGGGCAACCGTAGCTGAGCGATGTCGTTGAGTTGAGCGAGCCACGCTGCTAATAGCTCGTTTTCATGTTCTGGAATTGGCTCGTCCCATGGAATCTGCAGTCGCCATAAACTTTGCAGAATTATCTTCGCTCTTATGGTGAAGTGGCTCAGCAATCCGAGCGGGTCGTAAATAGACATCACTGCGCTGAGTGCTTCACGTTTGGTAGGCGCACGTGTTCGTTCTCGTACTGGGGCGGGAACTCGGTTCATGGCTGTGTTGAACCCTAGTTCATCTCGTCCGGCGCTCCAGTATAAACCTAGTATCTTGTTCTCAGGTTTATCTCCCCCCAGTTGTGTAGGCGTGGTGGCGTGCAGCTCCCGGGTATGTCGCTAAGCACCATCGTGTTGTTGGCGCTCCAACCTCGCAGTGTGAACCCGGCGACCGCGTGCACTTCTCTTATTTCTTTCACTGCCTTCTGGGCTTCATCTAGGTTCTCATAGCTCGATACTAGGTCATCCATGTAATGACTGTTTTTGATATCTTTTAGTGCTCGAGGATATTCTTGCCCATGTATGTCCGCGTTATAATTGCGGACGTGATGAGCCATGTATGGTGAGCTGGCCGCGCCGAATATCATGCTTGTCATCTTGTAATGACGCGGGGCACTCGTTCTATCGCTGTCTCTCCACAGGAACTGCTGCGCTGGTTGATCCTCCCTTCTGATTTTAATACGCAGAAACATTTCCTGTATGTCTGCTGTGACGGCTATCGCTCTTTCCCGGAATCGGAATATAATACCCGGGAGTGATAGGAGTAAGTCTGGGCCGTCTAGTAATTTGTCATTCAGACATACACCATCACTCTTGGCTGCTGCGTCAAATACCAGTCGTTGTTTGCCGGGCTTGTTTGGGTTCTGCACGGCGAAGTGAGGCAAATACCAGCAGACAGGACTTGCTTCTTCTGTTCCGTCGCATGGCACTGCGTATCCTTTTTCGAATAAATTATTCATCTGTGCGCAGTATTGCTTTGCAAATTCAGGATTAGTATCCATCTTCTGTTCGATCTTCACTAGTCGACGAAGCGCTGCGTTGTAACTCGGTGGCATAGTGACGTCATCATGGCGCCATGGTAGTCCGACTTCATATCCACCGTCGATCTTCTTTGTGGTTCTTTCGACGATAGCCATGGCACGCTGGTTCGCGTCGCTTATGCGTGGTTCTCGCGCAACTCCTAGGGCTTCGATTTTAAAGTGAGCTTCGACTAACTCGTGAAGCCGCTGATCTTCATGAAAGTGTTTCTCGTGTTCGTATATGTGAAACACATTGTTCTTCATGGTGAGAGCGTGTCGTGGTGCGGTCCCATGCACTACCCAGCCGAGTTGCGTTCTAGATGCAGCTGGTTCATTAGGGCCGCCGGTTCGGAGCTCTCGAGACACGATTTGCTCCCAGTGGTCTGTCCCCACTAGAAGTCCGGGGCGTGTCGGCTCGTAGCATACTTCGTTCTTCGGGAGGTCGCGCAGGTGCTCATACTTCAGCAGTGCTTCAGGAATTGACTGCTGATGAAGCTTCAGATCCTTCATGGTTCGTGCCTGGAGCTTGTGAGTCACGCTGTCCTCGCCCAACCCTCTAACTTTCACTGTGACGATCTTGCTTTCATTTTCCTTTGAAGACATGTTGACCCCATGTATATGCAGCGGATGCACTGTCCCTTCAGCACCAATGCTTTCAGCCAGGTCTTCATCAATGAGGGTGATGGTCGCTCCTTCATCTAGCAGAGCGTGCGTCCTAACCTCCCCCCGTGGGCCTGTGATTACTATAGGGCACATCTTCAATAGTACAGTTCTCGTGCCAGTGGTTGTTTTGGTAGCCACTGACATGACTGCTTCCTTAGGCTCTTCTGCCTTCTCAGTCGCTGTTTTAATCTCGGGCGACTCTCTTCTTTCCTGATGTAATGTCGCATGATGAGGCCGGCGACATTGATTTACACCGCATAACTTTGCTCTACACGTAATGCGCCTGTGTTTCTTATTAGCACATTTAAAACATATCTTCTTATCTTTCACAAATTTCCATCGCTGGTCCACGGTCATTGACTTATATTTCGGGCACTGAGTTAGCACATGTTTCTGTTTGCAATTAGGGCACTGATCTTCTTCTTCAGTTTGCTCGACCGTGTTGTATATTGTGTTGGGCTTCTTCTTCATAGTTATAGCAGGCCTGGTTTCTCTTCTTGCAGTGGCGGTGCTTGTTGACGGGGCGTATGTATAGCGTAACGCCCTGTCTGCTTCACGCATTAAGAAGCGAGACAACATCACTATTTCTGGCTCCGCTGTTCCCTCGTTGTCGCAGGCAAAGTCACACCATCGTGATCGCAGGTGTGGGCACAACTTTTCCAACACTTCCCTTGTGAGCATGGGATTGTATAAGTAACCACGTTTGTCTATTGTTTTCAACACGTAGATAATGTTCTGAATTTTAATCGCAAAGTTATTTAAATCACTGGCTGAGGTACCTGGTTTTGGCATCTTCTTTAAATCTTCAAGCGCTTTGTCTATTATTACTTCAGGACGCCCGAAACACTGTTCTAACGTTTTCACTATGACGTCAGGATCTGTAGCCGCGTGTAGTAAGGCTGCTACGGCGTCACGTGCTTCGCCCTTGAGACAACTTCGTAGTCGCTGAAGGTTCTCTGCCGGTGATACACTATACATGTTCGTAGTGTCGCTATAAGCCGCTTTAAATGGCAGCCACAAGCTGACAGCGCCAGAAAAAGTAGGCAAGTCTGTGTGCCTAACTCGCGGCCGGGCCATCTTCTCCAGGGTCGCAGCTAGTTCGTCAATGCTGTTTCTGGCTCTCGTTGGCGTTGGCGATCTTCCTCTAGGCACATCAAATTTAATTTGCTTCGGATCTTCTTTATGTTCAGTATGTTTGCCCCCCTCCCCCCGTGAGCTGAGGGGATTGGTGCGCAACCATTGATCGACCTTCTGATGCTGACGTTCGTCTTGAAGTGGATCTTCATGGATGCTTTCTTGGTCGTCTTGTATCACAGACACCTCAGCAGCCAGCCTTTTCTTCACTAGGTCCGCTTCAAGCTCCAGCTCTCTTCGTCGAATGCTTGCTAGTTTTTCAGCTGCTTCCAATTCAGCCAACCTTAGTCTTGTCGTCACGCTGGTAGTCGACCTTATTGATCGCGGCGGTGATCTGACCTGTTGCCGCTCTGATGAAGGCCCAGCAGTGGCGAGATCTGCAATGGTAGTAGGTTCAACCATACTTTCCACCTGAGGTGACGCTGGCGGATCAAGTGATATACGTCGCAGTCGTTCTTGTTCTATGCGTTCAGCTTCCCGGCGGCGCACTGACGTACGTAACTCTTCGTCCCTCCGTTCTAGGACACGCCTTTGTTCTTCCATCTCTGCTAAATCACTCTGACTACGTGTGACAACCATCGCGTTCAGTTGACGGCGCACAGTAACTTATTAGCAGAATAAAAGCGCTGAGTTACACAATCGTTACCGGTTAGCACACGGGTTAGCACTTAGTTTTCACAGGTTTTCAGACTTTTCTTCGTATCTGGCTCTCGAACAACTAACTGGATCCGGCTTCTGAAGGACCAAAACTGTATGGCCAAACTATATCCGACTCGCGAAGGACCAAAACTGCATGGGTGTGGACTGTATTTATATATTCAATTCGACATACGTCGATAGCTCTTGCAATAAAACTCAATCTTCAAACACTGATTTATTTTATCTTCATAAATTCACTTAATGTCTACTTATACTAGTCTATATACATTTAATGTTCACTATAAAGTCTTAATTCTTGATTGTTCTTTACACTTTCATAACGTTTCAGTACTTATACACTTTAAACTATTTACTTGGACTATTTATTTCACTGTTTACCTTTCACTACTTTGAACTACTTATTTCACTGTTTACTACTATACTTGATATTCTTCAGACTTATTTCACTTCAGGTGTTTCTTCTTGTCCGTATGGTTGGATACTACGATTATTCGATTTTTTTTTTTTTTTTTGTTTGTGGCATCTCGCAGGTCAACCTCTGAGGTTGTCGGCTGCTTAACCGGGCTTGCCTGTGGTTGCCTTAATTAATAAATTAATTAAAGCCTCCAGCCAGGGCTTATTAAAAAACTTACAAACTAGGCGACTACACGCTAAGGGCACCCCCTGTGGGGTACGGACCTCGGCTTAGGGCGTCGCAGGGGAGGGCAGCTAGGGACAGGCTGGATCATATCATTATTATTATTAATAAGGGAATTTAAAGCTACTGGCTCAGCGTCGCGGGCTGGCTCTGGCAAGGGTCGGGGTGGACTATTACGGGGACGTCGCGGCGGGCCTCGGCGGCGAGGACGGAAGGACGGTCGGTTTTTGTGTTTGTGTGCCACTGTACTTGTTTCCCTACGGCTCTCTTGGAGCAGGGTGATTGCGTCATCGGGAGTGACTAGGGTATGCCTTGGTCGGCGAATCTTAGAGATACGCGAGGGTTCGTATTGGGCGGCCGATACGATAAGGGGATTCCTATGTTGGATTGAAGTTTCAAAGAAACGCTTGGAGACGCGTTTCATGAACTGCTGGATGGTGGGCATCTTGAGGTCTACGTGAAGAAGCTCATTTCGAACATAAAAGGGGGCTCCCGTGACTCTACGGAGGAATCGGTTTTGGAGGGTCTGCATCTTATGGAGGAGGTAGGGCTTTGCGTGTGCGAAAACAACGCAGGCGTAGGTCATGATGGGACGGATGACCGCGGTGAAAATACGCAGCTTGCACCTGAGTGATAACTTGCTGCGAGAGCTAAGAATGAAGTGGAGCCTACCTAGAGCGAAAGCGGCGCGCGAACGTGCCTGCTTTATGTGCTCAGCGAAGGAGAGGTGTCTATCGAGGACCACGCCTAAGTATTAGGCTTGCTTTTCCCAAGGGATCGGCTTGCCGTACATGGTAATCGGATGCGGGGAGGGTGGGTTTATCCGCGGTTTAGAAAAGAGGACTGCCTGGCTTTTGTCTGGGTTGACTTCGATTCTCCATTTCCGGAACCACTTGGCCAGAGTGTTTGCGGAAGTTTGGAGAGTGCGAGCGATGGCATCGGGTTTAAGACCGGTATAATAGATAGCCGTATCGTCGGCGAATAGGGCTAGCTGGGTATTTTTATGCTTGGGAATATCACTAGTGAATAGCGTGAAAACGAGGGGGGATAGTACGGAGCCTTGAGGAACTCCTGCGCGAATGGGATGGGGGGAGGAGAGCTCCCCCTCAATTCGATAACGAAAGGTGCGATTCGATAAAAAGTCCCGTAGGATGAGCACGAGACGGTCAGGCACGCCGAGTTGGTATAGCTTATAGATTAAGCCATTGTGCCAGACTTTGTCGAACGCTTTCGCTATGTCGAAGAATAACGCTCCCGTTATTGCGCCCCGTTGGAAGCCGGCGCTGACGTGTTCTACGATGCGGTGGACTTGTTGGATACATGAGTGTTCGGTTCTAAATCCGAACTGCTCATTGGGTATTAGACTCTTTGCTTCGGCAAAATCTTTGAGCCGCTTATATATAAGCCTTTCATAGATTTTACCGAGGACGTTGAGTAAGCTAATGGGACGGTAGCTAGACGGGTCAGACTTGGGCTTGCCTGGTTTGGGAATACCTATGACGGTGGCCTGTTTCCAGGTTGCGGGGAACATATTATTGCTCAATGCGCCATTGAAGATGGCAGTCATTAGCACTATAAGCTGGGCGGGGAAAATCTTGAAAACCCTATTGGTGATGCCGTCGGAGCCAGGGGCTTTTCGCGGTTGGAGACTTTTAATGATATCCTGGACCTCATCAGGGGTGATGGGGGCCAGTGGATTATCGGGATCTTCGACGGGCGGAAGGAAAGTTCTACGTTCGACTTCGGCGTTCACCATATTGAGGTGGGCTTGGTCTACTGGTTGAGAGCTGGGAGAACACTGGGACTCTAGGCTGTCGGCTAGGCATTCTGCTTTTTCAGAGTTATCGAAGGCGACACTCTTTTCGGGACGAATGAGAGGAGGCATTGTGGCCTCTTCAGTGGATCGTAACTTCCTCTGAAGCTGCCAGAAGGCAAGATGGGTGGGCTCAAGTTCGCTCAGCATCTTGTCCCAGCTCGCATTACGCTGCTCGGTAATGCGTTTCCTTACAGCACGCTGTAAGTTGCGCATGTGAGCTTTGTTTGCGGCGCAGGGAAAAGCGCTGTACGCGCGGATGGCTGCGTTCTTCTCGGTTATCAGATTCCGTACATCATCCGGGAGTTTCCAGCGGTGGTCTTCCACTACAGGAACTTCCCTTGAACAATCGTTCAGGACGGATTGTACGTGATCTGTAAGCGAGTCGATCGCCGCCGTCGTGTCAGCGACTGAGACTATGTGGTCAGGAATGGTGTCCAATTGAGGCGACGTGGTGGATTTCAGTTTTTCACTTACTTTCCTCCAGTCGGTGATCAATTGGGTCGGAGGAGGTTGGGTAGGATCATGGTTACCCGAGCGGGAACCTAGGTGTAGGATAACGGGACGGTGATCCGAGTTGAGCTCGTGAAGCGCTTCTATGGAGTGTAAACGGAGGTTTACATTCTTTAGGAGCGCCACATCGAGGACATCGGGGTTATGGTTGGGGTCGTGTGGGTAGTGGGTGGGAGTCATCGGAGCGATGACGTCGTAGTTTAGGGTCGCGCCTAGGTTATACACGATTCTGCCTCTGGCATTTGTCGTGTTGCTGTTCCAAGCGGGGTGTTTGGCGTTGAGATCGCCCGCTAGTAAGACGGAGTCACTCAGGCCGAAGAGAGTCGTGAGATCGCTGGTGAGCGCGATAGGATCGTCTGAAGCAAGAGACGCGACCGATGGTGGGGGATGGTAGGCAGAGATGATGGTTATCGGAGGATGACCAGTCATGCCTAGTCGACAGGCAGAGTACTCTAGGTGAGAGAGAGGCGCGGGTGGGGTCAGAGGGATGCAGTATAACTCATTTCTATAATAAATAAGGGTACCGCCGCCGTGGCAACGTGTTCTGTCATTGCGAACTAGACGGTAATTCGCAATTTTGGGATCAGCGCGGTGGGGTTTCAAAAGGGTCTCCTGTATAAGGAGGACGTCTAATTGGTGGTCGCGGAGGAATTTAGTTATTTCGGCGCGTTGGTTGAAAATGCCATTGGCGATGAAAAAACCTAATTTGAGGGATCGAGGCCTAGTGTGGTTTGTGCGTTGGGAATCCATTGGATCAGTCCATCGCATCCATCTGGTCGAGACCTAGCACCACATCACTGTGTGTGCTGAATATTTGGCTGTACATTGCCGTCGTAATTTTGCCGTTATTCTGCTGTTCGGCAGCCAGAAGGGCATCGCGGAGAGATCTGGCTTGGCGGGTCATAAATAACCTATAATGGCGCAGTATAGTCTGGGCGCAAGCCTCGCCGTGCGCGACGGGTGAGGGATTGGGCGGTTGTTTGACTGCAGGAGCAGCAGTGGTTTGAGGCGCGGGTTTGTGACTGGCTGTGGGCTCTGTAGCCACGGCTATAGGCAGGATCTGCGCTGCGATGGGTATATCCATCAGTGCCTGCAAAGGCCTGCATTGGCAGGGGCCAAGGAGGGAAAGGCTTTTTCGTGGTTTAGCCTGTTCCACGGGGATGGTCTCTGAGGAGCGAGACGTTGGGGAATTTGAGAGGAAGGTGCCTCTCTTTGTTGGCGGGTGTTGGCGCGCTTCGCTAATTTAGGAGCGAGTTTGGGGGCTTTGGGACAGCCGCGGTAGTTTGCCGGGTGACCGGTCTGGCCGCAGAGAACGCAGCTGGGTGGTTCCGAACAGAGGGTTCGGTCTTTGGGCCGAGGGCAGTCCGCAGTGCTGTGCTCGCCCAGACACTTGACGCATCTGGGAGTCGCATAGCAGTTGCTCTGCGCATGGCCATACAGTTGGCAACGGTGGCATTGTCCCACTGTTGCGGTTTTGTAGGGCTTTTCAATTGAGATACTGGATAGGGAGCAAATGGACTTAATCTTGAAAATCGGGTGATGACCTTCGGTTGGTTCACAAATGACAAGAACCATGTCGTACAATTCACCGCCTCTCGCTTTATGTAAGTGATGGACGGCGATCACTGGTATACCTTGATCGGCAAGGTCGTCTTTAATATCCTGTACTAGGATTTCTTTGGGGATACGTTTAATAATAACACGAGTGGGTGTGTCCTCGGGGAAGGAGAAAGTGTGAAAGGAAATATTCCTTTCACGGAGGGCTTGATATAGTTCCCTATAGTCGTTCGACGTAGGGACGGTGACTTTAATGCCATTTTGGCAGGCACGGGCGTTTGTGTAGTTGATCTTTCGAACAACACACATCTTGGACACATCAGTCCATTTCCCCTTGTCTTGGATGTAAAAGGGGGGCGGAGGGCGTTGCTTCCTTTGGGCTGAGGAAGTTTGGGCTATCGGGCTGGGGGGACGACTATTCTGCGCGTGAGTAGAGGTAGTTGGGACGGGGCTAGCGGGTCGTACGGGCGTTTGAGTTGGGGACGGGGGCAACGCGGTGGTCTTTTTGGCCTTGCTGGCCTGGGAGGTTTTCCCTTTCTTCCTTTTGCCGCCGGTGACGACTTGAAAGTCGTCTTCCGAGGACGAGGGGCATGATGACAAATCATTGTCGGAGTTGTTATTGGACACAGGTTCGGTGGTGTCCATTTCAAGGAATTCAGGTGCAGCGCACACCTGCGCGGCGTCCATTGTTCTATGAACAATGGGATTACTAGGTGGGCCGGAAACAATGGGTGATTTCGGGAATTGGGCGACCGGCACGACTTTGTCAGCGGGCGGGGGCAATAAAGGGCTATCTACCCGGAAGTCGTTCGTTGTTTGACGAACAATGGGATCGGAGTTAATAAATACTTCCGTGAATTGACCAACCGGAATGCCTTGATCAGCAAGCGGGGGAGATAATGGGCTGTCAAGCGCGTCACTAAAATCAGCGACGTTGGCTTCGGTAGCCGGGGGACAATTAGCGATTTCACGCTGGATTTTTCCGCCATATTTGGCGGAAATAGCAGGGTTTTCCCTAAGGATTTTTAACAGTATCTCCAAAATATTGGAGTTTGCCATGATTGGCGAATGGATTAAAAATTTAATTGGGAAATTTTGGAGATTTTTCTCCCGCGGGGGGCCTATTTAAAGCCTAACTGGCCTAACTCCCCGGATGGATGGGTCCGGGGATGTGTAACCCTCCCAGTCGGGTAGAGACTGGGAGGTGAGTACCTAATGGTGAGCCCTAAGCTTGTAACCGGTCGCCAGTCTTATTGTGCGAACCGGGCCCTATTGGGTCTAGTGCGAAGGGGTAGACACACCCAACCGACACTAGGTGTGTAGCTGAAAAAGAAACTCAGTAACTAGGTTTGACTAGGAGATCCCCCAAGGCCAAAACCTAGCACTCGACTCCAATTGACTGCTTCACCCTGAAGGGGATCAGCGGGTGCGTCGGGTCAGCACCCCCTTGGTATTGTTGACACCGTGAGGTTTCCAACCAAGGACCACGAAACTGTGGTTTTACCCTGAAGGGGCCAAACCAAATTGTTTTTGACGATACTCTGTTATAGAAACAGGATATCCTTCACCGCCTCGAAAAAGGCGGATCCGGACCAGGCGTCGTAGTCGGCGACTACGAGTGACGTCACGGCGGGCGTGACGAAGCGTAGCGATGACTCAGGCACGGAACGATCGAGAGCGCGGAGCGGTACGACCGTCGCGGGCGAGCGTCGGAAGCGGAATCACGATTATTCGAAAAATCCTGCCGTCTTATATCTCTTGGCACGAGGGTCGAACTCGTGTGGGGGTCACGATATGTTTTTGGAAATCTACTAATAGCAAACAAGAATCGCTTGTCGTGACCTTGAAGTTGTTTACGCACAAAACTTTCTCTTTTCCGACAGGTTCCGACCTGTCGGCCTTGGTACATTGAAACTTTCTCGAAGTTTCTCTTACAATAGGTATGATGAATTATAACGATTTTAACATGTGTTTCATTTACCTACGTACATATTCCTATTTCCTACTTACATATTGACCTAACCTATACTGATTTTAACTATCCTACTTATGCTAAAACGTATTCTAAGTACATTTAGCTCGGCGTCCATTACAGATAGCTATTGAGCGATCTACAAATTCAGACAAACATTCATATGGGTTTTTATTACTTTGAGATAAGGCTTAAATTTCACTAAATAAAATATTTTATTACGTTGGTTTTACGCAGTGATCCTAATTTAGGTCAAATAAAGGATTTTTCCGGAGAAAATTAACGCATATAAATAATGATGGAAATCGATTCAGAAGCCGATTCTGAGCTAACTACTTTCAGGTCTTGCGTATATTCTGTTACACGTTGTATGTTATGCATCTACACTAATACTCGTATTATAACGAGGTATTATTTGTGAGTGCGTCTGTATAGGGTAGGTTACCGTCGAACTACTCATTCGGTTTTAAAAGCTAGTTGGAAATATTTTCAACCAGGCTAATAATGTGTGCGTGTGGCATCCGTGGGCTGCGGCTGAAAATCAGCGTTGGGTGGTAATATTTAGGATTGCCACCTGACATTATGCTGAGCTGAGGCCCTTTTGGCACAACGATTTTTTATTTTTATTTTTAGTGTTGTCTATAATGTGTTTTCTTCGTGCCAATAAGCGCAATTTTCTTTCTTTCTTTATAATAAGTGCAGAGTAGATTGTTTGTCCCTCAGTCCATTTGTGCAACAAGTGACTATATAATTTTTTTTAAGCAAGCTATGTGTAGCTACATAAGTAGATCCACTGTGTAAGTGCCTATGTAACAAAATTAAAATGAATTTCATTTCCACGCAAAATGTATTCCATAAAATAAGTTTCAAACAAACTCCAGAAATATTACTGAGGCTTATTGTGATCCTCCAATTTGTTCCACCTTCTGCTGTCCAAAATTAATACAAGCTCAGAAAACATTCTGTTCTTTTCGTTTGAAAATAGAATATGTACCTAATCGGCTTTAGCATTACTCTCTTTGGAGAATTAAAAATGTCTGTGGTACCACAATTTTGTGCTGAAAATTTTAATGAAAAGTGGCGAAATATAACTTCCAAGGAAATACCCAGCTTATTCATAAAAATAGATAGATAGATAAAACATTTATTTGGTACAACAACAGGAGACACAAAATACAATTTACATAAAACACGTAAAAAAAACTAAAAATAAAAACGTACAGTTAGTAGGAACAAACATAATGAAATTAAGTGAAATTTTATACACTAAACAAAAAAAAAACATTTAAACGAGACGAGTGCGCTGTGTGTCTCGAGTTTGCACCAAATGGGTGCCCAGCTCAGCATGTGCCAGGTTACAAATACCTAGCGCTGATATTCTGCTGGGTCCCTGCAGTGACATAAGGATGCCGAGTAGCGATGAGGCGAATATATATGATGTGTAATTATATAGTGTTCTGTGTGTTTAATTGTTAATAGGTACGAATGAAATATAAAACAAACCGTAAAAAAAAAAAAAAACAAATAAAAAAATTACATAATGGAGGTGTATAAATAAAACAAGTAAGCGTAACTAGCAAATAAAAAATAAAATAACTAAGGACCTATATTGTACTATATAATGGACGTGTTAGAAATACTCTCACCTAGTTGTTTCTGCGAGTCAATGAGATACTGCCGCAATCGACTTTTGAAAGTGCCAAGGTGCTTAAGATTTCTTATTGGAGGGGGAATATTGTTCCGGCATTTAGATGCAGCGTACTTAAAACTGCCCCTGAATGCCGCTGTTTTGTGTGGTTCTGAAGACAATTGTTGAGAGCTCTGTCTGATTGCGCATTCTCGTTTGCTTGCAATCCAACTTAATTTATTGAAAAGATACGTTGGCTGCTTGCACTTAATAACCCCAAAAAGTAGGCACGCCAAGTGTAACTTACGGCGTGATTTCATCTTAAGGATGGAGTGTTTGTTGAAGAATGGCGTTATGTGGCTTCTTGGTGGCACCGAAAAACAAAATCTAGTGCAGGCGTTTTGGACTCTCTGAATTAATCGATCAGTTCTTGCCAAGAGATGAGGACCGAACACAGTATCTGCATAGTTTAAATTTGATAGCACAAGCGACTCAACAAACTGGATCCGCAGCTCCTCTGATAAGTAAGGCCTTATTTTATACAGAACCTTAAGTCTGTAGAAACAGTGACGTACTGCTTCTGCCACGTGCCCCTTATATCTTAACTCAGCGTCCATCTTCAGACCCAGGTTACGTGCTTCACTAACACGACTAACTGACTCACCCAATAGGGTAACATTCAGTAAAGAGGGCAATGCACTTATTTGGTACTTGGTTCCAATCAGCATATATTTCGTTTTAGTGGGGTTAAGTACCAAACCGTTTTCCTCAGCCCAACATGCTATCCCATCGAGATCATCATTTAGGTCCTTTAATGCGCTGTCGTAATCACTGGGCTTGAATGAAATATATACTTGGACATCATCAGCATATATGTGGTACTTACATCGCTTAAGAGAATGTATTATATCGGCACAATACAAAATAAATATGATTGGCCCCAGTATTGAGCCTTGCGGAACTCCCCTATTAACGAAGGCGAGTGCTGAATCAAGAGATGAACCATTGCTCAAACGTATTTCTACCCGCTGTTGACGGTTGCCGAGGTGGCTACGGAACCATTGTACTGTTTCATAATCAAACCCATAGTAGCTAAGTTTAGACAAGAAAAGATCAATATTAATACAGTCAAAAGCTCGCGAAAAATCAAGCAAAACAAGCAGAATACATAGGCCCTTATCTTGCGCAGACAGGATCAATCATGTAAATCAACATTAATCAAAATCTGATTCTTAATTTAAAACATTGATAGGAAGTTCCAATTTTGAATATCCTAATCAGAATTTTAACTAAACAAAGGCTTAATAAAACATTGTTATAAATAATCATGTTAATATTGGGTTTTATTTATACCAAAATTTAACTGATTTAAATAATTATTTCTAGATTGTACTTTCAAATTTTGTATTATACATTTTTGTAATACCTATACAGTATACATATGTATGATATAAAAGTTATACCGAAAACTTATATTCGTATTTACATAAATCAATTTTTATGAAGAACGGATGTTTGACATTAATAACAGTGTAATAATAAAAACAGGCATGCTATCAAATCAGCTATAATGAACCAGATTCCCAATATTACCTACTATTAATACTGCGACCTTGCGTGTTTATAAACTGTTTTACAGTCTTATATAACCTAGGTCTACTAGACCACAGGGATGGTAAATTACTACTTTTACTTATTATTATGAAGTTTCTTTCTTATCTAATCCGAGCTCCTCCAGAAAGGCGAGCAAATTTAAGCCTAATTACATTTTTGCCAACCATTTTTATCCTAACCAACACAAAATAAATATGAAGAAATTGGTATATTTGTTTTTTTATTAAAAGGACAGAAACGCCCACGACTCATAACAAGTTCGCTAATATGTGGCCTGACCTTTTAACGAAGTCATATAAGTTCTAATGCTGCGATTCATGTAATCCGTGAAAGAAATGAAGATTCGTGTTCATCTTTGCGTCACAGAAGTTCATGTGTGTACCAAATTTTAACTTAAACAGACGGTCTAGAGTAGCATTGGCTGTACTCTGAATCAGTCTAGTTTAGACTACATTGGTTATACTGACTTGGCTGGCTCCTTTCATTCGCTAGTTACTTTCAGAGTTTTTGAAGAAAATTACCTATACCTAATTAAATATAGCTCCAAAAAAACAATTACAAAACACATTTACCGACTCATTTAATTTTGCTTCTTTGCCGTTGTCTCAATATCGAAGATACCGATGTGTTTATTAAAATTTTATGCAGAACAAAATTTACAAAGGCGAACTTAATGCCTGAAGTATTCTTTACCAATCAACCATGGTTGGTGAAGAGATAACATGGCATGTGCATAAAAAAATAAACTAAGTAGATTCAAACTTAAAATTTTATCATGTCATCTCATCTCATGAAAATATTGTAGACATCACAGAATCATTCTAAACATCACAAAAGTACTTTCACACTACTCTATTTTTCTGACTACTCAAGACTAAAGATATAAAATCCGTAACCGGACTCAATGTACCAACATTGAGTCCAGTTACGGATTTTATCAGTTCAGACCAACGGGTAGGTCAACAACCCCGTCTACCCACGATTTACCATTTATCTTTCCCACAGCGACCAACTTGTCTAAGCTGTCGGGTTGTCTTCGAGCGATATGTCCAAAGTCCAACTATTTGATAACTAATGATGGACAGACTGTCAGTCATCGGTGTTTTTATATTGGGTAGAGGTTATCGTTCGACCACCATCTCACCTGATGGTAAGCGATAATCTGGTTGAAAAAGAAGCAAGCTTACCTAAAATTAACCTATTCACTCTTAACTTTTTTTTATAGTTGATAGGCTTGCGTTTGACCATAATCTCACGTGATGTTAAGCGATGATGTGGTCGAAGATGAAGCACGCTTGCCTAGAAGTAACCTATTCACTCTTGACTTTAAGCCTCCCAGGTTATAACTATCAGGAAACATAGACTCCGGCAAGGAATTCCACTCCTTAGCCGTACGCACAATGAAAGTATTCCTAAAACGTTTCGTGCGTATGGCATGCTTATGTACAGATGACGTACTTCATAATCTGTAATAAGCACTAGAGTGCAGGGGTAGCTCACCGTCCGGTAAGGACCAGGCCCGGGTCGGCGGCGCGTCGTGTTCCACGCGCGCCTCATAGAGCTGTCAGCACCAGTGACGGGGATCCATAGTGCCATTGCCTGCTGGGGTTGCGGGAATGTTCTAACAAGATACCGCGGCCCCGGAACTTAAGGGCAGCTGAAGGAACTGGGTGGGTTTTTAGTCAGAAAAAGTCTGACACTCCCTTCCGCTCTACCCAGAGCGGGAGAAGTCATTCGATGATTTTCCCACCTGGGAAAAAAGGGGGGATCGGCACTGTCTCTCCTTAACACAAGCTAACTTTTAGCTTAGCTAGGAGAATAATATCTAACCTATTTTGTACTGCATTTTAGAACCTAAAATTACAGAATTCCTACAATTGTAAACTTAATAATCCCGCTGTGAAATAAATGCTATTACTTAAAGACCCGAATGGATTTATTAGTTCGTACGCGTACGTGGTACGAATCATTACATTCCTCTCATAAGCACTGGATTATATAGACATATACGACACACATTAACACCCGTACGATCAAGATAATCCTCTTAATTAGTGCACCTAATCTCCACACAATACCAGTTCACCATCATCCACTCGAGAACCTCTTGTTTCCACTCAAGCTGAGACACTCAGACGCAATGTGATCTACTAAATGAGGCAATTGTTGTCGGGCTAGAAAACAATGTAGCCGAGTTGCGGTAATTTTCTAAGATACCGGGGACCCGGGATGCAAGGGCAACTGAAGGATTAGGGTGTCTTTTTAGTCACAAGAAGTCTGATAGTCTTTCACTCCATCCAGAATGTGACGAATCATATTTTTCTCCAAGAGTAGGGCCAACAACTAATTCTTAAATTCTTCAACTACTTACTTTGTAATACAAATCTGACTAGCTCGCCTAACAGGCGTTGTCTTTTTAACCGACTTCAAAAAAAAGGAGGAGGTTCTCAATTCGTCTTCTTTTTTATGTGAGTTACCTCATTGCTCGCAGATGGCTGGACCGATTTCAAAAATTCTTTTTTTGTTTGATAGGGTATACTTTCTAGTTGGTCCCATTGTCGTCATGTTTGGATCTGATGATGGGATCCTGGAGAAATCGAGGAAACTCTTCAAATATTATAGGCACACCTATAGCGTTTTGAGTATTTCTTACAGTACCTTGTGCAGTTGCTCTCGAAAAGCACCATTTGAGGAAGTTGAACTGATGCTGAAAACCACAGATGGCCACTGAGACTCCTCAATAATAAGTATTTCGTGGATTGCGATTCGATTACTTGAGTACGGATGTTAAACACTTTATGCTCGTCACAATACATATGGTGATGTAGAGCTGATAGTCAAGTACCAGGAGAACTCAAAAATGAACGGCTCTGCACCGGGAAAAGCAATATTTTGTAAAAAGTGATAAGTAGTTGACATTTTGGCTTTTGTAATTAGATGAATTACAAACCGAATCACTAAAAAGCATGAAAAAAAAACTTTTTGCAAAAAATAAAACCGACTTCTATATAAAAACACTATAAAGGCAAAAATAACTTTAATTTCGGAAGGCGGTGTCAAAAAAAAAAAGAAAATACAAAACAAATAAATAAAAAATTATTTATTTAATTCTTTGATTTCATTAATTCTTTATAAATAAATAAAAAATTATTTATTTGTTTATAAAGAATTAATGAAATCGGTCGAGCCGTTCTCGAGTTTTAGTGAAACTAACAAACAGCGAATTTTTATGTAAAGTATATCACAATATTTACCTGTTATTAAAACATATTAGTACGTAGGTATATGTATTTTATTATACAAGTGGAGTGTCTCAAGAATTGTGCATGCATTCCGATTGCTTCGAGCAATACAAATATTTGTTAAGCATAGGCGGGAATCGAAACTGCGACATCCAGCCCAAAAGCAAATCAACCAGCAACAGCACCAACCGTGCTGCAAAAAAAAAAAGACAAATATTACTGATGCACGACTATTGCGACCGGTAGACCATAACATGTTTCTTTCAATCCACAATTGAATGTTCTTACTCTATGACCGTATAACTAATTTACCATAATATAACTACTCGATTTTTTACTACCTATTAAAGTTCTTTTACTTTTATCCACACAAAAGTAACAAATATTATAATTAAATCCCACCCCTATCTTACCAGTGATAACAGGTTTCTTATTTTAATTTTGCAAATGAGTTAGTTTGCAAATGTAAGTAACAAATCTTAATATTCTTATACTTGTTTGTTTTCCGTGTTTCCCCTTTAATTAACTTAGCAATGCTAACAGAATTACTTACTAATTTGAATAGCGAATGGAATTAAGTATTCAGTTTTAGTATATAAAGATTATTTAGAAATATTAACTGCACTATTTAGGGTTCCGTAGCCGAATGGCAAAAAACGGAACCCTTATAGATTCGTCATGTCTGTCTGTCTGTCCGTCCGTCCGTATGTCACAGCCATTTTATTCCGAAACTATTAGGACTATGCATGTGAAACTTGGTAGGTAACAGTTTTTGACAAACAGCATTTTTTATAAAACCCCAAATATAACTTTTTAATTCATATAATTATAAACACTATGAAAAATAAAGTTATTTGGCGTAGTTACTACGGAACCCTTCATGGGCGAGTCTGACTCGCACTTGGCCAATTTTTTTCATGTTGAGTGGATGATAAATATATACAATATTTATCATCCACTCAACATCCATCATCAGGAGAGGAATTCCCTGCCAGAGTCTGTGTTTTGCTCATAGGTAATAATTGGGGGTTCTTTAAGTCAAGAGTGAATAGGTTACTTCTAGACAAGCGTGCTTCATCTTCGACCACATCATCGTTTACCATCAGGTAAGAGCCAAACGCTAGGAGAAACGCAATCCTATCAACGATAAAAAAACTCTGTAGGGAATCAAAAGTTTGCCCATTTTTCTATTTGTGTTTTAGTCAATTTTATCTATACAGTCAGTGAAATAGAAGATGTCTAATGATTTCCTTATAAACACGTTTATAGTATGATAATGTAAATTTTTAAAAACACAACGTTAACCTTGTAAGAAGTGAACCTACTGTGTCTTTTCCCTCTTCGACAGACTCCATGGCCACTTGTTGCCACGCAACGCGCCGAGTGCACAGCGCATGCGTGCTCCCTAACCTCGCTCAATCGTAATGAGCCCGGCTTGTTTTCCTTCCAACATAAGTGCCTTTCCTTCCTTTGTTTTCTTTTCTTCACTGGCTGAAAAGAAAAACAGGAATAACACATACTTTAAGTAGTACCAACATTCAGGTAGATATTTCAGTTTATTGTACGAATTGACTTGAATGCTCCTTGAATCATTACGGTTGTAGGTCATGACCTTTGTCAATAAAAGACTACTTACTTACCTTAGTTTATGGTGTACTTACGGTATTCTGTGATGGTCGTACCAAACGGTACGCAATGGCTGTTAACTTGGCAATAAGATAAAGTTGTTAAGTCGGGAAGGGAATCATTTCGGATATGTGACATTTGAGATGTAGACTTACAAAGGTTGCGTTTAATACTTATAAATTATGATGATGATCTAAATTAGATCGAATGGGATTTAAACTTGTGAGTGAAAATTGGCCACGGGCGAGTCGGACTCGCCCATGAAGGGTCCCGTGGTTGCTACGCAAAATAACTTTGTTTTTTCATAGTATTTGTATGCAGTTATATTTTCTCGTCCTTCAGAAAAACATGCACAATGGACTACAGAAATGCGGAAGCCCATACAGCATTCTAAGAGCGTTTCATTTTAAAGTCCATTCATCTCGTACTGGTCACATCATAATGACGAAGACCGTCGTCACCAAGACAAGAACTTACTCAGTTGACTGTGTCCGTTTTTCCCAACATCAATTTTTCATTTACTTAATTACGTTCTTACACATTGCTTTGATTAATTACTTCTGTGACGTCACTGGGTTATATGTAAACTACATGACAAATTACTTGTTTTGTACACAAAATGTTTTGTGTGTTTAAGTTTCTCGCTTAGACAATTAGGACTGAATGTTTATAGTATGATTTTAATTATTTGTTTACTTAGTAGCTGGCTCGTTGATGCGAATGTTTCAAATATGGATTTCTTGACAGTTTCTAAAGCATTTTAGTGTAGGTGCAGTCATAAAATATGACTTTTAAGAGGTTGATTCAAATCAGTTTAATAGAAACTGTAATCATATTTATGTAATTAGACATATTTTTAGGGTTCCGTACCCAAAGGGTAAAAACGGGACCCTATTACTAAGGCTCCGCTGTCTATCCGTCTGTCTGTCACCAAGCTGTATCTCATGAACCGTGATAGCCAGACAGTTGAAATTTTCACAGATGATGTATTTCTGTTGCCGCTATAACAACAAGTACTAAAAAATAAATGTTTAAGGAAAAAAAATTACCCTTCCCTTCCCTTCCCTTCCCTTTAACCATTATCTTTATAATAATAATAATTCAGCCTATTACGGTCCCACTGCTGGGACTCAGGCCTCCTCTCTATAAGAGGGAGTGGGAGGAATTCATAACGCGGGCACGGTGCGGATTGGTCGACGTCACATTCTTTTTTTATTGATAATAGGTTCGCGTTTGACCACCATCTCACATGTCTTGGAACTTTTATTCCTATGACATGCCAATTTCCTCACGATATTTTCGTTCATCAATTTGAGAGCAGTGGTGATAATATAAATTAATATAATATATATATATATATTTTTTGTATCTATAGTAATATTGTAAGGTGTACAATAAAGTATATATAATAATAATAATTATAATAATAATACACAAAAGAATGTGCCTTGGCCTCGGGAAGTCGGGCCAGTAATAATCACTGGGCCACCACTGCTGTCTTTCAGTTTAACTTTGTTCATCTCATTTTACTCCAAAATATACATTTTAAAATATTGTAACAAAAAATAGAATAGATTTTTTATTGAGATTTAAAACACTACATTTTAAAAACACTGATAAACCTAACTATGTACATAAAAAAAAAACTCAGGCGTCAAAGTACTCCACTTTGACGCATCACTGTCGTCCGGAAACGTGCCCGGAAGTCTGGCAGCATTGCCACGTTGTATGGCAATGCTTATTCTTTGGGCAAAGAACGAGCCAGTACTGTCGAATCCATTAGCCAGCGAGACAATCCCTTATAAAGGAGACGCACACTCGGGCCGCATGTCCCAAGCGTTTCGAACCCAAACGGCACAAAACTGTAAATACTAGACTGGGCCAAAAAATTACATAAAATATAAAAGTTCGTAGTCCATCGTAATCGGGACAAGGTTCCGAGCTATCTGTGGTTAGGACTCCAGAGAAAAGCAGCTCCGCACATTACAAGTTGTATCGAGGAGTGCTGCCTTGTAAATAAAATGTACTGATTTCAAAATTATTGTATCCATAATTTATGAAATTTTGCTCTCGTGCCTACTTACTTGCTTTTAGGTTTCTGTCAGGGTCCACAATGATCAAAAGCCATGTATATTTTGTATAAACCTATCACTTAACATTATTGAGTATGGCGTAATTACCAGTAGATCTAAATCAAACAGATCTCTGATGTGTATATTTTAAATTACATTTGAGTAAATTTGTCTAATTAAATTATGAAGTGAATTAAATTTGCCAGTATCCACAAGTGCTTGGCACAAGCTAATCATTACGTGATTGCAGTTCTGGCCGCCACAACCATCTGTGAAAAGGTAAAGTTCCTTAATTGCTGAAGGAATTTGTTCCTGTATATACTTTAATAAAAAAGTTTGTTGAAGAATCGGTACAAGTCAGTGACATGTTTGGTTTCATAACCACATTTATTTTGTGATCCGCATTCATTTTCTCTTTGAATGGCCTGACTTATCCCCTTTATTGATTACAGTATGAGTGTTGGCCCAAAGAGTTATTTACCATCAATATTGCCAAATGTAAAAAAAACTGACTTGTTCCCTTTCTTTACTAACCGATTCATATTAAAAGGTCTATGACGCCAAATCAAATGGTGTAAATTAGTATTAATATTGTCATTTAAAGCATCAGAAACATATTGGAGCAAATTCTAGGAATATTTAGTAGTGTATGGACTCTAGCCATCGGCTTTGAATGCCACAAATTCAATGAGAAAACACGCTAAAGAGCGATTAGTATGAAAAGCGGGATTGGCACAGTTAAGCCTCTTGCTTTGCACCTCGTAAAGCTATCGTTAGAAGTGCACTGGATTTTATACCCTATTACTATCAATATAGAATATTATTTTAGTAGTGAACTATTAATTTCTCTTCTAAATGCGATCCCAAGGTGATTTGACGGTTTTATTCACTTATCTAGCATTTGAATAGATATTAAACATATTTCTGCTATATCGAAGATTAAACTCCGTCATTGGATTGCTTCACTGTAACAGATTGCTTATCTGTTACAGTGAAGCAATCCAATGACTTCTCTGGAGAGTTTTACTACGAAAATTGGTACTTAAATAGGTAAACTTAGTTGTTTTTGTTTTTTTTTTTATAAGATTATAGTTTTAGTTTACGAGCAGACTGTAGCAGATATACATATGTACTACTCCGCGTTTCGGCCAGAATATCCACATCACCACAAGGGCGGATCCGGGGGGGGGGGGGGGGGTCATGAGGTCATAACCTCCCCCTGGGCTGGATCCAGGACCGAGGTGGATCACTAATTAAAATTTTTAAACATTGTTACTAGATAATACTCTAGTTTCTGTCGTTGTAAACGAATATCGGCAGTGGATGGCCAAGTGGCAGTGGAGTCAGGAAATACAAATCAAAACTTCTTGTGGCTTGACCACGATTATGTGACCGCCCCTGGCACTAAAACTGGATCCGCCCTTGCTTCACCATAAGGCACATTTTTTTTTTCGTACTAAGCGCTCTTCTTCAACATTTATTGTGCGCACAGCCAAAGTGTGGAACTCTCTGCCGGCTTCTGTGTTCCCTGCCTCATATGGCCTTTAAAGCAAGAGTGAATAGGCATTATTCTGGGCTCGTTCGTTCGATCGTAGACCTCATCTTACACTTACCATCAGGTGTGATCGAGGTCAAGAGCGGGCACATTCGTAATTTAAATAGCACAGTGGTCACAGAATCTGAGTTCCTGATTAAATACTCCGTCATCATCTGCTTTGACTTTCCAAATTATATCGGTGTTGGCTGAGTTCGGTGTTGGTTGGTATTGGTCGGTGTTGAGCTTTGGGGTGGCACTAGTTGTCACCCGAATTAGGATGCTAGGCCTTGAAGTAGCATTAAGTAAGTCAGAGGCAATTTGTTTCCATGGTCCCCGGAGAGCTCCGCCCTTGGGATCTCATATTGTCGTTAGTGGTACCCAAATTCCAATTCTGCCGACCGTGAGGTACTTGGGGCTTTTACTTGATAGTCGCTGGAACTTTAACGCACATTTTCAGCGCCTAGTGCCGAGGGTAATGGCTGCTGCAGGTGCACTTGGCCGGTTGCTTCCAAATTTAGGGGGGCCAATTAACAACTGTAGGCGACTATATATGGAAGTACTGAGGTCAATGGCTCTCTACGGGGCACCCGTGTGGGCCTATGACGTGACAAACAAGGGTGCCGCCTTACTGCGCAAGCCACAGCGAGTGATTGCGGTCAGAGCAATACGCGGGTATCGCACAATATCCGGAGAGGCAGCTTGTGTTCTGGCTGGGTCTGTGCCGTGGGATTTAGACGCCAAATTGTTAGCCTCACTTTACATCTAGCGTAAGGAAGTGGGGCCACAGGTCCCAGCTAGACTTATAAAGGCTCAAAAGAACCTGTTCCGAGATGAAGTGATGGCAGAGTGGAGCGAAAAATTAATGCGACCTGGGGCTGGTGTCAGGACCATCGAGGCTCTCCAACCTGCACTTGCAGAATGGGTAGGACGGCGCCACGGAGTGCTGACTTTTCGGCTGACACAGGTGCTTTCGGGGCACGGCTGTTTCGGAAAGTACCTGTGTCACATTATACACAAGGAACCGACACCCAGCTGCCATCATTGCCACGGCAGCGAGGATACAGCACAGCATACGCTTGGCGAATGTACAGCGTGGGTTGAACACCGCAATGCCCTGATTGCTGAGGTGGGGAATGATCTCTCGTTGCCGGCCATAATCAAATCTATGGTTGGGAGCGAGAGGTCATGGCAAGCAGTAGCCGTTTTCGCAGAGCGGGTCATGGTGACAAAAGAAGCGGCAGAGAGGGAGAGGGAGAAGTCCTCAAATGTACCGAGCCGCGTTCGAAGGACTGGGCGACAGAGGCGGGCTGGCAATGCCCTCTTCCATCCCCCGTAATGTGGCTTGTGGGTGTCAGACTTGGGGAAGTCTGGCATCCGATCATACAGGCCCGAGCAGGTGTCGCGTAGTGTTTCCGCACGCCTTTCTAAAATTATGACAGGGTGAGGAGATGCTCACTCCTCCCCTCATCTGAGATGGGGTAAATGACCGTCACTGCTGGGGTGATTGTGGAGAATGCTAACGTGTCCCCGCACCCCAGCTAGAAGTGAAGGAGAGAAACACCGTGTGGTTTTAGTCAGTAAGTAAGTCAACCCCAGGGCGGAGGACATTCATGAGAATTTCCAAACGCAAAAAAAAAAAATGGTCGGTGTTGAGCTTGTAGCTTCGATTCGCGAACCAACCTTGTAATTTAAGTTAAGTACTAACATAGGATTAAGGAATTTTGTTACTAACCAATTGAGTTTTGTTACTTGGAAATAAATGAAATGAATGAATGAGTACTAGTGTTTTACATGGAGCAACTGCCTAATCTGACCTCCACAATCAGCTGGGTAACACGATACACTCTTGATAAGACTAGCGTCAGATTTTCTGACTTCTGACTACCCATAAAAACTCTGCCGTGATTCTTTAACTCTTTCGGTACGGCCCATACACGTATCCTCAGGACTGCTAATCTAAATGAGATATTTGTGAAATTTTTACTGAACAATATAAATAATAAAATAATAAACCCAAAAACAGCCACCTTTATTATTTTTACCCTGAAAAATCCTTTTTTCAGCATGGGACATTAGGTTCCATCGGTCTTGAAACTTTAAAATGAGAGTAGTATAGAAAAGAAACAAACCCAAAATTATACTTTTGTGGGAAGATATGTACCATTAGTCTAATAACGTAATGGGACATATACATACCTACAGTACCGAAAGGGTTAAAAGGCAGTCATCTGACAATTTACCGATTTTGAGTTAAACATTGAGCGACATCAGGAAAAAAGAGCACTGGTATCAAAACCACTTCACAGCTTTTTATGACAAAATAACTCAAAGCTAAATAAGTTTCAGAAAAAGGGGTTAGATAGGTCGATGCGTCTTTTTTTCCAGATGTCACTCAATGTTTAACTCAAAATCGGTAAATTGTCAGATGACTGCCTTTTAAAGAATCACGGTAGATTACTGTCGAAGATCTGCGAATGGCAGCTGGGGCCAACGGCTTCAGGCGTTTTCCGAGGCAACAAGGTATCTTAATACGTTAAGATGGTTACCCATCCAAGAACCCACCTCTACAAACGTTGCTTAAAGTTGAAGGTTGACCATACAGCTGTTATTATTTTCTTTCTTATAATCCATCGAACTCATAAGAAACATTCCTACATGATAAGTATACCTATTCAATGGCGTGTCTATAATAAATTCTATGATGCACGTAATACCCATCTCCTTGGCATTATGATCGCGTCAAGATGGCCGACGCCACCATATTATACTTCATGACGTCATGCGACCCTTAATTAGTACCTACTAGCGGTATGGGTGGTTGGTATACTCTCAAACGTCAGAGCGTATTTTCTTTTTCCTGTAGTAATATGCTTGGGATTTCAGTAACTATCTCTCATAGTTTTGATTATTTGTTGTAAGAAAATGTGCCAACGGATGTGATATAATAACGACTTCGGTTTAGGTGTCAGTGAATTCAAGCATTTTTTGCTATCGAGGGGAAACCTTCAAAAGGCGCTTGCACTTTTATATTATATACCAGGAGTGTGAGATTCTTACCTAACTAAAACTACTTCAGCGATCACTGTCAGCTTATTGACGGATTATGCCAAAAGACCACTGTGTGTCACGCCTGTACGGCACATCCCTGAGTAGACCAGATAATAAGATCTCCCCTGTGCCTCGCCGTGCACGATATATGACTTCAAAACACTTTTGATTCCCGACACTAATGATTTATAATGATAGAGTAATGGATAATATTAACGCCAACGCAACTGCTAATTGGCCTGATATTGATCTGGGAATGCGGTATAGGAAGTTAATTTCAGAAAGGTTTATTGAAAACCTCTGAGTGTTGTGTCTGTGAACCGCCTGATGATTGTTGTCTGAGAACTATGATAGCACTGTGTAGCTTTTGCAAGTCTGGTTAATTTTAAGTTTGTTTATGGAGATAAAAATATAAACAAAGTGTTTTAGAAGTGCATGGTCGTATTTAAGTATGTTCGGGATCCTATAAAAAGTAATCAATAGATATTTCTCTCTCTTTGTCACATCTAGTGACAAAGGTAAAGTTAAAGGTAGATTTAGACCTCCCCGTTTCAATTAAATATTTTAAAGTCTTTCCAAAGGTTGTCTGGAAAATATCGCTCTCAGCGATAAGACCGCCATTGTAACCAAAGTTATAGCAATAAGGTTATGTAAGTGTGTTTCAATTTTAGATGTACAATAAAGAATATTCTATCTATTAATCTAGTGGTCATGATTATTTTCTTCATCAACTTCTGTCAGCTGCAATTTTTGCGAGAGTGTCAAATAAAAATATATCATTTCACATAGCCTACATGGGTACTTATAACTCGTCAGAAGTAAGTGTTCGAATTAGTCGTTGACTATGGAGAAGAACTGGCAAGAAACTCTTCTCGAAACTCGAAGAACTCCGGGCTACTACTGAGATCTAACACTCGATTTTAGAAAAGACATAAGCTACGTGTAACACAATAAAAATGGACAAGTGCGAGTCAGACTCGCCCATGAACGGTTCCGTAGTAACTAGGCAATATAACTTTGTTTTTCATAGTGTTTGTATGAAATGCAAAGTTATATACGTGGTTTTACAAAATATCTCAAAAATTGCTGACCCGATTTTGTTCAAACCAATTTTCGTTGAAAGTTTTCATAAAAATCTACAGCATATATTAGTTTTAGATTTTTCACTCCATTATTATACAAAGTTAGAGGAGGGACACACATTTTACCACTTTGGAAGCGTATATCTTTTAAACGATTGACTTTAAGAAAATAAGGTTATAGAAACCTCAATATAATTTTTAAAGACCTGTCTATAGATATCACACACATAGAGGTTTGATGAAAATAAAATATAGTTTCAGTTCTATGTATGGGTAATTAATTAATACCCTTAATTTTTTATTTTTGTCAAAAAATCAGATAGCGGTTCACAGAATACATTTAACTACCAAGTTTCACATGTGTAGCCCGAATAGTTTCGGAATAAAATAGCTGTGACGTACGGACGAACGGACAGACAGACAGACATGACGAAACTATAAAGGTTCCGTTTTTGCCATTCGGCTACGCAACCCTAAAAATATATTAAAGTGGCGTGTATGTATTAAACATTACTTACTTAATCATTTTGCTTTGTGTTTCATACACTACAATATTTTGTAATTTAACTGTTCCATGTGATTTAAATTTCCTGGAAATCTGGAAACCTAGCCTAGAATCACTAGCTATTTGACCTCCACATACTGCTACTTAACTGGGTAACCTCATAACCATAAGCTAGACTGATTTCAGATTTGCAGGCTTTGCACAACCCACAACAACTGACAAAGATGCAGAAATGAGCAACCAATGGCTTAACGTGATTCCGCAGAAATGGTGGCAAACACTTTACACCTTAGTATATGAAACAAAATTATATTAAAAAAAAAACACACTAAAAATCCCTAAACACCGAATCAATCAAGCCAATTATACAACGTGTAACGGAAACCCCATATCTATCCAAAAGAACTGAAGACTACATCTGGTATGGAGTCTCTACGCAAAGTTTCAGCTCAAAATAAGTGACCCCAAATTATTGGTTTCATGTTTCTTGAATACCAGTAATAACAAACGTGTCACAGCACTATGAGGGTCATCACTTTCCACGTCACTTGCCAATAAAACTATAATTCTCTTCGTTCTTCTTTATTTGAAAAATTCGGCCTCTGGTATCCTCTCCACACATGTAGACATAGGATTAGAAAACCCTTGCCATATCGTTTGTTATCATCCAAAGAAGCCGTGCACTCGGTATGTATATACCCTTTAAATTACACGTTGTATATTCGTTTTACGTACCTAGTAGGTACGAAAATCTTGTGATTCTTAAAGCACGTACGATGAAAAGAAAAAACTCTACTCTAAAAAAAAAACAAAACGTGATGATTTAGTCCCCGTTTTCACCATCAAAGACGTAAATTCCCAAAAAATATTCTGATCACGAACGAGCTTCAGCAAAGTCCTTTATTTTACTTGAGTTGTATAAGTATTCCCTATGCGATCATTTGTAAAAAAACGTGCGAAGGACGCAGTACTTATATTTAATTATACTCTTGTTTTAATTCACTTATATACCCGGATATAAGTACCTTTGTGTCACTCCGGGTCCGTCCCGGTACGTGTTTTAGTAATGAGAAGTTTTCATCATGTTTTAAATAATTAAAAAATATTTTAGGAATAGTCCTGGGGATAATTAGACGTGTGGTAACTATTAGAAAGATAGATAATAACGATTAATCACATTACCTTAGTCTAATTAGTATCTCTCTTACTGCGTAAGGGAGCTATTTTTCCTTCGAGTTTCAATGGCTAATTAGCTTTGATTCGTTGGATTTATGATCAATACCTATATTAAAAATATTCGTAGAAGCAAGTGAAACAACAAAAAAATAAACAGAAAATCCCTCTCAACCATATGTTATGTTACCTTCATTAAAAAGCCGCATTTTATTATAAAACAAGAACAAAAAATTCAAAACCTGTCTCGCTTAAATAAATAAAAAGTAAATCATTTACACTGAAGCATCTGTCCCAACATTCCTGTGTTCAAACGAGGAACATATTTGTTGGTTGGTACACTGTCCGCATAAATAACGAATGGAGTGATACGCACAAAACGTTTTAGGAATACTTTCATTATGCGTACGGCTAAGGAGTGGAATTCCCTGCCGGAGTCTATGTTTCCTGATAGCTATAATCTAGTAGTCTTTAAATCAAGAGTGAATAGGTTACTTCTAGGTAAGCTTGCTCCATCTTCGACCATATCATGACTTACCATCAGTTGAGTGGTGGTCAAACGTGAAACTATTCTTTATAAAAAAAGAGTGCCAACCCTACGGAGGAGATCGCAAATAACTCAATACTTGTCACTAAGAGAACTTGGCAGTCTTGTTGATATTTTTCACCTCCTTTAGCAGCCTTGGGCTAGTTGCGCTAGTTAAAAGGCCTTTTCTAACGCGTTTGCATAGAGTTATCTACTGCTGTAGGCTATTACATCGTCACATTCTTCAAAGTTCCCTGTTTGGTTTTCGAAATCCCTAATAAAAATTTTTAAAAATAAAAACAAAGCTTGGATTAAATGGAAAGTATACAAAAACTTGTCAGACTATGAGCATTTCTCTTTCCTAAGACATAGATTCCAATTGGAGTGCCAAAAGCAATACAATGCGTACATTAGTTCCGTTGAAGATAACATAAGTAAGAACGTTAAGTATCTATGGAGTTACATTTCAAACAAAAAATCAAAGGCAGGAATACCTTCTACAGTCTCATATAAAAACCAAAGCACCAGTAACCCTACAGAAATATGCAACTTATTTTCCGACTTTTTTCAATCCGTCTATGAACCATCATCTCTTAAAATGGACAATTGGTCTCCTCCCAATAATTATCTAGACAACTCGGATATCATTAGTGACATTCACTTTACTGTTGACAAAGTTTTGAAAGCATTAGATAATACAAAAGGTCCCGGACCAGATGGCATACCCGCATATTACCTTAATAAAACCGCGAGTACCATATGTGTGCCATTGTGTATTATTTATAACAAATGTGTCGCAGAGGGTACTTTTCCTGAAATCTGGAAAAGAGCAAATATTACTCCAGTTCATAAAGCAGGTCCCAAAGATGATGTTGAGAATTATAGACCTATCTCTATACTGTCTGCCTTGTCGAAGCTTTTCGAGAGACTTATTCACGATGAGATTAGTCCTATCTTGTATGAGTCCTCTTCAATTAGTGTTACCTCTGGTGTACCCCAAGGCTCAATTCTAGGCCCTCTTCTTTTTATTTTATTCATTAACGATATTCATAGTTGCTTTAAACATTCAAAATTTTTACTCTACGCTGATGACCTCAAGATTTATAGAAAAATTGAAAATATTAATGATTGCAATTTATTTCAAGAAGACTTACATCGATTTTCATGTTACTGTAACAATAACAAGCTTCAATTAAGTATCTCGAAATGTCTATCTATAACGTTCACAAAAAAAAACAAAGATAATATCACACACTTACTATCTAAATCAGACCCCTCTGCAAAATAAATCTTCAGTTCGAGACCTTGGGGTGCTGCTAGATACTAAACTGCATTTGGACCAGCATATTAATAATATTATAAGCAATGCGTTTCGTATGTACGGATTTGTAATGAGAGCTACAATTGATTTTAAACGCCCACATACATACATACACCTATTTAAAGCTCTTATTAGATCACAGCTAGAGTACGCCGTCACAGTGTGGAATCCTTATTACAAAAAATACATTCACAACCTAGAGAGGGTACAGTATAAATTTTTAAGATCAACGCACTACAGATGCTTTCGTAGAACTTTAAGTTACGATAAACTATTAAATTATTACAAATTAAGCAAATTGATGTCCAGGCGCACTCTTCTTGAGACAATGTTTCTGTATGATCTCTGTAATAACCGTTATGACTGTTCTGACCTAACGAATAATCTATGTTATATTGTACATAGAACTGTGGTAAGACGAGAGGTGCGCGTGCGTCCACTGTTTGCGGTATTTTCTTGTCGTACTAATGCTGGGAACCGTGCACCTTTGCGTCGCATAGTGAAAACCTATAACTCACATTTTGCAGATATTGATATATTTTCGTTGTCTGCCAACAAATTTCGCAATATTGTTAGTGTTGAAATGAAAAACTCAGAAACATAGGATATAGTGTCACTCGTGCATGTTTTAAAACGACTTAGTTTATAATTATATAAAATGTGGATAACGTAGTGGGTTACACACTTATACATATTGTTGCATGATAATTTTAAGTTCATTTACAGTGTGTAATTGTTTGTTTTCCCGAATAAATAAAATAAAATAAAATAAAATTATGGTATGCTTGTGTCTTTTTGCGTTAGACCTGTGGAAGAAAGAGAGAGAAAAATCTTCTCTTAGTGAAGAAAAGCAGAAATGCAGATAACTAACTAGTGTGTTTATAAATATACTAGTAGCCGCGCCGGGCTTCACTCCTGTGGACTTTATTGCGATAAAAACATGAACTTTTTCTTTTGTAGACGGGCAAAAAGTCTATAGCTTTCAGCCTTCTTCAGGTTTCAAGGTATTTCCATACCAAATTTAATCCAAATCCATCCAGAACTTTCAAATATTAGCGCGTTTAAACAAACAAACAAACAAACATTTCTGCTTTATAATATAAGTATAGATTTTATACAAGATGACGTTAAAAAATCTTTATATTTTCTTGTAAAAAATAAAAGCCTTAGGTGTGTTTTTCAATCTCTCACACCTCTTCATAGGCACGATATACTCTCCAACGTTGAAAAATAAACACACTCACTATTTCGTACACCGTTTACTCTTACAAAAACTTCAACTCTATCAAACGACGTGTGTAGTGTAGTGAAAAATTGTGATATATTCAGCATGTGTCACCGTAACCTCAGTAAGTACATCGGAGTACGTGAAGTCGCTATTTACATGGTAACAGGGTTTTTATTCGGAGAGGCACAGAGCGGGCCTGGCTCGGAGAGTATTCTTGTGGTGGCGCAAGGAAAAGCGATCTGCGGTTTTTGTGACGTATTTATTTTTAACACGCTTTTATTAGGTCGACCTGTATGTAACTAACTATGTAATGGAATCTAAGGTAACTAATTTAACCATCTTTCAAGGGTCGTAGCGTAATGAAAATTGACAACTGTATGTAGTTCTGATGACAATACAATAATATGGTACTGTCAAACTGATCTGATGATGGAGATGGAAGATATGAGCTGGAACTTCATGATGGAAAATCGTATCATAGCTGTTTTGGATTTCTTAGAAAAGTCTCGTAATGTACTTTAATCACGATTAGGTTTTAAGGTCTGATGATGAAGCCGGAAGATAGGCACTGGCATTCCATGATGGAATATCGTATCATAGTCGTGTTTGTACTTGTGAGAAAGGCCACGTAATGGACTTTGAACACGACCAGGTTTCAAGCTTATAACAAACCTAAAGAAAATCCGTTATCGGTTTTCTTAACATTTTTTTTTTGTTTTTACGTGCATTTATAAAAGCGTGTTTTTATAGTGTTTTTAAACTATTATTTATTGTAAAGTTTTATTTGATTTTTGTTTTCGACAATCTTGGATCACTACGTTACAAAATGTATCTTTTTGTGACATTTTAGGTATATATCTTTGCTTATACGCAGTATAAGAGTAATTCGGATTAACATTTTGTAAAAGAAACCTACTGTAAAGACTGTACGGGTACATGAACATTTTATTTATTCAAGTTTACCAAAAATATTCGACGTATTGTTTTTATTTATTGATAATATCTTTAGGCTCTCGTTTGTCAACCATCTTACCTGATGATGTGGTCGAAGATGAAGCACGCTTCTAGTTAAGAAGTAACCTATTCACTCTTGATTGTCAAAAAGTAGCTGTTTAGTGAAGAAAGAACACATATACCAATTACTTTTTCATCTTTAGAATTTCATGAATTTTACTGTTGGTTGCGAAAGCACCTTAGTAAAATAGAGATTGAAAAAGATTATTTCATCCGCTTATTTAAGTAATAATACAATATGTGGCACCTTTTAGCTATTATATACATAGCGCTAAAACGCTAAAAAAATAATTGTTACAAATTGCAGCATTCAAAATATCTATAAATATGTTACCCGCTCCGCTCACCCCTTGCACCATACACCAAGGGTAGATACAAGGGGATCGCGACCGGCGCCACATCGTCGCGTCGCCGCAAAAACACGGCCATCCCACCGAACAAGATTCTCAAACGCAATGAAAATAATTGTTATGTTGGTATAGGCCATTTTTCGATTATGTTCGAGCCCTCGCGTCCGCTTTGTGTGACTTTCACTGTGTTTCCGATTCTCGTTTTAAAGTTGTTTGATTGGGTTTTAATTAATTTGCTCTGTGGGTCTTTGCTATGGGAGGCCGTTTATTGTGATGGATTTCTTAGGACTTGGTATATAACAAACTTTTGATTCGAACTACGATTCTTATCTTAAATTTTTCTTGGTTAAGATATTCATTTTTCAAAAAAACATCATTTACTATAAGATCGTAAAAGCTCGATTTAGAGTGGTTAATTATGAAAACAAAAATGTTTCTTTAAAAAAATGCAAAACTGTTTTTGTAATTCCATATTTGTTCCGGAAATATTAGCTTTTTCTTTCTTTCTTTTACTACTGCAGTACTTGCACTCGTAACTCAAATAATAATGAATTATTATTTTACTTTTATTGCTTGGGAGGCTATTTATAGCAGGTACCTTCATAATGTTTGGAAGTTTTGTAAGTTACAAGCTTTTTGGGTGAGCTGCTGTTCTCCTAGCTAGGTTGCTAAAGACCCTGTATTTAGGAGAAACACACTTGTCACAAAGTAAAAATAAGCACACTTATTATTTTTAGCTAAATATATGTGAAGTTATATGATCTTAGATCTACTCGCTTACGACTATTTACTATTCAAAAATAGTTTTCAAATATACTGCTTAGTGTTATTCAAATAAAACTAATAAAAACATTTTTTGTTTCATGTATGTTGCGGTATAAACAGGTAAGTGAAAAACCCATTATCTACTAGAAACCCCAATGTTCCACCTTAGTGTCACCCCAGCGAGTTCCTCTAGTGGGTAACTAGGAAAGTGCACATGCTTTCAACGTGTTTCAAACACGACATGTGTCTGTGGCCTCCAAGATAGCTTTAAGTGCTCCTTAACTACTTAAGAATGCCATAGGTACTAGGAACTTGGGACACATAAAATAGAACCCTTTTAGTTAGTTTACAGAACTATAGACATTGATTGCTTATTTTGTAGCCTAAGTATTAGTCACGAAGGAACGTATGGTAATTTTACTAAAGAATTGAAAGTCAATAAATCTCCCATTTTTTTTTTATTTTTGCTTTCTTGGAGGTCATGGATTTTAGTGAGTACCACTTTAGGGTACACTGGACTTTTATACAATCACACTTAACTCTTCCATAAGCATTTTTATAGTTCTTTTATACACTCTTTAAATAGTCTAGCTCAGAACATTATACTCATAATTATAATTATGAAAACTGACTTAAGATACTTAAAACCGTACCATATAATTTAAAGTTTAATGGACGATATATCTCCAAAACAAAAGGATTAACAGAATATTTTATTATTTCAGAACGAGTCACATTTAGACCTGAGAGTAAGTTAAAGGTTTTCAAAAAATATTTGTGTTTAGAAAGCCTTAGGCTTTTCTGAGAAAACAAAAGAAAATCCGTCAAACCTTGCTTTCTACCTTTTTATTTTCAAACTTATTGGTCACAACTTTTTTTTTCTGTTACGTTCTTCGATTTTCAAATCGTAATTTTTTGTTCTTCCTCGAAATGCAAGATGGCGGATTTTCTAAAAATAATCAGATCAAGCCAAAGCTTACAACCGCTAGAATAGCAGCACTAATGCTTACATTTTTGCCTTACGTAGAAAATATATAAATGTAGTAAATAACAGGATAGTCTCATTATTGTACTGTATTTTAACCAATGCGTTATAGTGTAGAATTCATTTTAATTGTTAATCAAATCAAAAATAGTTATAACTTTCACGTTCCAAGTTTTTTCATGTAAAAAAAGTATTGGTTTCACATGTTTTCAAATAAAAACATTCGTAAACAATGTATTAATTCCAATGGACGATTTTCTCGATAACAATGAAAAAACCGGTATAAAGCGTGAAATCAATGTATATTCTGCTTTATAAAAGTTACACTAACCGCTTTTAAATTGCAGTAAAATCCTCCAAAATGTTGGAATCCAATACCAAACCAATTTTATGGATACCAAAAACAATATTGAAATTCGACATGATACAATGATTAAAAACTTAAGAGTAAATCGAATCAAAAAGCATTAATTAATTTTCGGAATGCAGTAAAACAAATAAAAACTTAAACATCAGTAAAACATATCTACAATTACATATATCTTACTAATAACATAATTGTGAAAGTTTGTATGTTTATGTTTCAATTACGTAAAAACGGCTTACACCCTAGAATAACACATTGTTTGTCCTTATCCTGGGATAATACCTATGCAAAATTACTTCAGTTAACGAAGTTAACAGCTACTTTTTATAGAACATAATTTTTAGAGGTGTGAAAGTAACGAAATAAAGCGTTCCCGTATGTATTCGTTACTATATCCATTAGTACTCGTTACTATTGTATCGTTACGTTACTCGTTACTTTTGATACGTCATTCATAATATAGCACCAATGCATCGAGTCGTATTGCGTATTCGTGTGGTATGCCGTCGCGGCTTCGCATCATTCGTAATTTGTAAAATGTAATCTTAGTATGCGTGACTTGTACATAAGATGCATTTTATAAATCTTAATTTAGTTTAATTTAATATGTAAAGGTTGGAACTACAAATAAACTGAAACGAAATCAACTAAATTTACAATAGATATAATATTTGAGAATTTAATGTTTATTTGGGAGACTTTTTTAATATTAAGTCTTTGAGAATGATAAATTATATATCACACTAATATATCGCAAAACATACGAAAAATACATAAAATACGGTTTGCTACAGCTTTAATAATTTTATAAAATGATTTTTGTCAGTCAAATACGAACGTAAACATCATTTAAAGTTCCATTTCTCCAATAAATATTACAAAATAACAACATAATACATATGTAAAATAATAAAATGCTCAGAAGTCCACACGCAAACACACACGTGAATAGTCTCTATTTGCGCAGCACTACAACAAAGTTATGGGTCACAGGCGCCATCTTTTTTTTGTAACTGTCGCAATATTGGCTCCAAACAGTTGCACACAGCCAATAGTTACCGTCACATATTGCAACTTGTTTCCGCTTGTTCAGAATTTAATTTCCTCCTAGTAATAGAGTTTCTGTAAAACAAATGTGGCTGTAGTTACATCACATTAATTTTAATTTCTAGAAGAACTTTACGAAAGAGTAGAAGAAATCGTTATACCAAATAACTCCCTGAGGTAGGTATTCGTGATAAAGATAATTAAATCCTCATAAAAAGTTCAACACTGACGTTATAGAGATACTAGCTTCCACCCGCGACTTCGTCCGCGTGGAAAAAAAAACCCCCGATTTTGAAACATTCTTCATTAGTGCTCTGCTCCTGTTGGTCTTAGCGTGATGATATATAGCCTATAGCCTTCCTCGATAAATGGGCTATCTAACACTGAAAGAATTTTTCAAATCAGAATCGTAGTTCCTGAGATTAGCGCGTTCAAGCAAACAAACAAACAAACAAACAAACAAACAAACTCTTCAGCTTTATTTTTTATTTTTAACTCTTCTTAGTCTTTGAGCTAACATGGTCACTAAAAGTATCATTAGAACTTAAAACGGTATATTTACCACGTGTATATATACACATAAGTTCATCCGTGATCATGGCGCTTGCAACAGTGCCGAAATATCGGAAACTTGAAACAATAAATACACAATCATGGTAAATACTTTTTCCGTTTCGTCCGTTTCGTCCATCCGTTTTAAGTTCTAATTCTCGGAATAGCATTTTTTGTGGAGGGAAGCCTCCAAAAGACTGAAGCCTGGTCTTTTGTCACTCTGGTACCCCTTCTGTGCTAATATTATTAAGGCACATCCTTAAGGCTAAGACTTTGAAGAGGTCTCCTCAAAGGTACGCAGTGCACAATGGCAGGTGATCACTCTGTGCTGCCGCCTTTCTGTTCTCAGATTGAGCGGACAGAGTCCCCATTCTGAACGCCCACAACCTCGGAGTCTCAATGAAATAACAGTGTTTATTTTGCAAATGTTTTTAGCAAATAAATGATTATGATTATGATTAAAAATAGGTTATAAATACACGTAAGAATTTTACACATCATTTTCTTAAATGTAAATTGGATGAAGCCAGTGTTTCCTAACTGACTAGGTACTCTGAAAAGAAACACCGAAACAAACTCAGAGGTCAAACTGCTTTAAAAGATGAGAGGTAAAGGCTTATTCATGGAGGAACCCTCCTTGATCGTGTTACGCATCGGTTTTCTTCTCCGAACGCGATTGGCCCTCTTCTTTTCATATCTTCTCATTTTCACAGAAGGTAACCAACTCCATCTCCCTTCAGCTCTATGTCTCCGTGAGGATCACAAAAAAAGGATAAGCAATAGTACCTATATCACCAAACAAAACAAAGGCAGCATATTAACAAGCTTTTTCTGTCCAAAATTATTATTAGTTTCGAAGCTTTGGTTAATGGACTCTATGCTACTAACAGTGATATACAGCCGACATAAATAGGTCAACGTTTATATAGTTCACCATACAATATGTCAAAAGATATGTACATATATCGTATCTACGTAAGAGAAGCCCCTGATTCCTTATTCAGGTCAAATTTTTGAACAGAATTTTATTATATTTGTTTATCTTAGTTTAGTGGGATAAGCTTATAAACATATTATGTTTGGAGATTAATTAGGTACATAAAAATAATACAGTTTAAAAAATTTAAGTATGCACGAAAACTTCTAGCTAATAAATATTAGAGGTGTAAGAGCTCGTTCTCACTTGTGGGGTATCGGATCCGTATATTAATCGGAGTTTCCAGTGGCAGAGTATTTTATATGAAACTATACACACTTGTCGGAAACCGATTTTTTGTCTGCGCCGACAAGAAATGTACGGTGTTTCGCCAGCCCTCTACGCCCGGTAAAATATCGTGTCAGATCTCGCTCGCCTATGAGTAAGAATGGCGCTGTTCACATTTGTCGGATGTCGGGACCGACAACCCTCTCCCTACTACCCCTTGTTCCGTCCATCCAGTTGCAACACATCGCCGATGTTCAAGGCTCTGAAGCTTTGTCTCGACCAGTTTTTCGTTGCCAATGAGCCTTTTGGCCCGTTTCTCGGTAGTCTCAAGTGCATCAAGCTGGTATTAGGCAGACCCGTCACAAAGATGAGAGCAGTCTTCTAGCTAATAAATATATCTGAATAAAAAATAGTATTTTACACGAATTTTAAGGCCAATCAGCACCAGATTCAACTTATCCCTGAAATGGATGCAGTCATATAAAGTAACTTCGCACACTTCACACGGGATTCATGAAACGCTAACACACCCACTTAAAAGTTTTCGCGCCGACATGAGAATACAATGGTAAGAGCGTCAACATGCTTGCGAAGCCAGATGCTCGCCGTGTTACGTCTTACATCGACAAACTTCAATTCACTTTGGAAAAATAATTCTTTATCATCGTTTCAACGCTTAGTTTATGGCCTGTATTGTTAGTAAGGAGGGCTCAATAAAAACAGCCTAACGGGTCGATATTGAAAGTTAAGCAACGCTTATCGAGGTCAATCCGTGGATGGGAAATCATTTTAAAATATCAAGATACTTCCATGCTTCGGAAAGTACATTAAAGGCTCGAGCAGACTGGATGCGTATGCGTAGACGGAAACGTAGACGAGCACGTACCAGTGAGTTGAATGTATCGTCTACGTTACGCAAGCGGTGTGTCCTGTCTCATACAGTTGCATACATTACAACTCAGTGGTACGTGCGCGTCTACGATTACGTCTACGCATACGCATCCGGTCTACTCGAGCCTTAAGATAGATAGATATATAGAATATACTTTATTGTACACCAATAATTGAATCACACTTAAATAACAATATTGTAAAAAATTGGTTACAATGGCGGTCTTATCGCTGAGAGCGATATCTTCCAGACAACCTTTGGAAGGACTTTATGAGCTTTAATTAAAATGGGGAGGGCTATATTAGGGTACTACTGTACAAATATTCATTAATAACGGAAAAACTAATAAAAATACAACAAATATATACAACGTGTAATTTAAAGGGTATATACATAACAAGTGCATGGCTTCTTTGGATGATAACAAACGATATGGCAAGGGTTTTGTAATCCTAAGTCTACGTGTGTAGAACTTATTACAAATTCCAATACACTGATACCAGAGACCGAATTTTTCAAATTAAGAAGAACGAAGAGAATTATCGTGTTATTGGCAAGTGACGTGGAAAATTATTGACCCTCGTAGTGCTGTGACACGTTTGTTATGATTGGTATTCAAGAAATATATGAAACCAATAATTTGGTATTCATTCTTTGAGTCAGTTATTTTGTGCTGAAACTGTGCATAGAGACTCCATACCAGATGTTGTCTTCAGCCCTTTTGGATAGATATGGGGTTTCCGTTACACGTTGTATATATATATACAAATACATAAGTACATAAAATAAATAAATATATAATGTGTTCTTTAACATCGTGTGGAGAAAGCAAAGGAATAATCATAAGTTTGAAATAAAATGATTGGCAACCGAGCTTTTAAAAACAGCAAGTGACTGAGCTTGTCTTACTGACACCGGCAATCCATTCCACAACCGAACGGCCTGCACCGTAAACGGCTGGTCGTAAAATTTTGTGGAATGCGTAGGCATCAAAAGTCTCAAATTCTCTGATGATCTCAAATCTCTAACATGTGTGTCATGAAGGAACTTAAAACGTTCTTTGAGGTAAAAGGGAGTCGTTGGATTGAAAAGAATACTGTAGAGTAATGATAAAATATGTGCATTCCGGCGAAGGCGAATAGGCAGCCACTTGAGTTTAGTGCGAAACTCAGAAACATGATCAAATTTGCGCAATCCAAATATGAATCTGATACAAAAATTTTGGAGTCGCTCAAGCTTATCTAGCTGCACTTCAGTTAGATCTGGATAACTTGCCGTTGGTCTCGGCTGTCATTTCGACATTTTCTTTTTTTGTTTATTATTTAAAACATGCGAATACATTTGTTACTCTTTCATAGTCGTTACGAGTAGTCATGCAGAATCCAGTAAATCTGACACTGGTCTAGCCAAGGGGTATCGTGTTACCCAGCTACTGGGTTGTGGAGGTCAAATAGGCAGTCAAAAACAGTAATACTCCGGTGCATCCGGTTAGACGGGAAGCCGACCCCAACATTGTTGGGAAAAGGTTGAACAGATGATGACATCGATTCCTTGGGGTAGAAAGCACGGAATAAATGAATAAGGTTGGAATGGTAATGTGGCGAGCGCGCCACATTTATGATTCGAAAATCATAGCTCGACCGACTAATTCATTCACTGCGTTTAGTGCGCTTCGGATTACTTCGGAACACAGAGCTCTGCTTTAAAATGCCGTGTTGTGCAATTATAACCTGTAAAACAAAAAGTCAGACCGTTGCCCTGATTGGCCGTGATGCACGTTGCATGTTTATCGACAGTGAGTTACAATCAGCAAGCTCTTGATTTAAGTGTGTGTAATTTATTTGTGTGTGTAATTGGCATACGTAACGGGCCTCTTGCTTGTAGTGGAGCTAAAGAGTGGGAGACAAGCGGCGACACGTGTTCTCATACAAATCAGGAACTATTTCTTTTCTATCCTCTTTTATCTGTTCTGTGGTAGAAAGGTCGTATAAACCAATTTTACCCAAAATGAGTTATGAATACAAATCTATAGAGGGGAAAATTCTAAACAAGACTACATTCATAACTCATTTTGGGTAAAAATGGTTTATACGACCTTTCTACCCCAAGGTATCGAATAATCTCCACGGACAATGGCCCATCTTCTATATTGCCCCGCATGCCCTATCAACTGCACTCTTGATAATGTTATGTCTGCATTAGCGAGCGGAGTTCTCATTTTCTATTAAAAAGTCAGTAGTAGCCCGGTGCTTGGTAGTTGGCGGTGTGATACCCCCGTGTTTCAGAAAGCACGTCAAGTTGACAGTCGTTGCCATTGATTTAAACATTAAAGATACGGTCGTCAGAACATTTGACGGACGCGGTCGCTCTACAAAACACACTAACGCCATCTATTATAACTAAGATGTCAATCGGCATGGTCTGCTCCTAGACGTAGCCTTGTAAGAGTGGGGTGCGGTATTTTTCGAGGTACAAATAAATAAAAAAAAATACCTTTTAAATTTCGAAATGTATGTTTGTTGTACATAAAAATACATTTTAATTTGCTTTTAACAAACAATAAAAATAAATTTTGTACATAATTTAATCTTATTGTAATATTATTAAATCTTTTCATTTCATCGGCTATTACGCGTGCCGCTGCAAAGTTATGTCGCACTTTTATGATGCTTCGCGTCGTCTTGGCCAAAGGTTGAGACAAATAAGAAAGAAAATTGTTTTAAATAATGTTATAAGTTGATTTAATGACATATTTTTAACTTACCGGTGATATGAAATGTTATCATTTTTTTATTGTGCTTTTTATCGTATTTCACGCAACCCTTCATGACACAACTCGGCATTTCTGCTTGTAAAACTTACGACCGCTCCCGAAGATAGGCGATCGCGTTCTAGTTCACTTCGATCAAGGGAAGACCACTTTGGGACCAAGTTCGAGGCGTCATTATAACACGCGGTCCGCCCAGTAACGCAGTAATATATTTATGTCAATGGTCGTTGCAGATAGTCAGAAACCAGAAACTAGTGTCCTACATGAAGCAACTGGCTATCTGACCTCCACCACCCAGTAGCTACATAACATAATAGACCTTAGCAATACTGGTGTCAGATTTTCTGGCTTCTGACTGTCAAAGATGTACATGACAGTCGAGACCACCGGTTTAACGGACTTCCCAAGGAACAGAAGAATCTCGATATGTTTAGATGGTCTCCCATCCACGTATTGACCTCAACATGTGTTGCTTAACCTTCAAAATCAACCCGCGCGACTGTTATTATTTAGCCACGTGCCCCTAATAACTAACAATACAGACCATGAACGAAATAAATGTTATTGATGATATTCTAGTCCACGGGCAAGCTATACAAGGTGTAACAGAATAAACGCAATTCCTGAAAGTAGTTGTTTCTAAATCGATTTCCGTCATAAAAATAGGTGTTAAATTTTGGCCTTCCTCAAGCTTCAAACTATTTCCATACCAAATTTCATCTAAAGCCACCCAGAACTTTCCAAGATTAGTGCGTTTAAACAAACAAATTTTTCTGTTGTACAATATTAGTATAGATAATGGCACGGAGGCAACTTTTGTAGCGAGAAAATATACGACTCTAGAATTAGCCATTTCCACACGAAAGAATTCTCAGGCAACAATTACTAATAAATTAATCAGACAGAAAAAAAGATGTGTTAATTCAAAACATTTGCACGTCATAGTATGTGGCAAACATGTCCGAACTTTATTTTTAATAGAAATGTTTGTGTTCCCTTACATGCACTTTTATTGTGCATACATGTCTCAGCAAATAAACAAATCTTATCTTAAAGAGGAACAAAATCATTTATTGTTCTGCAATTCGGTTTATCTTCAAAATTATTTTAAATATATTCTGCCGTCTTTAACAAAATCAAAACTGCTGACTGGCCATTCTAGAATATATTTTTCATCTTGAAACATTTTATATAACTCTTGGATATATTTTCACAACTTCTACACAAGCCATCTCAAGTTATCGTTGTTACACTTTTGCAAGATGATTTTTCCCAAGACGCAAAAAGTTTCTGTCTAGTTCGGCGTGTCTCGCGAAAATAGTTTAAGCGGATACTTTTTGTGATATTCATAGTGTTCCTTCATGGAAACAGAAACACACTGTAGCAAATAAATAATGTAGGTAATATTGTAGATGTAAAACCACCGTCTTACTAATATTATAAATGCGAAAGTTTGTGAGGATAGATGATGGAGTTGTATGGATGTTTGTTACTCTTTCACGCCAAAACTAATGAACGGATCTGAATGAAATTTCGTAAGTACATAAGGTAAACGTCCCAATAACCGACAGGTTTTGTCATTCGCGAACTTGATAACGTTGCTATACGAAAAGTAGAGTATTTAGAATAAAACTTTTTGCATAACGTGATACAGAATTTATTCAAAATTCTATATAAATAGTTAGTTTGTATACTTTATATAGATGTTCAATATTTATTAAGGCAAATGTGAAAAAAAGGGAGATTTGTACCAGTATACGACATACATATTTGTACTAACACTCGTCAACAGTCCCAGTCGTCGTCAACTTTCAATGCCAATATGAACTCTGCTGTCTTAAACATAAGGTTCAAGATAAATAAAAGTTCTGATGATAACTCGTGTCCATGACACACAGTCCTTACAGACAATAGAGAGTATGAGAAACTCTCGGACCATGGGGCCCGTGTGCTCAAAGCCTTTTTAAAGAAATATCGAAAAGGCTCGTTGACGCTTCCCGCGACCCAAGGGCTGGCTATTTCTTTGGTCAACGGCTAAGCATTGCCATACAACGAGGCAATGCCGCCAGTATCTTGGGTACGTTGCCAGTCGACAGCGCTGAGGATAAATTTTTAGATGCTTTATTGTAGTTTGTATTTTAGTACACAATTGAGATTGTTAAAATCAAGTAATATATTTAAATTTATTTATCAACAATTGAGCACTATCTAACAATTGCTCTTTATTGACAGGGAACCCACTATCTGCCATGAAAATTAACCAATTCTTGAAGTGTTGTTCTTCTTCTTTTGTTAAAGTAGTGGGCCGTCCTTTAGAGCAACCAACTGCACTAGAACCTTTGATTTTATAAATCAAGATTGTTCTAGGTACAATAAGTCTCCTAGCTGCTACTGATGTTGAGGCACGTTCATTTACTCTCTCCATAGCTTTTGATATGTCATCAACGTCGTATTTCCTTCTGGCCATGGTTTTCTAGAATGATAGGTGCGGTTTTTAATTATTTAGGCACAGTTTAATCTTCAAATATAGTACAAACCTATAAGTTTTCATTTACATTTTATTTATAATTATAATAATATAATACATTTATTTTCTCTACAAACTTATAAAGTAAGTATATACGCTGTTAATACTATGCTATGTTAACAAATTTGTAAGAGACTGGTGCCCATAGTAGATATATCAATACCTATATTACAGGTCACCAGGTCCCCACTCCGCTGACAAAACTTGGAAAGCATATTGTGAATGATAAGATAATCAATCTGAACAATTAAATACAATTACAATTAAATAAGAGAAATTCAAAGAATATAAAGTAAAATATAAATAAAACAAAATAGGCATGTTAATTTATATGCATGAGAGTTTGTGTGTGTGGGTGAGTGTGTGGGTGTGTATGTGGGTGTGTGTGTGCGTGTGTGTTGTTGTGTTCAAGAGTGTGCCTCTTTGTGATTGTGTCTGTATGTTGCTGTGTATGCGAAGGATAGAGTGCGAGTTTCATGTTATTTCATTGGGTGTAACAACTTTTCAGTTGCATCATAGTCCAATTTTTTTAACCACTTGGTAACTGATGCTTTACAGCCAAATTTTAACTGCGAGTAAATGTCAAGTGAAGAATTAGCAATATTATACAGTTGGGTGTTAAGTTTTTGTGCCTGCCATATTCTTCCCTTCGTTCTACTGTCTCTTGCAAAGTCAGGATCATAAGCTAAATTAGAGTGTTTTTTTAGCACAATATTTAATACAAAGGTTTGTCTCACCGTTAATACATCCCATTTACTGTACAACTCCGTTGTTGAAAAACGGAATGGGAGTCCAGCACCAACTTTTAAAATCACTCTTTGCGCTCTCTCCACTTCTATAATATGGGTTTTAGCTGCTCCTCCCCATGTAGTGATGCGGTAATTAATAAGGGATTGGCAGAGAGCGTAATAAACCATCTTTGTTATTCTTCGATCAGCAATGTGTCTCAAGGTTTTAAATATGTATATCAATTTACGCAATCTGGCCACAAGTGTGTCAAGGTGCGGCTTAAAACTGAGCGTTTGATCTACTATAACGCCGAGGTATTTAGTGGTTTCAACACCCTGCAGTAACGGACACTCGCAAGCGGATGTTACAGAATAAGGACAAGAATGGGCAGTAATTGAAAGAACTGCAGGCGGAAGTAGATCTTTCCTATGTGCGAAGGCCATGTATTTAGTTTTAGTGACATTAAGCGTTAGCACATTACTCCTCAACCACCTACAGACCTCGTTAAATCCAGTTTGTGCACTTTCAAAGACATATTCCCAGTTTTCACCTCTGAAGAAAAGAGCTGTGTCATCAGCGAAGGAAAAAAATTGCCCGTTTAGAAGATTAAGCTGACACAGGTCATTAATATAAACCAGAAATAGTGTCGGCAGAAATAAATGGCTCGCGTTTGACCACCATCTCTCCTGATGGTAAGTGATGATGTGGTCGAAGATGGAGCACGCTTACCCAGAAGTAACTCTTGACTTAAAGACACCCAGGTTATAGCTATCGGGAAACACAGACTTCGGCAGGGAATTCCACCTTTTGGCCGTATGACAATAAATCATTGATATGAATCATTGATTGAATCAATAGACCATGTAACTATGGCGCATCGCCATTTGTCTTGTAGTCCGACGATAGAACAAGCTTGGAGGAATTAGATTGTGTAATTCGATCGCACACTCCCCGAAATGTAACCGATAGACATGCAACTCGTTGTCGATGTTCAAGACTCTGAAGCTTTGACTCGACCAGTGTCATCATCGTTGCCTATGAGTCTCTTAGCCCGTTTCTCAGTAGCACGTCCAGTTGCTATTAGGTAGATCCATCCCAAAGACGAGAGCAGTAGGTACTCCATACACGATCGAACCTGGGTTTGCTACAGATTGAGTAGCTGTTTCGGTGTGAAGATTCCCAACCTTTTTGCTGCTAGTTAAGCCTTAGCCTCGATAAACGGAAGCTAAAGTGCAATAGGATCGGTTATCGGTTCTGTTACATCACGGAAAGTAGGAGCCAGTTGGAATTGGCTCTTTTGTGCGAAGAAGAGACACACTTGGGTTTTAGCTGCATTAAACTTGACCAAGTTGGCATCACCCCATTCGGAGATAGCCTTCAAGGACAAATTCAAGCGCCCAACCCTGTCCTCACGGAGGGACTGGATTTGCAACCCACCAGCACGCGCACTAAACAGAATATATTTATATATATTTCAGCAACTGATCTGTCGTTTGCATACTCAAAGGGATCCTTTGAATATGCATACGTTAACGTACGTAAATGGGCATTAGCTGATCATTAATGTGCAAAAAGAATAAAGTTGCTTAGAGAACCGACCCCAGAGGAACCCCGGCATTAATTGCCAATTGTCCAGACGAGTAGCTACAATAACCACTCGAATGGACCGATCTCACAGGAAGCACAACTGCCCTTTTTGGGTACAGGCTGCACGTTAGCCAGCTTGCATGCTTCTGGCATCTTTCCAGTATCAAGTGAAAGGCGAAACAAGCGTGTCAAGATTGGAGACAGTTCAGGCGCATAAGTTCTTAGACAAATTGCTGGTATCCCGTCGGGACGACTAGCTTTGTTCATATCCAGGTTACGCAACACTCTACGGACGTCCTTCTGATGGATGTGAATGTCCAACATACACGTCTCACATCCAATAGGAGTTCCAGATTTGGCTAACATGGTCAAACCAAGCCCTCCGCAAAACCTTCTTGCAGGGCTTGGCAGCCCTTTTGAAGGCTCTCTTCTTCAGTTCCATGTCATTTGCTTTGCAGTTTTGCAGTGCCGCTTGTTTAAGCGCGATCACATTTGGCGCCAAACCAAGGTCGAGCTTTGCCGGACATTGTTAGGTCAGAGAACGGAATGAAGTACTCCATCCCCTGTCGCAAAACATCCGCCACGGCGTCTGCGCACGACGTTGAATCTTTTGTTTACACCATATAGTAAACAATAATGCATAACCGAACAAAACACAAAAAACTACAAGTGACGAATTCAGAAGCAATTATCATAGCCTGTCCTAGTTTCCGTCGAAATAGTGTTTTAAAATGACGGATACTAGGACAAGACCACATTTTACGTAGGAGTAGCTGTCACATACGTTAATAAATGTTTTCTTACCAAATTATTTGAAATTTAATGTTATATCGGGAGCAAATATACTTAACTAATCCATAAAATAATCAAACTTGCCATAGATCCCACTGAAGCTGCATAAATCACAGCACAATAGTAGCTATACTATTCAAAATTTTGAATTTTGTAGGACGAACTTTTCAACTTACGTTACTCCGAAGTCATTACGTTTTTAAAGCAATTTTACCATTACTATTGTTGTATGTTACCAAAAATATGTTCCTATGAATATTTATCTATTTAATGTTTAGTAGAAAAAGAAATACTGATTTCTGTAAAAATTTAAGGTGACTGGGTCACTGTCGACATTACCAGCGTTTACCTTAGCTGATATACTGAAATAATACATACGCTTCTTTTTATCCCGGAATTCTCACGGGATCGGGATTTACGCGTGAAAACCCTCCCATGTGAATGAACTCGCAGGCAGATGCTATTAACTTTTTTAGTTCACGTATCTCAGTTCTTGATCTTAAAAGCAAAGAAACCTTTAGTAATGCTAATGAAAGACGCGCCCACTCGGAACGCAATATGGCAGGAATAATATAATGTACAAAAACATTCAACTTTATAATAAGCGATCGGCAGATATCAGGATCATATATTATTTTAACATATTTAAAATGAAACTCAAACAGTACGTCATTAAAAACATTAAACTATTAAAATAACTTAATCTTACGCACAATATTATGTCGACATCATACCTACCTACTCTAAGTAACTCTACTGGACTAAACCTACCTTAGTTAGGTATGTATTTATTCGTTAAGTGAACAATGTATTTTATTTTAAAATAGAGAAAGAATAAATAATCTTAAAACCCAAAATAGTAACTTAAACACAATTGTTAATGAGTGTAATTAGATACACAATTAAAATAATAGATAGTGGAATAGGCTTAGAGGCAAAGCTTTGCTTTGCTGTGAAAGTCCTTTTAATATGGTTTTATATATAACAAAGGCTTAGTAGAGCGCTTTCAACTAATATACAAATAATTAATATCTTCTGTTTTGTTGTTTTTAATTAAATATTTTAATACGTTTCTTAGAAAAAATTGCCCAACTGCATTGGAGTCCGCTCCCGGTCTAGTGTTAGTGTTTTACGAGAAACGACTGCCTGTCTGACATCCACCAGCTTTGGTCTGACCAATGCAGATTGTCTAGCTTCTGACTAACCTAATTGTAACGACTGTCTAGATGTCAAAATGAGAGTCGGGACCAACGGCTTAACGTGTTTCCCGAGGCACGGGGGTTTCGCACCGCCAATTTTTAAACTCCGGACCACTACTAAGAAATTTCACACAATTAGGGTGCGTTTCCACCAGAGATGTGCGATGGAAATGTGTCGTGCGAGGATGTCTAGCTGTGCTGTGAAAATGTGTGGGGGTTTCCACCAAAGCTGTGCGATGAAAATGTGCCTACGAGGATGTGTAGCGGAGCTGTGAAAATGCGCATTAATGTGTGGTGCGAGGATGCGCAAACCTCGCAACACATCCTTCTCAACACACTTTCCTCGCAACACATCTCTCGCAACACATCTCTCGCACACATCCCTCGCACACATCCCTCGCTTGTTTTGTATGCGCAAAAATCTAGCTCCGCTGAGCCGTTTCCACCAGAGCTGTGCTGACCGAGGCGAGGTAAATCTAGCGATTCTATTGGTTCTTTACAAACACATCCCTCGCTACGCATCCTCGCACATCTCTGGTGGAAACGCAGCCTAAGAATCTACGTTCATCCAATAATCTTCTCTTACTCTGTCCTTCTCATACTTCTGACTCTGTTCATTCTTCTTTTCATATCCAGTCGATTCTCCTCTGGAATGCGCTTCCTCTTGAGATCAGGACGGCTGACAATCGCTACGCATTTAAAAAGAAATTCGGATCCACTTTCTTCACCAATAAGCAGAATTTCCACACTTAATTTTCATTTGCTTCTTAAGTATATGAAAAGTTTATGTAAGTATTTATTCATCTATATTATTTATGTACATTTCTATTTTATGGTATTAGGTTTTTTTGTGTTATCACTATTATTATCATTATTTTTTCCAATATAGTTTTCACGTACATATTGCACCTTCCACTATATCTCTTCACCACTTATGGTTGACTGGTAGAGAATGCCTACGGCATTAAGTCCGCCATTGTACCTATGTGCATAAAGTGTAAATAAATAAATAAATTTCTTAAATAAAAACCTAATAGTTCTTTTGGCTGACCTGGAAATCGAACCCGATACTTGAGCAGTTACACTTGCGACCATTACATCTTACTATATTATACTATTCTTTTTTTCCTTGTCTTCCAGTAAAGTAGGATATGACTTTAATGGATAAAAATACGCTTAAATATTTATGAGATCAAAGATCAATGCACTTGAATGGGTTATCTATCTAAGTACCTACTATCTTTTTTTCTATTCGTCTCTCTAATATGGGGCTTAAGATTTTTAAACTTTGTATTGCAATCTTTTTTAACTTCAACCCAAAAACGGGTGTGTTATAAGTTTGATGTATCTCTCAGTATTTTTATGTGTCTGTTTCTTTTAAGCCATATAAAAGAACATATTTTCAAGTTGAAACATTTACTTTTGTTGAACTTTATTTTTGTCATAGCTACAGGAAGTATATTTTACTAACCAAATCACTAAGCCACGCTGTGTACATAGCACTCTTTAAAATGTCTGAACATAAATTGATGACCGAAATTATAGGTAAAATTTTATATTCATTAATTATTTCACATTTATGAAGTACCTGCATGCCTAATTTATCAAACCTAATACAAAAGCTTTTGTAAAAAAAAAAAACACTTTATTTTTTAATCTCTATTTCATGTATAAATACAAAAACTCTGTTCAAGAGAATTTTTTTTCTAAGAAAGAAAAACTTGATTAACTAAAAAACTCTGATGCTGTACCTAAGCAAAGATATAAAAGCAATTACAACCTTTACCAAAAACAAAAAAGAAAAGTCCGTCCGAAAAGAGCAAATTACCTGAAAACTGACGGCAAACGAGTTCCAACGTTGCTTGTTTACATTTGTCCGTCCATTAACCCTTACTCAGGGCTTTTCCGCCAAGTTCCGCTGCCACCGCAACTTGGTTCCGTCAAGAAACATTTAGGGGCAGATCTGGCTACGGTCCAAATTGTCTGCCGTCATGAGGGGCGCGTTGTCGCTTGGGAAAAGTCGCAATGAGACGTTTGCTTACGATTCCATTGTTGATTTCCTATTGGGTGACAGGATTTATGTCATGCCAATAATTTTATCTGGAGCCTTATTTTTCTTCGATTTAAGTCAGGGTTATCTGTGTTTTATTATCTGTTTCTGAATGAAGCTTTCTGTCCAGTCTTTTCACGTCACGTATCTTTCACTTCGAACAATTTAATTGCAAAAAAGAAGAAGGAAACAAAAAAGAAAGTATCCGTAAGTAAAGGATTTTTTTTTGTACCAACATCTGCAGGGAACTTTACTGATATTTTACAGCTTTTAGATACTGTTAGTTTAATAAAGAAGTATTTACATGCAAATTCAATACCATATAGTCTCTGTGTTTTATCTGACGTTACACATGCCATCCAATAAAACAGTAAAAAAGTGTGTCTGTAATTTAAACTTTATACAAAAATAATAATTCAGGTGGGTTAAGAAACGGTAACACGGCAAAAAAAAAAATAAAAAAAGTCTGTCTGTTTTTCTGTTTGTACACGCTAATCTCCGGACCTACTGGATGGATTTCAATGAAATTTGGTAAATAGGTAGTTGACATCCTGAATTAACACATAGGCTTTTTATCCCGGTATTCTTACGGAACCGGGATTTACGCGGGAAATCCTCACACGCGAACGAAGTTGCGGGCAGCAGCTAGTTTAAAAGAATACGAAACCGTACTGCTAATAAAATCGCTCTGTTACCGGATACCAGGCACAATAAAAAAAAGAAACAAAACTGACTTGTGTTCTACTTTTGAATTCTAGATATTCAGATTTCACAGGCTTTTTGACATCAACAAAAATCCATTGATTAAAGGCTCTGTGAGTACCTACATTTTATTAACAAAATATACAGATTCAGCTATTTCCAAATAGGTCATTTATTTCTTTATAATTTGATATCTCAGCAAAGACAGAATAAATTGGACATTGAATTAGTTTAGGAACGCACTGTAACGAGTCATTTAAAATGCAATTTAAGTAACCAATGGGGTTGTTTTAAGATAATAACTAGTTTAATCCAAATATTGACTCTGTTATTTTAAAAGTGGCTTCAGTATCTGCAACTTAAAAAAATACTACAACTTCAAGAAATTCTATACCAAAATCTAAACAAATTGATGTTCAAGTTATGCAGAAATCCAGAAAAGATTGCTATCATTCTGCATTTTGGTTTGCAAATGTTGCCAAGCCTATTTTCTCTTCTATCCCTGGAGAGGCATCTGTTCGGTCTGAGTAAAGCGTTTTCACGTCCACGACTACAAACGATTCAGTTTTATCGTTGTCATTCTTTACCATTTTCTTCTTACCACGTCTGGAGCAAGAATTCTATTTATGTCAGAAGAAACATGCATTTTTTTAATAATAATATCAGTGTGTAGACTGTTTGCTGTTGCAATCGTGGTTGCAATATCCCCAGTGGTTGTCAAAGTGACGACATGTCGGATGTTTCACGACGCAACCGCCATTTCAGGCGCCATTTTCTCTCTACGTGCAATGACATCTCTCCCTGCGGACACAAGTTGAGAGTTCTATTTTCAAAGTTTGAAATTGGTAAGTGAAACATTTGAAGCGATTTCAATTTTGATATTTTGAATGCAAGTGACTTTTCTGTTATTTTTCTTCCTAAAATATTAAATACATTATGTTATAATGAAATTAATATGAAAGCTTAAGTTTGCTTATTGAATAAAATAAATCATTCACTCACATAATATATTCTTCAGGGAGAACTCCTAAACAAACTTTAATATAAGTTAAAATTTTATTTATTGTTCAATATTTAGAGCAGTAGTGACCTAGTGGTTAGATGAACGACTTACAAGTTGTAGATCGTGAGTTTTAACGTAAACAAGCTCATTATTTTGTGTCATTTTAACCATTACACTTGCTTTAAAAATTGTGAAGGAGAACATCATGAGGAAACCAGCATGTCCAAAGGCAAAAAAGGTTTTATGCAACAGCTACCTACCTGTACTAGGTCCATACGATGGACACCCTAGAGAGAAATCGGAGAAAAGAGGCCTATATCCCAGCCACGGGAATGGTATAGGCTGATTTTATAATGTCCAATATTTTCGTAAAGAAAACTACTATCTAAAATACGGTTGAATTCCCCAAACAACATGTACCTACCTGTAATTCTCATCAATTCCCGATTACGAAAATACCGAACTTTCCTAAGTCAAAATCATTGGATATTTATCTAAGTAGTATCAAAGTATCCGAGTTCGGCTGTCATTAGCGATGGCGGCACGTACAGCAATTCAAACAAGTCTCTCGACTGCAAGTTTATCAGTGCTGTGGATAATAGGACCTCAGTAATTGGACTATGTTGTATCTATGATCTCGCGTCTGTTCGTCGGCCACAAAGCTTGTATTAAGTCTGAAATCCCTTTGTGTTCTTTTAAGAGGTTTTCCGAGTGTAAGCTAAAAAAAGTTGGTTGATATCGTGTTTTTGGAAAATTTATTTCGAGCCATTGTTGTTTGTAATGCGCCGTAATTTTCTTCGTGTTTACTATATTCTTAGGTTTTTTCAGAGGAAAATCGTTAAATGATTTCTCCCGCTCTGGGTGGAGCGGAAGCGAGTGTCAGACTTCTAATGACTAAAAACCCATTCAATTTTGCCGTAGCCCTTGGATTCCGGGACCGTGGTATCTGATTTGAATTTTCTTGTAACCCTAGTAATATTCGTAAGGCTGGATAGTTTTCTTTTGAAGTAATATCCCATATTTCAGTTAGTTAGACTCTACATATCTATTTCACTGCTAGTGCGTCTCTTTTTCAATCATCTTTGTCTAAACGATCTGTCTCCTATCTCCATGCCATCGACCACTTAGAATATTCCAAGAGGTTGTAAGTGCCTACAATTGGATTAGTTGAAATAAACTTAAGGTTATGTCGGGTTTATTGTTTCGAGGGTTTACGAGTTTCGTCTCGCCACCGTCTCGTCCTCAGCATCGAGGGTTGTTATACAGAAATTCTTGTTTCCGTGTAAATGAACTTTAAGGTTCAATGGTCAAGCATACGTATTGGTGTGACCTTTGTGTACTTGAACTGTTTGTTCTTCATCTTTATTCAGGATATTTCTGCTTGACAGTGGCTTTGAGCCGAATTTCGTTAGGTTTGGTTTTACTTTCACCAAAATGGACAATAGTTTCCTTCAATTGTTGATTCATTTAAAATCTTTATTAATGAATGGAAATGGTTAAAAGCTTGACTTGTGAGTTTCAGGTTGTGGGTTTGGACCCAGTCAGGCACATTACTTTGAGTAACTTATGTATATCATCACTATTCTCAAATCAGTGACGGAAAATAACGTGAGGAAACCGGTATGTTCTATGACAAAAAATTTGGAGACATGAAATGAAATAATGAAATAATGATGTTTATTTTGCAAATAGGTTATAAATAACACTTTCACACGTCTTTTTTTCGTAAATGTAAACTAGATGAGGCCAGTGTTTCCTAACTGACTACTCTGAGAAGAAACACTGAAACAAACTCAGAGGTCAACGTCTCTTTCGTCGTGCAGACAATCTGTAGTGATCCAAATCATATGAGAGCCATGTAGGTTAATGTCTGTGGCGCCCTTTAGAGGACAGAATCAAACAGATTTGAGCAGGCCCGTCCAAACAGTGCACGCATTTATCAAATATCGCGTAGCTCAACTTAGAACCTTAAGGAGCTGGAACGATTTGACGAACAATACCAAAGTAAGGACTCTACCAACCCGTATTGAGTTTGCTAGGTAGATTACGGGCTATCCCCTCTCGAATAGAACAGGCCTGTCTCTCAACAGTGGGAACGTTATGAGCTGAATTATATTATATTGAATGTTGTTTGTTTGGTTATTTATCTTAATATAATTATAATTGGCAGGATGAGATTCCAGCACAATAATTTTTTTTATTTTTTTTTATTGATAATAAGTTCACCTAATGGTAAATGATGATGTGGTCGAAGATGGAGCACGCTTACCTAAAAATAACCTATTCACTCTTGACTTAAAGACCCCTAGGTTATAGCTATCGGGAAACACAGATTATGAATAATGATAATAATGTACATACACAATAATCCACATTGTTGATTCACTCTCTATTGTCTATGTACTTCGTAATTGGCGTAACGTTTCAGTAATAATTTGTATTTTCAAATTGTCAGTTGTGAAGCTACCTTTTATAAATAATAAAAACGTTTTTGCAAAAAAATAAAACCGACTTCCATATCAAAACACTACAAAGCCAAAAATAATTTTAATTTCGGTAGTCGGTGTTATTGGTTTTGTATTTTCTTTTTTTTCACACCGCCTTCCGAAATTAAAATTATTTTTGGCTTTGTAGTGTTTTGATACGGAAGTCGGTTTTATTTTTTTGCAAAAAAGTTTTTATTTTCGCGCTTTTTAGTGGGTCAATTTGTAGTTAATCTAGTTATAAAAGCCAAAATGTCAACTACAAACAAAATAAAAACGCGCGAACAAAAAACACAATGCGGAGTAAACGAAAAGATCATCAATGTAAATATTTTTTTTAGACTTTTGTCGATTTTTCAGAAACGGCTTGTCCGATTTCGATAAAATTTTCATGGGACCATTTGGGAAGTATACTCTTTCTAACAAAAAAAGAATTTTTGAAATCGGTTGGCAAGCGACGGAGCTATGCCCGAACAAACATAAAAAAATAAATAAACAAACAAACATCCGAATTGAGAACCTCCTCCTTTTTCAGAAGTCGGTTAAAAATTGCTGCGATAATACACAGCTTAATGTGATATGGCTTTATCTTTATAAAAACAAGAATAAGTATCTAATAAGAGCCTATTAACAATGTTAATGAAGCACAATAAACGACCTCTTAGAAACAATCATTGCACAGAAATGGTGGCATTACTATCCCAGTTCTGAGTAAACTATAAGTTAAACTGAGCGTGGTAGAACTTAGTTTATATATTCTAATCCGAACTTCTGAACTGGAAATCGGTTAAGCCCCCGACGCATATAAAGTAGCACAACAATCTAATGTACTAGCCGCTGCGCATACAGAGCGTTATATTTTTCTGGTCCTTTTGAAACTTGGTTTGGTCTTTTTAGCCAACTGCGGCGAAGCAAGGAGGAGGGTTATGTTTTTTACCGCGTATGTACGTATATATGTATGTATGTCTGTTCCTTTGTTCCCTCGTAACTATTAAAACAGTGAACGGATTTTCTTAATTGTCACGTTGTTGGATTTGTCTTGATAGCGTGAGTGTTACTAGATACATTAAAATAAAAACAAATCACTACAACGACAACCAGACACCATATTATCAATAATAAAAAATCTAAAACCGACAAACTATGTCAAGTGGGGTATAATTAAATAGATCTTTAAAAATGATTTTGAGGTTTCTTTTAGTAACCGTTTAGGAAATATAACATTGTAAAACGGAATTCAATCATATAAATAAAGGGTCTAAAAAATTGACAATTAATGTTTAAACTAAAAAGCTGAAAATAAAAAAGTTATTTAAAAAATCTTAAAAACTCGACTGCTCAACTGAAACGCCAGAAACAAGCACATTTTCATTTTAAAATGTGACAAGCAGGCGGAACCCCTCCCATTTTAACAATTTAAATTATATTCACCGGACCTAATGAACATAATTGGATCCCGCCGATTTTTTAATAACTTTTTTTAAAGAGAGAAACTGGTGAATTTGTATAGTTGTAACAATTTGTATTGGTATAGTATGCCTTGCGGTTCTCTTCACTCTTCTATTTATCTGGTCCTTTGCTATGCTAATGTTTGTATAATCATATTGAGAACAATAATTTTATTTATTTATAATGAGATAGAATTCCAAAACATGTGAAGCAGATTCAATTTATTAATTTACAATTTCTTGGCTTTGAACCAAATTCCATCAACTACAATGTGGATAATAAGAAAATAACTCAATTTCGCTCCTTTCAACCCACAGTATTATCAATTACATGACACTGGAAGATTTGCCTCAGCATTTGTGCTCAATAGAGAAAATCTTAGGCTGGAGGGTAGACCGTTGACCTCACCCACGCACTTACAAGAATTTATTGAGTGCTCCCCAAACCTTACTCCAGTGTAAATATATTTACACTAAAGGCATTTCTAAGGACCACTTTGAAGTTAGTAGATTATATTTTGACTAGTTTTATTATCTTCTAATTGTCCTTTTATTATATAGGGTAGGCAGAGAAAATTATTTTTAATTTAGTTGACCTTTATGTACCATTGTTATCAAAGAAGCCCAGTTCGTTCGGTTCGAACTCAGGCAAACACATTATTGTGTGTTACATCATTTTGCTGCTCTCAAAATAGTGACGGAAAACATCGTAAGGACCTAAAATCCTAGGACCTAAAATTCGAAATCATGCGTCATCAACCAAACGGCACCCATTGGGCCCGGGACGTGGATTCTCATTCCCACACATAGAGAGCAGACCTGTGTTCCAGCAGGTGGATCGTTATAAATTGATTTTGTACGTATACTAATGATCTTTTTTTAAGGATGGGAAACCATCCAATGACTGCCTCCCGATCTAGGCGAAGCAGGAGGGTGTGTCAGACTTTTACTGACTAAAACCCATCCGTGTTCCATCACATGCCCTTCGTGTTCCGAGGCCGAGGTAACTCTTTCGAACAGTTCCGCAACCCCGGCAGGCAACGGCCTCCTTGTGGGCTCCGGCAATTTTGCTGACACTCTTTGAGGCGCGCGTAGAACACTGTGCGCCGTCTACGCGGGCCTGGTTTCAGTCGGGCGGCGAGCTACCCATTGCTCGCAGCCCGCAAGCCCGCGCCTACGGTGGCTGGGAATCACCCTGCGACTCCCGACGCCAAATAAATAAAAAAATTAAAGTCCAACCATAGTTTACATTTCTATAGCTTAAATTTGTTAAATAGCATTCATGTTACAGAGATGGTTGTTTAATTAAACTTCTGTATCATTTTATAACGAAGTAATTATAACGTGATAATTAAGCTGAGAGTTACTTTGAACTAAAATACGTTATTATAAATACTGAGCCTTCGTGAATCTATACAATGTACTGTAACGTTGTACTATTCTTGCAAATTAGAGCATTTACTATCTTTGGATTTTTTACCTTTAATAATGACGACGTTTTATTTTCTTTTGTAATGTAAAAATTATTAAGATTTGATTTACTTTCTACGAAGAAGTGATGTCAGAAAGGCCCACTCTTGTTTGCGCTTATGTGGATTTAGTACCGCCATCTTATCATTGTCTGTAAAAGATCGCTTTTAACGATAAGACCGCCCATTGTATCACCCTTTTTAATTGCTAAGTTCATAATTTTGTTTTACTGTTATGGTGTACAATAAAGAATATCTATCTATCATAATCGACATTTTTTCTAAAAACAACTTAAGTCTGTAACAAGGAGAGCTTAAATCGATTATTGTAATAAGGTCGCTTACCATAAAACAGCAGAAGAGGTGTCTTTGACAAACTAAATTGATTTTTGATTTAATTATTGTCGTATTTATAGTCCTTTCTCATATCTTGAGAGAATAAAACAGCCGTGATCAGAGAGTAGAAGTTGGAATAGGCAGTTTAGAGAAGACTTTTAGTCCTTCTACAATATCTTCAAAGCTAAGTGTTTAACAACCGATCATTCTTACTGATTCTAAGACTTATTACACCTACATCGTGCGAGGCTTGGCTCCCCTGCACATCATCACGGTAAAAAACATAACCCTCCTAATTTGCAGTTGAGTAGCAAATAACCATCCTCTGACTTCCAGCTATTCCATCCAAATTTTATCCAAATGCCCCCAGTGATTTTGAAGATTTGCGCGTATATAACAAACAAACCTTTCCGCTGTATTATGTTAGTATATATGTATAATGGCACAGAGAAAATATACGACTTCAGAATTACCAAACCTTCCATACGAAAGAATTCGCAGGGTACAATTCATGAAATATAATCAGACATAGAAAAAAAAAAAAATTATATTTCTTTTTTTTAATTTCCGTGGTAAGTGGCAAACACTGTATTTTCCGCTTTGTAATATTAGTAGTATTCGGTATTAGCGATTACGAAAACATCAACTAAAAATCAAAGGGGATCTAAATGAATTTAACAGATAAGCATTAATTTCGTTGCGAAATTTAAGCGTAGCTCGACCCCGCGCCGGTCATATAAAATACTGACCCTATTAAATAATATGTTCGTTAGATTTCTAGTGGTTAGTCGAATTTGGTTACGTATGATAGAATCCTCAAATGGATACAAGCTTAATTCCGTCTGGACCACAGAGTATATCTTAGTTTTCATTTGTTTTGTCCCTGAACCCAACAATCTTTTTGGATTTGAGTGGATTAGTAATTTATTGCCGTTAAAGTAGTGATGCCCAAATCATTACAGGTGTGATTTTTGATTGTAGGTTATTATTAGGAGTCGATAGTTAGATAGATAAATTATTAACTAGCTTAAAAAAATAAATAAAATAAATTAACTGCCTTAAATACTGCCTCTTAAATCTAAATGTTTAATATTTATTTATTAGAATATAAGTAGTTGTACCACCACTGTATCAACTTTTTTTTTTTTTAACTTGGTAAAATCATCAAATGAGTCCTCCCACCCCGGGCAGGGCCGGAGGGACTGTCAGACTTGAACTGACTAAAATCCACGGTATTCCTTCAACAGCCCTTTACGTACCGGGGTCACGGTAATGTGATAAGTCCCACGACCCCGGCAGGCTTCGGCCCTCTACAGGGGGGGCCTCGTCATGTTGCTGACGCTCTTTGAGGCGCGCGTGGAACACAACGAGCCGTCGACCCGGGCATGGTCCATGGTCGGACAGCGAGTTGCCCTTTACTCGCTGTCCGCATGCCCGCGCCTACGGTGGCCGGAGATCGTCGGCCGACGTCAGACGCCGTGGGCGTCTACCACTGCGGCTGGGCTGGAGGGAGGACGCTATCCTCTCCCTCACGCGGCCCGCCTCCTCCTTCGATAGCATGACTGCTTCGCAGAAGGAGGCGAACGCTTCCCACTCCGTCTCGCCCCGCAGCATGGCCTCGACCGATGCTGGGCGCGAGAGGTCTCCGCCTATCGCCGCCGTGAGGACACGTCGGTGCTCTGCCCAAGCGGGTCAGTCTTGCACCGTATGCTCTACTGTGTCCTCAGGGCGATCCTCGCAGTGGTGACACCCAGGCGTTTCTTCCTTCCTCATCAGACACAGGTACCTCCCGAAACTTCCGTGTCCGGTGAGGACCTGCGTCATGCGGTAAGTCAGGACGCCGTGACGCCGATCTAGCCACTCCTCAAAGAGGGGTCTTACCGCCGCAATTGCGGTGTGCCCGACCACTGTATCAACTAGTCTATAATGTTATCTGTGGAAATGTTGTTGATTGTACATTAACCTTGATTTAGTTGTATATTTTAGTTGTCAGACAAATTGTACAATTTTTTGTTTTTCCAATAAAATAATAATAATAAAAATCACCACTGCTCTTAAAATGGTGAAAAAAAAAACATCGTAAGGAAACCGGCATGACCTAAACCAAAAAACCGAAGCTATGGGACATCCACTAACGCGTAGGTACTGGGCCCGCGTGTGGATTCACGGCTTATTGCCTCTCATAGAGTGGAAGGCATACACTCTATAACAGGAAATGTCTCGTGCCTCAGCAGTAAGTCGCCGATTTCATAATCAGCTGAACACAAATAAATTACTTATAATCATCTATACGAGTAATTCCTTATTTCCTGCATAATAATGTCTAACTTATCTCACATCATCACAATATAAAGTTCGATACATAACACTAATTATAACAAATACTAATCGTCAAAAGAACTCAACATTATTAATTTGGGAATTTAAGGAAGTTGTTCCACCGCCGACGGTGAACGAGTAACGATTAGAGCTAGCATCTGAGAACGAGTTGGCGAGCAGCGAGTGTCGTTGCGATAGTTCAGTCGGTGAGCTATCATCTGGGTGGTCTCTCAGCGTGAGTTTTGACCGCCAAGTAATCGCTGAGCGAGTATTATCTTTGACAGCTCTAGCCGCTCAGCAACAAAACGAGTATAGCGAGTAGTTGCCGACAGTGTGAACAGTCAGAAAGCAATTATTAATACGAGTATATGCATCTCTTTCGTTTACACGGAATGTATACCTATGTCATTGTGCGTTTCTTGAGCGAGTAAATCGCCTATAGTTAGTCGTTTACTGGCCAGCAGTCGGAAAACTGCCTAAATAAAAGCCGCAAAGATTTCTGTCGAAACAAAACAAGTGTAAATGAACACATATTTAACATAAATATCTATCTTTATTATCATGTAAATGGAGCTATGTAACTTCCATAATATAAAATATAAACTCAGTAGTGCTTTCCATCGAAATAACCAAATAGTTTTGCATCAATACAAACATACAATATGATGGATTTCAGTTTGATATTTCCCGGTATTGGGACATAAATTTAAACGAGCATGCATGCTTTTACGTAATGAAACATAGCAGTAGGTACAAATATTTCGTATTACGCTTACTCGAATTCGAACATTACGCCTATGTTGAAAAGCAAATATTTTGGCTGTCCCGTTTGTGGTATTAAATATTGCACGGTTTCCCCGCTTTAATAAGTTTGTGGAAACGTATTTGAAAATAATAAATGTTTTTGCAGAAAATTGGTAGGTATATATCAGCTTTTTTATTACTTATTACTATTACTTATTATAAAGTCGCCTAGTGATCGATATGCGACCATTATTCATTAAAATTAAATTAAATAAATTGCCTTTCTGTGCTTCTTCCCCATCTAGTAATAAACTAAAGAACTTCCGTTTCGGCACAAATATAGATAACGCGTCTGAGCCAAAAAGTCCTGGTTCATAGAAATGCTAGACAAATAGATCCAAGTGCTAATTTTCAACCAAACCCAGTGCTGAAATGCGAAACGGAAGTGAATTAGCTGCATTAATACCACCATACATTAATGTGCCAAACTTCATAATTCTCTGTCAGCGCAATTTTCGTAAAAAAGAGTACAAAATTGTTAAAAAGTGTCTTTGGATGATGTATTTTTCTTCCATTCTCTTGACTCTACTGCAATGATGTTGTAGCGGCATCTATACCACCATTCACGGACTACAAAAGTATGTGACGTCACACTGATCCTGCATCGCGATACCAAACTTTTTCCAGCGAATTGCTTACGTACAAAAGACTGACAGTTACTAGCGCACAATACTCGTATAGTCGGAGGATCTTCTTTTTTCAATGGTAGTTTGCGGGACTTCACACCTTGCTTCACATAATCTGTATTATATAATAATTATTGAGTGTATATTCATTCTACTAGTACTCTCGCGGGGCTTCGCTCCCGTGGATTCTATCACGATAAAAACATAACTCTCCTTTTTTGCAGTCGGGTAAAAAGTAGCCTATAACCTTCCTCAAGCTTCAAGCTACTTCCATACCAAATTTCATCTAAATCCACCCAGTACTTTCGAAGATTAGCGCGTTCAAGCAAACAAACAAACTAACAAACTTTTCCGCTTTATAATATTAGTATAGATGTTTAGTATTGACGACATGATTGAGCGATTGGCTGCTCTGCTGCGTAGTATGGCTTACAAAAAGTAATCTCAGAACAAATTCCTAGTTTACCTACGTTTTTTTATGGCTCGCGTTTGACCGCCATCTCATCTGATGGTAAGTGATGATGTGTTCGAAATTGAAGCACGCTTTACTTAGAAGTAACCTATTCACTCTTGACTTAAAGATCTGGGATTATATCTATAGGGAAAGATAGACTCCGGCAGGGAATTCCACTCCTTAGCCGTACGTAGGTATAATGAAAGTACCTATTCCGAAAACGTTTGGTTTCTGGGTGGGATGTCCACCATGTAACAAAAATGTTTAAATAAAACTCCGATGTTTTTATATCATTCCATCTATTGATGACTCTTCCAAATCATACCATCATTCCTCCCCATCTGAATCGAATGATGATTATAACGAGTGTTCATAATAATCCAATCTGTAAGATCAGACATTTAGCCGAAAATGTTTACGATACCTAACAATAAACAAAACACTTGATCTTCGTCAGAAAAAGATAGAAGTCAATTTAGACCTGAACGAAATTGAGGGTCCTTCCCTAATAGGGTTGGAGAAAAGGGTTGTTAATATGAAACAGTTTTACAAATGATGTTTGGAAACCTCTTTCACCCGGCCCAATACACGCTTCTATGATGCTGAAAAGTAATGAAAATTGCTAATAAGATTAACAAAATAATTGCACAAAATGAAGTATTTTATTTGGCAAATAAATAATTTTTATAACTAATAATTTATTGTCACGGTTTCGGACACCACCCATTACTACACTATTGTCGTGAACCCACTCCAGACACAAGCATATTTAGCTTAGTTGGAGTGGTTAACAAGATTGCTAGTAATGTGAATGCTGCCCACATTGCTCGTTCTCTTTTAAAAAATCGTAGTGGTCAGAAGGTTATGTTATGAGGAAAGAAACACAAAGAGCTTACCTGTCCAGATAGTGCATTCATTTGTCAGTTACCGTGTAGCGTCATAACCTTGAAAAATAAGACACCGAACATAGTGAAGCAGGTTAACTATACATAATATAGTAATTGCTATTTTTTGTATTGCTTTTTTGTATTGTATAGTAGTTTTATTTCACTAGATGAGATTTCTATTCAGCTTGCAGCGTGCATGTATTTTCTTAGTACTTATAAAGCTTACATCAAAATTGGTAATGTGCAGTGATAAGTATAGATTCAAGTGCAGATATCGGACAAAACGTGTCAAAACTAAACGTGAAGATCTGATGGGTTGTTGATATTTCAGACAACTTTATAGATTGGTTCACACGGCCTTGACTACGTTCAATTTTGTGTTGATTTTCGTTCTAACACCGGGTTTACAAATGAAAACACAATGCTTCCTTAATTTTTGCGGAAACTCAAAATATTATGGATAACAATCCTTACATAAACACACCGCTTCAATGGGCACCGTAAACAAAATACTCGTAAAGCGGCACGTGGCTTAATATATTATATCGGTTACTCATAGCAGGCTGCTATATGATACGGAGTTGGAATGCAGCCAAATTACGGCCAACGTAATTATTTGGCCGCCCCACGGAAAGCAGATGCTTAGCGCTTAAGAGGTTAAACTAGAATTCAACAAAACTGTTTTGGACTTTAATTAATATAATTTCCATCGTCACCACTACTCTTAAAACGATAAAGAACTTTTTTATTCTTAGATTGGTCTTCGTCATAGTGTGGCGTTGTAGTCGATTAAACTAGAAGTCGACTACCACACTAATCTCTAATGTCTATGGTTTCACGGAGTGGCAACACTTATGCAGTGACCCGGCTATAAATTCTAATTCCTGGTCCGCGGAGCTTCTTTTACACCTGCTTTTTATTGCAAGTAACTTATATAGAAACCCCTCTGTGCCAAGGGTAAGTGCTCATTGTGTCTGCCATTTTCTCTCCATCTTGCCAAATTGTAATCCTTTTATTTCGCCATAATCTGCAGCGTTTGTAAGTTTATATAATTGCCCGGTTGTCAAGATGGCTTCCTGCTGGAACATAACTGTGATATTTCATTGTCATCTGCTTTCTACTAGTGTTTCTAAATTTGTGTAGCGTACGCAAGCCGCAGCATTGTTTTCCTGCTGTGCCATAGCAGCTACGAGCTTAAACGCCTTGCACGCGGTTACTTTTTATCGTTGCACGCGGTATGCGCACGCTTATCTCTATTTAACCTTTGTGAATCGCCACGATGGTGAGTCCCCCATCCATTTCCCGGGTACTGTTCCGTGGGGCTTACGGCTGGGAGACGCACGCATCGCTGGCGCTCACGATTCCTGCCCCACGTTGGGCGCCACTGTGGCGTTGTGGTTTAAGTGGTGAAATAATAAAAAACAGAAGACCACAGGTTTACAGCATTTATTTTAAAAAGGGGGGTGGGTTCGGTTCACACTGGGTTCCCTCACTGGTCGAGGGTATAGAATGGTACTGCCCTGAGCTCAGGCCGCGACGCACGCAGACCGGCGGGCAGATCCCGAAGCCGGCAGCGACCACGTGTTCGAAGCGGAGGTTGTGCAGGGCAGGCCACGGGGGAGGAGGTCTCTCCTCCTCACCCAACTCGCACGAGGCAGGCGCAGAGGTTGACAGGTAGGCCACGCGACAGCGCGTCTCTCCGGCAGTGGTGACGGAGGCAGCGGTGACACCCGTCGCGTGGCAGACGTTGCAGTAGTTGATATTGAAATGAAGAAGGAGAAAGAAAAAAACCCTGGAATCACACGAAGGGTGCTTCCGTAAGCGTGGTGCAGGAATCGTGAGCGCCAGCGATGCGTGCGTCTCCCAGCCGTAAGCCCCACGGAACAGTACCCGGGAAATGGATGGGGGACTCACCATCGTGGCGATTCACAAAGGTTAAATAGAGATAAGCGTGCGCATACCGCGTGCAACGATAAAAAGTAACCGCGTGCAAGGCGTTTAAGCTCGTAGCTGCTATGGCACAGCAGGAAAACAATGCTGCGGCTTGCGTACGCTTCACAAATTTAGAAACACTAGTAGAAAGCAGATGACAATGAAATATCACAGTTATGTTCCAGCAGGAAGCCATCTTGACAACCGGGCAATTATATAAACTTACAAACGCTGCAGATTATGGCGAAATAAAAGGATTACAATTTGGCAAGATGGAGAGAAAATGGCAGACACAATGAGCACTTACCCTTGGCACAGAGGGGTTTCTATATAAGTTACTTGCAATAAAAAGCAGGTGTAAAAGAAGCTCCGCGGACCAGGAATTAGAATTTATAGCCGGGTCACTGCATAAGTGTTGCCACTCCGTGAAACCATAGACATTAGAGATTAGTGTGGTAGTCGACTTCTAGTTTAATCGACTACAACGCCACAATAGTTATTATGAGATCTCTTAATCAGAAAGATTATTATAAAGCTCCGTATTTAAAAGTTTATTATTTTGTCATGTATCTGTATTTTATTAGTATTATACATTGATTTAAATAGTAAAGATACGGTCGTCCGAACATTTGACGGACGTGCTCGCCCTACAAAAAACACAAATGCCATCTATTAGAACTAGTATGAACTACAATGTCAATCGGCAAGACCTGCTAGACGTAACCATATCAGAGCGGGGTGTGGTATTTTTCGAGGTACAAAGAAATAAAAAAACCCTTTGTTTTCAAAATTGATATTTGTTGTAGGTACATAAAATACATTTTTATTAGCTTCTAATAAACAATAAAATATTATTTTGTACATAATTTAATCTTATAGTACTATTATTAAATCTTTTCATTTCATCCGCTACAGCGCGCGTCGCTGCAAAGTTATGTCTTACTTTTACTCTGCTTCACGTCTTCTTTGCCAAAGGTTGAAAAATAAGAAAGAAAATTGTTTTAAATAATGTTAGAAGTTGATTTCATGACATATTTTTGATTTACCGGTGATATGAAATGTTATAATTTTTTTATTGTGCTTTTTGTCGTAGTTCACGCAACCTTTCACGGCACAACTTGGAATTTTTGCTTGTAGAATTTACAACCATTCCTGAAGATAGCCGATTGCGTTCTAGTTCACTTCGATAAAGGGAAGACCATTTTAGGACCAAGTTCGAGGCGTCATTTTTACATGCGGTCCGCCCAGTCCTTACGCAGTAATATATATGTCAATGGTATTATGTATATTATTTCGTTTTATTTTCTTGTACATCTACCGCAATGTGTTTTTTTAACTCAAAGGTTTACTGGTAGAGAATGCCTTGCTGCATTAATTGCGCCCATGTAACACAATAACCACCTATTCTCTCTCATAGAGAAGAGGTCTGTGTCACAGCATTGGGAACGGTATAGGTTAGTTATTTATTGTTAGATTGAGGGGCTTGTGGCTAGACTGTAAGAGCCCTGATAATGGTATGGTGGTTGCAAGTGCATAGTCTCCAGCCTTTATTATAGGAGTCTTGATATCAAGGGTCAGGATTATCGATGTCAGATAGGATTATCCATACAATATACCTTTTCTTTACTGATATAGGCTCTCGTTTGACCACCATCTCACCTGATCGTAAACGAAGGTGTGGTCGAAGATGAAACATGCTTAGTTAGAAGTAACCTACTCAAGCTTGACTTAAAGATCCCTAGGTTTTCTCTTTTATACGAATGTAGCTAAAAATATATTAGTTCCTTTTTGGTTTGGTTTATTTTTTGTAGACGGGTTGTGTTTGTGTGCAGAAACAGTAAAAAGAAACCGTTTGAATTAAAATTTCAGCAGATGTTGAATTATTTGAAGGCTAACATCAAAACGCCTTACAATCTTGCTATTTTTAGTTGCTTTTACTACAATTTGCAAACACCCCCTTCTCACGTCATTGGAATAAAATATCCATATCTCAGACAGTTTTGGTGCTTAAGAAGGCAGCTCACGACCAAAACGTGCTTGTGTTTGTATATTTTCAAACCTTGTTTAAAGGCTTATTTACTTGCTAGTATTATGAACATTAAAAAGTAGCCTATGTATGAAGTCTTGTAATGAAATACCGATACTAGGAACTGATGACAATATTTTCTTCCAATTAGCACCATTATATCAAGAACTTCTCAACTATTTACAAACTACATCTCTCATTCCAGCCCAAAAAATGCCTTCTAAGCAAAACAGGTTAATACAGAGGCCAAGGAACTCATTGCACAGGAGCAGAGGGTCATAATTTATGTCTTACTTACGCCAAACAAAGTTCTCTATGGCCATTATACTTTCGACCGTCATCAGCATCTTGCCTAAAATATGGGCTTTTTGCCAGAACGGAGTGGTAGATTTTTTTATAAGATTAGACTTCTAGTCAGGACATAAAAGTCTTTGTTAGTAGACGAGAAGTATGATTTGGTCGCTACGTTTTAATCTAACCGAAGAAGTGCTTGTCTCATTACGGACTTTTTTGTTTTTGTTTGACTGTAGTATTGTAAAAATTAAGATTACTGTAGACTTTTCGAAAATATATATTTTGAGGTGCATTTGAAATGACACAATTTCAATCTTGAAATTCATAATATAGTCTAAATGTACAAATAAAAGATGAAGAAATATAAAACATGAGTCTTGTTTATATTAAAGATACAAACCTAAACAAATAGCAGATGTGAAAGGGGTGTTTATTTCCAAGTAAATTTAAACCAGATGACAGTAATTATGTACCTAATTAAAACACACTGTATTACCGTCGTGAATTAAAATGTTTACGTTTCTACTAACGTCTTTTTACGACACATGGTTCCTACCACAGTAATGTTTACTACAATATCTTCTCTTTGCCTATTCTTACCTTGTTAATTGTGGTCGAGTCTTTTTATCATTTTTCGCCAGACGTGTTAGTACTTGGTCGTCAAGGCTTCGGAATTTTCAATTGTATGCTATTTGTGCAGCCCACTGGGCGGAGTGGAAATCTATGAGGGAGACCTTTGCCCACCAGTGAGAGAATTTAGATTCAAAAAAATGATCGTTATTTACGACGGTCGTCCAAATTGAAAGGATATTACATCCTTTTCTGGACCGGTGTCGATGCTTAGTACTTGTCTGGTCATGTATGTTCTTCCGTTCATTTCAAGCGTATTTGGAGAGTTTAACTGCAGGCCCAATTTGTCATCAGTTTCTAGGTGCAAGATTCTAGAACTTATATGCTCAAAACGTTCTGTGAATATGCACAATGAAAGCGTTTAGCTAAGAAGTGAAATTTCCTGCCGGAGTACGTGTTTCCAGATAGCTATAACCTGGGGCATTTATGTTAAGAGTGAATAGGTTACTTCAAGGTTTGTGCTTTGTCTTCGACCACATCATAGCTTACCAACAAGTGAGATGAAGGTCAAACGCGTTCCTTATTAAACTAGTACGACAATAATAGACTAGTTCATTAAAAAAAAAAAATACTCCAAGCTTTGACTTACTTAATGTCGTAACAATTCTTCTGGGATACATATAAAGATTGTGAGTAGGTACTATTCACAATCTTTATTTGTTTATTCGAACATAATATTCTGACTAACAATATTTGTAAAATAGAAAAGTATGGGACTATAATATATATTTTAACATATATAATGTTACAAATATATAGTCAGAATGTCAATGTAATCTGGCAAACATATTTCTCACTAGTACTCACGCGGGGCTTCGCTCCCGTGGATTCTATCACGGTAAAAACATAACTCTCCTTTTTTGCAGTCGGGTAAAAAGTAGCCTATAACCTTCCTCAAGCTTCAAGCTACTTCCATACCAAATTTCATCCAAATCCACCCAGTACTTTCGAAGATTAGCGCGTTCAAGCAAACAAACAAACAAACAAACTAACAAACTTTTCCGCTTTATAATATTAATATAGATTTTGAGTAAAAAGTAAATATAAACTTCTAAATGAGTAAATAAATATCCAGAAAAAGACCACACACCCGGCAGATAAAACAACTTCTTTGTCTTCATCATTAAAAGATGCTCTCAATGAAACAGATTTCCAACAGTAAAACAAATCCTATAGACATAACACTCACCATTTCCATTGTTTTCGACGCCATTTAACATTGATGGGAGATCCGACACTCAGGCTTTTGTCTTTGTATTGCCTTTCCGACTCAAGGAAGTTAGATTGTAGGATTAACTTACCCTTTTATCTGCTGTTAAAACAGTGCTCAGTTTCTGAGTAAACAGTGACGAAATATGACGTTAGGGGGAGATATCTTGGTAAATCCGTTTTAGGATAACCTAAATTTCTCTTGAACCTAGATTTTTCTGACGGTTGGTAGAATGGTTGATAGATTGTCACGGGTTCGATTTCTACGCCAGAACAATTGTTTGTATAGCCTAATATAATATTAATCGAGTGATTAGTTGGTTCGGATATGGGTGATAGGAAAAATGTACCAACGTTACAGTTAAAATTCCTAGTGTCCAATGATATTTGAAAAAAAAAATGCGTCCAGTTTTTAAACCAATTATTTTCAGATTAAAAAGATACATATATTCCTTAACCTAAATATACATTTTAATGCACATAATAATTGTGTTAGTAAATAAAACAAAAATTATTCCACGTGAAATGACGGCTTTGTGTTGCGTTTAAGGTGTGGATTTTTCTACAAGAGTCTGTGGTTTCAGTTGAATATAAGCTAGAGGTTTTAAAAGTGAAAAGTGAATAGCTTCTTGGTAAGCATATTCCATCGTTGACCACATATTCAATTATAAATAACGATAAGTGAGATAATGGTAAAAGGTGAGCTCATCAAAAGAAAGTCTTTAAATTTAAATAGTATGAATTGCACGCGTGTGAAGCCGGGCCACATCGCTAGTTGTAAATAAAATATAATGATTGTTATTTACATAAACCAAATTAGTAAATTATTACTTCGGTCTATACAAAAAAAAAATATCAAAAAAATAGAACCGACTTCCATATCAAAACACTACAAAGCCAAAAATAACTTTAATTTTGGAAGGCGGTGTGAAAAAAAGGAAAATCCAAGACCAATAACACCGACTACCGAAATTAAAGTTATTTTTGGCCTTGTAGTGTTTTGATATCGAAGTCGGCTCTATTTTTTGTTAAAAATTTTTTTTAGTGGGTCGGTTTGTAATTTATCTAGTTACAAAAGCCAAAATGTCAACTACTTATCACCTTTTACAAAATATTGCTTTTCCCGGTGCAGAGCCGTTAATTTTTGAGGAGTTCTCCTGGTACATCATCATCAGCTCTACTTCACCATATGCATTGTGACGAGTATAAAGTGCTTCACTTCTTTATGCAAGTAATCTAATCGCAATCACCGAAATATTTATTATTGAGTAGTTTCGGTGGCCATCTGTGGTCTTCATCATCAGTTCCAGTTCCTCAAATGGTGCTTTTTGAGAGCAAGTGCACAAGGTACTATAAGAAATACCCAAAACGCTATAGGTGTGCTTATAATATTTGAAGAGTTCCCTCGATTTCTCTAGGATCCCATCATCAGATCATGATTTCGTAACAATGGGACCAACTCGAAAGTATACCCATTCAAACGCAAAAAGAATTTTTCAAATCGGTCCGACTCCGAGTTATGAGGTTAACATACATAAAAAAAAAAGTTCAAGACGAATTGAGAACCTCGTTTTTTGAAGTCGGTTAAAAATAAAGCCTATTTGTTATTCTAGGATTTCAGTTATTGACATACGAAATTTCATTCGGATCTGTTTCTTAGTTTTTGCGTGAAAGAGAAACAAACATCCTTCCATCCATACAAATTTTCGCATTTATAATATTAGCAAGTTAAGAAAAGCAGTAAAATTTAAGACACAATTTAGGAATTAGAGACGAATACAAAAAAGGTATTTTCTTTTTAAACTCATAATTATTAAACAAGCAAAGGTTTTCCTATTTACTACTGAGATTCTATCTGAACTTACCAACAACCCCTAACGTGACACTCTAAACTAATTTAACTTATAACTCAGTCTTGACAAAGCAATGTTTATAACACTCATATACGTAACATAATACATATATGTGCCCGTTTAAATGCAATTTAAGCTTGCAGCTCCGCACTAGCGGGGAAATTGGAACATCGCTCGAAATGAAGTAAGTTTGTAATAAATACATTATTGTTAATATGCGGTGAATATAATGCTTTGGGAAATGAATTTACGGCGTCAGTTGTAATGTCTTAACGTTTGAGTTTGTTGCTACGGAACGTTTAGAGTCAAACCTGTTAGATTGTTAGTAATACCAAATACTATGGAAGTATATGAAGTGTCAACAGCTTAATGGATAAGGTGTCGGTCTTGTGATCGAGAGGCCGTGAGTTCGATCCAAACCATTACACTATTGCTGTGAAGCCACTCCAGACACAAGCATATACAACGTGTAACGGAAACCCCATATCTATCCAAAAGGGCTGTAGACAACATCTGGTATGAAGTCTCTATGCACAGTTGCAGCACAAAATAACTGACTCAAAGAATTGATACCAAATTATTGGTTTCATATATTTCTTGAATACCAATCATAACAAACGTGTCACAGCACTACGAGGGTCAATAACTTTCCACGTCACTTGCCAATAACACGATAATTCTTTTCGTTCTTTTTTTTTTGAAAAATTCGGTCTCTGGTATCAGTGTATTGGAATTTGTAATAAGTTCTACAAACGTAGACTTAGGATTAAAAAACCCTTGCCATATCGTTTGTTATCATCCAAAGAAGCCATGCACTTGGTATGTATATACCCTTTAATGTCATACACACGTTGTATACTTAGCTTAGTTGGACAGGTTATCAAGATTACTAGTAATGTCAATTGTACCCACATAGCTAGTTTTTTTTTAATAAAAAAAATTGTATCTATAGATTGATTATTTGGAAGGTATACATAGATAGATAGAATATACTTTATTGTACACCAATATTTAAACACACCTATTTAACAATATTTGTTAAGTCTATGGTTACAATATACATAGATATTTATTAACATTGTGAGGCCTAACAGAACCAGATATGTAGTTAAAAAATGTACATTATTATAAAAAATGCCTCTTTTCTCAATCGTTCGAATCTTAAATTGATATTTTTAATAATTTTTGCGATGTTATGTTTTTATTCAAAGAAAGAAAAAGTATTTATTGCCACAGATAACGACATGCATACAAAATATTCTAACCGCTTTCTTTTCTGTTTACCGCTACTAAAATGTGTTTTAAAACATAATAATAAATATGAATAGTTCTCAGTAGTAGCATTATTTATAAGAGAGCCATTTTCGAAGACTTGGAGTTCTTAATTCAATTTCTTGCAGAACATAGTACACGATGAATGTTATTATAGGAAAATCGTAAGACTTTGAGTACGTACTTATTATAATATTGAAACTCCGTAAGACTCCGTGAACGCTAAAAGCTCTCAACAGTATTAGAGTAAAAAATACAATCATCTTATTATGTAAAGTAATATGCAATTTGTATGCATAATTTCATTTAAGGCAACAGTATATTTTCATACTTTTATACAGTTATGGTTTGGATAGTGGCTGTGTCAATTAAGCTATGACAAACAAATTATCCTTGTATCAACTTCTTGTGTTTTACTTCTCAGTGCCAATGCCGATGTTATTCCACCTCTTCCGATCAATGACGGCTTCGATAGCCAGTATTTAGGCGGAACCTAGGCGCCTTTATCCGCATAGATTACTTTAAATGTCTAGATACGAACCACGCCGCACAAATCATGGTAAGCGTTATAAATAATAATAATAAATCTTTCTCTGGAGACCTAACCACCGGTAGCTTGGACCCTGCTCCCGACACCGATGGACTGCCATTTTTGATATTTTTAAATGTTTTTTTATTGTAAGTCTTTTATAGAAAAATGTTTAAAAATGTAATTTTTGAGATATGTGTTGAATAAAGGAAATAATAATAATAATACGACCACATCATCATTTACCATCAGGTGAGATGGTGGTCAAACGCGAACGATTATCAATAAAAAGAAATTAGCTTTGTCATGGATACGAACATTTTCTGTTTTATAGTATACTTGATGCCATTTTGTAGTATCAACAAATCCATCTGGGTTTATATTGTAATCCATCCCAAGTTATCGAAAGACAAACCAACATTCATTAAACCCCGAAACAATAGTAACTGACAATCGAAATATGAGGCTGACTCATCAGAATCATCTGCCGATTATCAGACGAAGTATTTCTCCAAAAGATCGAGCAACGTAATCCGTAGATTGTCTCGTAAACTCAAAAATACAAGCAACTCAAGGCTTTTTAAGTGTTAGCAACAAAATGGCCACCAAATTGATAAAGCAGGCACCGTGATGGCACTGATAAGCCGCAATGGAGCGATAAAACGCGCCATGGCGGGAACCGACGAGATTTCGCGAACAGCTAAATGGATGAAGACATTTTTCAAGAACTTTATAGCCTTTTGTTGGGTTGTTTAGATGACTGTCTTATCTTGTATTGTGCTCATAGTACTGAGAATTTCAACTAGCATTTAAGCGTCAATAATGGCTTGTGACCCCACCCATTACGCTATTGGCGTGAACCCACTGCAAACACGCATATTTAGCTTAGTTGGAGGGGTTAACAAGATTGCTAGTAATGTGAATTCTACTCACATTGCAAGTCTTCTTTTTTTTTAAAAAAAAAGAAGGTAAAAAGAAAAGTAGTTTACCAACTTAGAATTAAATTATCTCTAATTAGAAACCAACTAGCTACTAACTACTAATTGGAATAGTTTTAATACAAATCAAACCTTTTTGTAAAACGAAAATTTGAAGCTGTTTTTTTTATACCAGAACAAAATTAAAACCATACGTACAAAAAATTTGAATTATATAAATCAGTTTCTCTAAAAAATATCCAACAATCATGCTGTCATAGCGGAGAATGTAGACAATATTTTTCGGGTGGGGAAATTATTGAATGACTTCTCCCGCTTGGGGTGGAGCGGAAGGGAGTGTCAGACTTCTACTGACTAAAAACCCACCCTGTTCCTTCAGTTGCTCTGGCGTACCGGGGCACGCGGTATCTCGTTAGAATATTTCCGCAACCCCGGCAGGCAATGTCCCTATGGGGCCCCGTCACTATAGCGGTATGGACTGAGCATCTCGCACTAGCTAAGCAATTTGATAATGGATCTATTTAAACTTGTTATATAATTTTAAAAAGATCTATCATCAAATTGCGTTTTGAATCTACTCTATACACAGAGTCAGAGGTACTATGCGGCCAATATCTACTGGCCTTATCGATCGTTTTATCTCTTTCACACTTAAGCTAGTGCGAGTTTTTTTTTTTTTCAAATTAGACTTGACAGCAAACGTCAAAATTTTCAGCCAACCTTTTACAAACGCCCGCCCGATCTCTTAGTGTGAATAAAAAAAAAATGGCCAAGTGCGAGTGAGACTCGCCCATGAAGGATCCCACAATAACTATAATAATATAATTTATGTATATTTATTTGACAAAAAAATCGTACAAATTTCTTAAAACTATCTTATTTACATTTTTTACAACTACGTCAAATAACTTTGTTTTTCATAGAGTTTGTATGAATTACAAAGTTATATTTGCGGTTTTAGAAAATATGCTGTATCTCAAAAACTGCTGACCCGATCTCGTTCAAACCGATTTCGGTTGAAAGTTTACATTAAGATCTACAGATGTTTATTTTTTTTTTAGATAGTTCACTCCATTATTATATAAGTTAGAGGGGGACACACATTTTACCACTTTGGAAGCGTATATCTTTTAAACGATTAACTATATGAAAAAGTGGTTTTAGAAACATCAATGTCATTTTTAGAGACCTGTCTGCAGATACCACACATACATAGGTTTCATAAAAAAAATATTTTCATTTTTAGTTCCATGTATTATATAGATAGATAGGGGATATATCCCCTTTATTTTAAATATTTTTAATTTTTTTCTTAAAATGGAAAGCGTAATACCTACCAAGTTTCACATGTATAGTCTTAATAGTTTCGGAATAAAATGGCTGTGACATACGGACGGTTGGACGGACAGACAGACGAGACATGACGAAAGTATAAAGGTTCCGTTTTTTGCCATTCGGCTACGGAACCCTAAAAATGGCGCAATAATCTCCCTAGTAACTCTGCCTATCAGTTATTTTGAAAGTATTAACTCTCTTATTCCTCTAAGCTTATCGAACTTGAACGGAGGATCATTCAAGGCCCTCCACCGTGCCCCCGCTTGTGTTTAGATACTCACAATAACGACCCACCATCGTATCGGCTCTTCAAATGGCTTGTACTCGTTATATTATGCCCATTTTTGCCTACTTATCGTAGGGTTAACTTTGAAAGTGCTTGTATTATGTGAACGAGAATTAGGTAAGGTGATTACAACGTAGTCCCGTTTTCCTGTGTATCTCAATGATTATTCTAATAACTAAAGTCTGGAATAGCTATTACTGTTTTCGTTCACAATGGATCACACATTGGTTCGACAAATATCCATTATTTTATGAATCGATACTAATATTAGAAATGCGAAAGTTTGAGTTCGAAATGACAGAACAGATCTGGATTACACTAAGCACAGATTAGTCTGGAATAGCACAAATGCTATTTTTTATCCGGGTAGAAATACGATCCCTCACTTGAGAATGCGAATTTTACTTATAGGTACAAGATTATTGCATTACTATCTCAGTCCATCGATAATTTGTAGTTATATTTGGCGAGGAACTTCACACAGTGAAATGTATTAAAATATATAGGTAAATGATATGTACTGAAACATATCAGGCGCGTCAACTATTCAGGCAGTGTGATTAAACGAAATTTTAGTTGCAAGTGCATTTTAAAGTTCATTTTAAAGTTCCACAAATTTTTAATTTGTTTAAATACTAATATTTCATTGATTTCTTAATGTTTTTATTATAATATATACATTATATTTTACTTAACATTTTCCACGCAAACGAAGTTGCGTGCATCAGCTAGTTGGTAATTTTATAATTAACAAGCAGTTGAGCGGGTGATTCGCTCCCATGGTCCGCGGTGGTTTATCGCCATAAAAACAGAACTCTCTTTCTGTTGCAGTTGGGTAAAAAGTAATCTTCAAGCTACTTCCATTACAAATTCATCCAAACCAACCCAGTACTTTAGAAGATTATCGCAATTAAATAAACATTTCCGTTTTATAGCTGGAAAATTCCTGCGACTTAAACCACGTGGAAGTTTCACAAAAGTAGTCCATGTCACTCTCTAGCCCCTCAACTGTCTCCATATAAAAAATCATACCAATCCAATCCTCCATTTTGACGAGAATAAATGACAAACAAACGTGAACCATCCACAGTACAAGTAATCCTTATTAACGTCGTAGACAAATATACATACAAATACAAGACTACTAAGAAGGTTCTAAGTTACTAAACATGTTTCTCTTGTCCCTTAAGCTCAAAATATATATATAACTAGTTTCTGCCCGCGACTTCTTTCGCATGGGAAGGTTTTCCCATGTAAATCCTGATCCCGTGGGAATTTCGCAAAATCCCGTCTTAGCGAGCATCTACGTACTTAAGGAACCCACATGAAAAATTTGAGAGCCCTACTACTTGCAGTTTCTGAGATTTCGTGATTAATCAGTGAGTGATATTTCGCTTTTATTATTTATTATTAATATTCATTGTGTTACAGGGTGAATTATGCACAGTTCTTGGAGTAGAATAATTGAACATGTTCGCATTATGCTTGTCCATTGGATAATTCAATTAAATTTTATCGTTTTTCTCAAGTGGAATCTGATATTGCGTAAGAATGATGGTTAAAGAAAGTTAGATGTAGGTGAATACATAACAATAACATCTAATTTTCTTTAACCAGGTTATTCTTCTTGTCGTCTAATACGCCTTCATCTACGCAACATCAAGTCTGACCGTCTGTCATAACTATTAAGATTTTTCATTAATGAGAGGCTCGTGTTTGACCGCCAGTTTACCTAATGGTAAGCGATAATGTTGTCAAAGATGGGGCACAATTACCTAGTAGTAACCTATGAAACTGCAAACTTCCAGACTTATTTAATTAAAATTTGGCACACATATGAACTTCTGTAACCGCAATTTGAGTTAATAAAACAAACAAATACGGGAGAAGATAAATTAATTTTGAACTATTTCGCGATTTCGATAAAAAAACGCTCTTTCTGCAGGAAAACCTTTGACAAGACTACGCTTTAAAAACATGTCAAAAACAATATGATTCGGTTGGAACATTTTCCACGTGATTCAGAACTACACTGCCTGAGTTTTCAATATTGTTATTTATAAAAAAGTTCTCTTACAAAAAAAACGACCAGCCCGTCGGTTGTAGGTAACCATTTTATTATTTAGTTTTTTTACTGATCTGCGATGTGCGTGTAGCATGAATTTCTTAATAGAAAATTTTGATAAGCTACTGCATAAAACTAGAATGATTACGATCCTTATTTTTATTTATTTGAAAATTGTATTAGTACGAGTACACATCCTTTTGTCCCCAGCATAAACTAGCCAGGGGTATACAAACGTTTCAGACTTATCAAGCACTAAAATGTTCAAGCCTGAACCCATTCATTCTTTACTCATTCATTAAAACTGGCACAATGATTATGTGGTTTTCACCATTAATGTCGATAACTTTTGCTATAAAATACTTTTTTATACAATACATTTTTCGCCGGAAAACTCGTTTGGCTAGATTTGAATAGTTTTTTTTTCGTATGACTTATTAAGCTTTTTTTGTTTTACTTTCTAAAGGAAGTCAATTTTTATTGGAGATTCTATTTTTTCTTAGGACTTAATCATCGTAAATAAAACAAAATAACAAGTAAAAGAAAACAAAGGTAATTTCGTGTAAATCTATTACATATATAAATTTTAATATACACCCAACTAGCACAAATGGGCTGCATTAGAGCTTTAGAGCGTATCCGATTATTACTTATGGTAATAGACGTAAGCGCTAGAGCGTCTACTACAGACTTAAAGCAGCCACTTTAGCGCTATTTGGGCGCCATTTTATGCAACCTAAAGTTCCATTTAACCTGCACAACGGTTGCATAAAGGTTCCTTAATAGCTATAACGATTTATTAACGCTATACTAAAGCTCTTGTAGCGCTACTTTTGAATGATTTTGAACTACTTTGAACGAATGAATTGATTATAGTTCTTTATTGTATATCTTCAGTTGACATTGTTTGTAATATTTTGGTAAAGTGTTTTCGTCGCCATCATGAAAATAAAACAAAAAGAAGTAAATGTTTGTATTCTGTATTAGCAAGATATATAAAGATACTTAAAACGCTGTCCAGTTTACTGTAGATATATAAGATAATTTTCGAGTAATTTTAACGCGCTTTTATGATATTTAAAAAATTAACAAAAGATATGTGATATTTTTTATTTGTTATACAGAATATATTTTATTTCCGTATTTTTACGTGTCGATAACTTACTATTTGCAAGTGGCCGATTGTTTACTGGTACATTTAATGCACATTTAACTGAAAAACCAATGTATATCAACTCAATTTTGCAAGTGAATTATAAGTTTTCTTAAACAATCATGGCGTCATTGTACTGTAGTCATAACCTGCAGTTTGAGCTCTAATAACTCCCTTTTGCGAATCATAGTGCTAATTTTCACCCTTCTAACGCTTCCAGTGATTTTTGTTCCCCTAGTGCAACTCACAGCCACAAAAAGCTCCTATTTTCCTGTTTTTGAGGTTATAAGATTAATTATTTGTATCCTTAAGTGTATTGTAAGGTGTACAATAAAGTATATAAAAAATAAAGAAATAAATAAGATCTAGTTACGTACTTATTCGTTTAGCGTCCATTTTATTAAATGTTTTGTAATAGTTACAAAAGCGGCTGTAAAATGGCGAATGGATTGAACGTGCAAGGAATGACTATTGCTACTAAAGGCCTTAGTTACACTGATGATATTTTTGTAACTATAGTATGCATAAGAGTTTCTATTATTTCTATAATGAAACTAATAGTAGTATAATAGTGGCTACTATAACTATAACCTATAAAAGTTACAATGGATACTACTGTGCAGCTGTGAGTGGCAGAATGACCTTCGTAACTCTCATATAAAGGTGTGAGTGGTAAATGAGTTCTACCGTGGACTACTGTGAAGGCTAGGGTAGTATTTGATTCAGCTTATAGCACCTTAAGTAACTTTTATAACTATAGACGTTTACGGATGCAGATATGCAACTCTGAACTGCTTTTTGAACCCTTAAACCGCTATTTTACAGCCCAAAGTAACAAAATAGGCTGCTATTTCCACTAATGTGCTCGTTGGGCAGTAGGTAAACATTTTTACACGTACAACAGCAAAAAATACATCTATGGTATATTATTTGTAGTGGCAGCATATAACGCAATGCATAACAATGTTATTAAAATATACTAGATTAATTAATTTAAAGGACGTAAAGTAATTAACAAAGAGTGGTGTGCTTAGCAATTAAACATTAAACACAAGATTACAAACATTCACTATAAGCTTTACTTAGAAACACTTACATTTCTTAAGTATAGGTCTAAAATAAAACATTATTTATTAATATCTCTTGCGCTGATCTCAAGCTCATATTTTCGCACTGGGAATAGTAGGGGATACCATAACCCGTCTTAGTATGTTTTCCCGACTTGAAATAATGATGCCTTAACTATTCAGAATATTGTACATAATTTTGGTATCACCTAGTGTACAAAAATGGGTCAAACTTAAAGTTTTAAGCTTTGAGAAATGTGACTCCATAAGATTCGTACTCGTTATTACTCTGATAATGATTACATCCCTTAATATCAGAGCAAGAATGATTTTGAATGTCAGTGTCGGCTTCGTACTTATGTGATATTGAACGGGGTAGGCAGCTTTATTTACCATGTTTTCTCTTGTTTGAATACAAATTTCAAATATATGGTTGTTCCGGATGTGGTGGGTGTTTGTGCAAGTGCATTTAAATGTTTGTAAATGCACCCACAATACAGGAGAAATTCATATTGCGGGTGAACATTTTATTCAAAAAGCAAAATACTGATACGTATAAAATATGTAACTGAAGCTATGACAAGCAGCTCCCAAAGAGAGCTATTCTAACTCCTCGTATTCTAACTAATTTCCTCCAGTCACCCAGCCTTCGTTAATCAAATTGACAGTTAAATCAAACTTTTTATAAACTGACATTAATACCGGGATTTTATTTTTTATAAATTTATTTCAAAAGGATATAAATTATAAGTATAAACCCGGAAATGTTATAAACCTCGTGTCTTAGAACTATTATACCAAGCTGCTTATCTTATACATTTCACATGTAATAATAATGCTAAATAGCATAACAAAGCACGTGTAATTGCAGATTGCACGTGCCTTTGTGCGCGACTCGTCTTCGAATGTATCCAGTTCTAACTGGATTACACTGGTGCATACTGTTTTGGGATACAGGAATACACTTAGAGATGAGAACTCGCAGAACATTCTTTTTGAAAAGTGCTTAGATTAAAGATATTGACGAGTTCAGACAAAAAAAAACAGAGTTTTTCCTTTTGAAATATTTGATTAACTAATCTATTTTATTCTAGTATCAACAATCTATAATTAGGTACTTTTTCGAAAGTCCAAAGATTCTGGGACAAATTAAACAAGGACGCGTAAACTAATGTAATTGGATGAATCACGTATACAACGTTGATAAAAGCGAGATGCATTCAATTAAACCACATAAACTATACGCGCTTACGGTTAATCCGAAACGATTTAAATAAAGATTACACACGAATTTAAATAACTGAATAATCAAATTAAAACTTAAGCAGTCTTTGTAAAACTTATGATACAGAGCGGTATCGTAGCGTGAAAATTTTCGTTTTAAGGAGTACGACCTTAGATCACCTGTACGTACTCATCTGCTCCGGAAGATACATGTACCTATCGTGTTTTAACTAAGAAAAAGCTTCGAAAACTTGTAACTACTACTAACTATTGCTTCTATTGACCTGATTTTTGGTGTGTAGCCTAAAAATATCTATACTTAATGTGGTTTCATTTAATGCCTCTTGCTTTTATCAACGTTGTATACAGGTAATCACAGAGGTTTACGAGAATTGAAAATTAAAACTTAATTTAAGCCGCAAATTTAACACTAACTGCTATCGCTGCCAAACTATCATTTAACAAAGTGTATTACTGTATTCTAAATGTTACTAATAACAAAAATTCTGTGCTGTAAGTTACTGACATATTTTCTTCTACAGCTGACGAAAACGGATCCATATCGGAGACGATACCAGACCGGCCCGTCGAACTCAAGAATTTTCCCAAACTGTGCGACCAACGGAGAAAGTATCCTGTTTTATACAAATTAGAGTTTCAAGTAAGTGGCTCAAGTCTATTTGGATTTAGTAATTAAACTATTATTACAGTGTTTATTACAATCAATTTAATCGAAATATGGGGTGCAAAACTTGTATGTATCTTCTAGTACAAAGTTGTATTTTATCAACGAATGCCTGAATGACAAAATATTGAAATATTAAGGATTAATTACATGACACTTCGAAAGCGTTTGTCAATCTCATAAATTTTCAATAGTGTTGCCCAAAATCAGTCTTGATCTTGCAGTCTTGGTCTTGTTCTTGCATTTTGGCAAGGCCAAGACCAAGACTTACCCTGCAAGATTTAAGCAAAAACAAGACTAACTGCGTTTTGCAGTTAGTTCAGACTGTCGTTTCCTTTGTGTTATTATTAAAATGAGAAAACTTACATTGCAAAAACACAGGAGAGGGGCGAGCGATGCGGGGGAAACAATAAAACGTAGGCAGCTCTTAAAATAACTATTTATGTGTCCTCCGAGCTTGGATCGTTATCCAAAGCTTGATTATTCGATGAGAACGTTAATGCGCTGGCTCCGACGGAGGTGCTGCTTCTCTTTCTCAATAATTAAACTAAATACAGATATTGATATCGTCTACATTAAACTAAAGTATTGTTACTTTCTACTACTACTTGTTGTTAAGTATTGTTGTTTCACAGTTTTCATTGGATTTTATTACAAAAGTTTTTATATTTCTTCGTGTCATGTTATTGTGATTAGTTAATACTTGTGTGTATTATTTGTACAATATCGACTTATGCGCATTACGAACAATAACATAAACATACATTGTACAAACTATCGATTAAAAGAAAAAGAGTGCATCCCTAGTTTAGACCATCGCGGCACTTTGATAGTGCGCGGCTTTGCAACAAAGTCGGTTTGGATACTATAACCTGTCAAAGAAAGTTCGCATCTATTCGGAAGTACAAGGTCAAGATACGAGTACACGTGCAGGCGGTTTATGAGAAATATTGGAAAAATTGTCTACAATACTAATCAAATGAGTGACGCGTCACGTCACGATTAGCATTGCCGGTAGTAGTAGTAGTACCTACATAAATACAGTAGGTAGCGTACCTAGGCAAATTTTATTTAATTAATGTAGATTAATTCCATCAAAAGAAGATCATAATACACAGAATATTATTTACATAATAATTATCTACATTTTATTGCTACGTAAGCACACTATACCTATCTGGTAACGCATCTATTTTATTAATCTTCCAAAGAATTATAATTTTTATCAAAGAATTTGCCCTCCGTTATCGGTATTTCGGTGTGTCCTTATAAATAGGAGTATTTATTTCAATTAAAGTCATTCCAAATTGAGCTTCGCTTCGAGTTTAATGTAATAATTGTTTTTTACTCCAAGCTTTGTTGTTCTCGGACTGATAAGTTTACAATTTGATATGAGTGATGGATATTCAAATACAGTCAAGTTAATGTCATTACTTTGTTTTTTATATGCTTTAACCATGTTTTTAAAGTTTACATTTTATAAGCTTATATGTAGCTTATAAAATGTAAACTTTCATTAAGAAACCAACGGACTTTCATGGGACACGGTAGGTAGCTCAGTTGGTTAGAGCATCGGCACAGATCGTTGAGGTTGTGGGTTCAGACCATGAGGTCTGAACACACAGAGATGTTGTGTCAGTTGATATTTCAAATTCCTTATTAAATTTATTCATTTCTTTACTATGCCTATGTCAATTCAAGCTCAAAATATACCTACTCTGTTACATTGTTCTAAGATCTAAACTACCGTTTAATAAATAGCTATAGGATAATCGTTAATTGCAAGACTCTTGCGCAAGATGAAGACCAAGACTAGGAGCGCAATACCAAGACCAAGATCATATTTATTGACGCAAGACTAAGACCAAGACTGGTTAAGTCTCGTCTTGGTCTTGCATTTGGGCAACACTAATTTTCGAAGCAACCGGCACCGCTATCTAAATGTCACTAGATTAGTCTTGTATCATTTCGTCGCTTTTTTGTGGGGTGAACATCATGAAATGATAACTTCTATTGACGAAAACCCACTCTGTTCCTTCAGTTGCTCTTGCGTTCCGGGGTCACGGTATCTCGTTAGAACATTCTCGCAATCCTGGCAGTTAATGCAAATAAATGCTGACAACTCTTTAAAACGCGTGTGGAACACAACACGCCGTCGAGTTCGGATAAGCCTAGAGCTTTGGGTAGATACATTTCCCCGATCATTCTATTCCGAAAACACATCATATCACCCTGAACATTTCGGTGGAGAGAATTTGAAGTGAACAATCATTCCATCATGATTGTAGATTACAGTAAGAATTTTATTCATAGAATAACAATACAGTTTATTGTCACATCGAATTAATCTAAATAATATCAAACTGGCATCACCTGCTATATTAGCTGAATATAATAAAAGAACATAACATTACTGGAGGAGTACCTTCAAGAAATGAGTACCTACCCCAATTACATACTCGTAAGTCATCAAATCGCATTTTTATTTACAATTGAATGGGTATTTCGGACCTTTTGCTGCATAACGTTTAAACATTCGCCTACTCGACAAAGTAAACATGCAATTTTTACCGTTGAAATGTCAAAGTGGAAGAATAAACGAACGATACATTAATTTGCGTATAAATCTATTAAACTGCGAGAGTTTATTGAAACTGTGCAGAGATAAGTATTTTAAAAAAAAAGATTCGCGTCGGTCGCGTTTGCCCACCATCTCACCTGATGGTAAGTGATGATGTGGTCGGAGATGAAGAATATGTACTTAGTATATGTACTTTTTTTATTATTTCTTTACTACAATTTATACAGTAAAATTTTTAACGTACCCTTATCCAAGTCTGCCCTTTAGTTAATGGCCCACCTCATATCTTGCTCCGCATTCCCGGTCACTTTTGTCTGCATCAGCGCGCGGAGTGCACGTCAGACCGGAATAAAAAATAATTATAAAATAAAACCGACCCCCCAGGGTATCAGATGAGTGTATCAGACCGGAATATTTCGACTTTTGGGCCAAATTTATTTTAAAATATTTTTGTCATCAACTCGCTAAGAAGAAGATTTACTAAGTTATGTTTGCTGGCAATGTGGCCTCATTCCCCGCACCCTTTTGCTACTTAGGTCCGTAGTTATAGGTTCGGCTTCCAGTCTATCCGGATTTAAAATGGGGTGACTACCTATTTGTGACATCCACAAGCCGGTAACTGGGTAATAAAAATAACCCTTGCCAATACTGGTAACAGATTTTCTGGTTTTTGTCTACACATAAAGGCAGTGGTCTGACTGCCGGCGAGTAAACCACTAACTATCGGCGATTTACTCGCTCAAGAAACGCACAATGGAATATACATTCCTGTTGCTCTCTGACTGTTCACACTGCCGGCGAGTACTCGCTTCACTAGTTTTGTCGCTGAGCGGCTAGAGCTGTCAAAGATAATACTCGCTCAGCGATCACTTGGCGGTCAGAACTCACGCTGAGAGACCAACCAGATGATAGCTCAGCGACTAAACTATCGGAACAACACACTCGCTGCTCGCTGCTCGCCAGCTCGTTTTCAGATGCTAGCTCTACTCACTACTCGTTCACCGTCGTCGGTGGGACAACTGCGTATGAGCAAGTGGTGATGATCATGACATGAGTGATATCCGCAACCCACAAATTAACCTGCTGTTCGAGGCACTGTGGAATCTCGTTACGGTAAGATAGTAACCCATCCATGGGCCGACCTTGGCAAGCGTTGTGACCAACTTCACTGCGCGTGATGTGACCGGACTTTTAAATCCAAGTTTGGATTTGCGAGTCACATTCGGGCACACGAACGGAACTAGCAAGGGTCGCCGTAGTCGGTCACGACGAGGAGGACTATAAAAACTTTACAAACTGACATTATTCTACAGCGATGGTGAAAAAACATTAATTCAACTAACATTATATCTTTTAATAATAAACTATTATTAACACTTTAAAAACTTAAATAAAAACCCTAAAGTACATATATACATCTAAATATAAACTAAAATATGGCGTCCAGAAATTTGTGCGCATCGCTGTCCACTGGTAATGTGCCCAAAAGACTGGCGGCATTGCCACGTTGTATGGCAATGCTTAATCTCTGTCCAAGGTAAAAACCAGCCTTTGGGTCACGCGAAGAGTCAACTAGGCATCTGGCTAGATCTTTAAATAATTTGTGAGCACTCGGAACCCACGTCTCCAATGTTTCAACCCCAAACGGCTTGAAAATATAACTACCAACAAGATTATTACATAATAAACTAGATTTTGCCCGCGACTTTGTTTGAGGGTTTTCCCGCATAAACGATTTCCTGATCCCGTGGGAATTCTGGGATAAAAAGTAGCCTATGCGTTATTTCAGGATGTCAACTATCTACTTATCAAATTTCATTCAAATCCGTTCTGTAGTTTTTGTGTGAGAGAGTAACAAGCACCAATCCCCTCATAAACTTTCGCATTAGTAACATTACGCATAAATACTATTGCAACCTATTGCCATAGGTAACAATATTACTGTAGGACCCAGGAAATTCTTTAATGCATACCGTAACTATCTATAAATGATTTGGATTATATAAAAATGAACAGGACTCTAAGTCCATCTCATTCTTAGAACCGTTTCACATAGATACCTTCCTTCCGTGTCTTGTGAGGTCAGACTACTCCATCTTGGAGATAATAAGTCACTGTAATGGCCGATCGGACACTGCCACGTAACCCGGCTGAATGTAGGAGCTATGTTCACTGATAAACGTTCTTAGGAAATTAAGTGTCGCCGAAGATATGGCGGACTTAACTTCATCCCTACTAGATCGGTGGGTTTTCAAGGAACTTTTTGTATTAAGTATAATAATTTTAGTGTTCGCTACTTAAGCTGTCCAGAAGTTTTAGACAAAGTGATATTTTATACAACGATTGAGATTGACGAATTTATAATAAAAATAAAAATCCATAATTTTATAAAATTTAAGTGTCTGTCTGACTTTTCAATATAAAACAGAAAAAATAATTTAAAATATTGAATATTTTTATCTTGGTCCGTGGAACTGATTTCGATGGAACTTTCACTGAAAGATAGAAGATACGGCGACATATATGTATATCGACGGTTAAAAGGAAATATGGTATAAGCGACATTTTGGACTGGTATTGTTTTGAAAGCCGACTGTTTCTTGTATTACCATTTATTTTGTCATATTTCCCGATTGGAAAATTAAAAACTGTTTTAGTTTTCACGATGTTTTAATAAAAAAATACATCAGTTTTTCTAAAATTCTAAACTTTGAACGGCTCTCCTGAACATTTCTTTTTTTGTCGCTTATACCCCTATTTCCTTTTAACCGTCGATATAGATTACATATTTGGGCTAACCTCCTACGTAAACGAAGTCATAGGCACAGCAAGACTCAAATAATTAAGGACTGATCACGTGACCATTCGACAACGTTTGTTTATGCTATACCAGGACTATTAATGCGATGTAGTAGACTGACAGTTGCAGTGTTGTAAGATAATGCCGACTACAAAATTGTGATGTAACAAAATTAATCGATTTGGGAATAAAATCGAATAACGCTGAAAACATTTATTTAAATAATGTTGTGTGTAATGAATGAACAAAAAGTAAAATATTATTATGAAGAAATGTGAAAAATAAAACGAATAGATCATGATAATATTTTTTTTGCAATATATGCCTGTACTTGAACCCATTCTAACGGGGTTTAGTTCACAGTAGTACGGGGACAGTCTTTTTAATAGTAATGCCGCGCAATTTATTATAATATTCATCACATGAAATAATTTACAAAAAAGTGGCTTTTATCATGGCCGGTTGGATTAGAATAATTTTTGTAAAAATTGATGTTTTTATAATAAAACCTAGATACTACTAAACAATAAATGGTAATGGTATACATTTTATCATTTATTTATATTTCTCACGATTAAAAATCACTCATTTATTATTCGATTGATTGAATCCTTCAATATTAGGTAAGAAAAGTAAGTCCAGTAAGATTTACTCATACATACACACATTGCACAAACATTAATACACATCCACACAATACACATACACTTACACATACACTGTACATAATAACAATAGTAACAGACGTACGTCTACTCTGTATTTAATTGTAATCTGTGTACTTCATAATTGGCGTAACTTAAGTAATTGTTTCATAATTTATACCTGTAAGCTGTGAAGCTACCTTTTATAAATAAATAAATATATATGGTATCGTTATTTTAACAGGTGACATTAGCTTATGTTAGCTTACTGCATCGAATTAAAATCATGGTATAAGTATATACTTTTGACGTTTTGACAGTGGCCTTCGCCCTTCGCCACGCAACCGCTGATATTATGTCACTTATCTCAGAGCGTCCATACCGATCATGGCCGACCTTTGAAGGAAATTCTATAGACACATTACATAGGTAAAATAACTTTTTGGTATTATATTTAAGATTGATTATTTTAAGCCTAGTATGTGTATGATACCTATTGTTTTTACCGACGCGACATGACGATACCAAGTCTGTGTAAATGCGAGTCTTCAAAGTCATTCAAGACTTCATTGTTATGAAGACTTCTATTATAATTATGCTCAGAACTTGAAATGTTTCCCATCGACAAAGTCGTATCCATGAATAGAATCTACGACTGAAATCAACATTTTGTAATTAAAAAAAAGGTGGCCAAAAGCGGACTCGACCGTGAAGGGTTCCGTAGAACCAAGCACTGATTCACGAAAATAACTTTGTTTTTCATAGGCTTGTATAACTGAAAAAGTTATAATTTGTTTTTTTTTTTTTTTTTAATATGCTGTCTTTCAGACGATTAACTTTGAGAAAAAGTCGTTTTCGGAACCACACTTTAATTTTTGAAGACCTTTTTATAAACAGCCTCCCCGTACGTACAGGTATAAATATCTTTTTAGTTTCAGTTTAATTTATGGGGAGTCCTTAGATTCATATTCTTTTATGTTTGTATAAAAATCGTAAATCAGTTCAGAGAATACATCTACCTACCAAGTTTCATCTCTTTAATGCTTAGAGTTTCGGAATAAAGTGGCTTTGACATCCGGACGGACAGCCAGACCTACATGACGAACCTATACGGGCTCCGTTTTTTGTCATTCGGCTACGGAACCCTAAAAAAGGCAACAATAGAAGAACACAAGATTAAGTTGACATTTTACGATGCTGCGTCAAAAGAAAATCGTCTACAAGACACACTGTACGAAGACAGCAGAAATTCTAATTTGACAATTTAATTTTATAGCGAGTAAGCGGATTGAATCAAGTCAGTTACGAGTGTATCATAATACGTTCATTGTTGTAGACGGAAAAACCGGCTTCCATAACAAATGAAGTCGCAAAAGTAAAAGACTTTGTAGTTTTTTTTTTGTTGTGAATATCAAATCCTGCTTTTTAACTTGATCATCGTTATGGTCGTATTCTTTTGTGAAGTTAATAGAAATTTGAGATTTATCTGATATATGAGTACCGCAATCGTGGGAAGTATTTTCTTTTCGCTTCTTGCTTTATTTTCTTTATTACCCAATGAGACTTATTTTTATAAAGAGGCTTGCTTTTGATGGTACCTTCTTCTCAATCTTGTACTATACATATTCAGCGAATCATTTTTAGGGTTCCGTAGCTGAATGGCTAAAAACAGCTTATTCCGAAACTATTAGGACTATACATGTGAAACTTGGTAGGTAGATGTATTCTGTGAACCACTTTCCGATTTTAAAAATTAAAAAATACATAAAATAAAGGGAGGCTTCTCATACATGGAAATATACTGTTTTTTTTTTTTTTAATGAAACTTATGCGTGTGTTGTATCTATAGACACGTCTTCAAAAATGACATTGAGGTTTCTAAAAACACTTTTTCATAAAGTTAATCGTGTAAAAGATATACGCTTCCAAAGTGGTAAAACGTCCCCCCTCCCCCCCCTCTAACTTATATAATAATGAAAAATCTAAAAAAAATGTATGTTGTAGATCTTAATGTAAACTTTCAACCAAAATGGGTTTGAACGAGATTGGGTTAGCAGTTTTTGAGATACAGATAATTCACTAAAACCGCAAATATAACTTTTTAATTTATACAAACACTATGATAAACAAAGTTATTTGGCGTAGTTGTAAAAAATGTAAATAAGCTAATTTAAAGAAATTTGTAAGGTTTTTTTTGTCAAATAAACACATATTATATTACATTATTATAGTTACTTCGGAACCCTTCATGGGCGAGTCTAACTCGCACTTGGCCAATTTTTTAACACATCAAACTTCCAAGCACCAAAACTAATCTCATGTTAAGTCAGTACCATAACTTTGTGTTATCTCTAAAACCTACGTAATCTTGCTAAACTTAAAGTAAAAATTAAATAACCGAAACCCGCAAAACTTTTGCAATAAACCATACAAATTGAATAATAGTCGAAGAGTTTATGAAATGGATTATGAAGTTGCAGCATAATCCAGTTTCTCGAGTTAATCTTTTACTTGAATATAAACAGAAATAGTATTTCTTTGTTAAAGCTTTTCCCTCTGCGCTGGTAGTCTTAAACTACCTGAACAATATTTTTCACTAGCGGTTTCATATGAGGAATTGCTTGTGGAAAAATGAAGAAAAATTGCGGTTTTCCGTGCGAAGTCTGCCAATAATTGTTGAAAGTGGCTTTAGTTTCACATTTTATCTCTTTATTCTACATGACTATACAGTTTAACTCTTTAATGGACGTATCGACTACACCTGAAAGATATTTTCAATAATGCATGAATGTATTCGTGTATATAATTAAGGTTGATTATAAGTAAGATATGAGACATAGGTGCCATGTTTTTACCTATAAGGTTTTAGTTCCATTCCTAACCATAAAATAGTATGTTTTGGTCAGTTTCCAATCCAAGACGATCCAGCTGAATAACAGTATTTATAACTCTAATCTGACCTGTACCATTCGGTAACCGGGTGAAAAGATAAACTGTGGAAAGCCGGATTATCAGTAGACTTCGGGCTGACTGGGTAGTGGTCAATGCTCTTTGAAAAAATATACACAACAATCGTCAACTCATTTTAATTAATTTGAATATGGACATAATTAAGCATGTAGCATTTTATTCTGAGAATATATTATTTTTCATAAACTTATAATTGAGCGTGCATAACTCTACAGTGAGGGTATCTCTGGTATCTATGCTATATGTATATTTAAAGAGTTCCTGTTCCTCGTTGGTAATACTTAAACTAAATAAATAAAGTCCAATGCAAATGTCATTAATTCATTGTAAGTGAAATTGACAGCAATTATATTGAAAAAACCGGTCAAGTGCGTGTCGGGCCACGGGCAGTGTAGGGTTCCGTAGTTTTTATAACAGCCAAGTGCGTGTCATATTCGCTGACTGATCGTTTCATACCATGCTCTAACTAAAAGCCAAACATGACTACCTAACTAATTTGACTTCCTATACAAATCCTCACCTGATCCGACAATTTTGCATGGAAGTTTTAATTTTTTTAGAGATTTGTATAAAACTTGTCATTGCCGGTGTTTTGAATTCAAATACAGGACACAGAGCTACACTACTCAATCGTCACAAAAAATAAAATTTAGGAAGTAGTTTGCTGGGGGAGCTTTGTTTGATATTATATAGCAAAATAATAAATAAATAAAAACATATTAATTTGAATTCACTCTAAAAACGGGCCCACATAGGGCGATGGTAACTGAAGAAGGAATTATAAAATCCAACTTTACAAGGGAAGTTTGAAAAAAATATGATCTATTTGACTACCACCGCGTGTAGGGGGAAGTGGTTGTAATAAAGACTGGTAACCAGCGTCACGTATTAATTTGAAAACTGCAGTGTTGTCGTTACGGAGATAGTCTTCATTAAAATCTCCAAATATTATGCAAGGACTGTTATGCGATAGTAAATTACTTACAAAACCTACTGCGCGACTGTTGGGACATTTGCATAATCTAAAAAACTTTTTACCAAAAAATTAAACCGACTCCCAAAAAACACTGCAAAGTGAAAAATAACTTTAATTTCGGTAGTCGGTGTCTTTAGTTTTGTTTTGTCGTTTTTGGCACCGACTTCCGAAATTAAAGTTATTTTTCACTTTGCAGTGTTTTTTGGGAGTCGGTTTAATTTTTTGGTAAAAAGTTTTTATTTCACTCTTTTTAGTTGGATGATCTTTAATTTACCTAGTTACAAGAGCCTAAATGTCAACTACTTATAACCTTCTACAAAATATTGCTTTTCCCAATGCTGGGCCGTTAATTGTTGAGGAGTTCTCCTGGTACTTCACCATCAGCTCTACATCACCATATGCATTGTGACGAGCATAAAGTGCTTAACATCCATATTCAAGTAATCGAATCGCAATCCACTCAATACTTATTATTGAGTAGTTTCGGCGGCCATCTGTGGTCTTCATCATCAGTTCCACTTCCCCAAATGGTACTTTTTGAGAGCAACTGCACAAGTTACTATAAGAAATACCCAAAACGCCATAGGTGTGCCTATAATATTTGAAGAGTTCCCTCGATTTCTCCAGGATCCCATCATCAGATCCTGACTTTGGTCATAATGGGACCAATTTCGAAGTATACTCATTTGAACAAAAAAAGAATTTTCCAAATCGGTTCAGCCGTGTTCGAGTACTCGATGATCATACATAAAAAAAAAAAAAATTTACGCGTCGAATTGATAACCTCCTCTTTTTATCGTCAGTTGATAAAAAGCTATAATCTTTACTGCATTTATTTCGAAAATTACTGCTTCACAGTGGTCACCTCTAGCAATGTCAATATAATACCGTGGGTTGCTATATTCAATATAATTTTTTGCCCCCCCCCCCCAAACCTGGGTTTGAACTAGACTGTTTAGGGCCATTTGTACTAATTATTTCCTTAAAATTAGTTATATAAAAAGAATCTTGAGAACAGCTCCACGTTTCTACTGCTAAGTAGATATCTGAAGCCATTATTTGAGGATCGCTTACAGTATCTTGCAAGTGTGCACGTAAGGATTGAACATTATGGAACATAATTTGGTATGAACTGAGGGGCTCCCTCAAAAATCGATTCATAGGTGTTACAGGATTTCGACGCAGCTTTTTCATTTCCATTACGACTGAATCTTGGTCGGAGGGTGGACGTGGTGGATGAAAACATTCAGTAACGATAAATAATACTTCAGCACATGTGGCACGTGAGCAAGCAATATATAACATTGACCTTGAAATACCGGGCTTCACATGTACAACAACTTTTTCTAATGTGGATCCCTGGCTTTTGTGAATTGTAACAGCGTCAGCTGGAACCAACGGGAATTGAAAAAAAAACCGACTTCTAAAAAACACTACAATGTGAAAAATAACTTTAATTTCGGAAGACGGTGGCAAAAAACTAAAATACAGATCCAAAGACACCATCTTCTGAAATTAAAGTTATTTTTCACATTGTACCTAGTGGTTTTTTGGAAGTCGGTTTTTTTTATTAAAAAGTTTTTTTTATAAGACTTATTTAAATATGAAACTAGCGCGATACAACTGACGCTTAGCGCCATCTATCGACATTTCTATGGAGTTGTTCGAAATTTTCGAGTCAAATACAATTGGTCGACTATTACTCGTAAACTTGTAAAGCCCACTTATGTGTGATAGTTTTCCTTTAAACTTCGTTATACATAGGTATTACTGCCGTGACATTTGAATTTCTAACTATAACCGTTTAGTTGCTAGAGGGGGGGACACTTGACTCTAACGAAAATTGGTACTTTAAAGCTTGATAAGTCACGAACGGTTTACTTAATCAAAAAACGGTTTTCCCAAACCCCTATTATTTTTAAAAGACCTATCCAACGATATCCCACACTATGGGAAGGACGACAAAAAAATTATCATCCCACTTTACATGTAGGGGGGAGATACCCTTAATAATTGTTTTTTTTTTTCAATATTTTATTTTACCACTTTTTCGGCGTCATTAACGTGTATACTCATGCCAAATTAGAACTTTCTAGTACCAATAGTTTTTGAGCTAAACCGCGGACAGACGGACAGACAGACGGACATGGCGAAACTATAAGGGTTCCTTGTTGACTACGGAACCCTAAAAAGTATCTAGTTATACACAAATAGTGAAAATTGAACGCTGCACTGTCAAATAACATGGCTGCATAGTGCACTAAGCATAAATTATCTAGGTTAACTCTCGCCCGATGTGACCCACTTATAGCGCTTTATTCAGTGTTTTGGTACGATGGATAAGCACCCGATTTTCCAATGTTTGAACGCAGAATTTTGAGTGTCGAATGGAATCTCATTTTCACAAATTTTACATGAAATAAATTGATAAGTACAAAATTCAACAATAGGTGGCAGGAAAGATACTAGTGTATGCAAAATGCAAATCTATAGTACTTATATTAAAAAGACGTAATTTTTGTAGAGTAGCTCTGAATCTAATGAATATTTTTTATTCTTTCCAGTTGATCTCTAAAAAAAAAACTTTTCTCATGAGCGAAATCGCGAGCAGAAGCTGGTTTGTTATAAACCCTGAACGGTAATTAGTTTTTTAATAACAACTTCAAACAATTAGCCGTTACTTTGCGAAAATGCATGAGCAATAAACATTGTGAAAAATACATAATATTAATAAAATTACTCGGTATATTATTATCTAAAACTTTATTTTTGATCTTTTCAATTTATTACTGCCTGCAGTTCAAATTAATATCGAAATAAATCGATCTTCGTTAACCGTCTATCTCGACCTACCGCCATTTTTCCGATATTCCACCTTCCAAAAGCTAACGTATAAAAATCACAAAAAAAGAACTTGGCACCGTCTTTTGTCAACTTTATCGGAGCATCGGGACAAGTCGACTTTTTCTTTTTTGTTGGCATTTCCATCACTTCGTCAGCGTCCGGTGAGATATAACCTCGAATAAAAAATAAACTTACGGTCGACCGGGAAATTTTATCTACCCTCAGCCTTTATACTAGTTTGTATCTTTTTCGGAAATACTTAGGATTTTTTACATAGTTTGTATTCGTAAAAAGTATTTCCAAAGTTATTAGGCAAGTAATTAGGTCCTGCCAGGGTACCGAGGGTGTTTTAATGAGATACCGTAAACCCGCAACGAAAGGGCAACTGAAGTAACAAATTAGTAAATATCTGACACTTCGTTCCGCTCCGCCCAGAGCGCGAGCTTCAGGATAACTAATTAATACAGTTATTGTATGATTTTCCCCAAAAAAAAATATCAAAAAGAATAAGTGTAAGGTCATCACTACAGTTACCTAACGTTAATAAACTTGCAATTATGTACCTTAATCAAGTGAGATTCATTTGTTTTCTGGCGACTGACTCGCATAAGTCACCTTAGCTCTAACCTTAGCTAGACAAACAATGCGACGGTTAAAAGGTAATAGGGTATAAGCGACAAAAATCAAATTGTTCAGGAGAGCAGTTTAAAGTTTGGACCTAATTTTCTACATAACGCAGTTTTTTGCTTGGGCATAAGTGAGAAAAAGTCTTCACAGAGCAATGGGAGTTAGCACATTCGAAAGAGCGGAAAATTTTAAGTAGAATGGCATTCATAAGTCAATTTCGACCAAAATGTCGCTTATGCCCAATTACCTTTTAACCGTCGAAAGTTATTAAATAAAATAGGCGTTAGACATGCATTCGATTTTCAAATCTATAAATAAAGCGCCACCTTTTATATAATTTTAATATCTGTCATAGCCATTGATTTAAATAGTAGCTATGACAGATAGTAAAATTTATATATGTCAATGGTCATAGCATAAATCTCTTTAATGTTTATTTTTACATAGCACATGAAAATAATCACTGACCCTTTTGGCTTTTCATTTCAATCATTCTTTATTTTCTATCAATAAGACCAATGAACTGGTTTTACCGATAACCGACTCAGTAACTGCAATATCTTCCATCCCATCTGGTCAGCAGTTTCAGAAATGGCGAAAACTTTTAAATTTTTCCAGTATATTATAATAGTATTACTTGGATATCATGTACTCCACATATTTAAAGAATTGGCCAAGTGCGAGTCAGACGCGCCCATTAGGAGTTCTATAGTAACTACGCAAAATAACTTTGTTTTAAAGTAATGTATGATTTGCGGTTTTCGAAAATGTGCTATATCTCAAAAACTGCTGACCCGATCTCGTTCAAACCAATTTTCCTTGAAAGTTTTTATTAATATCTACAGTATATATTTTTTTTAAGATTTTTCAATCGATTATTATAGATGTTAGAGGGGGGACACTCACATTTTACCACTTTGGACGCATATATCTTTTAAACGATTGCCTTTAAGAAAAAGTGGTTTTAGAAACTTCAATGTCATTTTAAAATACCTGTCTATAGATACCACACATGTATAAGTTAGAAGAAAAGAAATATTTTTAGTTTCAGTTCCATATATGGGGAGCCCCCCTTAAATTTATTCATTTTTTATTTTTGTCCTAAAATCGGAAAGCGGTTCACAGAATACCTCTACCTACTAAGTTTCACATGTGTAGTACTAATAGTTTGGGAATAAAATGGCTATGACATATGGACAGACGTACAGACAGACAGACATGACGAAACTATAAGGGTTCCGTTTTTGCCGTTTGGCCACGGAACCCTAAACAATATAATTATAAATGAAGATCGGTTTATATTTTCAAAATATGTTTTTTAAATAATTAATTGAGCAGTGCGACTTCCGAGTTCCAATTATTTCCATAGGTGGCTAGGTTCAAGCCCACGATGGTGGGGTCGTGGACTCGAATCCAGCCAGGCACATTTATTTTCATCACCACCACTAATCTCAAAACAGTGAAGAAAAACATCGTGAGAGAACTGGCATGTTGTAGGATAGAAAAATTGAAGTAGATACCTAACGGTTCATTCCCTCACATAGATAGGAGGCCGTCCCAGCAGTCGGAACGTTAAGAGGAGGCTCCCTAAATTGTATGCAATTTTGTATTAATATTCTGAAACAATCACGCATACAATTAAAATGGAACTTTAGTATATGATTTATTGGATCTTTTTCTTTCTATGTCTAGAACAGTTTCGCAATTGGAACATTTTCACTCGATTCATTTTTTAATCGAATTTCATGTCTTTTTCAAAGATTATTCAAAATTTAATAAAAATTATTCGGCTTTTATGTCTAAAATTTGTATTGACAATAAGAAAATATAGTTTATTATCCAAATATAGGATTTTTTTTCTCTAGATCAATTATCACTTTAGTTATAAACGGAATAAGAATTGAGACTTACGACATTTAGTTTCGAACCCGAATAAGGTAAAAGAGCGCATGCGATATTCAACTTTATTACTGCTGCGTTAGCGTTTAGCACACAACGGCAGTTTCGAAACCGAACATGGTGAAAGAGCGCACGCGTTATTCAACTTTATTACTGCTGCGTTAGCGTTTAGTATACAACGGCCTAGCCGCGGTGGATGGGGGCGGAGCTTGCGTGAAAATTATTTTGCACTGCCTGGTCTTACAGACTTATAATGTACGGTATACTGATAAAAGTCACCCCGTGTACCTACGTCATAAGCTGAAGGAACCATATTCTGTCTAATGTAATAATACTATGTCTATGTATGAAACAATAGGCTAAGGTATCGGCCTTCTGATCGAGAGATCGCAGGATCTAACCCCAACCATTATACCATGCCGTTACCCAACTCCATACACAAGCATATTTAATTTAATTGGAGGAGTTAACAAGATTGCTAGTAATGTGAATTCTACCCACATTGCTAGTTCTAAAAAAGGTCTAAATAAAATAAAACTTAAAGCAAACAAAACCATTAATGTGTACATTTTTATTCCAGACGGCTGTCAAAGTGGAAACGCACTCGTGTCGACACGCAACAAAGAAGACGAATACACATAAAAACCAAAATCAAAAAGTCATACCATGTAAGTTACTACGGACCACTTACTTCCCTCTCTTATATAATACTTTTATTCGTAGATACTGAAGTTTCTCGTCTCCCTACTAAATATTTATGACTTTATTCTTCGGTATATTTAGGTATTTGTCAGTTTGAGCAGGTATGATTTACATTACAGTTTGTGACTGGAGATTTTGTACTTTATATTAAACACTAGCTGTGCCCCGCGGTTTCACCCGCGTATGTTTCTACTACTGTTATTAACTCGATGATTTCTGAATATTAATGAACAGATGTTAAAATATAAGTACACCTATCTATTTCGCACTGGATAGAGAATCTCGAAGTAAAGATAGTTGCTAATTATATTGTTAAGAATAGATTTATATTATTTCAATATTTTAGTCCTACTTTCTGGTGGTATAAGTATGTTTTTGTTTTCCTTGCGTCTGGATCTACATAGATAGAGCAACATATAATTGGCGATGAGAAAAAAAATTGGCCAAGTGCGAGTCAGACTCGCCCATGACGCGTACTGTAGTGGCTACGCCAAATAACTTTGTTTATTCATAGTGTTTGTATGAATAACAAAGTTCAAATGATCCATGTTTTCAAAAAACTGGTCAAACAATACTACTTCTCCATCATCCCCTAATTTTATATTTTATTTGTATATATTTTTACAGTATTAATTTTTACCTCTATGTATGTTCATATTTGTTTATTGTATCTTTATAATTTATTTTATTAGTTAAGTATGTTTTTTAGTAATTTACGTAATTAATGTTTATTCACACTGTGTCCATCATCTCTTATTCAACTCTCCTGTCGCAGGTCTGCTGGATGAAATTTCTTATGAAGTAAGCAGCACCTTTGTGCTCTTTTATCTGTATTTGTTTTTCTTTTCTCTTTTAAGTCTTATGTGTTTACCTAAAGAAATATATATATTTGCGGTTTCGACTATATATCAAAAGCTACTGACTGTATCTTGTTCAAACCAATTTTAATTAAATTTTTCATTGAAATATACAGTATAAGGCGGCGTCCTAATTGGGAGCGATCGTACGATAGCGCGATGCGTTTTGCATCTCACGATCAAAGTGGTCGTGCGATGACCTAACAGGTGTCCTAATAGATCGCGCGATGTCCATCGTGTGATGCCGTCGCTCGATGGCTGGCGTCGCGCTCACGCCACTTTAACGATAGCTCTTTACAGAGATGCACAGTTTTTGATGTCGGGCAATATTGCTTTAAAAATTGCAAATGACATTGAAAAAAGAGAAAAGAGATCAAAAGAGATCTGTTGCTTTGATTACATGATCGCACGATCAAACGCATAGTACGATCGTTATTAAGCATGTCATGTGCTCGCACGATTACTTGCGAGGTTCAAATAGGACACTCTGATGAAATCTGTATGTTTGAACTCATCGCACGACGAGAATGCATCGTGTCATCGTGCGATCTTCGCCAATTAGGACAACGCCTAATAAATATTTTTTTGGATTTTAGACTTTATTATTTTAAAAGTTAGAGAGGACTCATTTTACTACTTTGGAAGTGTATAGGTATGTTCCAAATGACTGGATTTGAGGATAAATTATTTTAGGAAACTTAATTTCATTTTTAAAGATATTAGAAATATATTTTAGTTCCAGTTCCATGTATGGGGAGCCTCCCCATAATTTTTTTTTTTTTATTTAAATCGGAGAGCGGTTTGCAGATTACATCTATATACCAAGTTTCAACTCGGTAATCTTAATAGTTTCGGACAGACAGACGGACAGATAACAATGACGAATCTTTAAGGGTTCCGTTTTTGCCATTTGGCTATGGAAATCTAACAACATCGCAATCATCGAATAACTTCTCTCGCACTAAGTGGAGCAGAAAGGAGTGTCATACTCCTACTGACAAAAAACCCACCCTGTTCCTTCAGCTGCCCTTGCGTTCCGGGGTCGCGGTATCTCGTTAGCACATTCCCGCAACTCCAGCGCCTTATTTATTCTGACTTCGAAACATACCTTTGCACGAAATTGTATCTTTTTAAAACTAAAAGTTAAATCTGTAGGTACCGTGAAGATTCGAGGTCTAATACCTGCCGTTTGTCTAGCCGCTGGTCCAGTGAAAACTATAGCAACTATGACATTGCTTCGAAAGTATTTTAATAAAAGTAACGACTTAGTTATACCCTATTTATTACCTACAATAAATAGGAATTGAATCCCAATTATATTATAGGTGCACACGAAATTAAGAATCCTAAAATATAGACTACAAATACGCATTTTTAAATTGTAGATATTATAGATCCATGGAACTAAATTAAAACAAAATGAATAAACTAACTATCAACTTTAAACGAAATGATGACATAAAAAAATGGGATAAACGAAACAACGTTCGAAATTGGGGTTATTGTAAACTCGCCACACTTGTTTTCTACGTACGGACTGCAGAGAAATCGAACACAGGGATAAAAACGATGGTCATTTATCTTTTAAATCTCAGAAAATCTTTATAAAATCACATTTATCACAGTTTTAATTGCAGAATCCAATACAACTTGCTGATTTACCGTCAACATACTGATATATCTCAAAACATGACTTTCTCAAATCATTGAACTATTCATATTCATTCAACTTAAATCCAATAAAAAAATAATTTTTATAATGTTAAAATAAATTTTCACATAAATGTAAACAACAGTCATTGAAAAGTAAAAAATTAGGGGTATAAAACATGGCAGTTACTTAAATGGGCTAACAATAATTAAAAACATAACTCTAGAAATAATTATTTATAATATATAATATATAATCACAGTAATATTTTTAATAATTTACCTTATATCGAATGCAATAAACGCAGTAAAGTTTTTAATAATTAATTTACATCTAATGCAAAAACACTAATTTTTTGTAATAATTCACCAAGGGGCATGTCGTAATTTTTCAAAATGGTTTTTATCTCTTTATCGATAGCTATTGCTCGGCTTGTTCTTAGTGTTTATTTAATTTAAAACTAAAATTATTCAATTTCCAATCGATGTAATGGCTTCATTTTTTAAAACATCTAGAAATTGAAACAAATAGGGTTTTTTTACCAATTTTATTGTTAAACCTTTTGTGCTACGCTTCGGCTAAATTGATGATCCTGTGACGGACCCCATGGACGTTCCATAAATAATTTACTGTATCATTTTCTAACCATTGTTTAACAAAGTAGTCGTTAAACATTGTGATTGCTTTATTTAGTGGAGCGTCCTCCATGATACACAACCAAGCATCCTCAAGCTATGAGCTTTTTTTATCAAAGCTTGTTTAAAGTGGAAATTACATCCTTGTAATTCAACCTCAGGATATATTTTAGTTATTAAAATTTTAGCAACTTCAAAACCACAACCATTGTCATCGGTTTCCATTCTGTTAAATATTTCTTTAGTAATATAAAAAGTCGTTCATAAGACCGTTGCTGTACGAAAATGAGTGGGACTATGTTAATGTAGGTTATCGTCACTGTTTACGTCTCCATGTATACAGTACAGCTGATAAAATGGTGTACAGCAACTTGAAAATATACCTTCCGGAAAAATGTCTTTATAGTTGGTAATACTTTACGAGCTGACTCAATAGAGAAATTCTGTTTTCAGGTTCACTGTCATCGTCAAACAACTGAAACTAGAGCCCGATACCAAGTCACACATATGCTTTTTGCACTAGTGTGAACGAGATAGAAACAATGTGCCTCAGTATGTGCGTAAGCGCATCGTGTAGTACGCCGAAATTAAAATAGATGGCAGGATTTTGTTTATGTGTATCGTAATGATTTAGTAATAATTGTTAAATTCTGCTGCACTTTTGGGTATGGTTTCGTTTAGCAGTAAGCAACTGGCGGCATGCTTATGATTTTATAACTTTAGGCTTTACTGTTCAGCTGATTTACATTTTTAGTTGACAACTGTTTTTGAAAAAATATTTTTATTTAAGTTAATATTTTAAGTTAAAAGACTCATTGGCAACGATGCACTGGTCGAATCAAAGCTCCAGAGCCTTGAACATCGACAACGAGTTGCAAGTCTATCGGTTTTCTATCGGTTACATTTCGGGGAGTGTGCGATGGAATTGCACAATCTAATTCCACCAAGCCCGTTCCATTATCGGACTACGAGACAAACGGCGAAGCGCCATCGTTACATGGTGGACATCCCACCCATACGCACCAAACGTTTTGGGAATACCTTCATTGTGCGTACGGCTAAGGAGTCGAATTCCCTGCCGGAGTCTGTGTTTCCCGATAGCTATAACCTAGGAGTCTTTAAGTCAAGAGTGAATAGGTTACTTTTAGGTAAGCGTGCTCCATCTTCGACCACATCATCACTTACCATCAGGTGAGATGGTGGTCAAACGCGAACCTATTCTAAATAAAAAAAAAAATAAAAAAAAGTTATTAAACTGTTGATAATTTTTCAGATTATTGTTAACCAAATGGATATAACTAATTTGGGTTTGAAGAGTTTCTTTCATGTTAAAATTATGTTAAAACTAGAACTTTACTTGCTAACGGTACTATCTTTAAAAATAGCATTAAATAAAAATGTGTGGCGAGTTTACAACAACTTGTATGTACCTATGATGAATAAATAGTTATTTTTTTCTGGTTGTGACGAGTTTACAATGAATGTATGGAATTTTTAAATGTGTGGCGAATCGACAATGTGGCGAGTTTACAATAACCCCGAAATTGAACCTAAAATAAATTTAAAGGATGTAGGTATATGCAATCTGGTCTTATCTAAACCCATAAGACCAGATTGCATATAATTAAGTTGTATTGTTTGATTGAAAATTAATTAAGTTAAGATCGTAGTCGTAAGTTATTTTTTACTCATTTTGTAAACCTACGGGGCTGACTCTGCGATTAAAGCCTTTTTCCAAATAAAGATTAAAAAACCCTATCAAAATTACTCATTCAACTTAACAGAAAGTAAAATAAAAATATTCAAATGTATAGATACAAAAATACACATCTGACGTAAAAAAAGCTGAAACTATTTTACATAGGAAGTCTCTTAGCAAAGAAGTCGAAATGAAACCAAGTTTAGGTACACTATCAGTACGGTATCTACCGTCGAGCGCCCTGCATCCGCACGCCGCCTTTTCGGTGAATAGCGTTGTTGAATAATTTTAATTTTACATTTTCCATTTGCCGCATAATAATAATACTACAAAGTCATACCTTATTTTTTAAATATTTTCTTTACAGAATTTGCCTTATTGTGGATCATTTATAAAAGTTAGATATATGTAGTACCACGGACTTTTTTAGATCTATACACCCTGCATTTTTTTTCAGCATTTTGCTAGCGCACACGATTATAGTAATTTAGCGGCGTATTTTCTTCCGACTTACTTCACTAATACCCTTATTTTAGAACAAGCGAGAGCAGTAGCTTCATAGTAGTTAGCCTATAACCTTCCTCATGAAACTGCCTATCATAATCAGAAAGAATTTTTGAAATCCACCCAGTACTTTCGAAGATTAGCGCGTTCAAACAAACAAACAAACTTTTCCGCTTTATAATATTAGTATTAGTAAGTATAGATGATGCCGGTTTATCTACAGGCTTTTGTATTTAGTATTTTTGTAATGACTTTGAATACGAATTATATTATTATTACATAAACGTAGGACAGTATAATTTCTATTACGATTTGTTCGAAATGGGTCCCGCTCGACGGATTAAAATAGCTGCTGAGCTAAAAATAACAGTTAGGTTTAGATTATTTTGAAAAAATGGTGTATGCTTATAGTAACTTATATATAATTATATTAAGTAAGTAAGTTTAGAGTGATATCAAAGGGGTCGGGATTAGGGACACGGTATCGATTAGTTAATATCGAAAAAAAGTATCGATACTTCAAAGTATCGAGTACTTTTCTTAGGGCCTAATCGCATACATCAGGCCGTCAATGTCGGTCAGTAACGTCAATTCAGCTTCAGTATAGTAGGACAGAAGAAAAGAAAATCAAAACTGATGGTATTGGCACACTAATGAAAAAGACAACTGTGACTTTACAAAATATTTACTCAAGTATATTATTTATTCCTTTAGACACATATCAAAGTACCCATTCCTCCTCCAATCTACAATCGCTAACAGAACAATACACAGTACAGAACAATACTTTTAGATTGCACACATTCACATTTAATAAGTCAAATAATAGTCAAGCACAATAATGATCAATCGGAGAAAAACAAATCACGAAAGAAACATGAAGAATAATATAAATAATACGATTTTGTGGGATATCAGTGTACATTATAAGAACTACATTGTACCTTACACACAATAAATAAATAATAATAATAAAACAATATTCTAACAGCGAACCATGGAGTAATTGATTAGTGAAGGAAAGGATCTATCTAACTGTGAGCAGAAGGACTGAAGGAAGGGTTTCGAGCTCTATGTAATGATTTAGAAGGTTCAGTTCAATTGAACCAGATGGCGCTGCCGTCTAAGATTTATCGATACGATACCTGTCAAAAAAGTACTCATTGAGTAAAAGTATCAAATACAAAGTATCGAGTACAAAAGTATCGGTATCGAAACGAAACGTACTCGATACCACAAAGTATCGATACTTTTTTCGTATCCCTAGTCGGGATGTATACCAGCGTAGACAAACGATGTGTCCTAGCTGCACACTGCTCAACACTTTCTGAGCCTTTTGCCACATTAAATTCAATGTTTTATAATAATTATTTTATTGAGGAAACAAACAGAGACACAGCACTATACTCACAAGTTTCTTACAATATGAAGTACATATCGCAGCGTTATACACCCACCACAAACGCTTTGTATTTTTTAATTCCTCATTTAATTCTGTTATGGTGTACAATAAAGAGTATATCTATCTATCTAATTATTGTTTATAATAATTTCTTCTATAGTGTTGGCAATTGTTTTTTTCATCTTTCCAGAATCTAATAAGGCAACACAATTACGTTTTATAAAAAAAAAACCTGTTGCTAAACTTTAATAGGTAAACTAAAATTTCGAAAAGACTTCTCTTACTAAACGTTCACGATTAAAAGGTATGGTAGTCCATCTATAGATTTATCACCTCATTTCTGACATTCCAGAAAGAACTTTTTTATTTGTGGATCCTCATAAAACTTGCTATAAAAGAGAAATCTTTTTTATGACCTTATCGTGGTCTTAGCACGTTAAACTTAGATCTTGGTCCATTCAATGGCAACAGAAGTCGTTTGTGAGTGGGAAACTTTATTTTAATGTTGCTTGGTTTTGACACGGCCATTTTTAACTATAAATTGGTCTTTTCAACTTGTCTGAGTCTGAGCGAAATGGGCGTAGTTATAAAAACTTTCGTCTGGTACCGCTTTGATGTAATTGCCTTCTGAAGAGAAAATTGATTCAATAAATAACAAGATGGTTTTCTCTGTGATAAGTGTTGAAATTGAAATTGAAAACCATTTATTCGGTGATAAACACACACAACAACAGAAAATTACAAACATAAAAAATAACACTAAGAATTTCGCTGAGCATGTCTACACAGAAAAGGTTAATATTTCAGATAAGTGAGAATGAAATACATTTCAATATATCATTCAATTTACACATTTTTGTACACATTCTCAATTTTCTACGGTAAAAGTAGATCCGCAAGCTGCCTATTTGTATTAATGCGGTCAATTAAGTATCTAGCGAACTTTTATATTCTATCTTATTCATGAAAGGTTTTTTAACATTACCTGTGCTTTATTGGGGAGAATTTAAATGTAGACTCTACTAACCCGTATTTAAATACGGGTTAGTAGAGTCTACATTTAAATTCTCCACGACAATGCTGCCAGTCTTCTGGGTACGTTTCAGGACTAAAGCAATGTGGAGGAATATGTACTTCAACGACTAATTGTATTTCATTTTTACATACATACGTAATTAGGTTTAGTAGATATAGGTCGGTGGTAAATTTTCTAATTACTGATGAACATAATTAAATCAATAAAAACAATAAAGATAAAAGTATACATATTTCTCCATAGAAAGCTTTAATTAAGAATCTGCTTAGTATTTAATTGAAACTAATCAATAATAATCTCCTGCTGTGTCAATTCCATCTAAAGGTTGCCTGTAAAATATCGCATTTAGCGATAAGACCGCCCATTGTAACACACTTTCTTATGGTGTACAATAAAGAGTATATCTATCGTGAGGTTAGGTATTTTCTGTATCTTTTTTTTAAATATGTTAGCTTGTTTAATCCAATCGATTGCCTTGCTTGTCTCTCAACCAATACAAACAACACCACTGCCTGCAATTTGGCTGTATTGTGAATAAAGACACGATATGAACTTGTGACGTACGGAAAATTGTGTGTATTGTGAGACAGTTAATTTAGTACAAGCGGCTCGTCATGACATGACAGGCCTGTTGGTCTAGTGGTCAGTGTCCCTGACTGCTATGCTTAAGGTCGTGGGTTCGATTCCCACCCAGGACAAATGCTTGTATGATGAGCACGGTCATATGTTCTTTTTCTGGGTGTAATTTATCTATACTTATAATAAATCTGTAGAGAGGTCAATTCTGTACATGAAATATATTTACAAAATAACTATCAGGGGGTGATTAGGGATCGATACTGATGCCAAAAATGCAATCAGTAAAATTTTTGTCTGTCTGTCTGTATAACCGTTATAGAAACAAAAACTACTCGACGGATTTTAACGAAACTTGGTACAATTATTTTTCATACTCCTGAGCTGGTTATAGTATACTTTTCATCACGCTACAATCAATAGGAGCAGAGCAGTGAAGGGAAATGTTGGGAAAACGGGAGAAGTTACTCCATTTTTTAAGCTTCCGTCGCGAGTGCAACCTTAATGGTTAAAACTACACAGAAATCATTTATGACGGAAATGTTCTCCTTAAAATTATATAAAAAATATCCCACGACAGCATATATCTATATTTTATGGTTGACTCACAATAACACGTGTAACTCCCGACAGCTTAGCAGTTCGAAGCTTTCTGATTATTATTCTGCTCCGAAATTTAAAAACACCACAACTTTGCAATGGAACTCGGCTAAAAGTAACCCAGTTGCAACAAAATATAATCGAGGCTCAAATTTTAACAGGTTGCGGTGCAGGAGAAACCCCATTGGAATTCCCATAATACCAAATAATTTTCCATTCCAATTTAGAAGAACGCAATTGCCAGTATCGGTGTGTTATGCAATGATAATTAATAAGGCTCAAGGGCAGACTTTTCGTGTTGCTGGAGTAGATCTCGGTGTCAGTTGTTTCTCGCATGGTCAGTTGTACGTCGCTCTTTCCCGGGTTAGCAGTTCTAAAAATCTTTATGTTCACGTGCCGGACGGGTCAACTTTCAACATAGTTTACCCGGAAGCTTTGCGCTGAAGTATTTTCGTTCTATAGGTACTTAAGCCTCATGTGAACGTGATCTAAACAATATTACCAATACATTAACTTAATAACTTAGTTACACGCTGACGGAGTCGCGAGCACAGCTATTAACAATAATATTGTGCGGTTCGGTATTGCGATATTTTTCAACAGTATTATAGATTGACATATTATATTTCCCTACTAAATTACGAAAGTTAATCTGTCTGTTACATCAAAATCTCTGAACCGTGAGGAAGGACATAGGCTACTTTTTTTTACAAAAAACGACGGAAACGTGGACGAAGTCGCGGGCAACAGCTATCTATACTAATAATATAAGGCTGAAGAGTTTGTTTGTTTGTTTGAACGCGATAATCTCAGGAACTACTGGTTCGACTTGAAAAAATATTTTTTAATTAAATAGTCAATTTATAGAGAAAGGCTATAGACTATATATAATTACGCTAAGGCCAATTGGAGCGGAGCGCCAATGAAGAATGCTTCAAAATCGGGGTTAAATTTAACGTTAGCCCAAAGTAACTATTCCACGCGGACGAAGTCGCGGGCAAAAGCTAGTCTATAATATGTATGTATTTAGAAATATATATGTATGTTTATCAGTTTTCTAGTACTCATAGCACAAGCTCTGCTTAGTTTGGGACTAGATGGCGTTGTGTGAAAGTTGTGGAATATTATATTATTATTATTATTTCATTTATTACATTTTATATATATTATTTACATTTTTAAATATTCCTATAAAAACAAAAAAACATTTAAAAATATAAAAAACAGTAGCCCACCGGTTTTGGGAACAGGGTTCAAGCTACCAGTGGTCAGGGCTCTTGAGAGAGGAACCTCCTAACAATTCGCGCCGTGTCCAGAAGTACTGCTTTCTGGGTCAAGCCCTTGATCCAGCTGCCCAACGAGAGCCTCCTAAGATGTTATTATTATTATTTTTATCATCTGTTTAGCTTTTTCCCAACCGTGTTGGGGTCAGCTTCCAACTAACCGGTTGCAGCTAAGTATTAGTGTTTTATATGGAAGGAATACCTATCTGACCTCCGCAACCCAGCAGCTGAGTAACACAATAGTCTTGGGTAGTTCGTAAACGATGAACGAATAGGAACCGTATCTTCGTACTCAAAGAGAATGTAATACACTATCGTTCGTACTGTACTAGAAGAACCGTTTCTGAACGCTGACTTGTAATCGGTTTAATAGGTCTAATAGCTCTTTTTGAACTCGTACATTCTAAACCGAGCGATCGTAATGTGCGAACAAGAAATGAAATACAATCACTGATTGTTTGACAGAAACGTTAGGTCATACGAATTCATTCGATGTCTGTGAATGAATGAGAACGGGAGAGAATAGCCGACGAATGACGATGCTACCCGAACCCGTCCGACTTAATTCGCAAGTATGAGATAATATGCGTGTTATTTCAATGCCATAATGTCTAATTTAGCTTATCATCCGAACACGCGAGACATGTCAAGTGACTGCTGACTGCTGAGAGCGAAGACCGAATAGAGTTATTAGAACTAATAGAATGAACGGGGGACTAGTTTGACTTAACATTGGTTTAATTTTTTGTTTATTTATCTTGATATTAACACTTTAAAAACTTAAATAAAAACCCTAAAGTATATATATACATCTAAAAATAAACTAAAATATGGCGTCCAGAAATTCGTGCGCATCGCTGTCCACTGGTAATGTGCCCAAAAGACTGGCGGCATTGCCACGTTGTATGGCAATGCTTAATCTCTGTCCAAGGTAAAAGCCAGCCTTTGTCAGTCAGCCAGTCAACTAGGCGTCTGGCTAGATCTTTAAATAATTTGTGAGCACTCGGACCCCACGACCCCAATGTTTCAACCCCAAACGGCTCGAAAAAACAACAAGATTATTATATTTCCGCCGCTTGAGGTCCTCAGCAGCCGCAGCGGCAGCGCCAGCACAGCAAGACGAGCTAGGAAGATGGGATGGTGCAAGAGTATCGACACAAGTGGCATCCCACATGAACTAGTTCACTGTCCGAAATTAACTAGTACGGAGCAATCTCAAAAATGACCGAGCTGGCACAAGACTATAACACAATACTCCTCGGCTAGGCCAGTGTCAGATTTACTGGTTTCTGACTACCCGTAACGACTGTCAAAGATGTCCTAATGACAGCCGGGACCAGTCTTGACGTGCTTTCCGAGGCACGGGGGTATTAAACCACCAACATCCGAACTCCGGGCTGCTACTGAGAAATTCCTTACAGAAAAACCGAATAGGACTTTTTGCCTGACCCGGGAATTGAACCCGAGACCTCATGCTCTGTAGTCGCGCTTGTGACCACTCGACCAACGAGGCAGATGTATATTATAAGTTGCAGTTATTATAAGTGTAGAAGTTGCAGTTCTATATAGTTGTAATTTAGTACTAGCGACTGTATACAAGTTATTAAACAGCTTCCTGACTTTGCAGTTTTCACTATTGATGGTTAAGACACACTCGTTTTGTTAGATTCCCTGCACTCTACGTACTTTTTTGGCCACTGTCAAACACTTTCATAAAAGCAGTAATTTACTTAGTGTCATTATTATCATCGCTACTACTCTCATAACGGTTCAGAACCTTAAAGAAAAGGCATGAACTTAGATCGAAAATCCGAAGAAATGCGACATCCACCAGCCCGCACTGGATCATCGTGGTGGATTACGGTCTATTCCGTCTCATAGAGAGGCCTAACTGGCTTGGCTCCCACTACTGGAACCATATACATAGAAAATATGCCCAAAAAATGTGATTCCATTGCCGGTTAGTAACTAAACCATCTTTATGATCTTCTTTACCAGCATCCAATCTACACCGCTTGCAATTTGTTCGCGAATATAAAAACAATAACAACTTGTGAGCCACGGAAACTTCGGTATACAGTACAAAGTACTCGTACAATAATACTGTAGAGCAGCTTCGTTACTCCGCGGTTTTGTTTGCTGACGGCTGAGACAACCGCTTGTATTGTCTGAAGGGGCCTTTGATTTGTGGCCAGATTTTAGAGGAATTGTTTTTGAAAACTGATGATGGTTGTTGTGTTATTAACTCAGTCCTTTTTACGTTGCGAGTTTTGACGAGGATTAAAATTAAATTCTGTGTGTCGTTGGCACCAGCAGGTGCGTGATGACGAGACCACGTTGCGGCATGCTTTTTAAAATGGACTTTAGAAATATACTGTTTTTATTAATTGACCCGAACTCTTACTTGTCATATCTGTAAACATGACAAGTTATACATAGTTCGGGTTCGAACCTACGTAGGCACATTACTTTGTATAATTTTAGTCATCACTACTGCTCTCAGAATAGTAAAGGAAAATATCGTGAGGAAACTGGCATATTTCCAAGGATTATACATAATCCGAAGATTTGAAATATCACTAACTCCATACAAATCTATCTCCTTGAGAGGAGGCCCTGATTGTCTTATGTGTATGGATAAATGTAAAGATAGATATACATTTTATTGTACACCATAACAGAATTAAATAAGGCCACGAATCGCCACGTCTTGAAACTAAACTCACGAAATCGTCGATACACGATTTCATGAGTTTTAGCAAAAACTCTTCTTCGAGGGAAGTCTCCAGTTGGAGGATCGGAATTCGTATCACGAACGACTAGAAATTCGAATTGCAGCGCGGCTCCAACTTCACTACCGTCATTCATAGACCAGTCGGTCGTCCAGGGCATGTATTCCACGATCTCCTCAGCAATAGTGAAATGATGCAACCTGGACACATCTGAGTTGTTGGTACGGCTGCCCGCAGCAGCATGTTGGGTCTTACCAGTGCGGTGCCACACTGGTTCTGACAAAGAGGCTTCCTCTTCTTCTTCTTCACTTTGACGAAGTCATGTTTATCACCCGAGTCTTTCCTTGAATCATCCTGCAGCTCCTCAGGATTGGATTACTGCGGCTCTGCTTACCCCTTTTCGCTTAATAATATTGCGATGCATCAGTTTCAATATATCATTATTTGTGAGAACAATCAGATGCTGCATTGTAATAAGTCATTGATAGTAATACAATACAAGTTTATGTTATACACAACTTCATTTACGTGAGTTGGAGCTAATTATGTCTCATTTTTAGCTGAAACAATATCAACGTATCTATTGTTCAGAAGCGCTTATTCATTTCACAATGTAAAATGTTTATTATCAGTTCGTTTACCGACCCTGGATTAATTAAGCGGTTGAATTGTGTTCAATTTAATGATTCAACAAATGACTTTGATAATAGAGAATTCTACTAATATTATTAATGTAAAAAATTCGTGTTTTGTTTTGTAATGGTTAAAAACAAAAAACATCTTGACTGACAGTTGTTGAAAATTCTTTCACCAATATTAGGCTCAAATTACACCTCCGCGTAATTGCAATGAAAGCGACTTTTTGCAACGAAATTGTACATAGCATAATGAACTTTATGTCAATTGAATAATATACACATTAAATAGGATCCAAAAAAAGGTCGCGCGACTTCCTCGCGCTTTCTCGAGAATTCCCCTAAATTATCAAATAAGTCCTCCCACCCCGGGCAGGGTGGGAGGGACTGTCAGACTTTTACTGACTAAAATCTACGGTGTTCCTTCAATAACCCTTTACCTAATACCTACTGATAACATAAAACACATTAGACGTGATTTAAAATTTGTATTCTTAAGCAATCTTTAAATTATTAGGATTTACCAGAATTTTTCACGAAATGCTGTGCAACAGTACTAACCGTACAAATAGGCACAGCTGATTTTTTAGCATGCGATAGCCAGTGCGTGACGAATATATGTCTTCGTTACCAAAATGTATGGAGCAAACCCTTTTCTTTTTTTTTTCGTGGTAAAATTATCAAATAAGTCCTCCCACCCCGGGCAGGGTGGGAGGGACTGTCAGACTTTTACTGACTAAAATCCACGGTGTTCCTTCAATAACCCTTTACGTACCGGGGTCACGGTAATGGGATGAGTCCCACGACCCACGTTAAAAAAAAAAGCTACTGTCGTTTGTATGTTATACAATTGACATAAAGTTCATTATGCTATGTACAATTTCGTTGTAAAAAGTCGCTTCTATTCCATTCCGCGGTGGTGTAAATTGATCCTAAAGCTATAATTACTAGCAAGTAACATTAGTTTAAAGAGAAAAAAGTATTTTATTGAACATAAAATAAGTAAGCAGCGATATGTGTCTAATCTACTCTTAAATAAAAATCACCAGGATTAAGTCTCCAGTCACAACTATGTATTTATTAATCTACACATTTATTCGTAAAACCTTCCTAATCATGTCTTTTTATTGCTTTCAATCTTCTATACAAAATTAAAATTTTGGTTCCCTCAGTATGCAAATGAATTATTTTTTGCTGTTGATATAACTATGTCTACATGACTGCAATTATCATTTAAAAACCTAGAAGTGACTATTGCTCAGCATTAAGGGAGTTAATATACGAAAAAATATTTTCCCTTTTCAGATAACAATATTGTTATTTTAAAAATATGCCGTAAGCAGTCAAAGAACTTTCGATACGCTACCTACTTCATTCTATTTATGGAAGTGTTCGTGATAAATAACCAAGGAGCAACTTTCCGGCCTACACATTTACTTCAGTTGTAAAACAGTTCATATTGGCTAACAATAACGTTTATTATTTATACTTCTATACTAATATTATAAAGAGGAAAAGTTTGTTTGTTTGTTTAAACGCGCTAAACTTTGAAAGTTCTGAGTGGATTCGGATGAAATTTGGTATGGAAGTTATGTATTTATTTTGAAAAGGGAGAGTTATGTATTTATCGGGTTAAAGCCCACGGGAGCGAAGCCCTGCTTTACTGCTTGTATTCAATAAATTTCAATGCTTTCTCGCGTATATTGTCGTGCTCGCTAGTCGAAAATTAATTACATGATTAATTTTCGATCTTTCATCAGTACCTACCTCAAACAACTTATCAAAACGACCCCTTTACATATTGCAAAATGACTCCCAGGACAGACCTAATAAAATGTTCGTTGGAGGTTGTAGCAATTTGTCCCTGGCCAAAATGACTACAATAAACATCGATCATTTTTGCTAAACGATCTTTTAGTCATTTTATTTGGTATCTTTGTCATTTCATTGGTGATTTTACACTCCCGGGGCAGTTTGAATTCCGTCCTGTTCATTGTCGATATGGCTTACTAAAAACGTTCTTATTCTATTCCACTTTAAAATAATTTTCAATTAAAGCAACTGATAAGGTAGGTATAGGCTTGTAAGGAGTAATTTATTGATACTATAATATCATTAGACATACCGAAGCATACAGTTAATATGCGTGTAGCAGAAATTGTAGAATTTTTATCAAAGAAAAAGAACACAAACTACCGTCCTCTTACGCCAATATTCTTCGAGAGCTGAAGTGTGACGTCATAACACCTCATTTGGTATTCACAGATGACTACAACCGCGTGGTGCTAGAGACGGTGGACCGGGAGCCTGACTCCGACTATATTAATGCTTCCTACATAGATGTGAGTATTCTGTTTTATTTTTATTATTCTTTTTTACCTTATAAAAACATAAGCAGAGCAGAAATATACCAAATCTATACATTTATAAACATGGTCTCGCATTGTAAGAACAATATAAGCCGAGGTCTTTTTTTCCTGGATCAAAACATGATCAAATGACTTACTCCCTTGCGCTCCACCCACAGGGAGTGTCAGACTTCTGCTGACAAAAACCCACGCTGCTTCTTCAGTTACCCTTGCGTTTCAGGACCGCCGTATCTCGTTTGAATATTCCTGCAACCATTCGGGCCCCGTCAATGATAATCCGAGGTCTTAGGGCCAGGGCCGGATTAACCATTAGGCGTAGTAGGCAATTGCCTAGGGGCCCCGAATTAACTAGGGGCCCAGGCCCAATGCATGCACCAAGAAAACATGTTTCTTCGAACGAGAATTTGATGTGCGTGTGAACTTAGGGACCTCATTTTATCTCACAAAATACAAATCGTTAGAATTAGTAGTAGAATTAAAACAGTTTTAGAACAAATCTGGGAATAAGTATACAAATATATTAAAAACCACAGCCCTTAATGTGCGTTTCCTCAGTTCACACACGATTTGGTCAGTCAAAGTAAGAAAAGGGGCCCCGAGAATGCCATTGCCTTAGGGCCTCTGACAGGGTTAATCCGGCTCTGCTTAGGGCCTCTAGGGTGTAGTTATTTAGTTTTTGGTTTTTTCAATGAACCTTTGTTTTATTTATTGTAATTATAGCCAGAGGCAAGCCCGATTGAGATCCGATCAACACATAGGATGACTGAAAAAATAAATCACGTGTGCTTAGTTATACACTTTCAAAACCGTGTTTCGAAACAATAATGTGTTTCCCAAAGTGCTTTCGCTTTTGTAAGTCGAAAGAATTACCAGCTGTTCATAGAAAATATTTACATTTTTTGTGGTGTATTTGAAATGGTGCTATTTCGAGGTGAAAAAATATCAATCTGGAAAGATATTATTATTTAAGGCTTAAGCATGGTCTGAAAATATCTTAGTATCGTATCTGATATTTTTGTCAGTATAAAAATTTTGTCGTACACGCTTTTCACATTAGGTATCACTGCTTATCATTACGTATGCTACTTGCATATTGTATGGTATATTCAAAACCAATTAGCGACGTATTCTGTGGCTTAATAATTTTAGTTTTAAATTTTGAGATTGACCATGGTTCAATCTAGAGGCATCAACACGGATCATTTGAGGAACGTTTTGAAGATCATTAAGTGCTTCCGCAGCCCCCGGCGCAAGTTTTCTTGTGAACACGGGTTTTTGTTGTCAGTACGAGTTTGACAAATCTATCCGTTCGTCCTAGGGCGGCAGCCTTTCGTGGAGATATCGATATCGAAGAGAAAAACACGGAAACTTCATTTCAATGTCACAGCCCAAGCTGAAAACGATTTTATTATAGTAGTTTTACAATACCACACCACAGACATGAACCTACATGCTTCTCATATACAAATACAAATTGTATGGACTTTAAAAGAGACTTTGACCTCTAAGTTTGTTTCGGTGTTTCTTCTCAGAGTAGTCAATTAGGAAATACCGGCCTCATCTAGCTAAACTAAACTTAACACGCAAAAAAAAAACATGTTAAATGTAAATGTGTTATTTATAACCAATTTACAAAATAAGTCTTTCATTTAATTTCAGTTCAATACACAACGTGTAACGGAAACCCCATATCTAAATTGAATGGCTGAATTATTTTTACTATACTTACATATTATAAAACAAAATCTACTGCTGCGTCTGTCTACAACGTGTAACGGAAACCCCATATCTATCCAAAAGGGCTGAAGACAACATTTGGTATGGAGTCTCTATGCACAGTTTCAGCACAAAATAACTGACTCAAAGTATCGATACCAAATTTATGATTGGTATTCAAGAAATATATGAAACCAATTTTCATATATTTCTTGAATACCAATCATAACAAACGTGTCACAGCACTACGAGAGTCAATAACTTTCCACGTCACTTGCCAATAACACGATAATTCTTTTCGTTCTTCTTAATTTGAAAAATTCGGTCTCTGCTATCAGTGTATTGGAATTTGTAATAAGTTCTACACACGTAGACTTAGGATTACAAAACCCTTGCCATATCGTTTGTTATCATCCAAGGAAGCCATGCACTTGGTATGTATATACCCTTTAAATTACACGTTGTGGATAGTTTCTGAAAATACAAGGTATTTCATAGTCTATCAAAGATGTTGTATGATATTTTCTAAGCCCTAGTCAAAATAATAACGGCTGCACGGGTCGTACTTCAAGGTTAAGCAACGCTTACCGAGGTAGCTTTAAGGATGGGTGACTATCTTGAAATATCGTGATTCCTCCGTGACTTGGTAAACAGGTTAAGCCATTGGTCCCGGCTGTCATTTAAACATCTCATACAGTCGTTACGGGTAATTAGGAGCCATAAAGTCTGACGCAGGTCTGACCAAGGGGTATCATGTTAGTCAGCTACTGAGTAATTGTAGAGATCAGATAGAAAGTCGCTCCGTGTAAAACACAAATACTTAACGGTTAAGGTCGTAGCACACGTATCAACTCGGAAAGGGATCGTCACCGTATCAACTCGAGCCGCTCAGTACTGCAACGCACACTAATCGGAATCGTAACGTAATCGCCTCGCCTCGGGACAAGCTCACGAACCGTGTTGCAGTCTGTGGTCGACTTGCAGTTCCCGCGATTACGGTTCTCCGTACCCTAGCTTACGGCTCTCCGTACCCTAGCTTACGTCTCTTCGTCCACGCCCCTCCCGCGGTCTGCGTTGCCGAACGTGCTTTCATTGGCTGTCGTTCACAATAGAGATGAGATATACTTGCAAATATCAATACCAGGGCTTGCAAGTACGAGTTTGTAAAAATACCAGGGTTGGAAACCAGGTATTAAAATACTAGAAAGTATTTTGAGCCACTTCGGATTTCAGTCTACTAGTCCATAGAGATGGGTTGTACTAGGTAAATTTGGGACTAGGTGCACCTATTCTTACTATTTAAAAATACGTGATCCAGATACCTATTCCACCCAGTCCACCTAGTCCCTAGTCCACCTAGTATCAATTATTACTTATCGAATGTGGTCATGATGCACGTACTTAGTCCAAGTATTTTTTTTATTGTGGCTACTAATTTTGCAGGAAACTGCTAAACAACAAATGAACACGGTATTTTGATTAAATTTTACGATGACGGTCTTTAAGCTTCACGGACTCACCTCGTTGCCACTTCTCCAGTACTTGATATTTCTATTGAACTTAGGGTGTTAGCACCAGCAATCAGTGATAAGACTAGGTTGGTACCTAGTAATTGGACTTTATACTCGAGACTAGTCAGTAATCATTCGATCCGAGAATACTCGATCCGAATGAGTACCACCTAGTCTCGACAAGACTAAGTATTACGAAGTATCTATTTACTTAGTCTTTTCGAGACTAGTTGGTACTCATTCGGATCGAGTATTCTCGGATCGAATGATTACTGACTAGTCTCGAGTATTGAAAGATAAAGATGGGAAGACTACGGAATAGCGTAGTTAAAAAAGGACAGAATATATATTCTTGCACAACACGCGTGCGCGTTGCGTTACTTTTATGTACTTTGAATTAGGGTTTAAATTCAAGTGACTGACAAACGAATGATATTGACAAACACGAATGAGCGGTAAAGTTTATAATGTGTTGAGTGAATGGAATGCAATTACGCGTTAGTGCTATGAAGCCTAAGAGCAGTTGGTTTTCGCAATACTTCATGATACTAGGTGTTGTCAAAGTGAGAATAGGTGCAGCCTAGTATCGAAATTTACCTATTCTTCGGATCTGTTCTAGTAAATACGACTCATCTCTACTAGTCCAGGTCGTACCATGCCACAATCTAGTACGGCTTTTGTAGATGAAATCTTTCCTTCCTACTTAATTTACAGAAATTAATAATTCACTTAATTAAATTCACGGAAATATTATGTTTTCTTTGCACATGCAAGCATAAGGCATAAGGTTTGACACTCCCGATTTGTATGATATTAATGCTTTGCACATTTTACATTCAGCTTTATTTTAGCCAAACTTTTCTTAGGAGCCATGGTTTGTAACTGTATTTTTATTTACAACTAGCAAGTCTTATCAATTTTAAAAGAAAACACTTAACTACAGTTCAAAAATCGTCTTTTACCTATTTAAATATTTACATTCCTAACTAATAAACAAAGTCACGTACACATAAAAAAGCAGTTTTGTTTATTTACACACTAACTGTTAATAGTTTAAATTAAATAAACTCGCGAAATAAGAAAGTCACGGTCAGTTGGTAAATTGCATAACAAGCTCGCACTCACTTCTCAGTATTTATATGTATCATCTATGCACTCACTCAAACGACAACTGACGAAAGAAAAATAAAAAACGTACACATAACAAAATATTTTCTAAAATACTTTCGTTCACGCAATAATGTGTCTTTTATTAATAGTCATTAGGGTGAATGGCGCCGCAAACTACTCAAAAGAAAAGAAAAAGTTCCCTGATGCACACACCTACACAGATTTCGGTTTATGTACTCAGACTTTGGAATATTTAGAGAACTACTACACAATCGCATTTGCAAATGAAAAATACTTTGAACCTTGCAAGTATTTTTTTTTCTGATACGATTATGCTCCTTTTTGCTGAGGCAAAACGAATCAATTTCCTATGCAAGTATTTTCACATCAATCCAAGCCCTGTTGGAAGAAAAAATACTTGCATAGGAAATTGACCCGTGATTTCTTATAAATAAGAAGCACAATCGCGTTTACAAATAAATACCTGCATAGAGACGAAAGTTTCTACTTTTATTCAATCCAAGCCCTGTTGAAAGAAAAAATACTTGCATAGGAAATTGACCCGTGAGTTCTTATAAATAAGAAGCACAATCGCGTTTACATATAAATACTTGCAAAGACAATCCATATACTAGAATAGACTTGCATACTAAATTGTTAGGTAGTCTCTTACAGATAAGGAGCATAATCGCATAGTCGGGCGATCGTCAAGCCCCGACCGGAGCGAGTCCGACTCCGAGTAGCCGTATAAAATACTTTGAAGTCTTGCAAGTATTTCGGATCGGTACCTGGTGTACGTACTTGGAAGTAAATACCTGGTGTAAAAACCTGGTCGCGTAAATACGTACCATCCCTAGTTCACAAGGCAGCTTCCAGTCGTGCCGCCTAGCCGTTAACCAGCGGTCGGCGAGCCGTAAGCGCGGCGTAGCCTAGCTGTAGCCGAATCGACGTGCCGGAGCTTCTGATCCGCTTACGTTACGTGGTTACGTTACGTGGACGCCTGTTTGATGTCAAGGAGAAAGGCGAGGCGATGACCCTTAGACTGGAAGCCGACCTCATCATAGTTGGTAAAAGGCTAAGCAGATGAATTGAAATTGAAATGAAAAAAAAATACATTGTATAAATATTTTTACAGAACGAGGTTTGGAGAATTGTACGTTTTAAAAAAGAACATAAGAAAAAACAACCTGATATCTTACCAAGAACTCGTTCGGTCAGATGCTTTCAGAGTATTGTACCTCAAACGAGCCTTTCATTTAACAACCCAGCTCATCTTGCAGCGTATTATTATGAACACATTAATTAAACGGTCTTACCAAAGCCAAATTAACTTTAATTAGTACAGGGTAATTGCTGAGAAGCGATCGATGCTCGTTAATTAGTTATCATATTGCTTAGTACCTACCTAGTGTGAAATTGATAATACTTGGCCTTCGATACTAGCTCATAATAGTAGGCAACAAATCTTTATCTGATAATATGAATGACTGGTTGTTGCATGTGACTTATTCGTGAAAATTTCTCACACTTACCCGGAATAAAAAAAAAAACAGCCTATGCGCTATTTCTAACTAAAGTCTATCCCTGAGCCGAGATTAATTCACATCCGTACAGCTATTTTGATGCGATTGACTCACAAACATCCATACAACTATTGAAATGACTGTCGCATGTCTATTATTAAGTAGAATATTTTTAATTAGATAGCATAAAAAATAGTAATGATTTTTATATCTGCAACTGATAGGTTGATAGTAAGGTTTTATTTTAATTAGCAGCAAAGAGCTAGGATGAAAAACGGAGAATTGAAAGTACAACACTTCTAGAGCATGGCTAAACAAATTGATTACGCATTGATTGAAATTATAACTTTTGTGAGGTAACGTTAGAAATGCTTCCTAATGTATCCTCAAGGCCAATAAAAAGTGACCAAGAGTGAGTCAGATTCGCTTAAAAAATAACTGTTTTGTTCATAGTGTTTGTTTAAATGACAATTTTATATTTGCGGTGTTTGAACATGTGTCTCAGAAACTGCTTGCTGTAAATCGTACAAGCCATTTGTCGTTGAAAGTTTTCATTGGCATTTAGTTGGATACTTGGAAGTATGAAAAAAAAATCAATCAAACTTTGAAAAAAAAAATGGTTTTAGAAACTTATATATAATTTCCAAAGACCTATCTTTAGACACCCCATACATATAGATTTGATGGGTTTTTTTTACATATTAGTTTCAGTTCCATCGATGGGTTACCCTCCTTACACATACATACGTGGTTTACAGAATACATCTACCTACCAAGTTTCAACTCTGTAGTCTAAATAGTTGCGGAATAAAGTACTTGTGAAGTACGGACGGACAGATTCCGTTTTATGCCTAAGGGTACGGATTTATGGAACCCTAAAAAATACTGATTAGCAGACAGATTCAAATTCTCTATGAAAGGCTTAGATTTAGAATCGCCTAATCTCATTTAAACTAAATATAACTTAGTTAGATTTAGTTTATAGAAATATCAGCAAAATTACCTCTTCCGTAGATATGTCCGTTACATCATAGCCGGCCCTGTCAGAATATCAACACTGCGGTGTTTTTCTTCACAAAATATCGTATTATCGTGATAAGATAGGAGCCTTTTTGATCTCGCACAGGTCTTTGTTATACACGTTTTCATTTTCTAGTATTGTTTATGTCCTGTACGCATCAGTAATAAATCCCTTTCAAAGAAAACAACAACTCTAATATCAGTTTATCAAACGCTAGCAGTGTTGAAAAAGGCCACTCCAATACATAACAGGTCGAAAGTAACAAACGTTTGAATACAACATTTTATAAAATGGTCGAACCCATCAAGAATTTGGTCACGTCCTCACATAATGACTGAACGAACTGTTAGGCTCAATACCTTACAGAAAAGACCCGAATCAGTAACTGAATGACTGAAGCACCAAAGAATATCAACTAGATATTGTGTAGGATTGAAATCGGCTGGAAGGTTCCTTAAGTAAGTTAGGACTAAGGACCCAATTTGGTGACAAAAGATTTTCAAGTAAAAAGACTGAGTATGTGTTAGGGTTCACTCATACTGCGATGTGTTGCTAAGAAAACGCGTGCTTCGGATAACGGATGTATCATTTGACTTAACTTCCTCTAAGTTGTACATAGCTGTCAGGAAATATATAAGCATAATCAACCTGTAACGGTTCCGCTATTGGGTCCCAGGCCCCCCTTCCTACATAGAATGGGCTGTAATCCGTAACGCGAGGCCAGTGCGGTTTGGGCGTGGATGTTGCGGGTGGATATTGCGTATATGTCTACGGATTTTCTGTTCTAGGACATGGCGGTTCCCTCATGATGTTTTCCTTCATCATTTTTAGAGCAGTGGTCATGATGAAAATAACACAAAGTAATGTATCTGCCTAGGCTCGAAACTTCAACCTACAGAACAAAAGTTGTTTCTGCCATGAGTTCTCACTCACACGGGAAATGCTGACTCCGGCAATACATTTTTTTTTGTTTTATAGTAAGAAAGAAAGACATTTATTTGGCATCAGTTCATCAGGCACAGGTACATAAAAATACAAATAAATGGAAGAAAGAGTAAAACTAAAAAGACAGTACGTGCCTCACAAGCTTATACTAGCTCTTCTTCTTAAATACTCACTCCCTTGCATAAAACCTACCATCCACCCCATAAATCATATAAATTTTCGCACGAATTCCTATTTCCTGGTTTCAATGTTATCATACAATATCCTTCCTTGTTCTTACTTAAAATGCTATCGCCATGGCAGCATCACAAAGACTTGTGTAATAATGAAAACTTAAAGGAGTCTAGATATTAAATTTCATGTTTACGTTAACGTCTGTTTATCAGACGATATTCTCCGAAGGAAGCGCTTGAGCGATATTAAAATCCTTCCGAGTAAAATAAATGCACTTCTACACAGGTACGGTCATAAAAGAGATAATACAGAAAATCAACTCAATACAACTAGCGAAGTCTCACTCTCTCTCTGATCACGTACCGTCAGATTAGATGGTGGTCTAATGCGAACCTATTATCAATTTGGACGGGCCAGCTCAAATCTGTGTGATTCTGTCCTCTAAAGGGCGCCACAGATATAAACCTACATGGCTCTCATATGATTTGATCACTACAGACTGTATGGACTTTAAAAGAGACGTTGACCTCTGAGTTTGTTTCAGTGTTTCTTCTCAAAGTAGTCAGTTAGGAAAACTGACCTCATCTAGTTTACATTTACGAAAAAATTACGTGTAAAAATGTTATTTATAACCTATTTGCAAAATAAACATGATCATTAAAAATAATTAAATAAAAATGTTCGAATGAAATTAAAAATGTCAGTAGAACTATGCTACTAGTGCAGAAGGAAATTCTGGATATGTTATAAGGAAAAATTCTCACGTCAATTTTTAATATACAAGGCGAAAAACAGAAAATAATGGGTTTTTGAGAGGTGTGGAAAGAAAATGGAACTGAGAAAAGGAGAGAGAGTAGGAAAGTAAATAAAATTGGGTCTATCTCTAAAATATCGAGAGAAAAGCTAGATACTCCATGCTATATAATTATACTATATTATAGATGTGAAATATTGATTATTGATATTATAAATGACTGAGCTTCACATTCAGCAAGTGCGAAGGTTTAAACGGCAATTGTTTGAGAGCGTCAAATGAATGTCTCTGTATGCGAGATAAACTTCTGTATTTATCTGTTTCGTCATAAGTACTATTGACTACACACAAGTCCGGAAGCTCTGCTAAGTACATGCTACCTTTGTAACATAAATTGCAGTTGGTAATATATACTTTTCTAAAATTTTCCATTAAGTTCTCGAAGCCTTATCAGAACTTGTCTTGATTAAAAACTGGTACAGACAAGATATTATCTAGCTTTTTCCTTGATAAAAATGTGCTCTAGTATTTTCTTTGACATCTAAGGAACCTTAATTTACGTTGGAAATTCCCTTGAATGTACAACTTGCGGTATATATTCAGTTTCAAGCTGCAGAGGTAAACTACAAAGTAAAAAATATGTATGTATGGTTCCTGCTTAAATGGCTCCTGAGTGAATGACACCTAAGGTGTTCCACATCTTGAAGGTGCCATTCAATCAGGCTTAGTTTAAACGGATGCTCAATGTGAAATAGGGCAACACTATTTTACTCTGGCAAGAAAACGAAATTCGTATCCAATCATTGCGCTGGATATTAAAAAACTAAATTTAGCAGACCTGTTTTGATATAAACATTATGTAGCAGCAGTCCAAAATAATGTTGAAACTAAATAAGAAAGAAAATAGTTTATTCGGCACATGCCAAAATCACACAACAGGATAGGTACAAAAGGAAAGAATCAAAAACATAAAAAAAAACTAAAATCTTAAGTAGGTACATATTTGCAAACACGAAAATAGACAAAATACGTGTGCCTCGCGGCTGCACCAAAAAGACTCGGTTCAGCAAAATGCCAGACAACAAGTGCCTGACGCTGGTTTTCAACCGAACCAAATGTTGAAGTGACTACCGGATATAACTACATAATAGTAGTACTACATACAGCCAAATAAGTCAAAGAAAGATGCTTTTAATAAAAACTAGTAAAGTATACAATTGCCAAGTTTGGTCACCAAGCCTGTTCCTCTGTAATCCGGTCATATTACTCTTAATAGAATAGAATAGAATTTATTGAGACCATTATTAGATTCTTTACAAATTTCCGATGATCCCCAAACTAGGAATGGTTTTGGGTTCCTGACGGGTAAGTAACGCTTTATAAGATTTAGTTTGAATTAGGCCATACAGACGGTCAACGTATGGAGACAGTATTATTAATGCAGCATTTTATAACAGGTTACTGTACTATCCATTGTCGGATGAGGCCAAAACGAAGTAGCGAGTAATTTAGTTTAACATTAAGGTATTTTGTTTCGATTCAAGAACATAAATAACATAACAAATGTCCTTCTAGCCGAGGCCATGGCAGCCAGTCTCATAATTGATTAGACAGTTGCGCAGGAGATTATAGTGCACCAGTATGTGCATAAGTACTGATGCACTCTCTGCTCCTTTAAACTCATAGCTCGATGGGACTACAATCCGACACGACAGGAGAGAGATCAGACGCAGGACCAACAACTTAACGTGCTTTCCGAGGCACGGGGGTTGTCACACCACGAACTTCCAAACTCCAGAAATTTCTAATGAAAATTTCTAATGAAACTTTCTGAAATGAAAATTTCTAATGAAACTTTCTGAAATGAAAATTTCTAATGAAACTTTCTGAAATGAAAATTTCTAATGAAAATTTCTAGTGAAACATAGGAATCCCCTTATCGCATCGGCCGCCCGATACGAACCCTCCCGTATTTCCAAGATTCGCCGACCAAGGCATACCTTAGTCACTCCCGATGACGCAATCATCCTGCTCCAAGAGAGCCGTAGGGAAACAAGCACAGTGTACAAAAACAGAAAACCGACCGTCTTTCCGTCCTCGCCGCCGAGGCCCGCCGCGACGTTCCCGTAACTGTCCGCCCTGACCCATCCCAGATTCAGAATTCCCTTATTAATAATAATACGATCCAGCCTGTTCCTAGCTGCCCTCCCCCTGCGACGCTCTAAGCCGAGGTCCGTACCCCACAGGGCCCTTAGCGTGTAGTAGCCTAGTTTGTAAGTTTTTAATAAGCCCTGGCTGAAGGCTTTAATTAATTTATTAATTAAGGCAACCACAGGTAAGCCCGGTTAAGCAGCCAACAACCTCAGAGGTTGACTTGCGAGAGCTTGCCACTCACAAAAAAAAATTCTAACAGAAAAACCCAATAGCATTTATTGCCCGACCGGCCATTACGGGAATCAAATACATAACATTACCAGCCTGTAACGTTTCCACTGCTGAGACTATATTGCATCATACATTGTTTTTTCTAATAAACATTCGACCTCTTTCGTAGGCTGAAATTTTGTGTGCTGAAACTGTGCCTTTTTTCACGTGCTTTTTAGGGTTCCGTAGCCGAATGGCAAAAAACGGAACCCTTATAGTTTCGACATGACCGTCCGTCTGTCTGTCTGTCCGTCTGTCCGTATGTCACAGCCATTTTATTCCGAAACTATTAGGACTATACAATTAAAACTTGGTAGGTAGATGTATTCTGTGAACCGCTTTCCGATTTTAAGAGAAAAATTAAAAAAATATGTAAAATAAAGGGGGCTCCCCATACATGGAACTGAAACTGAATTTTTTTTTTTCATGAAACCTATATGTATGTGGTATCTATAGACAGGTCTTTAAAAATGACATTAAGGTTTCTAAAATGAAATTTTCATAAAGTTAATCGTTTAAAAGATATACGCTTCCAAAGTGGTAAAATGTGTGTCCCGCCCCCTCTAACTTTTATAATAATGAAGTGAAAAATTAAAAAAAAAACCATATGTTGTAGATCTTAATGTAAACTTTCTATCAAAATTAGTTTGAACGAGATCAAGTCAGCAGTTTTTGAGATACAGTATATTTTCTAAAACCGCAAATATAACTTTGTAATTCATACAAATACTATGAAAAACAAAGTTATTTGGCGTAGTTGTAAAAATTGTAAATAAACTAGTTTTAAGAAATTTGTAAGGTTTTTTTTTTTTTCAATTAAATATATTATATTTATTATAGTTACTACGGAACCCTTCATGGGCGAGTCCGACTCGCACTTGGCCAATTTTTTTAGTTTAGTCATTGTTTCTTTTTCTAATGAGAAATTCATTTTAAGACTATATTTAGATTTAATTCATTTCCTGATATGAGCTTTCCTGGCCATGTAAAGAAAATACGTTAGCAAAAATATTATAGTATTTATATAATTATGTAAAATGTTGGTTGAATGGTTGCAATGGAAATCGAAAATCGAAAAGTAAATGCATTTAGTTTTGGGTGAGTAATTATTTTCTTATTCGTGTGGGTAGAAGTAAATTGTTATTGCGGACGTAAGACTAATAGAAGATCTTATGTCATAAACCGAGCAGCAGATGATGTCCATTAAATTTTATTGTAATCGTAAAAGTCACGTTTTGATATCCAGTGCAGCCTCCGCCGGGTTGTAAACTATACCATAGCTAAGTATGTATTTGTACATGAGATTTCCACATATGTACATACAGTGGTGGTCATATAATTAAGAACAACTATTTGAAAACAAGCTTTTTTTTCAAACTTACGAGAATTACACATTTTGCATGTCTTTTTGTATCTCTCTCGGTATCGCAAAATTGTTCCACATTGTCGTAGCTCACAGTTATAACATGATTAATTAAATAATATATAGATATACTTTTTACATTAAACCTTACATATTATTGCAAAATTACTGGCTGGTCACATAATTAAGAGCGCTGGATAGTTTATTTTTTTATTCAAATTTAAATAGAGAACACTCTGTAACTAAGCCATTATTCGCGTAATTTTGGCGCCATTTAGTGCTGTATAAGTAAAGAAGTTGATTATTTCACATAAAAACAAGAAAAATAAAAGTTGCGATGAATCTACAAGGAAAGTGATAATAATACCTCGTGATAAGAATTGGTCATTTAAAAAGATAGCCGATCACCTGCAGTGCTCAAAAACGATGTTACCACGCTGTGAAGTATTTTAATACGTATCAAACAATTTCAAACAGAGAAATTCATCTCGGCGATACGATAGAAATATCGTGCGTAATGGAAAAAAGGGATTTTAAGTGGTCTAACGAGGTGAGAAAATAATGTTTTGGTGAAAACAACTCTTCAGCGATCTCAGCGCACACTATCCGAAGGCGTTTGGTAGAAGCTACATTGAACGGAAGGATAGAAAGAAAGGTACCCATGTTGAAACGGTGTCATAGGCAAGCCCGGCTTGCATTTGCGACAGTAAGACATTGAAAAAATGTTCTTTTCTCTGACGAGACCAAATTTCACAGAGTATGTTCTGATGGGAAACGATATGTTTGACGCCCTCCCAATACAGCATTCGACCCCAAGGATACAAAAGTGATATTAAAGCATGGTGGGGGAAATGTCAAAATTTGGGGGTGCTTCTCTGGTCATGGTGTTGGATCTGTTAATTTGATACAAGGAAACGTGGTTCAATTCCAATACAAAAATATACTAGAAGAAACAATGTTACCACATACTGAAGACGTGCTTCCGATTATTTGGACATTTCAACACGACAATGACCCCAAGCACACTGCACGCACAGTTAAAGAATTCCTCACATCTCAATTAGTTTCTGTCTTACAATGACCACCAAACAGTCCAGATTTAAATCCCATAGAGCATATTTTTAAGTGAGTTATACAACGTTTTTTTAGGAGAATGGAGCTCTATTTCTCTTGAAAAATGTAAAAAATTGATAGAGTCAATGCCTCGCCGGTATAAGGCAGTCATCAGCCACGGACACGTTACAAACTATTAACTTCGAATAAAATGTATTAGATTACAATTTCTAACATTATCACCGTCTTATTTAATGATATTTTTAAAATCTAAGTGAAACAATTCTCGAGTAGTTTAAGAATCATTCTTAATTATTTGTCCAGCTTTATTACTATTTGAAATTGTAACTGTCAATAATAAATTTTTGTAAGGTAAATAGTAAGTTATTTTAATATTTACTCTTAATCCCGTTTACTCCATTCATGTAGCTATTTCATAACATAATTAATTACTTTTGAGAAGGAACATAAAAGCACATATGACATTGTTTTTTTTTTTAAATGTCTGGTACTACAAATCGTTCTTAATTATATGACCACCACTGTATACCTATGCGTGGCTTGTGCACATCTGCTGTACATTACCACACGTATATAGGTATGTACTATGCCCTTTTCTAGGGCCTTTCCTATGCCTAATTCATTATTTACAAATAAAATATGTATTCTATATTCTGACATTTTGTTTTTAATTGGGATATAAATATATGGTGCAACTGCAGTCCAATCCGTTAAAAAGTACGCTGTAAAGTATTGTTATTATCTATGTATGAAAATTGGTTAGTATCATAAAGCAACCTGAGGACTTGTAATTAACTTTCTGGTGACTATGTTTTCTTTTTTTTAGCTCTAAGTCTTCCTTGTACTCCTTGTAGAAGTGTTGGTACCTATTTTATCATAGATAGTCCAAAAAGGTATTTAAGAACAGGGCACTAATATTTGAATTCAGAATTCTATTTATCATTAAAATTTTGGAACAACAATATCTTTGCAATTCAAGATAAATTTTGAATTTCATTGCGCACCAGGCTTTTAAAATGATTTTTTTATTTAGTACTTACTAAGTAACAATTTTCACGTAACAAAAAAAAAACAATTAAAACTTACATAGTCAAAATCTATTCTTGATTCGGTGTCGATGGATTCAAATATTTCGAATTTTAAATTCAAATAAGGTTCTCATGGTGTTTTGGTCGCACACTACATCTTATATTATGTATAATAATAGCAGGTGTGAGTTTGTACACATATGATAAATATATATGATATATGTAAGGTGTACAATAAAGTACCAACGCCTGCATGCACACATGTTTGAAATTGTTGGCTCATTTTCTTTGTTTTGATTGTAAGGCCACGCTACATCTAGAGATTATATGATCTAAGAAATAAATATATAATAAATGATATGCGAGATTCTGCCAATGAATATTCAATATCTAAATTGAACTACACAAATGCGATGTTCTACGAGTTGATAGGGATTAACATCTCTGTATATTGCACGAAATAGATATTTTGTATTTATAGAATATGAAGCTTTTGAACTACTAATGATATACCAATACAGTATTTCGATAACTATAACAATAGTCAACAAGCTTTGTAAAACGTCTGCTTTTTGACAAATATACCAATGTCTTCCAAAGTCTTCTAGACTATTTTTAATGTAGATACACCTATCTGTATATAGAATACCTACTGGAGTGCGAAAGCCGTATCATTGGATTGTGTTTCTTCGAAAACCTTTCAATAGAATCTCTATATTGTTACCTTTTTAAATCGATGTCATGTTTGCGATACTGCGATATTTCGTCTCGTGGAAAAACTGTAATGCGAAAACATTATACTGTGAAGTTTCATCTAAATTACTTCTTGGAATTGAAATATTATGTTACTACGGTCGGCCTTAAGTTCTAAAGTATAGAAATAATACCTAGAAATAAATTAAGACGTACATAATTATTTATTTTGCAATGCTGTACAATCTTTACTTAAACACTTATTCGTATAGATAAATTTGCAGCGTTGGCGTTGCTCTGCTTGCAAAAGAAATGTATTAAATTTTGGTATTGGAATTATTACGCAGTGAATTCTTTCTTCCTTAGCTGCACACAATGAATGTATTCACAAAACATTTGGTGTATATGGGTGGGATGTCCACCATGTAATTTTAATATTTTTTAATAATTCAATAATGTATTTATTTATTTTGGCACACACAATAAGTTATTAAGGTAAGAGAGATACAAAAAGAAGAAGAAAAGAAACAGTAAACAAGAGAAGTACCCGTGCGCCCCAAACAAGGCACAGCATAGGCTGTGCCTTGTTTGGGGAGCACGGGTACTTCGTCTAGCGTTGGCGTTGCTCTGCTTGCAAAAGAAAAGTTTTAAATTTTGGTATTGGAATTATTACGCAGTGAATTCTTTCTTCCTTAGCTGCACACAATGAAAGTATTCACAAAACATTTGGTGTATATGGGTGGGATGTCCACCATGTAATTTTAATATTTTTTAATAATTTAATAATGTATTTATTTATTTTGGCACACACAATAAGTTATTAAGGTAAGAGAGATACAAAAAGAAGAAGAAAAGAAACAGTAAACAAGAGAAGTACCCGTGCGCCCCAAACAAGGCACAGCCTATATCTTGGTGGCCCAGGAAGCTTTATATCCAGATTATCAATTGTAAAAAAATATTTTCTTTGTCCACAGAGTATATTAAAACCAAATGCGTACATCGTAACTCAGGGTCCAACCGAAGACACGGTGGTTGATTTCTGGCGGATGATATGGCAGGAACGAGCCGCCGCCATTGTTATGCTCACCAAGACTTTTGACTTTATTAAGGTAAGAATTTTAATTACTCCAAAGTTCTTTTAATACTACTTCGAATAACGTTTAAACTATTCAAAAGTTGTTTTAAAATTACTTCAAAGTTCTTTTAAAACTAATCTAATGTCATTTCATCGATGCCCGAACCGGAACAAATGTTTGAATGACCTTTTTTGATTTACATATTTCATGTAAGAAAAATAAAATAAAAAATTGGCCAAGTGCGAGTCAGACTCGCCCATGAAGGGTTCCGTAGAAACTATAATAATATGATATAATATGTATATTTATATGATGAATAAAAAAAACCTTAAAAATTTCTTAAAACTAGATTATTTACATTTTTATAACTACGCTAAATAACTTTGTTTTTCATAGTGTTTGTATGAATTACAATGATATATTTGCGGTTTTATAAAATATGCTGTATCTCAAAAACTGCTGGCCCGATTTCGTCCAAACTAATTTTGATTGAAAGTTTACATTAAGATCTACAGATATATATTTTTTTTAGATTTTGCACTTCATTATTATAGAAGTTAGAGGGGGGGAAACACATTTTACCATTTTGGAAGCTTATATCTTTTAAACGATTGACTTTATGAAAAAGTGGTTTTAAATACCAATAATTTTTATCATTTTTAAATACCTGTCTATAGATACCACACACGCATAGGTTTCATGAAAAAAAAATATTTTCAGTTCTAGTTCCATGTATGGGGACCCGCCTTTATTTTAAATATTTTTTATTTTTTTTATGAAAATCCGAAAGCGGTTCACAGAATACATCTACCTACTAAGTTTCACATGTATAGTCTTAATAGTTTCAGAATAAAATGGCTGTGCCATACGGACGGACGGCCAGACAGACAGACGGACAATTAAACACAACGGACAAAAAAAAAACGGACGGGAATTTATTACGGTAGAACCTAAAGGTTCTACCGTAACAAATTCAAATCTCCTCCAGAATCTCCATAAACTCATTAAAATGAGTTTGTGGAGATTCTGGAGGAGATTTTAAGACGTTATAGAGAGGCAAATTTAACCTTCAAACCTTCGAAATGCAAGTTTGGTTTTAAGAAGCGCATTTTTTCGCCATTTTTTGTTGTATGGCCTACAATTAGAATATGATCCAGGTCCTAGACCCGGGACATCTATTTGTTTGATTGTACAAATGCAGTCATGTTATAGGAGAAATGTCATGTGTGGTGAAATGTATTTTTAACAGCTCGAATAACACTTATCCGTTTTCCACTATACAGACACGCGTTATACGAGGTTCATTTGTCTACGTATACCAAATTTCGAGTATCTTTGAAAATTTGAGGAGGTAAAAAGTTAATGCACACATGCATGCATGCTATTTAATACTGTAATGCATATGGACCAGAACCTCCGTAATTCAAATGATGTTTCTGAGTATTTTTAAAACATTCCAAAAGCAAGTCAAGCATTCACACCCTCGCATCTCGAATAAAATATAAACTGCAAATAATATAATGCCCCTACTCATCAACAACAACTCACAATATAATTACTAAAGACCCACTTGCAAATGAAGCTGTTCCGTTCGTGCAATTTGCTTTCATTGCGATTCCTGTACGAAATTTGTCGCTATTTCTTACTTAATTTCCTTGAAAATGATATACTGTGCATACTTTGCTAATGCAATAAGGAACTTCTAGTAAATAAAATTATTTAGTCAGCTTACTGGTATTTATTTTAAATAAATGTAACACGAATAGCCATTATAGATGGACATAATACATTCGGCATTCTCTACCAGTCAACCATTGATGGTTAAGAGATAAAATGGTATTGCATAAAAAGTACAAAATATATTTTATCAAAATGAGTATAACAAGACAACATAAAAGCAATGACAAATTGGCAGTATGGTAATAGAAAAATATTATAAAAAAATAATATCGAAATCTGTTGCGTGGTTTAGAAGCAGTAGGTAAGCGAAAACTGACATCGACTTTGTATCATACTATTCAGAGATAAATAAAAGAAGACATTCATCTATACAACGTGTAACGGAAACCCCATATCTATCCAAAAGGACTGAAGACAACATCTGGTATGGAGTCTCTATGCAAAGTTTTAGCTCAAAATAAGTGACTCACAGAATTGACCCCAAATTGTTGATTTCGTATGTTTCTTGAATACCAATAATAACAAACATGTCACATCACTATGAGGGTCATCACTTTCCACGTCACTTGCCAATAAAACGATAATTCTCTTCGTACTTCTTAATTTGAAAAATTCGGTCTCTGGTATCAATGTATTGAAATTTCTAATAAGTTCCACACATGACTACACATAGGATTTGAAAACCCTAGCCATATCGTTTGTTATCATCCAAACAAGACGTGCACTCGGCATGTATATACCCTTTAAATTACACGTATAATGATTCGAAAAATTAATCATTCACGCTATAACATTCCCAATGGATCACACGCGGGCCCAATGCAGGTTGAAGAATATCACGATTTCCTTAACCGTGTTGGTATCAGTTGTGCTGTTATAAATTACCATACAGTATACCCGTAATTCAGGCCTGTAAACACTTTAAACACTTGTCTCACTGAAATTCATTTGAGTAACATGAAAAAGTCTAATTAAAATCAGGTTCGTACAACTTGATAACCTCGTCTTGAACAAAGGTTCACGATCTCTGTTGCATTAATTTACGAGACAAGTTTATACGGAAGATTTCATTATAGAGCACTTTCCACGGAAAGCTTAAGTACAGACGCCAGCATATGAAGCTACCCGAAACTGTCAAATTTTCTCAATCAACCTTGAACCTAATGTCTTTAACAATAAAGTTGAAAATGTATTTAATAAATTTGACAGCTTGTTGTAGCTTGATGTGCTGGCGTATGTACAATGAGTTTTATAAGTATTTGTAATGAATACACTTTAGATAAATAATAACAAAGTCAATCTTCAAGGTTAAATAATGCTCGCCAAAGTCGGTGGGTCTCTTAAGATAATGAGTTTCCTCCGTGCCTGGGAAAGCACGTTAAGCCATTGATCCCTGCTGTGTTATTCTGTAAGACCTCATTTTAAACTTCGAATCTGAATCCGTTGAGAGTTTATTGATTGGCATTCTAAACACTCGGTTGTTAATTCGAATTTACACTAGCGCTATACTTGCAGACCCCTCTTTGAGGAGTGGCTAGATCGGCGTCACGGCGTCCTGACCTACCGCATGACGCAGGTCCTCACCGGACACGGAAGTTTCGGGAGGTACCTGTGTCTGATGGGAAAGGAGGAAACGTCTGGGTGTCACCACTGCGAGGGTCGCCCTGAGGACACCGTAGAGCACACGGTGCAAGACTGCCCCGCCTGGGCAGAGCACCGACGTGTCCTCACGGCGGCGATAGGCGGAGACCTCTCGCGCCCGGCATTGGTCGAGGCCATGCTGCGGGGCGAGAGGGAGTGGGAAGCGGTCGCCTCCTTCTGCGAAGCAGTCATGCTTCCGAAGGAGGAGGCGGGCCGCGTGAGGGAGAGGATGGCGTCCTCCCTCCAGCCCAGCCGCAGTGGTAGACGCCCACGGCGTCGGACGTCGGCCGACGATCTCCGGCCACCGTAGGCGCGGGCATGCGGACAGCGAGTAAAGGGCAACTCGCTGTCCGACCATGGACCATGCCCGGGTCGACGGCGCGTCGTGTTCCACGCGCGCCTCAAAGAGCGTCAGCAACATGACGAGGCCCCCTCTGCAGAGGGCCGAAGCCTGCCGGGGTCGTGGGACTCATCCCGTTACCGTGGCCCCGGTATGTAAAGGGTTATTGAAGGAACACCGTGGATTTTAGTCAGTAAAAGTCTGACAGTCCCTCCCACCCTGCCCGGAGTGGGAGGACTTATTTGATAATTTTACCACGTTAAAAAAAAAAAAAAAAAAAAAAGCGCTATACTTGCGAGCGTGTCAGCGAGTTGAACTAAAGATTTTGACAGATAAAGTATGAGATGACGTGAGAAGTGGCATTCGGTAAGGTAATTCCTCCGTCACTTCGACGCTGTTTACAGAATGCAAAATCAAGGTCACTTTGAACCATAAGCGAAGTGACAGTGAATAGCTATGTGAGATGCGAGTTGTTGTTCGAATTTTACAGAATCGACGTACTGTTGTCATTTGCAAGCCATCATCATTTAAATTAAATAAAGTTTTAACACTATTACCCCACGTTCAAACAAAAGGTACGATTCGTAACAGTGAGGATTTGTAAACCATACAAATATTTGGTCCGATGTGCAAATGAAAAGCGTCCCGGAACAAAGGAGGACTGTCATTGTGGTAATCAGGCCTGTTCAGGCCATGCAATACAATTATTTGGTTTTGGCATTTCCGGACCGAAACACCAGTATTCGGTACAAAGTTCAATTCCGATGAAAGCCATTTTGAGTTATTTGCAGTTCCTGGGACTTTTTTTTAATGATAATAGGTTCGCGTTTGACCACCATCTCACCTGATGGTAAGTGATGATGTGATCGAAGATGGAGCACACTTACCTAAAAGTAATCTATTCACTCTTGACTTAAAGACGCCTAGGTTATAGCTATCGGGAAACACAGACACCGACAGGGAATTTCACTCCTTAGCCGTACGTACAATGAAAGTATTCCCAAAACGTTTAGCGCGTATGGGTGGGATGTCCACCATGTAACGATGGCGCATCGCCGTTTACTCATACTAATAAATACTCTGAATAAATAATTGATTAACTCACCCTGGAGTACATTTAGGTTATCTCTCGCTATAGTAGGTATAGACAAGAATTTAGTCAGTCATTGAAACAACAAGGCAGTGTCTACCAGTCAAACTTTAGATATAATTCAGATTAATTTTGTACCTCGAAATATTTCCACGCGCGCCTCAAAGAGCATTCAGCAGCAATGATGGGGCCTGATGAGGTCAATGCCTGCCAGGGTAACAGGAACGAGATACCGTGGGCCCAGAGATAAAGGTAAAGGTTACTTTTTTCTGGGGGAAATCACCACCCAGAAAAAAGTTACACCTATTCCATAACATTCAAATCGGGGTTCGAAGTCGATTAAATCCTAGATCGCACTATCAAAGTTCTCGCCATGGTTTTGGAGATTTAAAACACCATCTGATCGTAGGATCCTCAGTTCCAGTGAAGGCTGTGGGGTATTCCTACCAGTCCGTGCAAATCTCTTTAGGTATATATCCTTTTCAGTTCACCTAAGACATATATATCCATAATATCAAACCAATCAAACATACAATCTCCATATATTCTTTAAAATTCATTTGTACGTGAATTTTGTTTCAAGAACTAAAACGGTTTTATCTCGTTCACGTTTGAAGATTTTACACCCAATTCGTGTCGCCTTTATCTGACAGTAACGTATGTTCTTACATTGATAGACACCATACAGTAAAACAGAGCAAAAGTATCAGTCATATCTTAAATACATAGGTAAGTAAGTTATTGAAGGACTCGTATGAAAAATGGTTCTAGTGGTGTGCCAAGTACTTAACGTTTGATCTTAGTAACAAGGTAGCATGCTATATAATACTTACCTTCTTACCAAAAACATATTTTTTTTTTTTTTTTAATGTAGAAGGATACTTTAATGCAAAAGTAGGTCTGCCAATTTAGCCTTTATGAGCGATTATTTTAAGCGACATATCTTTGAAAGCTTCAATCAATGTTATTGATCGAAATTGGAAAGGATATTTTCCGCCTTGTCGCCTTATTTCTTTGCGTGCTTGGCTGAGCCACTACCAAATGTAGATTTTCTATCTTCTCGGCCCTTCGACCAATATTGATCGAAGTATCGGCCTCTGGAAATAATAACTATAATGGTTTTGCAAATGTTAAAAATTAAACGTCTATTTCTAGCCTGTTTGGTTATATTATTAGATGTTTCTACGTAGAATGGAACTTCTGTGCTTATTCTAGCATGCCAACAGCGCAACATTTTATCGCGTTTCACTGTAACCAAAAAGCTAGAGCACGATTTAAGGAATATTCCACGCCCTATATGTAGTAACTGCAGGATTTTTTTAAGAACAGTAACAAGATGACCATGTAAAGACCGCCGTTTTCTTGTAGGTTTTTGACTTTGAATTGCCGAGTTATGAGGTGCGGTAAAATTTTGTGAAAAGAATAAATTAATAAGAATAAGCCATTTTTTTCTGGGTGGGAAAAACATCCAATGACTTTTCCCGCTCGGGGTGGAGCGGAATGGAGTGTCAGACTTCTACTGACTAAAATCCCACCCTGTTCCTTCAGCTACTCTTGCGTTCCAGGGCCGCGGTATCTCGTTAGTGCATTCTCACAACCCCGGCAGGCAACGGCCCTATGGGGCTCCGTTACTAGTGCTAGTACAAGATACACTCTTTTAAGACGCGCGTGGAAAAGTCTAGTGCCTAGAATGTAATAATCGTCTCGGACTAAATCATTAGACACACGACTATGTCACGACAAAATCAACTTTTTAAGGGATGTTTCTAAAACTACTTCTAAGTATTTTTTGCGGAGGGGGTTTTTTTAATTTTTAATTTAGTTTTTATTTTATGCTTTGTAACTTTTCACCTACCTTAGTTTTTGTCATTTAGACCAATTTCATGGAATGGCCAGTTTTTGCAATATAGTACGTGGTTCCCTTTCATTTGATACGCCACTTGGTTATATTTGACAATATTGAATTATTCATCCCCACTTTCACTCCTCATATCTAGTAAATGGCTGAACCGATTTTAATAAAACATGTTTGATTGTTTGTATACCCGTCGTGTTCTTTCATTTGATACCCCACTTGGGTATATTTGACAACATTCGATTATTCATCCCCACTATCATCCCCCATATCTAATAAATGGCTTAACCGGTTACGGTGCCACAGACAGATACACAGATACACACGTTAAACTTATAACACCCCTCTCTTTCCGTCGAGGGTTAAAAAGGTCGGCAATGACTGCCATATTGTTTCTTTTTTCAAAATTCTAGAACTGTACGGGTCTCCTCTTGATTGGTGTTGCCGTTTTGAACAATAACACAGAACACAGATTACAAACATTTTTATGATATTGTTAATTTCACACAAATTGTGGGTTCACAATAATTCACATTACTTATACGTATAATTATAATAATAAACTATATAGCTACGAATGTCAGACACATTGCGCTAACTGAATTCCGGATGGACAGGCAGTGTATTTGAGGGTTCTGACATTTGCTCGACGGCTTCCACACATATGTAATAAACGTATACGTTATATTATAGTGTTTTATATTGTGTTGCATATTTGCCACGGCTATTGCATTATTTTTGTAGATTGGAGTGGATTTTTTGTTATGAAAGCTTTACAATTGTGACGGGTATCTCGTTGGTTAACTAGTATACATACGGGGCTATTTACAAATTGCACACGTGAATTTATTGATTTTTTGACGTTTGAGTTGAACTTAAGCTCAGCCTATTTCAGCCCTTCTGTTTCAGGCTGTTAGGAGGTAAATTAAAATGTAAAGGTTTGAAAGGATGAAAGTTTCCGCATAACAATTTCCTCGCGAATAAGTCGCGCGCACCAGCTAATTAACTATAAAAGCATTCAGGAAACTCGAAATTGGGAAATCATTGTGTCGAAAACAACTTGCTACAAACTGTTAAGTATCTTTTGTGAATGGTGGCCCTTTCATGAATTAATATGAAAACCATGGGGATGAGTGGCTATTCGCTTAATATTATTTTACATTATCGTAATCTCGAAATCCGTATATTATCTGGTTATTGGAGTTAGCCATCTACTTAATTTGACAGGATTATACAAACAAAAAGGGAGGGATCGACCGGTATTGTTTGATCGCTTTATGATTTGTTGGGGCAGTTTTGCTCAAGAGGGAAGAGGAAAGTTGTAGTGAACTTTGAGGGCCTGTCGAGGGTTGTGATGTAGACAAAATTGTGAAACTTATTGTGTTATTTATTAGCTGTTGTCGGTGACTTTGTTCGCGTGGAAATTCCGCATATTTTCGTAAAAAGTAACGTATGTGTTATGTCAGATTGTAAACTATAGTGTACGAAGTTGCATCCCAATTCCTCAAGCAATTTTGGCGAAATTGAAATACAATAATACATACATCTAAAGTATCACATTTGTAATACTAGTGTGTAATATTAGTAGGATTTATATGGGTAAATAAAACAACGCATTTGAATTTGACGTAGCCCAAATGTCCAAGACAAACGTGCGCAACCTTCGACTTCCATGAGGTGAAAAAATAAAATACTCTATTAGGAATAATTATGGTCAATATGAGATAAAACATTTCTTTCTTTTGTTTAGAATGATCGAATTCTCAAACGCGACAGTATTCAGGGCCCAGTTTATTATATTTTATCAAAATTAACATTTAAATAGTTTCTGTGTGAATATACTGTAAGTTGAATCTAAGGGCCTATCTTTTGCCCTGACTTTCCTATCCACAGGGAATTTTACCGATAACTATACAATATGTAGACCACTGTAAAAGTAGAACAAACTTTTGCATGTACAATATTAAATATGAACGTGTGCGTGCCTATAAGATCTATAAGAGATGAAGTATTTGAACGTGTGGTTTCGCTTGAGAGATGATTTCTTTTTAAACGACTTCAAAAAAAGGAGGAGGTTCTCACTTCGTCTTGAACTTTTTTTTATGTATGTCACATCATAACCCGAAGACGGCAGGACCGATTTGGAATTTTTTTGTTTGAAAGAGTATACTTTCGAGTTGGTCCCATTGTTATGAAATCAGGATCTGATGATGAGATCCTGGAGTAATCGAGGGAACTCTTCAAATATTATAGGCACACCTAAAGCGTTTTGGGTATTTCTAATAGTACCTTGTGCAGTTGCTCTCGAAAAGCACCATTTGAGGAAGTGGAACTGATGGTGAAGACCACAGATGGCCACCGAAACTACTCAATAATAAGTATTTCGTGGATTACGATTCGATTACTTGAATATGCATGTTAAGCACACATACCATATTTCACTCGTCACAATGCATATAGTGATGTAGAGCTGATGGTGAAGTACCAGGAGAACTTCTCAAAAAGTAACAGCTCTGCATCGGGAAAAGCAATATTTTGTAAAAGGTGATAAGAAGTTCACATTTTGGCTTTTGTAACTAGAAAAAACGTTTTACCAAAAAATTAAAACGACTCCCAAAAACACTGCAAAGTGAAAAATAACTTTAATTTCGGTAGTCGGTGTCTTTAGTTTTGTAGTTTCGTTTTTGGCACCAACTTCCGAAATTAAAGTTATTTTTCACTTTGCAGTGTTTTTGGGAGTCGGTTTAATTTTTTGGTAAAAAGTTTTTATTTCACTCTTTTTAGTTGCTCGATTTTTAATTTACCTAGTTAAAAGAGCCTAAATGTCAACTACTTAAACCTTTTATAAAATATTGCTTTTCCCAATGCTGGGCCGTTAATTGTTGAAGAGTTCTCCTGGTACTTCACCATCAGCTCTACATCACCATATGCATTGTGACGAACATAAAGTGCTTAACATCCATATTCAAGTAATCGAATCGCAATCCAAGAAATACTTATTTTTGAGTAGGTTCGGTGGCCATCTGTGGTCTTCATCATCAGTTCCACTTCCCCAAATGGTATTTTTTGAGAGCAACTACACAAGTTACTATAAGAAATACCTAAAACGCCATAGGTGTGCCTATAATATTTGAAGAGTTCCCTCGATTTCTCCAGGATCCCATCATCAGAACCTGACTTGGTGAAAATGGAACCAATTTCGAAGTATACCCTTTTAAACAAAAAAGAATTTTCCAAATCGGTTCAGCCGTCTTCGAGTAATCGGTGATAATACATAAAAAAAAAATATACGCGTCGAATTGATAACCTCCTCTTTTTGTCGTCGGTTGAAAATTACAAACCGACCCACTAAAACGCGGGAAAAAAACTTTTTAGCAAAAAATAATACCGACTTCCATATCAAAACACTACAAAGCCAAAAATAACTTTAATTTCGGAAGGCGGTGTCAAAAAAAAAAATAAAAATACAAAACCAATAACACCGACTACCGAAGTTAAAGATATTTTTGGCTTTGTAGTGTTTTGATATGGAAGTCGGTTTTATTTTTTGCTAAAAATATTTTTATTTAATGACGTGGTCGTTGAAAAGATTAGGGCATAAAAATGCCAAGGATATACATTTATTTAAAATTACGACTAGTAATTAATTGTGGCCGCAATTTCGTTCATATGGTAGGCGAAATTATCTACTCGGTAAGAATTCCGGGATAAAAGGCCAAAACTCTCCCTGAAATTTTACTCTATAGCCTCTTCTATCTTACAGTGAAACGTCCCAATAAATCGGTTCAGCCTTTACAGAGATTAGCCCGGGCAAACAGAAAGAATCACAAAAAAGTTTGTAACTATTTATAAACATTTTTTGACAGTTATTTTGAAATCATAGATAGACATTTCGATTTGATTCATATTTGGACGTAGATTCACAAAAAGGATCCAACCCACAAAATGTTACTTTTGAGATAATGAAGTTTGAAGTTTAAGTTTTATTTGCTCTTCCAATTTGTGATTTTGTTAATTTGGGATATAGTAGTAAAAATTGGTGTCCTTTTTATAGAAATATGTTTTATTTGGAATAAATAAATATTTTTAGAGATATTTAATTAAAAATGTGGTCGTTTTTGCGGAATTAAAATATAAACCTCTCATAGATGTGCGTTGGTACCCCATACTAATAAAAAGGTCAAATTCACATATTTTCACTAGGATGTTTTTACTAATCGAAAATATAGACCATAGAGACTAATTTGATATAGTTCATTTTCAACCATACTGTGGGTTGGATCCTTTTTACGTATGTACGTCCATTTATAGATAGCATTTCGATCCCCTTGAGACTATACATGTGAACATTCAGGTTAAAGCTTTATCTCTCAATTGTGTTGATAGAAAGGCAGACTCTCCATTTAAAATACAGGTACCGAGCTGCATCTGGCTTATCTGAAATCGTACTTACATAGTTGCACATCATCTGATTGGCCTTTGGGTTGTTGGTCTTTGTTCTACTAATGATTGTATGGCTTCTGACTACCCGTAGTGACTGCCAAAGGAATACAAAAGCTGGAACCAATAACGTGTTTTCCGAGACACGGTGTTGATTCGATATGTTAATATTTGTCACTCGTCCACCGATTCAACCAGCATTCGCTACTTGAGCGTTATTGTCTAGTCACGAGCTCCACATTAGCTTCAAGCTAGCTCCTCTAACATAGCTCCACATAAATAGACCTAAAGGATTCTATCTGACAAACCAACAAATGCTTAAGCACAAAATAATGGCTTATCCGGAATAAAAGTCGTTAACTTTTTATGCAGAATGTAAAAAATTTAAACTATTTGTAAGCGTTCTCGTGTAGTCTCGGTTTTATTTCATGTAGCACAAACGCGTTCGTGTGTGCGAGTTATGAGTTTGAATAGTTTAGCGTGCGAAGCGTGCGAGTTTTACTCCTGAGTGCATTTCAACACCCGAGCGGGTTGTTGAGATATTTCTTTAGCGTGTGGTATCAGCATTGCACTGTCGTTATGCACTTTTTACCCGACTGAAAGCATTCTATTAAGCATTAGTGCTTAGTTATATGTACAATTTTTGCTTGTACTTTCAATTTAGTTTAAGTTATTAACTTGTGTTATTTATTTTATTTATTTGTACATCTACCACATTGTGGTCTTTTTAACCCAAAGGTTGACTGGTAGAGAATACCTTGTTGCATTGAGTCCGCCCATGTACCACTATTATACCTACATAAAGTTTAAATAAATAAATAATGTTACACGTCCATCGATATCAATTCAAATCATAAGCTAGAGTGACTTCGAAATCTCTGTATAAGGTTTATATTTGGCTTGCGCAAATATAACTATGTTTTTAAATTTCGTACTAAGCTCAAATGGCTTCCTATTAGGTTTTGCCGGAATGTTTATTTACTTTCTCTGCTTTATAATGTGCTATTTAATCCATTCACTCCTTTTTATCTTAAAGACCGCTGTCGGTTTTTCTGTGATACCCATTCAAGGCCCTTGAGATCATCGGAAAATCTAGAGTTAAGTATCCGTATGCATTCCACTTCTTTCTTCAATAAATCTTTTACTATACAAGCGGCCCGTTTGTGGAATGCATTACCCATAGATGTGAGGCGTGCTCAAACATTACGTTCAAAAGAATGGTGAAGGAGCATTACCCTCACTATTATTTTTTTCTCTTTCTCTATTATGAATTTGATATGTCTTAGTATATAATTATGTATTATATTTATGGTATGTATTTTATATTATTATGTTTAATTGGTATTATGTGAGGTGTTGTACACTGACAGCCATAAATCAATCTCCTTTCATTTCTGTCCATCCAAAGGTTGTCTGTAAGAGATTGCCCTGTGCGATAAGACCGCCCATTGTACACTAGTTCTATTATTTGAATCCTTAAGTGTATTGTAAGGTGTACAATAAAGTATATAATAAATAAATAATCAGTATGCTTGTGATTTTTTCTTCTAAATGGAATGCAGTAATGATTATGATTCGTCAATTGGCTGACTACTCTCTTAAGACCACTGTCAACTGCAACAAGAACAGATCAATAATTTTTGGATGATCCCATTCAACCAAATATTGGACAAAAGACTCTCTCCCGGATCCTTTCAAAAATTTAGATGATTTTCCACACAGTATGTATATCATTGCCAGTCAAACTGCCGTCACTCAACTTACTGTAGGTACTCTCTTTTCCGGGGGGATAAACATCAACTGACTCCTTTTACTCTAGATGGAGCGAATGGGACTGTCTTCTACTAAAAACCCACCCTGTTCCTTTAGTAGCCCTTACGTTCCGACGCCGCGGTTTTTATCTTGATACCTATTCCCGCAACACTTCTTAGTAAACCCTTTTGTTTATTAGCATTTAGAACTTCTCTTCTTCTTTTCAGTCGCTTCACTCTTGACAGAGTAGGTAATCACCCCCTGCCATTCATCCCTGGCATAAGCTTTAATTAGAACTTTACAATATTCCTCTTGTCACCAGGTGATGTGCGTCCAATACTGGCCGCCAAATAAAGAGAAGGATGAGACATACGGAGATATCAGCGTGGGCATCGTACAAGAGGAGGAACTCGCCAATTTCCACATACGAACCTTCAGGCTTTATAAGAGCGAAAAGAATGTAAGTACCGTACAAATCTAATCATATGACTATGTGCATACTGTGGTCTCCTGTAATTGGAGGAGCAATAAATAATTACACAATAAGAGTAACTGATGAGGCGTGTAAATAGCCTCTACCTAATTTTGCGTTGCTTTTAAGAACAACAAGTATGGCGGTACAAAAAATGAAAATTGAATCTCTATTGATGGAATCCCTGATACACCAACATTAATTCAACTATTTGCAATAAAAAGTCTATGTACCTTGTCTGTTCCTGAGACCGTAACTTAGTCCCAAGAGAATGAGTCCGCGCGGCAGCTGCTGCTGGTAACGTTGGTGCACCGGCCGGTGCGAAGAATCTTGAATAATCCCAGACTAACATTCTTGAAGAATATAAGAAACCGGTGGAACGGTTGAAACTCCAAAAATCAACACTGCACTAAAAATTCACAATGTCTCACAGATACAGGTCCATTTATTTTACGAGAATCCTCAGGTTTACAACAGAAAAAGAATTTTCAAAAGCGGGAATGCGAACACTCGATATGTCGCTTGCGGTAGCGGAAACCGTACTGACAATTGAAGCGCGAACGCCCTCTGCTCGTTCCGAAAATATTCAGTACCACTGGGCACTGCGGAATCTAATATTGGCGGAAAGGATTCATCAGTAGCTACTTAATTATGCAACCTTTTTTACAAAGGATAGGCAAAGTATATAGTAAATTCTACAGAAAAATCCTACTTTATTTTATATCCTACTACCTTCCGCCCGCGACTTCGTACGCGTGGGAAGCTTTTCCCACGCAAATCCCCATCCCGTGGGAATTTCTGGATAAAAAGTAGCCTGTGTGTTATTCCAGGATGTCAACTATCTACTTACCAAATTTCATTCAGATCCGTTCAGTAGTTTTTGCGTGAAAGAGTAACAAACATCCATCCATCCTCACACTTTCGCATTTATAATATTAGTAAATAGTAAATTAGTAATAAAGTAAGATTTTAATTTTAATTAATGTTGACAGAAGCAATTGACGCTTCACCAGTAACTTTACACGCTTTTTTATCGACATCTAAAAGGAAGTCGTTATACTTTGACTTTTTTCTTTTATGTTAGGCTACGATATCTTGCTAGTTAAGCCAAAAAATATCTCCGTCTTTAAATGGTTGTCTTACAGTTAGTTACTTGAAAGTATACCAATTTAGTTAAAAGCCCACCTCCACTTACCCCTATTTAAAGAAAAGGCTTGATATTATACAACAAACCCATTTTGTTTTGCAATCTTCTAGAAAACCCTACCAAAATATTTGTAAGAATATCTGAAAACTTTGTTTGCACAAAGTGGTTGTGAGAAATATCTCTCGGTCTCAAGTAGTCTGCACATCAATTTATTTCTTGTTAAGCAGATTATTCTTATTGCTACAACAGAAATTCGTAATTTTATTATTTATCTACGTTTAGCTTTTCTTCCAAAATAAGAAACAGTGTAAGTTGACCCTCAAAGTTTAATTGTGTATTAGTTAGTTATAGCAGGGAATAAGCTTTTTATCGTATACTATGTAACTAAGCTTACATTCGATTAAGATCAAAATGTTTATGTTATGACAATAAAGATTATTTCATTGTCATTTGCCAACAGCTAAGGAAAATCTAACTTTTCCTCTATTATAGTTACATCGTGTAACAGAATAAACGCAATTCCTGAAAGTGGTTGGCTCAGAATCGGCTTCTGAATTGAATTCCGTCATAAAAAATAGGTGTTAAACTTTGACGCAAAAATCTTTCATTTAACTTAAAATATAAACACAGTAGCATGACAAATTAATACAATCCTTAATTCAAAGAAATGCGCTCGTGTGTGTGTCGTCCGCTAACATTGAAAGAGTGTATGCGTCTGCATAAGGATATTGTATGACGCACATACGTTTTGCGTTTAGTAAGGTTAACTATTTTATAAAAAGGTTTGGTTTCAATTTATTTAGTTACAGATGTTGTTTTAGACTTATAATTTAATATTCTAATTGGGGTGTCTGAGGTATTGCGCTTAATCTGTTACACCTTGTATAATAATAATTAATAATTTGTTGGTTTCGGCTTCTAGTCTTACCCCGTGCAGCTGATTATTAGGGTTTTACATCGAGCGACTGCCTATCCACAAACCAGTAGCTGGGTAACACAATACCCTTAGGCAGGGCCGAGCCGTCCCTATGTGCGAAGTGTGCGGCGCACACAGGCGCCAAAGCAGAAAGGGCGCCGGATGTAATGCCAGCATTAATTAAAGAAATTATTTTTCTAAAACTACAACATATTATTCTTTATAATTGAGTAGGTACAACAGTGTAAAGTTAAACCACAGGCGTGAGTATTGTCTTTGGAGATCCCAAGACAATACTCACGCCTGTGGAAAAAATCTTAGGCGCTTCATAGATTTTGCGCACAGGCGCTGTCTTAGGTCAGTCAGGTCTGTCAGATTATCTGGCTTTTGACTAACGACTGACAGAGATATTCAAAGAACAACCAGGTGGTTTTCAAATCAGTGGAAATTTCTAATAGAAAAACCAAATAGCACTTTTACCCGTCCCGGGCATCAATTCCGAAACCTCATGCTCCGCAGCCACACTTACGACCTATAGACCAAATGGGCAGTCATAAAGATGATTTATTATTATTAATTTACTATCGATTTTAATTCATTTTAGCAGGAATAATAATAATTTATTTAATGAACTGCGAACACGACAACAAGAGGCAACAATATTAATAAATTAAGCAAATATTTCGATTACTAATAAAATTAATTAATTTGATTGTACATGATTGTCGTTTATTAATTCATAAAATAAAGTCGAAACTCATTGTCCACTTGATACGTATATTTTTCACCGACTCATCAATGATCATTATAATACAATATTATTAAATATCTTATTAATATAAATGCGAAAGTTTGTGAAGATATGGATTAAAATGTTGGTAAATAAAAACCTCGTGTTTATCTTACTTCTTACTATCTTATCTTACTATCTTATTTTATCTTACTAATACTTATTACTTATACTTAATACTTACTTAACATTATAAATGCGAAAGTTTGTGAGGATGGATGGATGTTTGTTACTCTTTCACGCAAAAACTTCTGAACGGATCTGAATGAAATTTGGTATGTAGATAGTTGACATCCTGGAATACAACATAGGCTACTTTTTATCTCAGGATTCCCACAGGATCGGGATTTACACGGGAAAACCCTCACGCGCGAATGAAGCCGCGGGTTGAAGCTAGTTATTTATATGTTTTGACGTCATGGACGCTGCAGTGGTTGAGTGATGGTTGCTGCGACTTTTTTTTTTTAGAGGAGTTTACTCTTGACATCGATCTCGCCTGATGGTAAGCGATAGATGATGTCTACGATGGGACGAGCGAGCCCAGAAGATGCCTATTTACTCTTGCTTTAAAGGTAGGGAACATAGAAGCCGGAGTTCCACAGCTTGGCTGTGCGCACAATAAATGTGGAGTAGCGCTTGGTACGACAAGACGTTATATCAACCAAGTGTGGTTGGTACCCAGCCGTGCGTCTGGTGTGCGTTGCGTGTCTTCAAGTGTTTAGTTCGACTATGTTCCACTACAGTCCGTAAAACTTATTTTTTTTTTAATCCTACTAATATTATAAATGCGAAAGTTTGTGAGGATGGATGGATGTTTCTTACTCTTTCACGCAAAAACTACTGAACGGATCTGAATGAAATTTGGTAAGTAGATAGTTGACATACTGGAATAACACATAGGCTACTTTTTATCCCCAAATTCCCACGGGATCGGGATTTTCGTGGGAAAACCTATCCACGCGTACGAAGTCGCAGGCAGAAGCTAGTTAATTTATAATTCAAACCTTGTTTATTAGTACTCTAGTCGTATCTACCCTAGCAGAATAGTTATGATAATAACCTCTTGTTGTTTTAATGGCTGACTGGAGTTGGGCAAAACTCGGTACACGGCTGGAGCATATTCAAGAATTAGAGACTGGGTCCTTTTAACCTGTTAGTATGTTCTCTTGGTACGTTATTTTTTTGGCATTCACGAGGTCAACATCGTTACAAAGGCTAAACTAGTCAACCAAGGAAAGAGAAGAGACAACGTGAGGTCTGCAATAATTATGATGTTAAATAATGGAGTATACACATCAGCATATTTATAACCATGAAGTTTTTTTTACTTATTGATAATGTGCTCGCATTTGATCACCATCTCAACTGATAAGTGATAATGTGGTCGAAGATAAGCACGCTTACCTAGAAGTAAGCTATTCACTATTGACTTAGCGAAAATGAAGTTACTCAAAATCTACACTTAAATGAAAACTCTAAACTAGGTATATACATATATTTAAAAATAATCTAAAATATGGCATCTAGAAATTCATGCGCATCGCTGTCCACTGGTTATGTGCCCAAAAGACTGGCTGCATTGCCACGTGCTTATCCTCTGTCCAAAGTGAAAGCCAGCCCTTGGGTCACGCGAAGTGTCGACTAGGCGTCTGGAAACGGCCAAAAATATACCTACCAACGAAAGTAGTCGTTACTCAAAATTAAATGAGACTACATTATTTTGTTTATTTGTTAGGTATCTAAACATTGCTCTATAATTTTCACCTTTATTGTCTCCCACAGGTAGTGGTAGAAGAGCGGTTCATCCTGCAGTTCCACTACACGCAGTGGCACTCCCACACGTGTCCGTTCGGCAACGCACTGCTGGAGTTCAGACGACGAGTGCGCGCCGTGGTTGGTAGGAGACTGGCTACCAACCCGGCTGCTGGACCCATGGTAGTGCATTGCAAGTGAGTTTATATAATATTTATTTTATAAATCAGTAATACTGGCAGATTTTTTAGTTTTTATTTCTTTGCTCATTAAGTTTAATTTAAAAGTAACGATTATAAATTACAATCATATTGCTTACTAGCACTTCGCCCCCGGCTGCATCCGCGAAGATTTCGAAGTAATTTATAGTCTATAGCACTCACAAATAATGCACATTACTACCTATGAATACATTTTTAGAATTAACTCAATCGTTCCAGAGATTACCCCCTTACAAACAAATTGTTCTTCTTCATTATATTAGACCTCATTGCCGTTAGGTTTGTTTTTTATCGAGGTAGAAACTGAATGTCCTCGGCTCTAGAGAGGTGAAAAATATCTGTCAGAATCTAACTGACTAAAACCATATATTGTTCTCTTGCAAACTTGGGACAAGATTGTGGGAGCACTAAAATACTCTCCAATACGGGTCACGACTGGTCGGTCAGTCTGCATAGGATCTGTCTGACCAGTAAGTTCGCTGCTCTAATGGCAAAATTCTCAAATCTGTAGGTATGCATCTTTCCTCAAAAGAGCACCAGACATAAATCTACATGCTTCTCATATGATGTTACAAATACAAAAAGTATGGATTTTAAATGAGACGTTGACTTCTGAGTTTGATTCAGTGTTTCTTCTCAGAGTAGTAAGTTGGGAAACACCAGGCTCAAATAGCTCAACTAAAAACGCCAAAAAAGCGTTCGAGTGTTCGAGTGTTATTTGTAGCCAACTTACAAAATAAATATTTCATTTAATTTCTCATATAGTGAACGTGTTATGTTAACCTAATATTAAAATTGTATATTTATAATAAAACTTTGATATAAGTACACTAGTTTATATGTTGTTTGTTGAAGGAATACTATTACTGTTTAGGGAAGATTTTTATTGCAATAAATTCAAATCGAGTAAAATATAGAAATTCTCCAGGATACCTAAATATATCAGGATCAAATTAGCGTGATCTCATGATCCTTTTAGGCATCGTTATAAACATTTTAGTAACATTAAAAAGCTCTGTAAAATTAGTTATCTTAAAAATCCTTCTTTCATTCATATAATTCCATTTCAAATATTCGAATCTCTTTTCATCTCCAAAAACTCGAATATTGAATATTTGCTTACAAAAAATTACTCGAGGAAAAATAGCCTATTAATGATTTACATCATAATAATACTTTAATGCTTACTAACATAATTTTTATAGAAGTACTCTTACATAGCATGATATTTGACGGTGCTGCAATATCTCGAAACTTGCTGTTTTGGTACTTTAGGTTAGGCATAACATTTCCTAAAATTCGGACATGTTAAAAAGTTTGCAAGTAACGCGACAATTATCTTTCTAAATATAGAATTAGTACTTATAGAATTAATTATTAAATCAAATAAAAAAAACAATATTAGAAACTAGTATTATATACATGTTCATGACCTCAGTGTATATCTGAAAACCTCAGGAATACTAAGTGAAATCCATTCATTCCAAAAAATATATTATTGACTATTTTAGATTTGTCCTAAAAGATATGTAGCTATGTAGTAAGTGAAATTTGTCACAGAAAGTCAAATCAATCAAAGAAGAATCAAGAAGTTCGCTTTTCAATATTAATTCGAACTCGTTAAAGTGTCTAAGTTGAGCTCCATGATAACTAACAAATGCTTGCACTGTTTCGATAGGTCTACTTAAATTTTTTGTTTCTTTCCTTAAAAGTGCTCCAGAGTGATAAAATAAAATTGGCCTAGTGCGAGTCAGACTCGCCCATGAAGAGTTCCGTAGTAACTACGCCAAATAACTTTGTTTTTCATAGTGTTTATATGAATTACAAAGTTATATTTGCGGTTTTAGAAAATATGCTGTATCTCAAAAACTCCTGACTTGAACTTTGGTTAAAAGTTTACATTAAGATCGACAGCATACATTTTTTTTTATATTTTTCACTGGATTATTATAGAGTTGGAAGCGTATATCTTTTAAACGATTAACTTTATGAAAAAGTGGTTTTAGAAACCTCAATGTCATTTTTAAAGACCTGTCTATAAATGCCATACACGCATAGGTTTCATGAAGAAGCCCCCCTTTATTTTAATTATTTTCTTAAAACCGGAAAGCGGTTCACAGTTCCAAGTTTCACATGTATAGTCCTAATAGTTTCGGAATAAAATGGCTGTGACATACGGACGAATGGACAGACAGACAGACATGACGAAACTATAATTGTTCCGTTTTTTTGCCATACGGCTACGGAACTCTAAAAACCAAATTTAGAAAAAAACTACTGTACCAAGATTTTTTCATGATTTTTTTACAAGATTGTGAAAAAAAAACGTTGATTTTTTTTCAGTTTACATCTCTAGACATGAACCTATATGGTTCTCATCGCCAAGTCAAGCAAAAAAGCGGCACGGCCGTACCATTATTTTCTCGAAGCAATTCAGGCTATTTTCGACCCCCTATAACTTCGTTGTGGATAAAACTAGAAGCCTGAATCTTCAGTAACCAAGCAAGCATTGTATCAACACGGTATATTTCAAATTTCACTCAATTTGAACCAGTAGTTTAAGAATTATAACGAGTCAAAGTTTATTAATTTTGTCACTCACTGACTGACCGATCATCAAAAGTCTAAGGCACTTCTAGCAGACATAGAAGCTTCAAATTTAGAATACAATTAGTGTTTAGTATATTAATCAAGGAAAAACTATAATATTTTTCAATTTCGTTCCAGTTTTCTAGATACATCAACTGCATAAATAACTTTGTAATCCCATATAAATATATAGGATTACAAAGTTACATTTGCAGTTAATTAATCAGTGTACCTGTATAATATAATGAAATAATAGATGTAGATGGGTACTTTTTTTTTTCTTGGTGAAAAATATCATCGAATGACTTCTTCCGCTCGGGTGTATCAGAATTCTACTGACTACAAACCCACCCTGTTCCTTCGGAAGCCCTAAAGTTCCGGGGCCGCGGTATCTCGATGGAACTTTCCCGCAAATCCCGACAGGCAATGACCCTATGAGGTCCCGTCACTGCTATTAACAGCTTTTTGAGGCGCGCGTGGAACACAACGCGCCGCCGACCCGGGCCTGGTCCTTACCGGATGGTGAGCGACCCCTGCTCGCCATCCGCAGGCCCGCGCCTACGGTGGCCCGAAATCGACTCGCGATCCGGATCCGGGGCGTCTCCCCCGGCGGCTGGGGCGCGAGGAAGAGAGTTGCCTCTACCTCGCACGTTAGGCCTCCTCCTTCGCTAGCATGACTGCTTCGCAGCAGGAGGTGACTGCATCCCATTCCCTCTCGCTTCGCATCATGGTCTAAACCAGAGCAGGGCGCGAGAAGTCGCCGCCGCCGATCGCCTCTTCATAGATGGCCGAGTCAATCTATTTATTTAAAACGGTAAAGATTTTTAATATTGATATGGTCACTATAAGATGTCGTTAGGTTAGATAATTACGTAACATATTAAGACAGAAGGTCCCTTAAGTAGGGACTGAATAATCGAATAACCGACTTGGTATTACATGGATCTCACAATTTTTTACGGTAGTACAACTAAGTTGCGAGATTTGGTTTTTTGACAAGTATTGTTTTTTATGGGATATGATTTAACCAGTACTGATTGTATGGACTTCGAAAGAGACGTTGACCTCGGAGTTTGCTCCGGTTCGTTACTCGTGGTAGTCCTAGCTCAGAAACATTGGCGTCATTCTCTTATTATACAGATATAACGTTGACTTTTAATCAACGCACAACTTTTACAAAAATTTAATAACAGGTCCATCAAGAATCAGAAACCTTCCAGAAACCGCGGACATAGCTATCCGTCCTTCTATTTTCGTCTTCTATCCGTTCTTATATGAATCTATATCAATATTATAATGAGGAAAGGCTTGGTTTCTTTTGAATGTTTGTAATGAGTATACTAAAAAACTACTGGACCAATTTCATAATCTTCCACCAATATAAAGCTACATTATCAGCAAGTAACATACGAGTACCTATGTTACTTTACTATCGCTGATTAAAATTTTTCATGCGACTGAAACCGCGAGCAAAAGCGACAGTCACAAATAACTAAAAAATAAATGTCAACCATCTTGTAAAAAATAACCCTGCCATTGCGCGTAAATTGCACTTATTTAACACAACGTAGTCTGGCTTTCACGTCTGTTATGACTAGAGAATTACAGCAATACTGTAACGTTGTTGCGAGACGTAACAAATTAGTTTACTCTGGGAGTGGAGTATGCGAGCAAACAGCGTTTGATGCAGGCCCTTAGTATTTACCTAGCCAGTGGGTTTACCGAATTATTCCTATGTCAAAGTAAAATTTTGTTACCGTCTGTTTCTGTTTGACGTACTAACATGGCTATGTTGTAATTAAGTTTTAAGCGTATCTTTGTGCTTACTTTGCGACGACGAGCCTTGGACGCGTCTTCGGTTTATGTAATCCAAGAGACCACAAACTTCAAACATTTTCTAAAGCTCGTTTTTTTTTACCCGACTGCGCGACGCAAGGAATGTGTTTATCATTTCATGTATGTAACTATGTATGGTTTTAATTGTACATGAAAATACTGTAATTACTCCATTACATTATTATTGTAACAAGTTGTCGGGACTTCCTCGGTTTTATTTATCGTTTGCGTAGATTATGATATAATTTATCACCTATAGCACCCACTGATAATGCAATTTTTTTCATTGGTAGTTAGGTAAAACAAATAAAAATTGTAGTATTCAAACTCAAACTTAAACTCCATATAATTTTATTTCACTTTTTTTTTGATAGGGCCACTCGTAGTTCAGCACACTAAGGCTGGTTACTACTTAACCAGACGATCCTGTGGTGACCTCTAAATTTAAAGGCCCCCATAGGCCTGCATGACCACTTATAAAACGTCCAAAGTTAGAGCACGGTTCGAAATTGGTCGTTTTCTATGGAGAAGAACCGGCAAGATATTCCACAGACACACATATTGGATCATTAGTTTCGCATATAATTACCCCTAGATACAAAATTACAAAAAATGTTTATCTCTTTCTAATATTAGTATAGAAAAAGAAATGGTTAGTTTAAAAACGGAATAACAGAAACAAAAATCAAATTCTTCCTGTATTTAAATAAAGAGTCTGGTAGTCAATATTTAAATATTGTGTATTTTTTTAGAATACATGTTTAGAAGACATAATTTGAAACGTCGTGTGTTTTTTCAGCGATGGTGGTGGTCGTTCAGGAGTATACCTAGCCATAGACGCAAACCTGGAGTTGGCTGAAGAAGAAGATTGCTTTGATGTATACGGATTTTTGAAGAAACTCAGGCAGTCTCGGAAAGGCCTTATAGAAAATGAGGTAAGCATATTATCCAAAGCACATACAATACAATAATCGTTTATTTCAGACAGAGTCTATAGTATTAGTAACAATATTAGGTACTTAAATTCTAGTGTTAGTAAAATAGACATAAATATTACAACACAATGTGGAGCTGCATCCACCTTTGCAACATAAGGGCATAGCATAGGGTGTCAAAAATAGGTTTTTTTCTTTAGATTTAATGGGATCTGTTCTTGTAGAAGAAAATGCCGAGATTAGTTAAACAGATTGCTAGATATGAAAAGACTTAAATATTTTACAAAGACGCAAAACGTTTTGGATATAGCTACTTAGTGCACATTCCGCACCGCAGTCTGTAATAATTAATTCTTATAAGACAAAACACAGGCTTATAGGAACAGACAATATTCGCACTCTCTGACCCTTAAACTAGATGTAGGTATCTGTAACTTAGGTTGTCCGTGTAACTTCAGTGTTTCTCCTTAACAATAAGCCATAATTATAAACAATAAAACGAAACGCAGAAAGTACTAAGGTACTTTCTGCGTTTCGTTTTATTGTTTATTTTCTCTTAAGAAAATAAAAAGAAAAATGGATTGGGTTTAACCTAAACTTTTGTAAAGAAAAAAATACAAGAAAAAATTTAAGTGTGCAATGAAGTGTTTGTGTAGAGTGTAGGTGTAAAAACCGGTCAAGTGCGTGTCGGGCCACGCGCAGTGTAGGGTTCCGTAGTTTTATAACAGCCAAGTGCGTGTCGTATTCGCTGACTGATCGTTTCGTACCATGCTCTAACTAAAAGCCAAACATGACTACCTAACTAATTTGACTTCCTATACAAATCCTCACCTGATCCGACAATTTTGCACAGAAAGTTTCAATTTTTTTTAGAGATTTGTATAAAACTTGTCATAGCCGGTGTTTTGAATTTAAATACGGACACAGAGCTACACTACTCAATCGTCACAAGAAGCTAGCACGATACAACTGGCGCTTTGCGCCATCTATCGACATTTCTATAGAGTTGTTCGAAATTTTCGAGTCAAATACAATTGGTCGACTATTACTCGTAAACTTGTAAAGCCCACTTATGTGTGATAGTTTTCCTTTAAATTTCGTTATATATAGGTACCACTGCCGTGACACTTGAATTTCTAACTGTAACCGTTTAGTTGATAGAGGGGGGGACACTTGACTCTAACGAAAATTGGTACTTTAAAGCTTGATAAGTCACGAACGGTTTACTTAATCAAAAAACGGTCTTAACAAACCCCTAATATTTTTAAAAGACCTATCCAACGATATCCCACACTACGGGAAGAACGAAAAAATAAAATTATCATCCCACTTTACATGTATGGGAGGTACCCTAAATAATTGTTTTTTTCAAAATTTTATTTTACCACTTTTTTGGCGTCATTAACGTGTATACTCATGCCAAAGTACAACTTTCTAGTACCAATAGATTTTGAGCTAAACCGCGGACAGACGGACAGACAGACGGACATGGCGAAACTATAAGGGTTCCTTGTTGACTACGGCACCCTAAAAATGTGGATTAGCATGTATATTATTGTAATTTATAAAATCACTGAAAGTATTTCACCCGGAGATCCTCGTGTCTTTCTTGATAGCGACAACCTCTTTGGAGCAAGAGTAGTATTATATCTAGTAAACGTGGTTCGCTCGTAAACTACAGTATCGCTGAGACTATGGTTAAACGCAAGCCCATTATTATTTATAATAAAAAAATACGAAACAGCAGAAGACACATTAAAAAAACAAACGAAATACTTTCATACCCTCCTTTCGCAAATAAACCGATTAAATTGCAAAAGTCGGAGCTTCCAGAATAAATGCAAATTGTTTGCCCATTATGATGTATTTCCCGTTTCATCGTCTTAAATCATAGTCTACAAATTCTGCTAGATTCAATTTAATTTCTTAAAGATCACTAGAAACTGCTTTTTTTGTCTTGAGTTTTGCTGAAAAGTAAATTCTGCTCTTAGTAACAAACAATTCATTCCCTGATTCCCTGTAATTGGAGATTTTCTACCGACGTTACACAATAACTGCAGAAATTGAACACCCTGTAGTTTCGTGTCTAAGGAAACGTTCCCAATGAGTCGTTATCCAATATTATTTTGTCGGGGCCACCAGCAAATACTTTCGGGAATGTAAGTAAAACGAATGATGCAATGGATTAAAATATTGGTAAATAAAAATCTCGTGTTTATCTTACTTCTTACTATCTTATCTTATTACCCGACTGCAAAGAAAGGGTTATGTTTTTCGCGCGTATCTTGTATGTATGTATGTTTGTAATATTCTTTATTACCTCATATCTCCAGAACCGCCGAACGGATTCACACAATTGAGGTATCGTTAGATTTGTCTTAACAGCCCAAGTTTTCTTAGATTGGTAACATTTAAAAATATTTAACATGGCGGCTGTGCGAAGCCATTATACATGGTGAAAAAAAATTTTTTTTTCAAATACTACAATATGGGTATCAAATTAAAGGGCTTAACATAAGAATTTCAAAAAGGTATCTCATGTTTATCATTAGTGTAATACTAGCAAAATAACACAATGAGAAAGTTTAAAAATATGGACTCACTTTCTGAATCCGGTGGAGTGCCAATGTGACACGACCGGGAAAACTAAAAAATTGTTAATTAATATTTTAACTCAAAAGTTGAAAAAAAAAGAAGAGAGAGAAAGAAAAAGAAGAAACCCGACTGCTCAACTGAAGTGTAAGAAACAAGCACATTTTTATTTTTAAAAGTGACAAGCAGGCGGACCCAACCCATATTAAAAAAATATGTTCAATTGGGTCGCGCCTGCTTGTCACTTTTAAAAATAATTATGTGCTTGTTTCTGTTGTTTTTCTTACTTCTTACTATTACTAATATTATAAATGCGAAAGTTTGTGAGGATGGATGGATGTTTGTTACTCTTTCACGCAGAAACTACTGAACGGATCTAAATGAAATTTGGTAAGTATATAGTTGACATTCTGAAATAACACATAAGTAGGCTTTATCCCGAAATTCCTACGGGATCTATATTTACGCGGGAAAACCCTCCCATGCGTACAAAGTCGCGGGCAAAAGCTAGTTTAAAATAAACGAAAGCTAGATGAATAAATACTTACCTACCTTTACCTTTAATACCTTTAAATAAATTTGACTGGCATTGACTTAGTTATAGTGAGCTGTCAATCCCTAACTTTAGATAAACTGATACCCCACTTGTTATATTTTTAAGGTGTTTTTTTTTCTAGAGTAGAAGCAGATCTTGGTCACAATAAGTGACCGTCTTAAAAATTCTGCTAAAAGAAACGGATAACGAAAAATAAGACATAAACGTTATATTTTATCACGGTACAAAAACAAATTTTATTTAATTAATATCTTACTATAATAACGAAGTAATAACAGCCAGCTTAATAAAAATAGTCTAAACAGGAAGAAAAACTGCTATTGAAATAAAATTTATTTATAATTTTTATTTTTTATTAATTTATTTATATTACCTTTTGCACAAGTGCGGTTGTGAAATATAGTTTAATTTGTATTCCGCTTAGAGGAGCTCGTGGCTAAATAATAATAGCCGCCCGGGTCGATCTCAAAGGTTAAGCGACGCTTGCTAAGGTCGATCTGTGAATGGGTTAACCTTAACATATCAAGTTTCGCATCTTATATTCATGTGGTCTAGGTATCAGTAGGTAATTGGAAAGTGGATACACAAATAAGATCACTGTTGCGTTCAAACGTTCAAAAGGATGTCTGCAATTTTGAATACGCTCGCCTATCTGAGCTGGATATTAAACGTCAGATTCGCAAGAACCAATAACCTGCAACTAGACCTTCAACAACAAAGGCCTACTCTATTGTGCTACTGCCCATTGTATCACCCTTTTTAGTTGTTAAGTCCAAATTTTTTTTTACTGTTATGGTTTACAATAAAGAATATATCTATCTGTCTAATTTCAACTGGGTGTTCCAGACTGTTGGATTCGCCAGCCATATCCCGAGCACACGCTAGGAGATATCCAAAGTCGCCATCATCGGACACGATGTGGACGACATCAATTCTAATGTTGCTCCATTAAAACGAAGGACCCTCCAAAAGTTAGACACAGTAGGAATGCAGCCTTATGTATCTCTCTGTAATGCCCTCGTTTACTTCGTAGGTTCTAGTAGAAAATGCCATAAGTCTTTATATGTATAACCTGTACAGAATTCGGAATGAGACCCACCCGTTTGTCTGAGCTTGTTTTAATTGGGTACTTATGAAGGGGCATGAACGAGATTGCGCTTACGACTTACGTGCACTCATGGGGGATTTTAAAGCAATATTTCAGATAGTTACATTGTAAGCTGCTTAACTGGAACAATTTAAATTCCTCATGGAAGTCATGGAATAGGTTGCATCAATATTTTTGCTATTGTCTATTTATCAAAACATGGTACAAAACATTGTACAGTAGGAAAACATATCGACACATACCATCGCAAGTTTAACCGTGTTATGCTAGCCACGGCACCGTGGTGCCACATTTTTATTGAAAGAGTTCTTACTATTTATAATATTGTAAATTTTTAAAGGCAAGTCTTTCATATAGGATAGTATCATACAGTCCTACGTCCTTTCTCTAGAGATATTATTTTGTTTGGGTATTATAAATAGGCAAACAAGTCTGTATTTCCTGATAGCTATAATCTGGGAGTCTTTAAGTCAAGTGCGAATAGGTTACTTCATCTTCGAGCACATCATCGCCTACCATTAAGTGAGATGGTGTTCAAACTCGAGCCTATTAACAATAGAAAACTCTAGTTAGTAAAATTAAAAGGAAAACTATTTCAACCCCTTACCTTTTTTTTCAAAACTAGACAACAATAACCGTCCGTACAACTTTGCTACTGTGTTTTCGAGTACCGCAGCAAGGTCGAATACTTTGGTTATTAAATGTTAAGTAAAGACCACATTACTAAATATACACAGCATAGCTAGTAATAAATAAATTTCCGTCCTCCAGGAACAATACAAATTCGTGTATGACACATTAGAAGAGCACGTCGTTTGCGGGGTGTCATGGTTCCCCGTCTCCGAGCTCTCGCAGAGACTGAAGCAGAAGTCGCAAAGGGACCCGGTCTCGAAGCTCAATGAGTATCAGAAGGAGTACCAGCAGATATGCAAGCAGACGCCGAGGTTTACGATAGGAGACTGTGCGGGGGGACACCGAGGGGATAATCGGGAGAAGAATCGAGATGTACTCGTGGTGCCACGTAAGTATTTAATGGACATATTAAAAAATATGGCCAAGTGCGCCCATGAAGGGTTCCTAGTAACCATACCAAAGTGTTTGTATGAATTACAAAGTTATATTTGCGGTTTTAGACAATATGCTTTATCTCAAAATCTACAAACCTGATCTCGTTCAAATTAATTTTCGTTGAAAGTTTACATTACGATCTACAACATATATTTTTTTTAGATTCTTCAGTTCATTATTATAGAAGTTACAAGGAGAGAGAACACACGTTTTACCACATTGGAAGCGTATAATATCTTTCAAACGATTGACTTTATGAAAAAGTGGGTTTAGAAACCTCAATGTCATTTTTAATTACCTGTCTATAGATACCACACACGCATAGGTTTCATGAAAAATATATATTCAGTTTCAGTTCCATGTATGGGGAGCCCATCTTAATTTTAATTTTTTTTTCTTAGAATTGGAAAGCGTTTCACAGAATACATCTATCTACTAAGTTTCACATGTATAGTCTTAATAGTTTCGAAATAAAATGGCTGCTGACATACAGGCGGACGGACAGACAAACAGACAGACAGACATGACGAAACTATAAGGGTTCCGTTTTTTGCCATTCGGCTATGGAACCCTAAAAATGTGTTTGTAAATTGTTTTTTAGGTTTCCGTACCCAAAGGGTGAAAACGGGACCCTATTACTAAGGCTCCGCTGTATGTCTGTCTGTCTGTCACCAGGCTGTATCTCATGAACCGTGATAGTTAGACAGTTGAAATTTTCAAAGTATACAAATACTAAAAAATACTAATTTAAGGGGCTCTCGCATAACAAACGTGATTTTTTTGCCGTTTTTATAGATAATGGTAGGTACGGAACCCTTCGTGCGCGAGTCCGACTTGCACTTGGCCGATTTTTTGTATGTATGATATTACTAATGTTTTTTTTATTATTTTGTCCGAATGGATAGAGATTGTTCCCATTTTTCATCAATATTTCCTGATGATGACTGATGGGTGGGAACTCTTCAAATGTTGTAGTAATGTTGAAGTCATTTTCATATTTCCATTGAACGCAAATTTCAGTAAATATCATTTAGTGAATCGGAACTGATGAAGACGACCACAAATGGCCAACTGAAAACCTCAATAATAAGTATTTCTCAAATAAGCGTCAATAGTCTAAGGGCTAAGGTGTCAAACTTGTGATTGAGAGGGCGTGGGTTTGAACCCGACCTGTTACACTACTGCCATAAACCTACTTCAGACACAAGCATATTTAGCTTTGTGAATTCTATCAACATTGCTTTTGCTCTTTACGAAAAAAAATAAAATATAGCGACTTACTTTTTAACAGCGGGTGACAACTGAATAGTAATATATTTATAAACTAAAACGTCTAACGGAAACCCCATATCTATCCAAAAGGGCTGAAGACAACATCTGGTATGGAGTCTCTATGCACAGTTTCAGCACAAAATAACTGACTCAAAGAATTGATACCAAATTATTGGTTTCATAAATATTTCTTGAATACCACCATAACAAACATGTCACAGCACTACGAGGGTCAATAACTTTCCACGTCACTTGCCAATAACACGATAATTCTTTTCGTTCTTCTTAATTTGAAAAATTCGATCTCTGGTATCAGTGTATTGGAATTTGTAATAAGTTCTACACACGTAGACTTAGGATTACAAAACCCTTTCCATATCGTTTGTTATCATCCAAAGAAGCCGTGCACTTGGTATGTATATACCCTTTAAATTACGCGTTGTATATACCATATTCTACAAATGAACAACCTGTGTTATCACACTTACTGCGACCCAGGCCTCGCTCTTCTCCTCTTCCCTATGAATGGTAATAATGATAATGAATATTTGTTTCAGCCGACAACTTTCGACCATATTTGACGTCCTTCCAAGGGAACAGTTTCACGGACTACATAAACGCTGTCTTTGTAGACGTAAGTAATCTGTTAATTATAATTATTGCAAAACTTCACCGTGCTTATGTTTTTATATAAGTTAGGAATAACGCTTGTACTGCCTATACCTAAAGCAGCGTAAGGAAGTTGTACCAATGCCGGCGAAGAAAGAGCTAGCAACTAAAACCGAGTTGGCGAGCAGCGAGTATGTAGTTCCGATAGTTTTGTCGCTGGGCTATCACCCGGTAGGTCTTTCAGCTTGAATTTTGGCCGCCAAGCGAGCACCGCTGTGCAAATATTATCTTTGATAGCTCTTATCGCTCGCAACATACTAGAGGAGCGAGTTCTTGCCGGCAGTGTAAACAGTCAGCGATCGATTATAATTATTGATATCTTTTGTTTACTCAGAAAGTATATCTATTGAACGTTCATTAAGCGAGAAAATAAGCCAATAGTTATGGCGGTGTAAAAGCTGCCTAATTTTGAATAAAATCTCTTTAACCTGCAATGACACGTGATCAATATGACCACCCAGTATAAATACAGTTTATTTTTGAATAAAATCTTTTTACACCTGGCTTCTTTTTTTAAAACTCTGCACACAATAATGCAATACGTAAAGAAATCTATTACCATTTCGTAAGCTATTAGAACACAAGGGTATTTTTTTTTTTTTTCAAAATTGAAAATTGATAAGTATAGGTAAATGTTTGTAAATGTGGGCAAACAACGGATGGATTGACCATTTGAATAGACGCTCGAAGTAATATTTTATTTCAAAAAAATTTTGTAATGGTGATAAAAAAGTTTTAAATTGTTCAAAAAGGACAATTAATTATAACATCTTTTTGAAAGATTATCCCCTACTTTACCAGTATCATTTTTTTAGACTAGGCTATGAAAGTCCCCCAGAATGTTAGACACAATTTTACGTCATACTAAAAGCTACCGTTGCAACCTCAAAGTATATGCTTTTTTTTTTAACGGGGTAAAATTATCAAATAAGTCCTCCCACTCCGGGCAGGGTGGGAGGGACTGTCAGACTTTTACTGACTAAAATCCACGGTGTTCCTTCAATAACCCTTTACATACCGGGGCCACGGTAACGGGATGAGTCCCACAACCCCGGCGGGCTTCGGCCCTCTGCAGAGGGGGCCTCGTCATGTTGCTGACGCTCTTTGAGGCGCGCGTGGAACACGAAGCGCCGTCGACCCAGGCATGGTCCATGGTCGGACAGCGAGTTGCCCTTTACTCGCTGTCCGCATGCCCGCGCCTACGGTGGCCGGAGATCGTCGGCCGACGTCCGACGCCGTGGGCGACTACCACTGCGGCTAGGCTGGAGGGAGGACGCCATCCTCTCCCTCATACAGCCCGCCTCCTCCTTCGGAAGCATGACTGCTTCGTAGAAGGAGGCGACCGCTTCCCACTCCCTCTCGCCCCGCAGCATGGCCTCGACCAAGGCCGGGCGCGAGAGGTCTCCGCCTATTGTTGCCGTGAGGACACGTCGGTGCTCTGCCCAAGCTGGGCAGTCCTGCACCGTGTGCTCGACTGTGTCCTCAGGGCGACCCTCGCAGTGGTGACACCCAGGCGTCTCTTCCTTACCCATCAGACACAGGTACCTCCCGAAACTTCCGTGTCCGGTGAGGACCTGCGTCATGCGGTAGGTCAGGACGCCGTGACGCCGATCTAGCCACTCCTCAAAGAATGTAGAGTTCGCACACAGACAGAACCGCAGGCAAACCTAATATGACATGAAATGGTTCTGCTCTTTCCTGCTGAAATGAAGCACAATTTTATAACACAAATGCAATTTCCTGAGTAGAGTGTCCCCTGAGTTACTTACAAAGTTCATCTTTCAACTTAATGTGACTTTATTATGACACCACGACCACACTTAGTTGTTCTGGTAATATGTAGGATGTTTTTTGAAGTTGGGCAGTGTTTTTAAACAAAACTTTGCTGTGTGGGAAGTAAAAACTTTGTCAATTAGATGATTAAACACCCACACGTGTGGAAAAATAGAGCCCTATTAGGATCTTTCGTGTATTCTGTGCCGTTTGTCTGTGCGTCTGTCACAGACGATTCTGGAAAGAGGTCCTGTGATAGGACTAGGAAATATAACTTACGTTTTGTAGTAGCTAAAACAATAATTATTGCATAAAGAACTACGTATAGTGATTATAATCTTCCAAAAAACTATACCTATATTTATGACCTCTAGATTTTAAATTATCTATTGACAAAGTTATAGAATCTCATCGTTCTTACCTAATTGTCATGACACTTCCATAGTGAACCAAAATGGTTAATTAGTAGATAGTATAATTTCAACAAAAATATTTATTAATTATTATTTGTACTTTAGTACAAATTCTGTTCTCTGTATTGCACATTGAATTAAAAAATGCGGATGATTTTCAATTTAAATAGATATTTACATACAATAGAGTTTTAGGATAACATAGATGTAACATAATCCCATAGTATGCACTTTGTGAATCTAACACATCCGTGTTCCGAAAGTGCGTACACTAAATGAATTTTAAGAAAGTGTGGGTCATTTTTGGGAAATCAAATTGGAAAATAAAAAAATAAATGACTAATTATATCGATTGAAACAGCTTATTGTAACAATAAAATTTATTTTCCAGTATTTAAAAATATGTGATTGTGAAGTTATTTAAGACAGTTGATGCTAATATGTGGCGTCCTACTATAATCAGTATTATTTTCAGGGCTACACCAAACCTCGTGAGTACATAGTGACGGAGTGGCCACTGGTGAGAACACAGGGCGAGTTCTGGTCGCTCGTCTATGATTACGAATGTGCAGCCGTCGTCGTACTGTGCGTGCCTCCTAAGAACTCTGTAAGTACAACTTAAGATTAAATCAATCTTTAATATGACAAATATTATACATGCGGTTTTTTATAGTCTTATCGTCTTCAAGAACGGCGGCACTGTGGTTACGGGCCTAGGTTGCGAGTTATAGGTCATGGATTCGAACGCAGTCAGGCACATAACTTTATGTAGTACATATAATCACCATATAATCGGTGCAGGAAAAAATTTTGAGAAAACCAACTTGTCCTTGGACTAATAATTCGAAGATATGTGATATTTTACTAACCTGCACTGAGCCTGTGTTGTTGATAACGGCCCTCTCATAGAGAGGAGGCCTGAGTCCCAGCAGCAGTGGTAACATTATGGACTGAATTATTTTTACTATCCTTACATATTATAAAACAAAATCTACTGCTGCGTCTGTCTACAACGTGTAACGGAAACCCTATATCTATCCAAAAGGGCTGAAGACAACATCTGGTATGGAGTCTCTATGCACAGTTTCAGCAGAAAGAATTGATACCAAATTATTGGTTTCATATATTTCTTGAATACCAATCATAACAAACGTGTCACAGCACTACGAGGCTCAATAACTTTCCACGTCACTTGCCAATAACACGATAATTCTATTCGTTCTTCTTAATTTGAAAAATTCGGTCTCTGGTATCAGTGTATTGCAATTTGTAATAAGTTCTACACACGTAGACATAGAATTACAAAATCCTTGCCATATCGTTTGTTATCATCCAAAGAAACCATGCACTTGGTATGTATGTACCCCTTAAATTACACGTTGTATACATGTTCGCGATAAATTTCTAAAAATTCAAAAACTTCTGAACAGGTTTTTTTAAGTTCTGAGATCTGATCAGTATTCACCAGTGGATAGGGTAATTTATGAGGAAGGTTTTACTGTATACTTGATTAAGGTTTTGTGTGAGTTACCAGAATAATGAATGTTTGAAGCCGTTCCGGGTCGCTAGTCATCTTCAATTTAATCAATCAGTTGAAGTCGAGAAGCCTTATTAAGATTTTCCCCAAAGTCAAACCAAGCATATTGAACAGAAATATAGTTATATTGTCTAACGCTAATATATTTTGTTGCAGCAACAATTCCCACCGTTCTGGCCTGAAGGTCGCCATTCCAAGAAGTACGGGCCAGTGTTCACGATAGACCACGTGTCGCACAATCACTACACCAACATCAAGACTTGGATCTTCAGAATCAATAAGAAGGTAAAATTAGAACAAAAAGAAAAACCAACATAAAATAACATAAATATTAGGTTACCCGGGGCGAAAGCAACTAAAAAAAATAATGTTGAAGCTTTGCTTCCCTCCACCATGAGCTACTTAAATAATAGGGGTATTCTAATAAACGTACTTCATTGCATAGCTTTCGATTAACAGTTTCGATATAAATTAAGTTACAAATAGACTTTGGTTTTTCATTAATTTGCATTATTGTTGAATAAGACCAGTAAAAGTTACATTCGCCCCACTTTGGGGTAAATGTGACTATTTGTTATAACTCTGTTGTAATCTGTTTCTAAGTGTTGAGGTCAAGAATACATGTAGATGCACACAAAATTATCTGTAAAAGCTATCAATAGTCGCTGAGATGGAGTTCAATTTCAAGCAAATTTACTTTTATTTTTATATGGGGTGAATGCGACTCTCTTCCATACTGACTAGTGTTGAGATGTAGTACCTACTACTTATCGATAAATATTTGTGAACACATTCGATAATTAACAATAATGAAAGGTTTAAAAATAGGTTTCTTTGTGCAAAAAGCAAAATCGATCTAAGTGTTCATTAAGAATAAGATTAATAAAGTGTATTATACTAGAGAAGAAGCTAGAGTAATTCCATTTTATTAATGGAATTTAGGACATAAAATAAAAGCAAGAAAAGATTTTTTTCTTATGTAAAATGCTTAGACAAATATACGATAAGTTCGCATTGATGACTAATCTAATATTTAGGATTTAGGTCAAGAAAAAGCGATTTCTGTCTGTATTTTGAAAGTTTATTTAAAAAATTATTACTTTTACTGTTTATTAAAGTAAAAAATACTTAGGATAATTCTCAGTCAAAATCAAATAAACTAATAATTCCGTATTAATCGGTAAAATAACATAAACAAAACAGTATAAACAGAACTTGTACTTGCAAAAAACAACATCTTTCCTTAAGTAATCACTAATTAATTAACATTACTCATTTTCAATCACTACTCTCAATTACGAGAATCTTAATAAAAATATTTATTTTCGTACAAAAAGTTTGTAATTTTTCTACGAAACTAATAGAATACGTTCATATTTAACGGTAAAATAATAGTAATAATAACAGTCTAAATATAACTCTCATTTTCTATCAGTACTCTTAACTACGAAAAAATATGTTTATTAAGATTCAATAAACATATTTTTTCTTCGTACAAAAAGTTTGTAATTTTTCTATCAAACTAGTTTCTACTAGTTTGATAGAAAAATTACAAACGGTAAAATACACTAATAAACTTCATACTAATTGCAGCAAAACATTTATGCAAATACGTGAAATTCACTTATCGAAATATCGACACGGAACGTCACCAGTAATTTGCAGTTTTCGTACAAAAAGCATGGGGCGATTGTAACTGCAAAAATAGTTGCAATAACCCACGTGCATGAAAAGTTGAGGTTAATGTAACTATATCAATAAAATGTTAATTATATCACCTAGAGTATAACTAAATATACCAATAACACTTACGTTTTATTTTGTTTTTTAGATGCACTTCTATTTTTCCTTGCAACGACTTGAAATATTTTTAATGTCATAAAACATAACACAGGACGCGGCAACAAGTTGCTCCAAAATGACGGCTGACAGAAAATGATCTGTCAATACTACAGTAGGTGAACTAGTAATACCATCTGTACTTTATTTGAAAAACTATGATTCCTCTTTACTCCAATAGTTAGAGCTATTTACAAAAATGATTAGATTGAGAGAAAATTGAATTAGTTGCTTTAGCCTCATAATTGCTTTCGCCCCGATTGAAATGTGGCGAAAAAATATAATATATAAAAAAAAATATATATATATATATATATATATATATATATATATATATATATGTATATAGTGTTTTAGGTAAATAATAAACATATCGTGAGACTGGTCCCATATATTATTATAATAGTAATAAATACGGTGATTTATAATAATCTTTCTTATTGAGAGAAACTCATAAAAAGAAAATTTTGACTTTCATTCTTGATGTCAAGGGTCAATACTATATTGAATTTAAGTTCTATATTCAATATAGTATTAGTCTTGTATGGACTAACCGTAGTGTAAGAATGCGGGTGCGTGTATGGTTGTTTGTGTATATCTTTATTGTGTGGTTGAATTTTTTTATACATAAGGATAATTGGTTGATAAATAGAAGTTGCAATTTATTTTATTAGTCAAGGTAATTTAATTCCTGAATCCAACTCAACCCACCACCATTCAACGTTCAACACTCGTCGCTTTCCAAACGTTTTCTCACAAAGCTTCATAATCATTCATCTACATAAATTATTATAGTTGGTGCGTTTTGGCATACTACTATGGGTCTTTGACCTGTTCTAAAAGTAGACAAACAGAGTCAATGACTGCTATTGCTATGCTAAAACACAACCACTATAGCACATGGAGACACACTAAGAGATGAGAGATAATAGTAATCATTTGCTTTCATTATCCATTTACAATCTCAAACTTGTGATCAAAGTGACCAAAGAAAATGCCTGTTGTTGAAATTAAATAAATAACTAACTGTATTATTCATTGATATTTATTCAATTTGGGATAAATAATAATATATAAACTAAATGTTTTAATGGATGTGAATGTGAGTGTAAGTGTGTGCAGTATGCATACATGCGTTTGTGCATTCGTGTGCATGAGAGATGATAACCAAACATCTTTGTCCAACAGATCATTTCCCTGACTGAGCTGATGGCTGGCGTCAAGGCTCCCACGAAAACTGTCCAGCTGTTCCAACTGACCTGCTGGCCTATGGGACATAAGGTCCCATCGTCGACTAACTCGCTGGTTGAGCTCATGAACATGGTCGAGCGATGGCGGCAGCGCACTGACTACGGACCGGTCTGCGTCGTGTCGCCGTGAGTAACTTATTTCTGTAGGAAATAGAAGTATTTTTCCCATAGGACCATTGCCTGCCGGGGTTGGGAGATACCGCGGCCTCAGAACTTAAGACCGGGACTTAAGGGAACATAAGTCAGTAGAAGTCTGAAACTTCCTTTCAGTTTACCCAGAGCGGGACCAGCCATTCGATGATTTTCCTACCCGGAAAAAGTAGCTTAAACTGGCATAAGAATTATCATTTTTTTGTTTTCATTTTTCATACAAATCGATTTTCGTCGACATAATTCGACAGTCGTGATTATTAATGAAAAATACGTAACGTGCAATAGACAACATCGTATTTTCTTAATTTAAAATATGAATGATAGGTTTGAATGAAAATAAATTACTTGTTATTAGGGTTCCGTAGCCGAATGGCAAAAAACTGAACCCTTATAGTTTCGTCATGTTCTGTCTTTCTGTCCGTCTGTCTGTCTGTCTGTCCATCCGTCCGTTTGTCACAGCCATTTTATTCCGGAAATATTAGGACTACTCATGTGTAACTTGGTAGGTATGCTGTTAACCGCTTGCCGATTTTTATTAAAAATTAAAAAATATATAAAATAAAGGGGGGCTCCCCATACATAGAACTGAAACTAAAAATATATTTTTCATCAAACCTATATGTGTGTAGTATCCATAGACAGGTCTTTAAAAATAACATTGAGGTTTTTAGAACCACCTTTTCTTAAAGACAAGCATTTAAGAGATATACGCTTCCAAAGTGGTATAATGTGTGTGCCCTCTAACTTGTATAATAATAATGAAATAGTGATGTTTATTTTGCAAATAGGTTACAAATAACACTTTTACACGTCTTTTTTTCGTAAATGTAAACTAGATGAGGCCAATGTTTCCCAACTGACTACTCTGAGAAGAAACACTGAAACAAACTCAGAGGTCAACGTCTCCATACAATATGGGGTGAAAAATCTAAAAAATATATGCTGTAGATCTTAATAAAAACTTTCAACGAAAATTGGTTTGAACGAGATCAGGTCAGTAGTTTTTGAGATATAGCACATTTTCTAAAACCGCAAATATAACTTGTATTTCCTACAAACACTGTGAAAAACAAAGTTATTTTGCGTAGTTACTACGGAACCCTTAATGGGCGAGTCTGGCTCACACTTGGCCAATTTTTATCAATGGAACTTAGATACCCATCGAGAGTCAAATGTTAGTATTTTGATGATTGATGATATTTTTTTTTATTGATAATAGGCTCGCATTTGACCACCATCTCACCTGACGGTAAGTGATGATGTGGTCGAAGATGGAGCACGCTTACCTAAAAGTAATCTATTCACTCTTGACTTAAAGACTCCCAGGTTATAGCGATCAGGAAACACAGACTCCGGCAGGGAATTCCATTCCTTAGCTGTACGTATTAAAGTATTCCCAAAACGTTTTATGCGTATGGGTGGGATGATGTTCGAAACTACGAGTATGCATTTATGGACCACATATTCTAAGTCTTTTTGTTTTATTTTTACGAATAGAATATTACCCCAGAGTTGTGGGATATAAAAAAAAATACATTGTATATATTTTTAAATATAGTGCAATACTTACTTTTATACTTGGCGTTCGGGACGAGTGGTGAACGGGGAGGGAAGCTATATATTTCGCCCAGGAAATTGGTCAGCGTCTTTAGACCCGTGGTTTGGATCATTGCTCAATGCTGCAAGGATACTGTGGTTAATTTGAATAGGGTTGATTATTTATTTATCTTTTGATCATTTTTATTTCCATTCTGTACAATTATTATTGTGTCTGTGTAATAATGTATTGTGGTAGAGAAAATCTTGTTGTACAAAAAAGTTTTTTTAAGTTAAGTTTCATGTTATCATGAAACGCACTAGACACAATACATTATTTTGCACTCCATTTCACTTATTACGGTAAAAATAGTGCAATATCACGTTTACATGACTCTTAAAATAAACACGTTAAAAGCGTGGACTTATTCATTATTTCCAAGACAACAAAGAAATCGTCAGAGACAACTATCTCGTTTTATACACACTTAATAAATAACGAATAGAAGCAAAAAAATAAAATATATACTGCTGAAATATATATGCTATCTAACATCTTTATAATATACAAGTTTCTGCTCGTGGCTTCGCTCGCGTGAAATGGTTTTCTTTCAGCCATTCCTATATTACCTGCCGGAATCTGTGGTTCCTAATAGCTATAACCTGAGGGTCTAAAAAAATTTAAATTAAATGTTTATTTTCATTAGTATTGTGTGTAACTTTACAGCGAATGGAACCTTTTAAGGACGAAATTGCTTATGATAGGTGCCACCGCTCTTCCATTAGTCTTTAAGTCAACAGTAAATTAATAGGTTACCTATAACCAATAACTTTTTTTTTAAATATCTTATCTGGTTGTTGTTGCTTAGTGACGGGCGGAGTCGTGCCGGCGTGTACTGCGCTGCCAACGCGTGCATCGAGCAAGTGATCCAGCACGGCGAGGTGGACGTGTTCCAGGCGGTGAAGACCGTGCGCCGGCACCGGCCTCAGCTTGTGGAGAACATGGTTTGTATACACCTGCAATAACTTACAGAATTTCTGTTTAATCCGTCATACATCGTATTGTGTAGTTACGTTTAACAGGGTTATAAATGTAGTTCTTTATAACGTGCATAGCTACATTCAATGTGAAGCATTGTAATAAAAATCTCCGATGTGCGGATGTATGTGCACGCTTAATGTGACATGTGATTTATGGGTGTAGTTACAATTTCTGAGTTATTCAAGCTAGGAGGGTATTAATAACTTCAAAATAGAATGCATGTTTATCAATGTTTTTAGTTTCTCATGCATTTCTTTCTCCACAGACCGAATACAAATACTGTTACGATCTGGTGCTCCATTACGTGCTGCACTATTTAAATAAAGACATGAATGAAAAGAAGTGAGAGTGCGAACTCAAGGACGAACTCTGGTTCATCGAGTTCGGGCGCGGCGCGGCGCTGCCCACGACGCCGGAGGACACGCCACCCGCGGAGGCGCGCGCGGCCCCCCGCCACCCGCGCCGCGGCCTGTCGCTGGACCGCCTGCTGCCCGCCGCGCGCCCGCCGCTGGCGCACGCCGCCACGGACGAGCCGCGCCGGCCGCGCCGCGAGCGCCCGCCGCTGCGCCGCTCCTTCCGCCTCGACGAGCACGACGCCGCCGTCGCCGAGCGCCGCCGCGCTTTCGGCCGCGGCCCGCGCGCGCCCTCCTTCGACGAGGGCGACGATTGCGAGTGCCGCGCCGAGCTGGAAGACCTGCCACCCGACGAGCCCGTAGACCCGAACGATTACGAACCGGAGTTCGCCGCCTCTCCCCCGCGCGCTGTGCCGCCCCCTCGCGCCGGCTCCTCTGACCGCGTGCTGCACGATGCGTCACCTCGCGCGCCCGCCCGCGCGCACTCTCAAGGTGTCTTTGAGCGACGCCTTCCTAAAATATACAAGTTCGGCCTCATGGACAAATCTAAAAGGGCGAGCTCGAGCGCCCTATACGAGCGGGCCGAGCGGTCGCCAACCGAAGCGTTCTACAACGCTACCGGCTCCACTCGGCTCAGTTCGCAGGAGCTCTTCGAGAAATTCTGCTCTGAAGAATTCACGTCTCTGTACGGACGAGACGACGACAGACGGCACCGGCCGCCGCACTCCAAGTCGACGGGCAGCAGCGGGTCGGACGTGCGGCACGAGCGCGCGTGCTGCCGGCGCGCGCCGTGCGGCTCGCAGCCCGCGCTGCGCCGCCACGTGTGCGCGCCGCGCTCCGACCGCTCCACCGACTCCGACGACACGTCGCCGCGCCGCGCCGCGCCGCGCCAGATGCCGCTCGACTCCGACGCCGACCCCAGCCAGCTCGACGACTGCTCGCGGTCTGCGCCCCTGCTCAGCCCGGACAGGTTTGAGGCCCGTTTCACTTTTGACATTTCTGAGCGCAGTGAGGTCACGTCGAATCGCGACGAAACTCCCTCTGATGCTACCGAAACGCGAAATCTTACGCTATATGAGGAACCGCACTCAGATCGCACGAGTCTCTGCGAATTGTACGATGCAGCTTTTTCCTCGCATCGGCCTTCGTTTCGCCGAGACGGATCGCGACGCCGCGCCGGCCCTGTTGACTTGAGCGCGCTAGATTTCCGCGCCATTGACGATGAGAGCCCGCGCCACAGTCGCCGAACGTCACAGAGAAGCGTAGACGACACGTTGCGCCAGAATTCGGATACGCGAAGTTGGGCTTCCGATTCTGTATTCGCGACTCCCGAGCGGCACGCAGCGGGTGACGTGTCGCCGTCGTCGAGTGGCACGCACCACTCGCTCACCGTGCCCGGAGATTCACCGCGCGCCGACTCCGCTGCAGCAGACTCTACCGTCGCGGACACCACGATCGCCGACACGACCGTGGTAGAGGAAGAACCGGCGAGCGTCATCGAGCGCGCGGAGTACGCGCTGGCGCTGCGCCTGGGCCGCATCGAGCTGGACGACGAGGGCTCGGAGCGCGCGTCGTCCACGCCGGCGGGGTCGGCGCGCCTGTCCAGCCGGCCGTCCATGCACAAGCTGGAGCCGCTGGAGCCGGCGCGGCAGTGCGGCGGCGCGCGCGGCTCGGACGCCAGCGAGCGCGGGCGGCGGCGGCGCGGCGCCAGCGAGCCGCGGCGCTCGGCGCGCTGCTTCCCGCTCTGACTGCGCGCGGCGGCGCCGCCGGGCCGGCCGCGCCGCAGCCGCCGCCGCGAGCCCCCCCGAGTGCCTTCCCGCGCCGTGCGTCCGGCGCCCGAGTCCGTGGCGCGTGCTGCGCTCCGCCCCGGGGCCGTCCGGCGGCCGCGTGGCCCCCGGGCCTTCGTCCGGCCGCCGCTCCTCTGTACATTCGCCCCCTCTAGTTCCCGCCGGTCGCCGGACCGTAACTGCCAAATTTCTAAATAAAAGTAACTATAAACTATTTCGTCTAGGTACTCGTAAGTAGCGTAGCGCCGTCTTTTTCGGTATCGTTAGGTAGGCAGTGCCTAAGTCGACTACGTGCGTAGAGCGTAGATTCTAAATCTCGTAGATAGAAATTGTACCCGGGGCCGCCGCGGGCGCCCCGGTCGCAGTCCACGACTGACACAGGGTCATCGTTTAGCTAATTAAAATATAATGAATGCCCTGTCCACACTGACGCGTGTGCAGTACTCTATTAATTCTGCCATAATCATTGAATGATTGAACAGCATATGTTCGCTGTGTCTTTGAACTTCACAATCATATTTCATTAAAGTAACATCAGAAAATGAATGTCAAGCGACATCATAATAAATCACAGTCGTCAGTGCGGACACTATGTAACTTCGCGAATGTAACGAGCGATGTGAACTAGGTAGTACTTAGTATATAAATATTAAATTTAGATGATTTATGTGCTTTTTATATTGAGCTGAAGTGATTCTTCACTGACGTGGAGTTTCTGGGCACACGTCGACTACCGCAGTTAGACTGAACCTGGTACTGTTCTGTATAAAAGTTTTTCAATATTTAATATTTTATATTCTCGATACCTTACGTTTAAATGTTTTGGTGTCGTATTTGTCGATGTTATTCAATGTTTGTCTAGTTTATTCCAACTGTGTTAATATTTTGGGTAATTATTGTATTACACATGACGATATATTATGAATGATGTATAACGGATTACGTATAAGCTTGTAATTTGCTGAATATTTCACAATGATATGTCAATATTTAATATTTGCATTATCGTGCTATGTTAGTTTTATACATATTTCAAATGTGCCAATTCTTCCATAATAATAACCGAAATAGTGTTAAATTATTTTTTCTCATTGTAGCTATCTATTATTTTATAAAATATACTTTTACTAAGTGGAACTTACCATGTTTTATTGAATTTTGATAAACATTGACTGTTTATAATTTGTTGTTGATAATTTTATCATTGTAGTTTTATTTATTATTCTTAAGATTAATATTATACTTATGCTTATTTGGTAAAGATAACATTCTCCAATGAATACAATTAATGATGAATTATATTTTTGGGTTTCAAGCCCTTGGTCGGTTTTAAGGTAATCATAGGATACTTCCAAATATTTATTTTAGTGGATGTATAAGTAGCTCATTCGTTATTATTGTCCTTCCATTATTTATACATAAAATATTTAAAATGTATTATGTGCATAATTATTAAAAAAGTATTCAAATATTTTTAAATGGCGATGTCAAAGTATCGATACTTAAAATTTTATAAACATATAAATTTATTTTTCTTGCGTGGATTGCAAAGCAAAATTGCTATTAAATTGCTTGATGGATCGATACTCTTATTTATAGCAAGCATTGCTTTAATATAATATTTTCGTAAGCCTTTTGATGTGAAAACAATATTTAAAATTTAGTTTATAGTTCGTCTACAAATATATTTATGCAAAAAGTAATAATTTATCGAATATAACGCACAACCTTAAGCCAATCCTAATAATTTACTAATATTATAAATGTAATAGTAATACCCATTTGACTGCAAACATTTTTATAGTACCATTTTTTGAACAAGTATACGCTTTTCAAGAAACTAACGACTAATTTAGATAAAATAATATCATCGTCAATAGTTTACAGTGATTCGGATATTTTGTAACAATTGAATATTTACCAGCGTAAAACCGCTTTTGTAATGTCTTTCAAATGGACACGCTTTGCAATAAATACGAATTCGGAATATTATACAATTTTGATAGACGATAACAACTGTGTTGGCGAATGTACAACGTTTTAAAAAGACATTATTGAGAGTTTTGTAAGTTTATTTAATGTTCATGTTTATTTTGCATTGAGGCGTTAGAAGTCACAGTATGTAAGGTGCAATTAGTAAAAAATATGGTGGAACTGGACCGTGGCGCATCTACACTTAAAAAAAATTGTACCTACCTGCATTACAGATAGACTTAAAATACCAGAAATCGTAAGTATGTCCAATGCATTTTCAACCAGACAGTGATCAGATCTCCTTACCTCCATTGTTATTTCTGCCTCTCTGCACATTTTCTGTTCTATATTTTTTATTATTCAAATATTCATTTATTCCCTAGGTACACGTAGTTATGGTGTTGTAAATGCTTTATTGTAAGTTAAAATTTCATGTGGACCATATTCGATGTTTTTTTAGTAATAGTTATCTATTAACATGTGAACAATTTTCTTTATAATTAAGTGAAAAACTTTGAATATAATGACGTCTCGCCGCACCGACCATCTTTATGTAAATAAATTAGAAAAAAAAACTAATTAATGTAGTCGAAAGTACCTACTTATACCATATTATGAATATTGTATACCATATACATATTAATGAATTTGATTATTTATTATATATTAGGAAGAAGGTGAAAATTGTAACTATTACATAATTTATATAGAAACATTGTGATTTCAAATTTTCAACTTCCAAAATATTGTAAAATAACTTATTGAAATATTGTTGTCATAAATGTTATTTGAAAAGGTAATTTTAAAATTTATACATGGAACTTAATGGGAAATATATTTATTTGTTGTATAAAAATCATTTGTTTTATTTTAATAATAAAAATAATAATAATATAACAAGTTACAATTTGAACCTATTATTTATTATTTATGGTGCCTATCCACATCGAACTTTTTGTAGGTCCGATACTTGGACCTATTTTCCACCGATTCTTATGACTAACTAGCTTCCTGCCCGCGACATCGTCCGCAAAACTTAATAAATTATACACTTAAACCTTCCTCTTGAATCATTCTATGTATTTCAAAAAACCGCATCAAAATCTGTCATGTAGTTTTAAAGATCTAAGCATACATAGGGACAGACAGCGGGAAGCGACTTTGTTTTATACTATGTAGTGATTTTGTGACCGCCTCAACGCACTCGTCCGTCACTTTGTCTGTGGCTATCGATGGAGCAGAACGACATGGACATAGGAGAATGTATGGACGTTGGTATAGGGAACGTAACGTGTACGTACGTGTACGTAAGTATATCTGTAAAGTCTTTTGAACAATGACACTTGATGTTTTACGCTGGGCTTCCAATGACCCTTAACTGGTATGTAAAGTAGAAAACTGTTTCAAATATTATTAAAATAAATACAAAAGTACTTACCTTATCATCTGCTTTTAGCCTTTGCCGAATGATGGCAACTCATTGGCAACGATTCACTGGTCGAATCAAAGCTCCAGAGCCTTGAACATCGACGACGAGTTGCAAGACTATCGGTTTTCTATCGTTTACATTTCGGGGAGTGTGCGATGGAATTACACAATCTAATTCCGCCAAGCCCGTTCCAGCATCGAACTACAAGACAAACGGCGATGCGCCATCGTTACTTGGTGGACATCCCACCCTTACGCACAAAACGTTTTGGGAATACTTTCATTGTGCATACGGCTAAGGAGTGGAATTCCCTGCCGGAGTCTGTGTTTCCTGATCGCTATAACCTGGGAGTCTTTAAGTCAAGAGTGAATAGGTTGCTTCTAGGCAAGCGTGCTCCATTTTCGACCACATCGTCACTTACCATCAGGTGTGATGGTGGTCAAACGCGAGCCTATTATCAATAAAAAGAAAACAAAAAGATATTGGGGTCGACTTATAGTCTAACTAGATGCAGCTCAGTATTAGAGTTTTAATATGCTTACCCATCTACAGAAAGACCTCAAAAAGAGTTGATTAACCTCGAAGATCGACCCATGTGACTGTTATTATGTTCTCGTCCAAATACATACATACCTAAATGAGTAAATTGAGAATCAAAATAAAATTATGAAAAGACTTCTGGTTTTCTTATACAACGTGTAACGGAAACCCTATATCTATCCACAAGGGCTGAAGACAACATCTGGTATGGAGACTCTATGCACAGTTTCAGCTCAAAATAAGTGACTCAAAAAATTTATACCAAATTATCGGTTTCATATGTTTCTTGTATGCCAATCATAACAAGGGTTAATAACTTTCCACGTGACTTGTCAATAATACGACAATTCTCTTCGTTCTTCTTAATTTGAAAGATTCGGTCTCTGGTATCAATGTATTGAAATTTCTAATAAGTTCCACACATGTAGACATAGGATTACAAAACTCTTGCCATATCATTTGTTATCAAAGAAGCTGTGCACTTGATATGTATATACCCTTTAAGTTACACGTTGTATAGGAACAATTTCGGCAGTTTACGAATTCAAATTACGATAAAAATACCACAAGACAAATAGGTTTGGTTAACGTGTATACAGAGAAGCGGTAAGTTAATTAAAACTTAATGAAGAACCTTGTCTCGTAAACCGTAATTAGTGCGGCATAGAAGTTCTAATCACGAGGCTGTAGAAATGTTTTTAAGAAAAAATATTATGGTCCCCCATCTTAATGATAGGCAAGTATATTAAAAGAGATAATTAATAATATAGATTGAAATGTATACAAACATAATAATATATACATGACATACAATAGTTGCGTAAATAGGTACATACTTACCAATAACTATTATCATGATAAAAAGTAGAAAGTTCAAAAACTAGAAGACTCTAATTAATGTTATTCACCGAAGCGTTGACTAAAAGGTCTGTCAGACTCCTACTAACTAAAACCACACGATGTTTCTCGTCGTCACTTCTAATTTTCTTCTAAATGTTAACGCGTCTTCACACCCCAGCGTGAGGACGCGTTAACATTCTCCGCAATCACCCCAGCAGCATCAGTTTGCGATCGTAAACCTACTCTATCTCTGACGAGGGCTGGAGTGAGCAGCATATCACCCTTTCATAACTTTTGAGAGGCGTGTGAAACACCAGGCCACACCTACTCGGGCCTGTTCGACGGGGTGTCCTAATGGATTTCCATAAGTCCATCAACAGTTTCATCACTTTATGACTCACATATCTCTGTGATCGCGGTTGCAGGAAAGTTCTAACGAGATGCTGCGGCCTCGGAACGTAAAGGAATCGAATGAACAGGGTGGGTTTTTAGTCAGTAGAAGTCTGACACTCTCTTTCACTCCACCCAGAGCGGGAAGAGTCGTTACATGACATTCCCATGAATTAAAAGGCCACATTAAGGGGGATGGAAGAGGGCATTTTCAGTCTTCTTCCATCGACCAGTCTTGCGACACGGATCTATAGCGCGTCACTCGTTACTTCTTTTCTTTCGCTTCTTTCAACATGAGACAAAGAACTAACCGTACCAGTATAACATCAACATCAACATACAGCAAAGACTTTTTTTTTTTTATCGTGGTAAAATTATCAAATATGTTCTCCCACCCCGGGCAGGGCGGGAGGGACTGTCAGACTTTTACTGAATAAAATCCACGGTGTTCCTTCAATAATCCTTTACGTTCCGGGGTCACGGTAATGGGATAAGTCCCACGACCCCGGCAGGCTTCGGCCCTCTACAGAGGGGGCCTCGTCATGTTGCTGACGCTCTTTGAGGCACGCGTGGAACACAACGCGCCGTCGACCCGGGCATGGTCCATGGTCGGACAGTGAGTTGCCCTTTACTAGCTGTCCGCATGCCCGCGCCTACGGTGGCTGGAGATCGTCGGCCGAAGTCCGACGCCGTGGGCGTCTACCACTGCGGCTTGGCTGGAGGGAGAACGCCATCCTCTCCCTCACACGGCCCGCCTCCTCCTTCGGCAGCATGACGGCTTCGCAGAAGGAGGCGACCACTTCCCACTCCCTCTCGCCCCGCAGCATGGCCTCGACCAATGCCGGGCGCGAGAGGTCTCCGCCTATCGCCGCCGTGAGGACAAGTCGGTGCTCTGCCCAAGCGGGGCAGTCTTGCACCGTATGCTCTACTGTGTCCTCAGGGCGGCCCTTGCAGTGGTGACACCCAGGCGTTTCTTCCTTCCCCATCAGACACAGGTACCTCCCGAAACTTCCGTGTCCGGTGAGGACCTGTGTCATGCGGTAGGTCAGGACGCCGTGACGCCGATCTAGCCACTCCTCAAAGAGGGGCCGCAGTTGCGGCGTGCCCGATACAGCAAAGACTAAGATTATTTCCATAGAATTATCTTAATTACCAGTAATTTCACGAGTAAGGTAGGTAAGTATTTGCGACATTCCGTACATCAATTATTAACGTAATTTCGTGGGCTTACACAGTAACGCCGTGTTTCTAAATAGAAGAGGATGAGGACGTTTCATTACGTTTGGTGATAATTAAAGTAGGTGAATAATTACACTAGTTTACATGCTTTTTGTTCCAGTATTCCTATTGATGTTTCCTGTATGGTTTTAATTCACTGTTTCCAATTTTGACGTTAGCATTTTTCCAATGCCTTAGGATTTCAAAATTTCTGACATCATTCATAGACGACGGATCTCGAGTTTTCAATCACCTTATGCCCGCCTTCCACTAAAAAAGGGTAATGAGCGGAAACTGAGCTGATGACCTGAGCGGACCGGAGTAAAAATAGTTGTACACTTCCACTAAAAAAGAGTTTCAGATTTTGCCTTCCACTGCCAGAGGGCTTTGCGGAGCGAGTGAGGCGGGAAATTAGCGGGGTCGGATGAGCGAGTTGTTTGCCTTCCATTTCCAGCGGCGCGGGGCGATGAGCGAGGAGGCGCAGAAATATCTCAGTGCCAGGCGATCCACAGAGGAAGCAAGTCGCGTGGTAAATTTTGTGATAACGATGTCTGATGATTCCAGTGAAGAGGATTACGTAAATACTATAAATAAATGCTTCAAATGGTAGTCTGTTCAAAACTCGCGTACGACGCCATAACGCAGCAGACCCATTTTAACTCGCTCAATCCGTTCCGCTTACTCGCTCGCAGTGGAAGCATTTGTATGAAATATTGCGTTGCAAGTTGAACTGAGTCCATACGGAGCCCGTTGGAAATCCGCTCAACTCTGCGACCACTTTTATAACTCTTTGTACTCTTTTGATCCGCTCAGTCCGCTCATTCACAGTGGAAACACTTCTATGAAAAAAGCCGTTGCTAGTTAAACGGAGTTCGTACGGAGCCCGCTCCGCTCGCAGTGGAAGGCGGGCATAAAACTTGGCCTTGGTATCTTAAAGTACTTACACACCTATCCATTTATAAAATCCGCTTTAATTCTTTTGAATATTTGTTTAGTAATTAATAATGAATTTACTGTTGATATTTCATGGCTCTGACTGCGTTTGTGACCATTGTCAACCAAGATCACTAAAGTTTTCCAAATTTTTTCTATATTTTCAGTTCTTTGTTTAGAAGATTTCAGTTTAAAAAAGGGAAATTCGCATTAGCATTATATATAAACTATAAGTAGTATTTTATATATCTTACTAGAATTGTATCTATTCTTGCATTCTAATTTATTTTTAACGATCGTTGTATACCTCGGAGTATTACCAATAGTAGTAGGTACCTAATCATTTTTATCTATATTTTACTATTTTCGCCATCGTTACATGGTGGACATCCCACCTATACGCACTAAACGTTTTGGGAATACCTTCATTGTGCGTATGGCTAAGGAGTGGAATTCCCTGCCGGAGTCTATGTTTCCCGATAGCTATAACCTAGGGATCTTTAAGTCAAGAGTGAATAGGTTACTTTTAGGTAAGCATGCTCCATCTTCGACCACATCATCACTTACCATCAGGTGAGATGGTGGTCAAACGCGAGCCTATTATCAATAAAAAAACTGATACATAGATAGAATACTCTTTATGGCACACCAATAATTTAAACTCACTTGATTCACAATATTGCTCAATATGGTTACAATGTCTTATCGCTGATAGCGATATCTTCCAGACAATCTTTGGATGGACTTTAAGAACATAAAACAAAGAGGGGCGGGGAAAGGCAGTGTGCTTACTTTAAGTATATAACATACGCAAAATGTAACTAAAGTTTATAGTATATGTATATATAACACAATACAACACATAAATAAGTATATATAAATATATGTGTTTTAATGTCATAGGGAGAGAAATACAAGGTATAATTATAGGAGTGTATAAAAATGATTGACAACAGAGCTTTTAAAAGCAGCAAGTGATTGTGCTTGCCTAACTAACACCAGCAATGCATTCCACAGACGAGTAGCCTCCACCGTATACGATGAATCATAAAATTTTGTGGAATGTGTAAGCATCGAAAGTCTTAAATTTTCCGGTGATCTCAAATCTCTAGTATGTGTGTCATGAAGGAACTGAAAACGTTCTTTGAGATAAAAAGGAATTGTTGGATTGAACAGAATATTGTAAAGAAATATGCGTATTCCGGCGAAGACGGATAGGCAACCAAAACTCAGAAACATGATCATATTTGCGCAAACCAAATATGAATCTGATACAGAAATTTTGGAGTCGCTCAAGCTTATCTAGCTGCACTTCAGTGAGGTCTGGAAAACTTGCATAAGCATAGTCGAGAATCGGAAGAAGAATGGATTGGGCGAGCGCAGTTTTAGTGGCAGTTGGCAGGAAATTGCGCAGTTTGCGCAAAGACCCCGCCAATGCAAACAGTTAGAATACAAGAATATCGCTAGCTTTTGCCCGCGACTTTACTCGGGTGGAAATTTCGCAGTGGATTTTTTGTGTTACTCTTTATATTTCTTAAAATCTACCTACGTAATGTCCAATATCATTCCTTCTTATCTACATGCGACGTAAAGAAAACATTGCAAACTTCACTATTGGGTACACAATTCTCTCTGCGTAAATCATTAGGTTCCCAAAGACACACTCGATTCGAAATTTGTGATGCTATTTAATAGTAATTAATATTGGCTTGTAGTTACCTAATACCTGAATTCTATTTCTTCCAATGATTGTATTATAAAGCCTTAACAAACTTTTTACTCAAATCAACGTTCAGTGCACGTAGTATATAAACAATTCACTTGAATTAGACACCCGACATTACACCAAGCGCGTTTGAAATAGGATTGTCAGCCTAGCAATGCATACTAGACGAACCGAAAAAGAACCAATATATCTCGACCTCCGCTGCTTCGCATAAACCCCTTGTAATGTCCTTAGTTTGACTATTACAAGGAGGGGGCAGGGTTCGATTTACAGTAGTGGAATGACATAAAGTGCTTTGCTAGCTCGTGCATAACACAAGCCTAACTATGCGTTGGACTAAAGATGAACAACATTCATTATTGCAGAGGTTTTTCTGGCGGGGTGGATCTATGAATCTTATGTGTATTTTATAATAAGACTGATAAGCAAGACTTGTGAAGCTCGTAGCTTAACCCTTTCGCGGACGGTACTCGATCACGTGGTAGGTATATGTAGAATGACACATAAATTCTTCATACAAAATGGTTAGACGTTTAATGACGTCGAGTCGTATTTTTTCGATACATTTGGTCAATAGCGGCACTATCGTTATCTAACGTCAACGTCATGCGTATTCTACGTAACACCAGCGTACGAGCAGGACGTCTCTTTTTGAAGCACCAAAAATCATAATGTAGTGTTACAGAACAATTTTGACATTTTCATGCGTTGCAGCGGAAAGACGTAGGTAGTACAATTTTGTATTGCGAGTCAACGTGACTAAGCGCTCTGCTTAAAAAAGTAAATTAAAATAGACGTGGTAGTACGTTCTGTCACCACTCGTAGCTGTCTTGGAACGTATATACACGCCACCGCCCATGAAAGGGTTAATAATAACAGTCATATGGGCCGATCTTCAAGGCTAATTAACGTTTATCGAGAGTGAATCGTGGATGAGTGACCATAAACATATCTCGGTCGGAAAGCATCTTAAGCCGATGGATACGGCTGTCATTGAAAATTTGACGCTATTCTTACCGAAGGGTATCTTGTTCCCCAGCTGCTAGGTTTTAAAGGTCAGATAGACCGTCAATCCATATACAATACTGTTACTCAGCATCCGGTTAGACTGGAAGCCGACCCGATTTATTTGGTAAAAGGATTTAAAAAAAATCATTCATTTATTTTGTGCCATTGGTCGGCTATATACACATAATACATGAAAATTGAAATGAAATTGAAATTGAAATTAAATTAAATTGAATTATAGAAAATAAATATACAAAAATGTCAATAAAATAACAGGAGAAATGTCAAAAAGTAAATAAAAACAATGTCAGATTAAAAATGTCACAAAAAAGTCAGGCTTAGCAGCTGTTGATTGCGCTATGAGTTTTAAGTGTATTTTTTTATTTAGATGAAAACAAATAATGGGCTATTAATATACCTAGCTCTTTCTCACGTTTGACGTCACTTGCAAGTGAAGCTAAAAAAGTGAAATAAAAAGTAAAAAGTAAAGTGAAGTTTTTATTTTGGAGCAAACCAAAGCTCGTATACAAAACGTAGTGACGATGGTGCGGATAGAAATCGGGCTACTACAATCATCAATCCAAAATAAAATCATCAATTTTTCTTTGAGAATCCCGACATCGGGAGATGTGGTGATCGGCGCGGCGCCTGCGCTACACCTTGTTCGATTATTACAAACCTCAACGTCGGCTCAACCATCGAGTGCAGAGTTCAGACTGCAGCAAAAAAGCTGGGAATCCTACACACGGTGAGGCGGTACTTTACGCCTGGATAGCTTCTGAATCTGTATAAAGCACAGGTTCGTTCCTGCATGGAGTATTGCAGCCACTTGTGGAATGGCTCTGCAAAATACCAACTTGCTGCATTGGACTCGATCGAGCGCAGAGCTAAAAGGGTTATGGGCAACGAGGCGCTAGCGGACAAGCTTCATAGCCTGGCTCATCGGCAAACCGTTGCTTGCCTGTCGGTTTTCTACAAATTGTACTTCTGGGAGTGTGCGCAGGAGCTCCATGACCTGATTCTTCCATCTCCCTTTCACTACCGGTCTACGAGCTGCACGGCTGGGTACCATCAACACTTGGTTGATATACCGTCTTGTCGTACCAAGCGCTTCTCCTCCACATTCATTGTGCGCACAGCCAAGCTGTGGAATTCTCTGGCGGCTTCTGTGCTACCTGCCACTTATGACCTTTCAGCCTATAAAGCAAGAGTAAATAAGCATCTTCTGGGCTCACTCGTCTCATCGTAGACCTCAGCTATCGCTTACCATCAGGCGAGATCGAAGTCGAGAGTGGGCTCATATGTAACAAAATTAAAAAAAAGATTGCTCTTAAGAAGCTCTGTCAAAATACTTAGTGACAAGGGGAAGGACAGATAGTTTTATTTTCTCACCGAATGGATAACTACAATATAAACAATAATTTTCTAACACTTAAACTTTAAGAGTATAAAGCTTTCAAATCTAGGTACACGTTATTCGTGTAATTTTTCTAGACCCCCTTGGGATGACGAGAATAACATTTATCGAATTATTAACAAAAGGTTCCTTGTTGAAACATCACGGGATAAGTATAATAACTTACTCAACTATATAAATAAACAAGTTAAACTCTTATTCTAATGATAACCTTAAAATCTTAATACTATCCGTAAATAAAAGATAACAAGTAAACTCATAAAGTTTATAATATACATAATAACGTTGATCATAAAAACACACATTTCACAACAGTTCAGTTTCAGTCAATAAGTTCAAGTGTATCTAGTATCCGTGTTCCTGGTATCCTCCTCTGTGTCCCGCATGACTGTATCCCCCTGAGCTGTGACCTCCTGATGGGTAAGCATTGTTACTAGGTCCTGAGCCCCCAAAACCAGAAGAACCGAATCCATTATTTCCATGGGATCCAGGTCCACCAAAACCTTGAGGTCCACCCTGACCTGGTTGTCCAAAACCTTGGTTTCCTGGTCCAAATCCTCCGTGGTTGCTAGGTCCTACAATGCCTCCTTGAGGGATGTTTGAACCGGGCTGGGGGAATCCTTGCGCACCCTGTCCAAAGCCTCCTTGACCACTGGGGTAGGCACTCTGTCCGCCCTGACCGAAACCACCCTGGTTGCCACCATATCCACCCTGGTTACCACTATATCCGCCCTGGTTACCGCCATATCCACCTTGGTTACCTCCATAACCACCCTGGCTACCGCTGCCATAGTGTGGGAATCCTGCAACCATACAAATGAACGTTAAGAAAGGAAATAATGTTTTTAAGAACATACTCGAAGGTACCTCCACATTAAACCTATACGTATAATCCAAGTGAAGAAAAATAATAGAGTTTCCTTAAGTGCTTATTGTTAAACACGACCAAAACACAAATGTTATTACAATTTTTGTTAGTCTGTCTTTCGGTTTGTCTGGCCTTATCTCTAGAAAAGCTGAACCAAGATTAATGGGACTTAGATAGAAGAGGTTATAGGACAACAAATTCCCGTGGGGTCGGGATACATACCTACTAGGAAAACCTTCTACGCTAACGAAGTCGCGAGAACAGCCGGTAACATATAAATTAAGAAACTAGAGTATATATATTACCTATGATATCATAAATCTTATTTATAACTATACGTAAAACCGTAATTTAGTGAATATAAATATATTCGAGAGTGACACCATCTTAATACATATCATATTTTTGCCGTACAAATACATTTTTACAAGATCATACAAGATGAATTTCTAATTCCGTGTCAAACCATACTCTGGCACAGATTACTTAATAGTTACTACGTAACTCTGGGCTCTGCTAAGGGCCTCTTTAATCAAAACACTTTGTAATACGAAATCTAATGTAATACTTGACTAATTATACTCCATAATTTTAAGTACCTACCTACCATAAGCATACAAAAAAACGAATTGTAACTGAAATTGCCTAAAGAGACAAACGCTTGTTCATGTTCAGTTAAATAAAAAGTTTAGACGTTTTATACAGCACACTATGTGTTGTCTACATTACTTTGAAATTCCTTTTAATACTAATACCAAGAGCTAAATGGGATTGCACTTAACATTTGCACCCATTTGCAGAGCAATAACAATACAAAACAACCGAATCACGCAATAATGTATGACGATATTATCTATACTAGAATGTTATAACCAAGGATCTTCTACCTACCAAGTTCCTTGGTTATAACGCGGAAAATTTGTTCGTTTTTTGAAATTTGGTATGGAAGTAGATTGAAGCTTGAGAAAGGTTATGGGCTACCTTTATACCCAACTGTGAAGAAAGAGGGAAGTCATCGGGACCGATGCTCTGCGCGACTGTTAGTTATAAATAAACATTAATCAATTTACTTTTACGATCGGAAGAGCAAAGTTTATCTTATACCTACAATAATACATAAACAGAACGTATTTATGTTTATAAGGGATAGGAAAAGTTTTAGTTGGTTGAAATAATGATAATATTATTTGTTGTTTTTAAGAAATAATTTCAAGGATAGTAGCTATAGATAGATAGTCATTTCAACCTAAATTATACACCCATTATGCCGCCCATTGTACACTAGTTTTACTTTTCTTCTCCATAGAAATATTGTAAGGTGTACAATAAAGTATATAATAAATAAATAATAATAATATAATAACCCACTCGAACTAAAATAGCAGATTTCAATATAGGAATGACATGAGTTACATACATAATGACGTTATTAAAAGACTTGGTTGTTAACTTTGACTTATGATCAGACAGAGTTACTGTTCATAATTAAAAAGTAATTATATAATAGGTATAATAGGTGTCAAGAATGGGCTGTATAATATATTAGTAGTAAATATTTAACCCCTCAGGCGTCGGAAGGCCACCGGTGGCCTCAAACCGGTACATTTTCGTTGACACCCAACTTGAGAAACGTTAATTATATCATTTTGTATGACTTTACCGTAGGTTTATGTTTTGTTTTTGTTTTATGCTTTTATAAATTTGTTTATGTTATGAAGCTACATAAGTTCAAGGTTGAGTCTGAGTCAATAACTCACTAACTCCTAAAATACAAGTTTTACTTAGTTTAGGAGTTAGGAAACTCCATAATTATATGTGACAGCGTACAACCTGTAAACTTAGATTTAATTTGTTATTAGATTAAGAAATTTGTACCTACTTTGATGGAAATAAATTATTTATTATTATTATTTATAAATCCGGGGTTGCGGGAATGTTGTAAGGAGATGTAACAACCCCGGATAACGCCCCTACTCATCATCAACAACTGACAGATAATTACTAAAAAAACATTTTTACAAAAAATTAAACCGACTGATGGTGAAGTACCAGGAGAACTCCTCAACAATTAACGGCCCTGCATCGAGAAATGCAATATTTTGTAAAAGGTGATAAGTAGTTGACGTTAAGGCTTCTGTAACCAGATAAGTTACAAACCTACCCACTAAAAAGTTAGAAAAAAAACTTTTTAACAAAAAATAAAACCGACTACCAAAACAAACACTGCGTAATGAAAAATTACTTTAACTTTTGAAATCTGTCGGAAAAATAACTGTATTTTTCACTTTGCAGTTTTATTTTTGGGTAGTCGGTTTTATTTCCTGTTAGTTAAGTTTTTTTTTTTAATGTAGGTATGCAGCAAAAAACAATACAGTAGTCCACTTAATAACTTAGGTATTCTCTTCCAGTCAACTATTGTCGTAGACGGGACCATTACCTTACGAGATTGCGGGAATATTCTAACGTGATACCGCGGCCTGGGTACTTAAGGGTAGCTGAAAGAGCATGGTCACAGTCAGTAGAAGTTTGACACTCTCTTCTGCTTCCGCACACTCTCCACGTAGAGCAGGGTCATTTACCCCGATTACGTACATTAAATGAAATGTAGTACATGTATTTAATCGAAGCATATGGTTAAAAAGCATCTATAAAATGGTTTAGTAACGTAAATTATAATATATATTTCCTCTACAAACCAAAGTTACTCGTTCTCTCGCTCGTTAAATGATGTCACCTTTTTATACATATCTCCGGCATTTACACATTTAAAGCTGAATTATATTTATACCTAACTCCAAGACTTAACCAAGGAGTCCCAATGGACAATAAATCTCTATCCAGACCAAAATAAAATAGCACTGTATGGCACTGACTATCAAGCCATATCCTTTAAACCAAACCACAAAGAGGTGGCATTGGATTTATGTCACCTAATGGGTCCGAAGAATTGAAAACTTTACAAGACCATTTTAAAATATTCGTCAAATTGATTTCATAAACTGTCAATTATCTTCAGTTGACAGTTTATGAAATCAATCAATTAATGCATGGAATTATGAACTATCGGTAATTTGATTTACAGTACGTAAAAAAAATTTTTCTTTTTTTAATTGAATTTCAACAACTAGGTTTCGGGAATGTTCTAACGGGATACCGTGGCCCCGGAACGCAAAGGTAACTGAAAGAGAAGGTTGGGTTTTTAGTCAATAGAAGTTTGACACTCCCTTCCGCTCCCCCCACATCAGTAGGAGTTGTTTTATGATTTTTCCAACCACAAAAACGGTACATAGGTATATTTTATGATGAATGTAAATGTAATTATATTTAGGTTACTCAGGTCAAAAGTTACATCAAATAAACAATAGTTTAAGGTAAATATAGTAATTTAAATAAATAGTGAAACCTTTCATATTAAAGCACTTTCCAAACAAACACGACTGCACAACTTATCATACAAAGAATGACTAAACTGCTATCTCTGTTATACATGCCAGATGTATTATTTTGTATACTTAACTAGGGACTTCGGTCATTGACCCAGTTCTTTAATCACTGTATGAATACGGAATAATATTATAATGATACCACAACGCTAGTATTCTCAGAAATAGCAGGCATTAAGATTCTTTGAAGTATTAACTGTTATTATAGAAAATATTTATATACTTACTAATAGTCCACGGGAGTTTATGACAATAAAAACATAACCTCCTTCTTTAACATTCAAGTAAATATACAACGTGTAACGGAAACCCCATATCTATCCAAAAGAACTGAAACCAACATCTGGTATGGAGTCTCTATGTAAAGTTCCAGCTCAAAACAAGTGACTCACAGAATTGACCCCGAATTATTGGTTTCATATGTTTCTTGAATACCAGTAATAACAAACGTGTCACAGCAATATGAGAGTCATCACTTTCCACGTCACTTGCCAATAAAACGATAATTCTCTTCGTTCTTCTTAATTTGAAAAATTCGGCCTCTGGTATCAATGTATTGAAATTTCTAATATGCTCCACACATGTAGACATAGGATTAGAAAACCCTTGCCATATCGTTTGTTATCATCCAAAGAAGCCGTGCACTCGGTATGTATATACCCTTTAAATTACACGTTGTATACCCTTCCCTTCCTCAATCTTCAAGCTACTTTCATACCTAACTTCATCCTAATCCACGCAGAACTTTCGAAGCTTAGCGCTAACTTCATCCTAATCCACGCAGAACTTTCGAAGCTTAGCGCGTTCAATATAATATTCATTGCTCATTGTTACGGGCAAGGTAGATGGTAAACGACAAAGAGGACGCAGTCCCAGACGATGGGCTGACCAGGTGTCCGAAGTACTGCAGATGCCGATGTACCAGGCTCTCCATCAAGCTGAAGACCGTAGCAGATGGAGGAGCCTGTTACAACGCTTCCGTCGTAGCCACGATCCTCAGCACTGAGGGGCCGACTTAAGGAGGAGGAGGATAATATATAGATGTTTTACTGTCCTTCACAAAAGATATTCTGCCATACGTCTTTTCTGGGGGTAAAATCATCAAATTACGCGTCCCGCTCTGAGTGGAGTAAAAGGGAATGTCATACTACTACTTACTAAGAAGTGAAGCGGAAGATAGTGTCAGAGTTCTTATATTCAGATTTGTATCCTTAATATTGGTAAGAAGAAACGTGAATATTATTTCTAGATATTTGGTTTTATGTTTTTACACTGTGCAAATTTCCTCTGGCTACTTTGGTCGTAGGGCACTTTATATGGTTCTTGAAAAAAACTTTGTCCCGCACCAGTAATTCTTCCTCTATCGTGAGTGTTTTCCGGACCAACTATTTTTAGGCAATAGAAACATTTGTTAAGGTGCGGGAATCGAACACGGGATACGCAATGCCGCCAATCGCTATATTATCACTGCGACAACTGTGACATAAAATTTTATTCTTCTTTCCAAAAAAGCTACATGTTCTTAAAGCCATTACCTTGTGTTGGGGGTGTAACGAGTAATAGGGAAGGAATATTATGTTACATAAATAATTTATTGCTACAAACGATCACAAATTGTAATAAGGTCCTTCAAGAACTCATAAAAATATTTTATTAGCAAACTTTAAAAGACCAATTTTTCTAGCACTGACTTCAAATCTAACCATTTCAATTCTCACTATAACTGAACATAAGTTTAATAAAATTGTAACTAAATTAGTAATGAATTACTTACCGTAGCTGACAACAGCCAACGCTAGTACCAAGCAAACAATCTGAAAGTTATAAAAAATATTATTTTATTACGTAACTACCTATTCATAAACTACAAGAACCGACACGTAAAAACCATTTCATTTTTCAAACACTCAGAGACAAAAATAATTTGATTTAACCATTCACAGCCATTTTTACCAAATTCAAAAAGGATGTTCTCAATTCAAATGTTTTTTTTTTAATTGTCAAGCAGTCTAAAAGATGAAACTACATAAGTAGTTGTATATTCTAAAGCATGGTTGTAACTGCGGGTTAGAACCTCCATAGACATCAAGATTCTATTCTATACGATGAATAAACAAACAAAAACTAACCTTGAAAGCCATCTTGTTGAGTAAACTTAGATTAACAAATGAGACGATAATTCCACTGTATATGATCCAATAGTTTTTAAACATTACCTTATATACAGCATGTTATCTTAGAATTTGAGCGTCTGACCCCAACGCGATGCGATATTCTCAGAATAGTTGATTATACTAGTGAGTGGTACCTATATAAAGTTATACTATAAACAATAACAGATTGTCTAATAGCGTCATATGAAATTGATCTTACATTTACACATACTTAGAGCGACAATAGCATAATGTCTAAGGTGTTGGCTTTGTGATCGAGAGGTGGCGAGTTCAAACCCCATCCTTTACACTAACCTACTCCACTACTGACAATTCTGCCACGAATCTACTCCAGATACAAGCACATTTAGCTTAGTTGGAAGGATTAACAAGATTGGTAGTGTATTTTAACCAAATTAGAACGTGTAGTAAAAAAAAATTACAAGCATTCTTAAAACGAAACGTGATTTAAAATTCGCAGAAAGCGTCGTCAAGGACTGAATGAGGATACGCGTTATCTACCCTGTTCTGGGAACAGTAATTAGAGTGAAGAAAAAACAGGAAAAGATAATATTTATCTGGCTGGTCGGGAAGTTTTCTGCAGACGTTATATATTTATCATTAATGGTTAGGCGTCTCTGATATACAGCGCAAAGATAATTATCACAATACTTAAAACAAAACATTTCACTACGACTGGAAAAGCTTTTTGGAAGGACGAAGGAGCCTAGGCGTATAAAGGGTCAAGGGTTAAGTGGGTTCAATGGTCTGAGTTCGCAAGCGTTCAGGGGGTCACAGGCGTTTAAGGATTCGCAGGCGATCAGCGGATCGTGAGCGTTCAGAGGGCTTTATCTGCTAACCGAGTAATCCTAGGAAAGACAGTGATCACGTGCTACCGTGCACAGCGAAACTCAGGAGAGAGTTTTTTTAAGTCTGGCCAAGGATGTGTCGTAACAGGTATTGCACAGAGGGGGGCTTTTCAGCTGTAGCAGGGCTCCTTCTTTGTGTTGATATGATCATGATCATTGGGGTGGTTTTAGTGCATTAAAAATCCAACACCCCCTGGTCTTTCCTCCACTTTTAGAAGTTTTCCTCCTATAAACATGTAAAGCATGTTAGTTTCCTGTCGTGTTTTAGACCTAAATAATCATTTGCCAGCCAAAGTAACCCGTTTTGATTTTCTGTCATAACAAAGCCTATGCAGCTTTTCAGCCTTTCAATTATCTCCATACCAAAAATTATACTGATCCGTTTCTCCGTTTTGACGTGAAGATGGAGAAACATACAAATACTCTTTCGAATTTATGAATATACTAGTACTCACGCGGGGCTTCGCTCCCGAGGATTCTATCACGGTAAAAACATAACTCTCCTTTTTTGCAGTCGCGTAAAAAGTAGCCTAGCCTAACCTTCCTCAAGCTTCAAGCTACTTCTGTACCAAATTACATCCAAATCCACCCAGTACTTTCGAAGATTAGCGCGTTCAAGCAAACAAACAAACTTTTCTGCTTTATAATATTAGTATAGATTTGGTAAAATGTTTTGACTCACTGGAATATCAGTATCGTTACACAACAATAACTATAACTGCTTCTTATACAATATGATTACGGCAGTAAATGAAAACAATTTTGTAGTTATGAGCAGTTCATTAAAATATTTTTAAACAATAATAAAATCTTAGCATCAGATGAAAAATCTGGAAGTTCGTGCCCAAAAAGTAACGGCCGCACGGGCAGACCTTGTTGCGTAATTGGTGGTAATTGTTCGAAAGAGTTCCCGCGGCCTTGGAACACGAAGAACAAATGACGAAACACGGGTGGGTTTTAGGGTGCGTTTCCACCAGAGATGTGCGATGGAAATGTGTCGTGCGAGGATGTCTAGCTGTGCTGTGAAAATGTGTGGGCGTTTCCACCAAAGCTGTGCGATGAAAATGTGCTTACGAGGATGTGTAGCGGAGCTGTGAAAATGCGCATAAATGTGTGGTGCGAGGATGCGCAAACCTCGCAACACATCCTTCTCAACACACATTCCTCGCAACACATCCCTCGCAACACATCTCTCGCACACATCCCTCGCACACATCCCTAGCTTGTTTTGTATGCGCAAAAATCTAGCTCCGCTGAGCCGTTTCCACCAGAGCTGTGCTGACCGAGGCGAGGTAAATGAAGCGATTCTATTGGTTCTTTACAAACACATCCCTCGCTACGCATCCTCGCACATCTCTGGTGGCAACGCAGCCTTAGTCAGTAAAAGTCTGACACACCCTTCCCCTTCGCCCAGATCGGGAGATAGTCATTAGATGATTTCCCATGCCTTGAAAAAAATACAACTGGTGGATCTTCAAGATTGAGCAACTCTTGCGGAGATTGGTAATAATTTAATAATATAATATCGCGATTCCTCTGTTCCCCAGAAATCACGCTGAGTCCCCCTGCTCTAATTTGAACATCTTTGCCAGTCTTTACGGTTAGTCAAAAAGTCTGACACTGGCCTTGCCAGGGGGTATTGTGTCAGATACTCAGTCACTCCATGTACAACACTAATACATCTAGTGAGACTGGAAGCCACAAATATAGTTGGGAAAAGGGTCAGTGATGAGATGAAAAATCAAATGTAGACCCCACCTTTCATGCGTTTTGATACAGATGATGACATCATATTTGTGATTGAACCATTAAATACCACGAACTAAAAACACTTGAATTTCATCATCTACTTGGGCTTTTCCTAAATGTATCGAAGTCGACTTACCGGATGTAGCTTGGTTCTAGTGTTTTATACAAGGTGTAACAGATTAAGCATTATAGAGCATAGAGGTATTGCCCTCAGACACCCCAATTAGAATATTAAATTATAAGTCTAAAACAATATCCGTAACTAAATAAATTGAAACCAAACCTAGACATTTTTTATAAATTAGTTATCCTTCCTAAACGCAAAACGTATGTGCGTCATACAATATCCTTACGCAGACGCATACACTCAAGCAATGTTAGCGGCCCACACGCACACGAGCGCATTTCTTTGAATTAAGGATTGTATTAATTTATCACGATCCTGTGTTTCCATTTTAAGTTAAATGAAAGATTCTTCCGTCAAAATTTAACACCTATTTTTTATGACGGAAATCGATTCAGAAGCCGATTCTGAACCAACCACTTTCAGGAATTGCGTTTATTCTGTTACAGGTTGTATAGGGCGACTGCCAATCAGACTACCACATACCACGTACAGGAACGACTCAGGCTCTTAAAATTTTTGGTCAACACCTCTCATAATGGCGAAGGGTAACATCGTGAGGAAACCAGCATGTACTAAGACCGATACCTATATCCAAAGACATGCGACATCCACCAACCTATAGTGAATTTCAGCCCAGTTAGGTCACTTTTAGGTAAGCGTGCTCCTTCTTCGATCACATCATCACTTACCATCAGGTGAGATAGTGGTCAAACGCGAACCTATTTTCAATAAATTAATTTAAAAAAAAGTTTCGCTCATAAAGAGGTAATCTGTGTAATAGCAGTGTGAACAATATAGGAGTATGTATGTTATGTTAAGAAAAGGTGAATTAATATTTTGTTAACCTAACTTTTATCTCCGATTTAATGAAAGGACGTACTAGAAAGTCTAACATGATTATATTTTTCAATAAGTACAAAACAAGCAATAAGAACCATACGATACAAATAAATCAAGCTAATTTCTGTTTGTAATAAGTTTTCAGCTGTAAAACGTTCGGGTCGGGTTCCGTAGACCTTGAAGTAACTTTTGCAATATATTTTATTATCTCATTATTTATATTTTCCTGTTTTTAAGGGTTTATCGCAGTTTTACAAGTATTTTTAACCGCCTTGGTGGAGGAGGTTCTCAGTTCGTCTTGAACTTTTTTTTATATATTTTACCTCATATCTCGAAGACGGCTGAACCGATTTAGAAAATTCTACTTTAGTTTGAAAGGGTATACTTTCTAGTTGATCTCATTGTCATCACGTTAGGGTCTGATGATGGAATCATGGAGAAATCGAGGGAACTTTCAAATATTATAAGCACACCTATAGCGTTTTGGGTATTTTTTATAGTAACTTGTGCAGTTGCTCTCGAACAGCACCATTTGGGGAAGTGGAACTGATGATGAAGACCACAGACAACCACCGAATCTACTCAATAGTAAGTATTTCGTGGATTGCGATTCCATTACTTGAATATGGATGCTAAGTACTTTATGCTCGTCACAATGCATAGATGGTGAAGTACCAGGAGATCTCAAAAATTAACGACTCTTCATCGGGAAAAGCAATATTTTGTAAAAGGTGATAAGTAGTTGACATTTTGGCTTTTGTAACTAGATAAATTACAAACCGACCCACTAAAAAACTTTTTTGCAAAAAAATAAAACCGACTTCCATATCAAAACACTACAAAGCCAAAAATAATTTTAATTTCGGTAGTCGGTGTTATTGGTTTTGTATTTTATTTTTTTTTCACACCGCCTTCCGAAATTAAAATTATTTTTGGCTTTGTAGTGTTTTGATATGGAAGTCGGTTTTATTTTTTTGCAAAAAAGTTTTTATTTTCGCGCTTTTTAGTGGGTCAATTTGTAATTAATCTAGTTATAAAAGCCAAAATGTCAACTACAAAAAACTAAAAACGCGCGAACAAAAAACACAATATAGAGTAACCGAAAAGATCATCAATGTAAATTTTTTTTTCAGACTTTTATTGATTTTTCAGAAACGGCTTGTTCGATGTCGATAAAATTTTCATGGGACCATTTGGAAAGCATACCCTTTCCAACAAAAAAAGAATTTTTCAAATCGGTTGGCGAGCGACGGAGCTATGCCCGAACAAACATTAAAAAAAAAAAAAAAAAAAAAAAAAACAAACAAACATCCGAATTGAGAACCTCCTCCTTTTTCAGAAGTCGGTTAAAAAGCGTGAAAATAACTTTTTAGGTAAAAATAAAACCGCTTCTATATCAAATGTAATAGTTATAAACTAAATAACACTATCCTATCTAGAGTATCTTCTGTGCGGGACCTTGGGGTTCAGCTAGATGAAAAACTGCATTTTGATCAGCACATTAGGAATATTACGGATAACGCCTACCGTATGTATGGGTTCGTAATGAGGTCGACGACAGAATTCAAGCATGCAAGTACGTATTTCTATCTTTTTAAAACACTTATCAGATCACATCTTGAGTATGCTGTAGTAGTGTGGAACCCATATTATAAAAAGTATGTAGATTGTTTGGAACGTATTCAGCGAAAATTCCTTAGATCCATGTATTACCGGTGTTTCCATAAATTTTGCAGTTACGGTGATCTCATTAAAAAACATAATTTAATATGCCTAAAGACTAGACGACTGTTTCTTGAAATGATGTTTCTTTTTGATGTTTGTAACAACAGGTATGACTGCACCGAAATAACTAATAAAATTTATTGTATCAAGAAGTGTTATAAGACGAGAGGTGCGCGCACGTCCCCTTTTTGCGGTATCCTCCTGTCGTACCAAGGCTGGAGTTCGCGCACCTCTACATCGGATAAGTAAAAACTATAATGACTTTTTCTCAGATTTGGATTTGTTTTGTGTACCAGCTAATAGATTTCGTAACGCGTTGATTCATCTGAACAAAGATAAAAATATGTAACTATAATGTAACTAATTTGAAATCAAACTATAAATTAACAGTAATTTTGTATTATCTAACTTATGTAGCGCCTTAGTTCATAATAGATTTTTTTAATATTTTGTATTATTATATGCTGTGGATAACGTCGTGGGTTATATATACATTTGTAATTTGTATGTATGTGTATTCATTAATTGAGACAAAATGTGTAAACGTTTGTTATTCCAAAATAAATAAATAAATAAAACACTACAAAGCCAAAAATAACTTTAATTTCGGAATGCGGTGTGAAAAAAAGAAAATACAAAACCAATAACACCGACTACCAAATATAAGTTATTTTTGGCTTTGTAGTATTTTGATATGGAAGTCGGTTTTATTTTTTGCTTATAAGTTTTGTTTTGAATGAAATAGCTATAACCTGAGGGTGTTTAAGTCAAGAGTGAATAGGTTACTTCGAGTTAAGCGTGCTTCTTCTTCGATGACATCATCGTATACTATCAGGTGAGATAGGGTCTAACGCGAGCCTATTATCAATTCAAAAAATCTACAAGCTTTCCTGTCTTCCTTGTATTGTAGCTATCTTGCATCCGATTAGAACCTATAATGTTTAGGCTGTTTAAGTAGCTGTGATGTTGCATCATGTAACAATATATTATATCATGTGATTGTGCTGGCTTTATGTAGTCTTAACCTCAAGTTCATTGGCATGGAAACTACTACAAAACACTGTTTTTAAAGCAGTAGTTTTTGAAAACTATGGGGTGTTTTTGTGATGTGTTTTCTAGGGTATGATGTTTGTGTGCTGGTTCTGCAAAAGTCTACTAAGAATGTAGCTTAGTCCCTAGTCGACCGTGCGTCCGTTCCACGCGCATCTAAAAGAGCAGTTACAGTAACGACGGGGCCGACAGGGTCATTACCTGCCCGGGTTGCGGTAATGTTATAATGAATGAATGTTATACCGCGGCCCCGCAACATAAACTGACTCAAGGAACAGCGTGGACTTCATTACCTGTCCGGGTTGCGGGAATGTCATAATGAATGAATGTTATACCGCGGCCCCGCAACATAAACTGACTCAAGGAACAGAGTGGATTTCATTTCCTGTCCGGGTTGCGGGAATGTTATAATGAATGAATGTTATACCGCGGCCCCGCAACATAAAGTGACTCAAGGAACAGAGTGGACTTCATTACCTGTCCGGGTTGCGGGAATGTTATAATGAATGAATGTTATACCGCGGCCCCGCAACATAAAGTGACTCAAGGAACAGAGTGGACTTCATTACCTGTCCGGGTTGCGGGAATGTTATAATGAATGAATGTTATACCGCGGCCCCGCAACATAAAGTGACTCAAGGAACAGAGTGGACTTTAGTCAGTAGAATTTTGATACTCCCTTCCACTCCACCCAGAGCGGGTTTATGTCATGATTTTGATCCTGAAAAATTATAAGCAAAGTGTCAAAATCCATTGCAGTCACCACAGGTTTTTAAAAACGAAAATCACCTGCACTTCCGAACTGTAAAAAATTCTATTCAATTACCTTTTTTTTGTGGGAAAATCATCTAATGACTCCTCCAGCTATGGGTGGAGCGGAAGGAAATGTCAGACTTCTACTGACTAAAAACTCACCCTGTTCCTTCAATTGCACTTACGTTTCCGGGCCGCGGTATCTCGTTATCTCATGAATTAATTATATGTTTTTCTGCTTTTTAAGGTTTTAGCGCAGGGATACGATTATTTTGCTGCTCACCGTTTCCTAGCAAATCTTCATTCTCTTATTTATTGTTCACCGGATAGAATTAAAAATGTGTTGCAACATTTAACACACCGTTTAGGTGACGTGAAATTTAAGAGGTTTTTTGAGATAAACGCTGTATTGTATAACAGCGACAGTAAATAAAAAATATAATAATTATCGATTATATCCTAAGCATTAAATAATCGCTGCCGACCATCATCAGCCTATTTATCATATACTTAATCAATGAAGCACTGGTCGAGTCAAAGCTCCAGAGCAAGTCAATCGGTTTTCTATCGGTTACATTTCGGGGTAATTCCAACGCACTCTGCGTTGGAATTACACATTCTAATTCCGCCAAGCCCGTTCCATCATCGGACTACAAGACAAACGACGATACGTCATCGTTACATGGTAGACATCCCACCCATATGCACAAAACGTTTTGGAAATTCTTTCATTGTGCGTAAGGGCTAAGGAGTGGAATTCCCTGCCGGAGTCTGTGTTTCCCGATAACTATAACCAAGGGGTCTTTAAGTCAAGAGTGAATAGGTTACTTTCAAGTAAGCGTGCCCCATCTTCGACCACATCATCACTTACCATCCGGTGAGTTGGTGATCAAACGCGAACCTTTTACCAATAAATAAAAAAAACCGGTCAAGTGCATGTCGGGCCACGCGCAGTGTAGGGTTCCGTAATTTTTATAACAGCCAAGTGCGTGTCGTATTCGCTGACTGATCGTTTCGTACCATGATCTAACTAAAAGCCAAACATGACTACCTAACTAATTTGACTTCCTATACAAATCCTCACCTGATCCGACAATTTTGCACAGAAAGTTTTAATTTTTTTTAGAGATTTGTATAAGACTTGTCATAGCCGGTGTTTTGAATTTAAATACAGGACACAACACAGAACAGATAAAAGAGGTTAGAAAAGAACTAGTTCCTGATTAGTATGAGAACGCGTGTCGCCGCTTGTCTCCCCACTCTTTAGTTCTACTACAAGCAAAAGGCCCGTTACGTATGCGAATTACGCACATAAATAAATTACACTCACTTAAATCGAGAGCTTGCTGCTGATTGTAACTCACTTTGCGCCGTGCATCACGGCCAATCAGGGCAAAGGACAAAACGTCAATGGTTGAAGTCTGGCGCATGTAGTACATTGTAAACAGACTTGGTCATTGCGTTGATTAAGCGAGTACACAACGGGCAATGTATACTTTTTGTAACTTGTTGCAATAATGTTCGTTAATGTTCGGAATTTCATAATGATCAGAATATTTTTATGTTTTTTACAAATAAAATTGTAATTAAATGTTATTTTCGACTTACCGATGGAAAGATATATCTCCTCGCTCTATACTTGCGGTCTGACTTTTTGTTTTACAGGTTATAATTGCACAACACGGCATTTTAAAGCAGAGCTCTGTGTTCCGAAGTAATCAGAAGCGCACTAAACGCGGTGAATGAATTAATCGGTCGCGCTATGATTGTCGTATCATAAATGTGGCGCGCTCGCCACGCCCATATTACCATTCCATCCTTATTCATCTATTCCATGGGACACAGAGCTACACTACTCAATAGTCACAAAAAAATAAAATTAAGGAAGTAGTTTTCTGGGGGAGCTTTGTGTTTGATATTATATAGCAAAATAATAAATAAATAAAAACATATTAATCGGTTATATTTTTGTTAAAAAGTTTTTTTTTAATAAAGCTTATTTAAATATGAAACTAGCGCGATACAACTGACGCTTAGCGCCATCTATCGACATTCATATGGAGTTGTTCGAAATTTTCGAGTCAAATACAATTGGTCGACTTTTACTCGTAAACTTGTAAAGCCCACTTATGTGTGATAGTTTTCCTTTAAACTTCGTTATATATAGGTACTACTGCCGTGACATTTGAATTTCTAACTACAACCGTTTAGTTGGTATAGGCCCCGCTATCGACCTGCGGCAGCGGGGCGGGTCGATAGTGGACGTCTCGTTCGCTAGCCCCTCTGTCGCCGGCCGAGTCCGCGACTGGCGTGTCGCCGTGGAGGTGGAGACGCTGTCGGACCATCGGTATATCCGATTCGACGTCTCTGCCCAGACCGCGAGCGGCCGCCATCCAACAACCCCGATTAATGACGGCCCGCGTTGGGCGCTTAAGCGCATCGACAGGGAACTACTCGAAGAAGCTGCATTAGTCCAGTCCTGGACCTGGGAGTCGACGACGGACGGCCCCGTCGACGTCGAGGCGGTGGCGCTGTGGTTTCGCGGGGCGATGACGCAGATTTGCGACGCATCCATGCCCCGTGTCCGCCAACAGTCCGCAAGGCGCCAGGTGTACTGGTGGACCGCCGAGATCGCGCAATTGCGCGTAGCGTGCGTTGCGGCTCGCCGCCGGTACACCCGATACCGGAGACGACGTCGACGGGATTCCGCCGAGGAGGACGCGCTGTATGAGGTGTACCGCGCGTCCAAGGAGACTCTGTGGCTGGCCATCGGCGACTCAAAGTCGCGCGCCAGGGAGGAGCTGCTGGGGTCCCTGGATCGGGATCCGTGGGGGCGCCCCTACCGTTGGGTACGGAGCAAGTTGCGTCCCTGGGCGCCTCCACTGACGCGAAGCATGGAACCCCAGTTGCTAGAGGCGGTGGTGTCGGCCCTCTTCCCAGGGCGACCGGGACACGTTCCCCCAGCGATGGCTTCGCCCTCAGCCACAGACTCTCCAGGAGAAGAGGAGAGCACCGATGTCCCCGAGGTGACGCAAGCAGAGATGGGAGCGGCCGTGTCGCGACTCCGGGCTAAGAACACAGCACCCGGACCCGACGGAGTGCCTGGTCGAGCTCTCGTCCTGGCTCTGAAGGAGCTAGAGCCCCAGCTGAGGAAGCTTCTCACGGCATGCCTCGAGCAGGGTCAGTTTCCCAGTGTGTGGAAGGAGGGGAGGCTGGTCCTCCTCAGAAAGGAGGGGCGCCCCGCGGACGGATGCTTGACGAGGCGGGCAAACTTTTTGAGCGTATCATCGCAGATCGCCTCGTCAGCCACTTGTGCAGGGAGGGGCCGAACCTGGACGACAACCAATTCGGTTTTCGTCGGGGGCGCTCCACCATAGACGCCATCATGCGCGTGAGGGCCCTGGCGGAGGAGACGGTGTCCCGGGGTGGGGTGGTGGTGGCGGTGTCTCCAACGCATTCAACACCCTACCCTGGAGTTGTATTCGGGAGGCCCTGAAATACCATCGCGTTCCTCCCTACCTCCGCCGTACAGTAGGGGCTTACCTGGAGGGTAGATGCGTCACCTATCGGGGACGTGACGGTGCTGGTCGGCACCTCATGTCGTGCGGTGTTCCACAGGGATCGGTCTTGGGACCGCCCCTGTGGAACATCGGCTACGACTGGGTGCTGAGAGGCGAACTCCCGCCGGGCGCCGACGTGACGTGTTATGCGGATGACACGCTCGTAACTGCCCGGGGGAGCTCGCACAGGGAAGCAACGTTGTTAGCCACGGCTGCGGTGTCACAGGTGGTGAACCGCATCCGGCGCCTGGGCCTGGAGGTGGCCCTAAACAAGTCGGAGGCCATGGTGTTTCATGGCCCTCGACGGGCGCTGCCGCCGGGATCACACATCGTAGTCAGCGAGACCCGGATAGCTGTCGAGTCCACCATGAAGTATCTGGGATTGGTGCTCGACAGCCGATGGGAATTCGGGCCCCACTTCCGGCGGCTGGTGCCCAAGTTGATACGCGCAGCGGGCGCGCTTTCAACGTTGCTTCCCAACTTGGGGGGCCCGAGCGCTGCCTGTAGGCGGTTGTACGTGGGAATCGTGCGGTCCATGGCCCTGTATGCGGCCCCTGTGTGGGCGCTGGACATGACGGCCGGCACTCTCGCCATTCTGCGCAAACCGCAGAGGGTGATGGCCGTCAGAGTCGTCCGCGGGTACCGCACGATTTCCTACGAGGCGGCTTGCGTCCTGGCCGGATCCCCGCCCTGGGACCTAGAGGCGAAAGTACTCGCGTCGTTGTATCGATGGCGCGAGGAAGAGCGGGCACGGGGCTCGAGGCCGGTGCAGCGGCAGATCGCGCTGCGCCGAGAGGAGCTCCGTCAGGTCTTGGTGGCGGAATGGCGGCAGAGGCTTCTGCGCCCTACCGCCGGCCTCGCTACCGTCGAGGCGATCCGGCCAGTACTCGACACTGGCTCGGGAGAAGGCACAGCTCCCTGTCGTTTAGAGTGACACAGGTGCTGTCGGGGCACGGCTGCTTCGGCAAGTACCTGTGCCGCATAGACAGGGAGCCGGACGCTCGGTGCCACCACTGCGTCCATTGCGGGGAGGACACGGCGCAACACACGCTCGCCGAGTGTGTAGCTTGGGAGGAGCAGCGCCGTGTCCTCACAAATGAAGTAGGAGGCGATCTGTCGCTGCCGGCCGTAGTGCAGAGTATGGTCGGCAGCGCAGAGTCGTGGGACGCGGTGGTGTCCTTCTGCGAGGACGTGATGTCGCAAAAGGAAACTGCGGAAAGGGAGAGGGAGATCTCCACTCCCTTCCCTGGCCGCAGAAAGCGCACCGGGCGCAGGGGAAGGGCGGACAACGCCCTTTTCCAGCCCCCATGAATAGGTCCAGGGGCGAGGGACTTGGGGAAGTCCCCCGCCCCCTATTCGATGGACCCGAGTCGCAGGCGCGCGCGGGTGCGCGGGTGGTCACTACCCCGTGCAGGAGGCGAGGCCGGGACAGATCCGGCCAGCACTAGTGCGGGGCTGCGGAAGAATTAGGTTTCCCGCGGCCCCCCGCGCACGTGTGAGAAGACACTGGGGTGGTTTTAGCCGGTAAGAATCCGGCACGCCCCTCCGCCATTCCCCAGGCGGAGGTAGTCCATGAGGATTTCCACCCGTAAAAAAAAAAAAAAAAGGGGGGGGGACACTTGACTCTAACGAAAATTGGTACTTTAAAACTTGATAAGTCACGAACGGTTTACTTAATCCAAAAACGGTCTTCTCAAACCCCTAATATTTTTGAATGACCTATTCTACGATATCCCACACTATGGGAAGGAAGAAAAAAAAAATTATCATCCCACTTTACATGTAGGGGAGGTACCCTAAATAATTGTTTTTTTCAAAATTTTATTTTACCACTTTATTTGGCGTCATTAACGTGTATACTCATTGTTTCGTCCAACGTGAAACAGAACGCACCTTTTTGGTTGGCAACATTATTATCTATTGTCTTTGACTTTTTTTGACTTGACATTAATTTTCCTTGCAAAAGCAACTGCCTTGTTTTGTTGAGATCGATTCATTGATTGTCATTAAAATCCTGTTGAATCTACGCGGTTAAAAGACAAATCGGTTGAGATTAGTGATTAATTGAAATCTAGAATCCCGAATTGACTAAAACCCTGGGATATTTTGAACTACCACGCCGAATGTCGTCAGCCTGTCTGACACGCGAAATTTGCTGAAAGTAATGGTGAATTGGTGATAAATAGCTGCTCCAATCTGGTGCGAAGTTTATGCTGCATCCCGGCCTGGACCACACATTGAAGCTTGCGTCCTTTGTGACCGCCGTGACACCACTTTCCCACATTACACGTTTCAATTACTCATTACCTATTTACACACATACTACCTCACGGACGTGACATTTTGGAAGGTCGAAGCTTGGCGGCTCCAGCCGCAGGTAAGTGTGCATGTTGGAATATCTAATTGCGTAAAGTTTAATTATGTATTGGTAAGGCCTAAGAGCCCATATTGTGTTTGTAAGCAACGTTTAGGGCTCCACAAACCGTGGACAGTTCGGACCATCCAGTTACCGTTGGCTGGCTGATTGAAGGATCGAACACTCATGCTAAATTACAACTTTCTAGTACCAATACTTTTTGAGCTAAACCGCGGACAGACAGACAGACGGACATGGTGAAACTATAAGGGTTCCTTGTTGACTACGGAACCCTAAAAAAGAGGATGTCATACATTCATAAAAAGGAATGCGTTAAAAGAACAAAACCACAACCTTTTTTTTACGATGGGAATTCATCCAATGATTGCCTCCCGAGCTGGGCAAATTGAAGGGCGTGTCAGACTTTTACTGACTAAAACCCATCCGTGTTCCGTCATTTGCCCTTCGTGTTCCGAGACCGCGGTAACTCTTTCGAAAAATTCCGCAGGAGAATGCGCATCCTTTTTTTCTCTGGGTGGGAAAATCATCTTATGACTCCTCCCACCGTGGGTGGAGCGGAAGGGAGTATCAGACTTCTACTGACTAAAAACCCACCCTGCTCCTTCTGTTGACCTTGCATTCCAAGACCGCGGTGTCTCATTAGAACAATTCCCGCAATTACACATAAGGAATGTGTAAAGATTGCAAATGCAAATTACGGAACACGGACGGGTTTGCTTCCTACGTTTAAAGATACATACCTATGTGTAGAGATACATGCATAGTCTATCCCAAGAACGAAGAAGAGAATTTATTATATATCGTGGAGAAAGCATACTAACATTTTCTAGAATTTTTAAATGACAAAATGTAATATTTACTCATCATCATCTGCTTAGCCTTCCGCCCAACTATTTTGAGGTCGGATCCAGTCTAAAGCTTTGTTTTCCTATGAAAGCGGTGCCATCATATAGCGGCCGTAATATTACGGACGCAAAAAGACGGCCGTCTTTACGGTGACGACATGTGGAAAGTTCCACGGCCGTTTTATCACACTGTCTGCTTCATCGCTATCTAGTGTATTACATTCTCTTTGGAACCGTTCACGAAACCATCTGACACCGACAAGACGGCCGTCATTCAAATGGCGGCACCGCTTTTTGACGTTACGGTGTCAGTTACCGCTCCCTAGGAAACCGCGCCATTTTGTTTACATAGACAACGTTCTAGTGACGTCATTCACCGCTGTATTACGGCCGCTATATGACGGCACCGCTTTCCTAGGAAAACAAAGCTTAACTGGATGCAGCTGAGTATTAGTGTTCTACATGGAGCGACTGCCTGTCTGACCTTCACAACCCAGTAGCTGGGTAACACGATACCCTTTGGCCAGACCAGTGCCAGATTTACTGGCTTCTGACTACCCGTAATAACTATCAAAGATGTTCAAACAACAGCCGAGACCAACAGCTTAACGTGCTTTTCGAGGCACGGGGGTATCACACCGCCAAGTTCCAAACTTCGGTAAAACTACTGACAAATTCCTTACAGAAAAACCTAACAATTCTTTTTGCCCGACCCAGCAATCGAACCCGAGACCTTGTGCTCAACAGACGCACTTGCGACCACTCAACCAACGCGGCAGATAATACAGAAATGACACATATCTTTTCATAAACAAAAGGAACTACAAGTACATTGCTTCATAATACGAATAAAAATCGTCTCTTTTACAACGTAAAACACCCAATGGATATGGTTGCTATGTTTACATGAATGATCGCGGAACGATTCTATACATTTTTAACTGACTTCTGAAAAAGGAGGAGGTTCTCAATTCGGATGTTTGTTTGTTGTTTTTTTTTTTGTTATGTTTGTTCGGGCATAGCTCCGTCGCTCGCCAACCGATTTGAAAAATTCTTCTCCCAAATGGTCCCATGAAAATTTTATCGAAATCGACCAACCGTTTCTGAAAAATCAACAAAAGTCTAAAAAAAAGATTTACATTGATGATCTTTTCGTTTACTCTGCATTGTGTTTTTTGTTCGCGTGTTTTTAGTTTTTTGTAGTTGACATTTCGGCTTTTATAACTAGATTAATTACAAATTGACCCACTAAAAAGCGCGAAAATAAAAACCTTTTTGCAAAAAAAAATAAAACCGACTTCCATATCAAAATACCACAAAGCCAAAAATAATTTTAATTTCGGAAGGCGGTGTGAAAAAAAAAGAAAATATAAAACCAATAACACCGACTACCGAAATTTAAATTATTTTTGACTTTGTAGTGTTTTGATATGGAAGTCGGTTTCATTTTTTTGCAAAAAAGTTTTTATATATTAAGCAATTAGTTTACAGGTTTATGGGAACAATAAAGCGTAAAGTTTACTAAGTCATTTAGTAACTACCGACGGCCGGGCACGCCGCAATTGCGGCGGTAAGACCCCTCTTTGAGGAGTGGCTAGATCAGCGTCACGGCGTCCTGACCTACCGCATGACGCAGGTCCCCACCGGACACGGAAGTTTCGGGAGGTACCTGTGTCTAATGGGAAAGGAAGAAACGCCTGGGTGTCACCACTGCGAGGGTCGCCCTGAGGACACAGTAGAGCATACGTTGCAAGACTGACCCGCCTGGGCAGATCACCGACGTGTCCTCACGGCGGCAATAGGCGGAGACCTCTTGCGCCCGGCATTGGTCGAGGCCATGCTGCGGGGCGAGAGGGAGTGAGAAGCAGTCGCCTCCTTCTGCGAAGCAGTCATGCTTCCGAAGGAGGAGGCGGGCCGCGTGAGGGAGAGGATGGCGTCCTCCCTCCAGCCCAGCCGCAGAGGTAGACGCCCACGGCGTCGGACGTCGGCCGACGATCTCCGGCCACCGTAGGCGCGGGCATGCGGACAGCGAGTAAAGGACAACTCGCTGTCCGACCATGGACCATGCCCGGGTCGACGGCGCGTTGTGTTCCACGCGCGCCTCAAAGAGCGTCAGCAATATGACGAGGCCCCCCCGTAGAGGGCCGAAGCCTGCCGGGGTCGTGGGACTTATCCCATTACCGTGACCCCGGTACGTAAAGGGTTATTGAAGGAACACCGTGGATTTTAGTCAGTAAAAGTCTGACAGTCCCTCCCAACCTGCCCGGGGTGGGAGGACTTATTTGATAATTTTACCAAGCTAAAAAAAAAAAAATCATTTAGTAACTAGTAAATATTAGCGCATGCGTAATATTTACTCTGTAGGTATAAGCATCGGTTGTATGTTGGTTGTATGACTATGGCAAAACTCACTGCTCCAGGTTCAAAAATTTGCTTTCGCGCCTAAATTTGACAGGTTGTCTTTGTTTTACTTTGACAAGTTCTCAACTTATAATGTAATATTAGCTTCATCTGCGACTTCACTCGTGTGAAAAGTTTTATCAGGAGCAAATATAGCATTTGTCACGCAGAAAATATAATGTTGCTTTCTATTGATGATAGATTTTTCTAAATGATTCTTCATAAGCCAGCTTTTGCTAAGCTAGCATCGGCAGGCAAGTCAACCCACTCCAGACAAAAGCTTATTTAGCTTAGTTGGAGAGGTTAACAAGATTGCTAGTAATATGAATTCTACCCAAATTGCCTTTATAAAAAAATCGAAAAACATTTGCTTTCGAAACTAAGAATATTATAGTGGTTCTTTATTTGACTACGGAACTCAAAAACATTGCCGGCTTAACATGAGTTTTTATCTCTGTGTCGACGATTTTATTACTTAATAATAATATAACTTTATTGAAGCTAATATTAATTACTTATTAATAAGGTTACAATATAATTTTGGATTTAAAATGAGTTTTGGAATGGAATTCCCATTTTCGGTGGGAAAATCATAAAATTAGGTACTTCTTCTGCTCTCTCTGAGTGGAACGGAAGAGAGTGTCAGACTTGTACTGCCCTGCCTTGCCTCCTAAACTAGGGGAAACCTGTGAGATAGGAGTTGTATATATTATGTAGTATGTATGGAACGTTGTAAAACTACCGTATGTAGAAGTTGTCGCCGAAATTCCGAGCTCTGCACACCTTTCTGACGATGTTTAATTCCTGGTCAATATTTCCGTCTTCCCTTTCAGTTTGTTCTAACTTTAGTTAATAGTTAGTTAGTTTGAGTGTGCGTTGATGCCTTTTATTCTCTTGAGAGACTTTCCCGCGCAGTAAATAATATGTGCATAAGTTAGAACGGATGCGTAACGTGACACTTTAGTAAGTCTTGGTTAAGAAAATCAACTCTATAATTATAATTTTAAATTGATCATCACGTATAATATTTATTTATTTATTTTACTGAAAGCTTACAGACTAATGGCAAAACATTAAAAAAAACTCTTGTGGGTAGGGAAAATTGCTAATTACAAGTTTACCCATGTATGATATTCAGATACTTAATTCTATTTGCGTTTAACATTAAACAAATACAATAAAAAACAGTTTTAAAAACAATTAATCTAGTGACGATTCCAAAGTGTCAATGAATCTAGTCGATTTTCAGGTGCGACGGTAAATTATTAAAGACAATAACGCTGCGTATGGTGAAATCGTTGCGCCTGTACTTAGTCGATACACAAGGTGCCTGAAGCAAACGGTCGCCTGCGTAGGTTATTTAGATTACTGCGGAGGTGTTTTGTTCAGAGTTCTGGACAATGAATCGAGCCGTTTGCAATTTTCGCAAAAAAAAAACATAATTTTGTCGCTAATGTTACGCCTAACACCTTTTTCAACCGACGACAAAAAGGAGGTTATCAATTCGACGCGTATATTTTTTTTTTTTTTTAATGTATGATCATCGATTACTCGAAGACGGCTGAACCGATTTGGAAAATTCTTTTTTTGATTGAAAGGGTATACTTCCATATTGGTCCCATTTTCATAAACGTCAGGATCTGATGATGGGATCCTGGAGAAATCGAGGGAACTCTTCAAATATTATAGGCACACCTATGTCGTTTTGGGTATTTATTATAGTAACTTGTGCAGTTGCTCTCAAAAAGTACCATTTGAGGAAGTGGAACTGATGATGAAGACCACAGATGGCCGCCGAAACTACTCAATAATAAGTATTGAGTGGATTGCGATTCGATTACTTGAATATGGATGTTACGCACTTTATGCTCGTCACAATGCATATGGTGATGTAGAGCTAATGGTGAAGTACCAGGAGAACTCCTCAACAATTAACGGCCCAGCATTGGGAAAAGCAATATTTTGTAAAAGGTTATAAGTAGTTGATAATTAGGCTCTTGTAAATAGGTAAATTAAAAATAGACCAACTAAAAAGAGTGAAATAAAAACTTTTTACCAAAAAATTAAACCGACTCCCAAAAAACACTGCAAAGTGAAAAATAACTATAATTTCGGAAGTCGGTGCCAAAAACGAAAATACACACCACCGACACACCAAAGACACCGACTACCGAAATTAAAGTTATTTTTCACTTTGCAGTGTTTTTTGGGAGTAGGTTTAATTTTTTGGTAAAAAGTTTTTTTTACTGGACAATCAATCAAGCCGTTTGCAATGTTCGCAAAAAACTACATAATTATGTCGTTAATGTTACGCCTTACTACGCTTAAAGATAAGAAATTATATCACTTACATCGTTGTTCGTAGTCAACTGAGAACCGCTTTACCTTAAAATCTAAGTAACGCAAAAATATCCTTTGAACAGATTCAATACGAGATTTGTAAATCTTTTTCTTTTTAATTTGTAAATCTCGCATTGAGGGTTCTAGACTTGAGAAGCGTACCCGAGGTGGCTGCGCACGAGGGAACAATATAAGACTTTTTAACACGCTTTTATTAGGTCGACCTGTATGTAACTAACTATGTAATGAAATCTAAGGTAACTAATTTAACCATCTTCCAAGGGTCGTAGCGTAATGAAAATTGGCAGCTGTATGTAGTTCTGATGACAATACAATAATATGGTACCGTCGAACTGATCTGATGATGGAGCCGGAAGATATGAACTAGAACTTCATGATGAAAAATCGTACCATAGCTGTTTTGGATTTCTTAGAAAAGTCCTGTAATGAACTTTGACCACGATTAGGTTTCAAGGTTTGGCGATGAAGCCGGAAGATAGGCACTGGCATTCCATGATGAAATATCGTATCATAGTCGTGTTTGCACTTGTGAGAAAGGCCACATAATGGACTTTGATTACGATCAGGTTTTAAGGTTATAACAAACCTAAAGAAAATCCGTTATCGGTTTTCTTAACCTTTTTGAATTACCGCGTAATCCATAGATTTTTTTATAGATGTCACTTTCAAATCCTCTGGGGTGATCTACCACCATCCTCTACGTTTAATTGTTCACTACTCGTGGGAATAATATGGCAAAAACTACAAAAAAAGAAACAGCAACACAAAGAAAACGCAGACTACAAAAAAAGGAAAAGCGCGAACAATTTTTTTATTTTTACGTGCATTTATAAAAGCGTGTTTTTCTAGTGATTTTTAAACTATTAATTTATTTAGTAATATAAACGTGGCTGAAATTCGGTAATCATACTACACCTAACAACCCGTACTGGACCGGGGCGTGGTGAATTACTACCCATTCCCTTTCATAGAGAGATAGCCTGTATCACAGCAGTGAACTGTTACATTATGTCAATTAGTACCGCAATAAATACATAACAACGACAAAAAAAAACATAAAAAGCAAATCTAATCCATATCAACAGTATACAAACGCTTTGTTTCGCTTGTAGATAAAAATCACTTTCGATTGGATGCAAACTATTCTCAGCTCCGTCTTGTGCTAAAGGGAGATTCTGCGGGTAGAAATATAGCCGGGTAAGTGGTGACGTAGCCGCGGGTACGCCTAGAGACGTTTATTACAGCCGTCGGGCGGTTAGAGCTGCCATTTGTCTGTCCATTTGTCACCAGACACGCGATATTTGCGGGCGGATAGCAGTCGTATATCGCTAGACGAATTAGGAAGGCGGAGCAGAGGAATCCATGTGTTTTGATTGAGGTACAGCATAGAATTGATCTGTTTTTGAGATCCGAACATCTGCGTCCGTGTGTAGAAACAGAACCTTTATAGAAATACTCACCTATCTCAGTTTTTTGTATTGATTCAGTGGAAATTTTCTACAAATAATTATGGACTTCGTTCAATGTAAGCGAGTAAAGTTAAAATAAAATTGAGTATAGGGTCACTATTAGGCTAAATATGAATTGTATTGGCCAATCTGGAAATCACTTAACCGATTGAAGGCCCAAGTTAGCCGTTGTTTATGAAATATAATCTGGCCAAAATGGATGTCCTTGGCCCATGTCAAACTGCCTATGACTGATGGCTAGTACTGATATTTATGAACTGGCCTTTGAAGAAGTTACGTTAAGAGGTCTAAGTCTACGAAATGCCGCATCTTCTTACAATCTGAATTACATGTCTTTGCATAGATATATTAAGAAGAAACAGGCTTTTCAAGATAATGCAACTGATGTGGCTCCAACTATGGGTTATACCAGTCAGACGGTATTTACAGAAGAGGAAGAAAATATATTATGCGAATATTTGCTGACATGTGCCGCATCTAATTATGGGCTGACAACAAAAGAAACAAGAAGAATTGCCTTTATGTTATCAAAAAATTATAATAAAAAAAATCCGGCGTCATGGGAAGAAAATGAGAAGGCAGGAGAAGTGTGGCTCAAGTTATTTATGAAACGACATCCCAATTTATCTTTAAGATTGCCACAAGCCACGAGCATAGCTCGCGCAACTATCTTTAATAAAACTAATGTGGCTGCTTAATAACGACCGTCCAAAAGCCTGATAGAGTAATAGCACGACGAGGAGAAAAACAAGTTAGTGCGATGACATCGGCGGAAAAAGGTACCTTGGTTACTCTGGCTTTGGCTGGAAACGCTTTAGGCAATTACATACCGCCTATATTTATATTTCCACGTAAGAGATTCCAAGAAAATTTTATTCGTGATGGCCCAACTGGTTCTGTAGGAACAGCTAACGGATCGGGATGGATGCAGGAGGATGACTTTCACTTTTTCCTTGACGTCAAAAATCACGTCAGACCATCAAAAGAGAAAAGAGCACTGTTGCTTCTGGATAATCACGCTTCGTATAAAGCTCTGAAAAACATTGAATTGTGTAAAGATAATGGGATAATTTTGCTAACATTCCCCCCACACTGCACACATAAGTTACAACCGTTAAATCGTGCCATATTTGGGCCACTAAAGAAAGCAATTAATACAGCGTGTGATAATTGGATGCGCTCTAATGCTGGAAAAGTCATGAGTATCTATTATATTCCATCTATAACTAAATCAACATTTGATGTGGCGATTACTGCAAGGAATATGAGTGCTGGTTTTGCTGCAACTGGAACGCGGCTTGTTAATACAGATATCTTATGAGAAGCTGATTTCTTGCCTAGCCAAGTCACTGATCGTATTTTGCCCAACTCAGAACCAGAGCAATCTTCAAATATTCAAGAAACTACGGCCAATGTGGAAAACAATGAAGCAAGAGTTGTTCCACCAAATCTAACTATCAGGCCAATTGAAAACGATGAGACAAGAACCCTTATTGCAGTTATATCCACAGACCAAGCCTCCACGTCTTTAGCTCCCCTTGCCACTTCTGAAGTGTTCTTACCAGAATCAGTAAGGCCGTTGCCGAAAGCTTCACCACGAAAAAGGAACCAACCCAGTACTTGGGGACTTTAATGCACACCCAGGTGAGTTATTTTCAAATGAACTAATAAACTTTTGTACCGAACAATCGTGGTCGTGCGTAGATATGGACTTGTTACCTATAGACTCGTATACGTTTGTGAGTGAGGCACACGGCTGTCTACGCTGGCTTGACCACTGTGTGACGACCAGTGCGGCGAGGCGCTCAGTACGTAAAGTGTCCGTTTTACATGATACTTACTGGTCTGATCATTGTCCCTTGTTGGTAGAGTGTAACTTAAAATTGATAAGGCCTAAAATTATTGCGACTGATTACGAATGTAATAAGGTAATTTGGGGAGAAAGAAACAGTGAACAGACCGGAAAGTTTTTTGAAAGTTGTAACTCGCAACTGAGAAATATTAATTTTCCTATAGAGTTTACTCACTGCGCTGATCACTGTTGTTATAATGAGGATCACAAGGGCTTGTTAAACCAAATGTATAGTGATATTGTACAAATACTTAGTAAGGCGGCGACAGACAGCTATGTTGGTCCTGTGTTCGGGAAACATAAATATATGCCAGGGTGGAACAAACACGTCAGCGATGCTCACAGAGAGGCTCGATTATGTTATCAAAACTGGTTACTGAGTGGGAAACAAAAAAGCGGATCTATTTACGATAGTATGTGCCAAACGAGGCGACTTTTTAAATCTCGGGTAAAATTTTGTCAAGATAATGAAAAACAAATTAAGTTAGATATAATTGCACAGCATCATTCGAATAAACAATTTGGTAAATTTTGGAAAAAGACAAATTAAATTAAAAATAAAATCGAGCCTACCTGTGAGCGTTGCGGGCGTGCATGTGCCTCGTGATATAGCCAACCTGTTTCAGCGTCATTTTAGGGTGGAATCTCCTCTTGTAAGCTCGACTGACCTGACACGGGGTACTGAGACCATGGCAGGGGACGCTACTGTTCGATTTTGTGCCAAGGAAGTTGCCTCCGTAATTCATAAAATGGTGCGAGGTAAGTCCCCTGGTCATGATGGTCTCAGCATTGAGCATTTGAAATATGCTGGTTTCCATTTGTCTCGAGTACTTGCTATGTTTTTCAGCTTATGTATGAGTCATTGTTACCTACCCGATGAACTTATACATACCGTGGTTGTTCCGGTTATAAAAAACAAGACCGGTGATGTTTCAGACCTGGCAAACTATAGGCCCATCTCGCTGGCTACTGTAATAGCAAAAGTGCTGGACAGTCTGCTTGACAAACACCTGGATAGGCACATAGAACTTCATGATGCTCAATTTGGGTTTAGACCTGGCCTTTCGACCGAGAGTGCCATCCTGTGCCTCAAGCAGACTGTGCAGTATTATACAACCAGGAAAACGCCGGTCTATGCCTGTTACCTGGACTTGTCCAGGGCTTTCGATTTGGTATCATATGATGTATTGTGGCAAAAGATGAAAAATGAAACAGATGTGCCACGTGATATTATTGCAATGTTAAGATATTGGTACTCGAGTCAAAGGAATGTTGTGCGTTGGGCAGGCGCACACTCGGACGTGTATGGGTTGGAAAGCGGGGTGAGGCAGGGGGGGTTAACCTCTCCTCGTCTCTTTAACTTGTACATGAACGAGCTGATCGGCGAGCTCAGCAGAATAAGCATTGGGTGCCATATAGATGGACAGTGCGTCAATAATATCAGCTACGCGGACGATATGGTGTTGCTGAGCCCGTCGATCAGTGCCATGCGCAGACTGCTAGATATTTGTGAAAAGTATGCACGAACCCATGGACTCAGATATAATGTAAATAAGAGTGAGATGATGGTGTTTAAGGCTGGTAATAAATCATTTGCTAATGTGCCTCCCTTGTATCTTTGCGGTGCCAGCTTAAACAGAGTGTGTAATTTTAAATATCTGGGTCACTGGGTGTCTGAGGATTTATGTGACAACATTGATTTGGAGAGGGAGCGCAGGGCACTGTATGTACGCTGTAACATGCTGGCCCGCAGGTTTGCACGGTGTACCGAGCAAGTCAAAGTGACATTATTTAAGGCCTTCTGTCAATCTTTCTACACCTGCAGCCTGTGGACTAAGTACACGCAGCGTACATACAGTGCTCTGCGAGTACAGTATAATAACGCGTTCAGGGTACTGTTCGGGCTGCCTCGCCACTGCAGCGCTTCAGCAATGTTTGCGGTGAAAAGCGTGGATGGTTTTCATGCCATCATGCGGAAGCGTTGTGCATCCCTAATGAAGCGCATGCGGGCCAGCTCGAACAGCCTTCTGAGAGTGTTCGTGGGCCGCTGGGACTCGCCGATGTGGCGGCACTGGATGCGACTACACACTACGGGTGGTCGTGTCCAGGGTTTGCCATAAACTGGCACCCCTGTGTGGTACCACCTTACGGTTACTTTTATTTTGTTATTTTTATTTTATTTTTTGTGTACTAACAATAGCTTTATAAGATTTGTGTTACTAACAGAATATGGACAACTCGTCTGAAATAAATGTCTTATTATTATTATTATAGACGTAGAATAAAATCAGTTGTGCTGACTGATACACCCACCAAAGACGAAATGGCTGCTATAGAAGCCAGCAGAAAGTTAAAAAGTGTGAATAAGCATGTTTAAGTGAAGATAATAATAAACCTAAAAAAAAAGAAGAAAACCTACAAGAAAACTGCAGGTGACGCCGAAGAAGATACAGAAAATGATTGGTTTTGCTTGTGCTGCCTTGAATCCTATGGCAGTAGCAGATCAAATGAGAAGTGGGTTCAGTGCCTAGTATGCAAAGGCTGGTCTCACGAAGATTGCACTGGGGGCGAGCTGCAATACGTCTGTCATAATTGTTTATCAGATTAGATTAAGGTTTTTGATTGACTTTCCAACGATTGATCTCATAATGATGCCATAATTACTTACAAAATATTTTATACTTGTTATGTTAATGTTTCATGTTACTGTAGTTCCTAAAATTATGCTAAATGATAATTAAAGTACTTTTATGTAAAAAAATGTGTTTCTTGTTTATAATTCCTATAAAATTATTGTATCATTCAAATATAGTCAAGATTTACAGCTGTCACAACTTACCTTGGTACCTGTCACAACTTACTTCGGTGTTGGGAGATTTGTGACAAAGGGAGTAGTTTAAGATTTCGTAGATTTTCTCAGAAACCTTTTATAACTTTTGTTGATTCTGATTACTGTTTTCAAAAGAGTAAGAATTGAGCTACATTGAGGCAAAAGTTCATAATCGTGGTATGTTTTTTTATTGAGATATGTGCTTTTAAGTAAAAATTGTCACAACCCTCCTCAGTCTCCTCTATGTACTATCTGTTCTATGCATTCCGTCTCTCTCACAGTACTAATACGCACTTTTTGTCTTCCCATAAAACATATTCACAGCGTGTTGTAACACGCCTAACTTGTATAACTATGCTTTCAGAATGCTGTTGAGGCTGCCTCGGTACTCTACTGCATCAGCTATAATTTGCGGATGCCAACGTAGATATTGTGGCTTTCAAGCCATCATTAGAAAAAATCAGGAATGCTGATGACCAGAGAAATATTAAGCAATCAATCATATCATTTATTTCAGGTAAACTTGGCCCATACAAATAAAATCCCTTATAATAAATAAATAAAATACTTTACTGTACATTCTTTAACAATACCTATAAATAAACTAATATATACGACACCTTTCGGCCAAAAGTCCTCCTTTAGGCAGGTCTGTAGATGGTGAGTTGGAACTCGTACCACAAACGACTTAAAGTTGATGTCGTGGCGCGTTTCCAACCTTTCAACCCTCAGAGTCCAGTTGGTTTTCACCTTCATATACTGCACGAGATCCTCAGTTGTAGTGGAGTGATGCAGACTCGAAAGGTACGGTTGCGTCGTAGGCACAGCAGGGCAGCAGGTTTGGTCCGCTCGGTGCGGTGCCGCACAGGTTACGAGAACGGCTTTTTTCTTCCTTTCTACTTTCGTAAAACCCTCCTCATAAACTTGGCTACAACTTTTTGGCAAGGAGCTATAATAGCGGCAACACCTATCTGAAGGTAATGGCTAAAAAAGTAAAAAGTCCGATGTGGAAAAATTGGGACCGTATGCCTTTTTTTTTTTTTAGCGTGGTAAAATTATCAAATAAGTCCTCCCACCCCGGGCAGGGTGAGAGGGACTGTCAGACTTTTACTGACTCGTCATGTTGCTGACGCTCTTTGAGGCGCGCGTGGAACACAACGCGCCGTCGACCCGGGCATGGTCCATGGTCGGATAGCGAGTTGCCCTTTACTAGCTGTCCGCATGCCCGCGCCTACGGTGGCCGGAGATCGTCGGGCGACGTCCGACGCCGTGGGCGTCTACCACTGCGGCTGGGCTGGAGGGAGGACGCCATCCTCTCCCTCACGCGGCCCGCCTCCTCCTTCGGAAGCATGACTGCTCCGCAGAAGGAGGCGACCGCTTCCCATTTTTTCATTCTTTCCCAAGTATGCCTAGAAATAATAAATTATAAATACTAACATGATTTGAGTCTCTTTATAAAAAAAGTTGATTTTCTTATACGTATAATAACACTATAGATATTCATAATTGTGTATCTGATAAATAAATGATTAGATCCGATTGTACCGTCAACTATCTTGATTTCTTCGTCAAACTTACCCAATCCTGTATTTCACAACCGATAGTTCAAATCCCACAAAGCACTTTATACACAACCTTGAATCTTATTTCACATACAAATACATACGAAAATCAATAATTCAGTAAACCAAGTTCCATTAATATTTACGGCCTGTATCTTATTGCCCCGAGCCACCCGCTGGCTTATAATATAATCGGTCGCAAAGGTCCTATTAGAAGCAGCGTGGGTAGACGCGGGAAAGATTTCATGTCATTTTTCTTCGTCTCGAAAAGTGAGTGTCATTCGAGATGGAAGTGTTATTTGAAGGTGAGAAGCATCTACAACGTGTAATTTAAAGGATATATACATACTGATTCTTTGGATGATAACAAACGATATGGCAAGGGTTTTCTAATCCTATGTCTACATGTGTGGAGCATATTAGAAATTTCAATACATTGATACCAGAGGCCGAATTTTTCAAATTAAGAAGAACGAAGAGAATTATCGTTTTATTCGCAAGTGACGTGTAAAGTGATGACCCTCATAGTGCTGTGACACGTTTGTTACTACTGGTATTCAAGAAACATGAAACCAATAATTTGGGGTCAATTCTGTGAGTCACTTATTTTGAGCTGAAACTTTGCATAGAGACTCCATACCAGATGTTGTCTTCAGTCCTTTTGGATAGATATGGGGTTTCCGTTACACGTTGTATACAAATATTGATCATGTTGAAAGCATCGTACAAATAATAATTACAGTCACTTTGAAACCTTTAGGCTACTTCGTATGAAATAATAATAAACATAATTTAGTCTTTTACGTTTTCACTGCTGGGAACGGGCCAAAATCCACCACGTAGGTCCAAGAAAGGTTGGTGAATGTTTCTTCGAATTTTTGGTCCTGGGACGTGCCTGTGCCCTCACAATGTTTCCCTTCACCGATTAGAGAGCAGTGACGATTATATAAATTACATAAATTTTTCGGGTTGAGTTCGAACCCACGCCCTGCAACTCATAAGTCGGGCCCGTAACCACTAGGCCACCACTGCTCCCGTTGTATCAAATAAAAAGTTTATTCTTTATAAACGTTGCCACATTATTTTGAACCAAGAGCGCATTTTTACAAACACCCAGACCCAAAACTATTAATTGTAACTTACAATTAATTAAAACGGAACAAATCCTACAATTTGTAGGATTTGTTCCGTTGTGGGATTGAAACCCTGACACGCAGCGCAGCAGCTCAACCACTGCACCAACCATGAACGAATTTGATCTGCCAATTCTCTTAGCTTGTAATTGTAATTCTCTGTCGGCTTCTGCGTTCTCTGTCACTTATGACCTTTCAGATTTTAAAACAAAAGTGAACGGGTATTTTCTGGGCTCGCTCGTTCTATCATAGGTCTCATATATATTATGGCTTACCATCAGGCGAGATCGAGGTCAAGAGTTGGCTCATTCGGATTAAAAAAACTTACTATAACTTACTTAAACTTACTATAGCACTGGGTTTTAAGGAGACACAACACTTGCCGGGGTCAATTAATAGATGTGTGATCATCAATTTTACTTTGCGACCCTTTCTGACTTCAAAGTGCACCATTCCTAAGCCGTGCGAACTGGCTGATATTTGAAGATATTTGACAGTCATTAGAGAAACTTTAGAAGACTGACATTCTGCCAACATTCTGACATTTGGGTAAATGCAAGATAAATGAGAAAGTCTCGAAATCGGCGCTCAATTACTTACCTTTACTGAGAAAGTGCAACAAAACCTGGAGATCTCACTTGATTGCAAACTAAACCTTAAGTAAAATTAAAAAACATTTATTTGCATTAAATCAGATACAAAAGATGGTAGTAAAATATTTTAGTGCAATAAAACATTTTGCCGTGATTTGGTTTGCTAATATAAGATGCTTAAAATAAGCACGTTATGACGTGCAATCATAAAACATTCTTCTAGAATTCTCATAAAAATATTGTTGTCATTTAAAACTGAAATAGAACATTACCAAAATTTAAAATGGCGGTCGTTTAAAAAGGCGGTCAGATTTGCGATCCAAAATGACTTAATGGGCACTGTGGAGACCGGCATTTTATTATAGAGGAAGGATTCAAATTTATTCTGACGTCGATCTGTCGAATAAAAATGCAACGCAAAGTCTGTCTTAAGCGATCTGTGAGAAAAAGACCAATGTTTAAAAGATTTAGTTGCAGTTTTTGCTTTGTTTCTAGACTGAGCGATCACCGTTTTAAGTTAAAAGGATTATTTTACTGGTTTATATTCTCCATTTTGAATTCTTGAGTAACAGCCCGGAGTTTCAGATTTTAGACAGATCATTTTGTAGATTCAAGTATGACATCTGATCACAAATGTGCGTCTGTGGTTTCTAAATATAATCTCAAGTGCCTATAGTTATTTATACGATACTAAAATACATAAAATAACCAGTCTATAGGTAACATTCTCACTGCTATGACACATGCCTCTTCTCTATGAGAAAGGATGGACTATGAAACCATCACGTGGGCCCAGGTGGGTTGCCGGAAGTCACATGTCTTTGGATTTTCGATATCGGTATCAGTTTCCTAGATAATTATGTTTTACTTAACGGTTTTGAGAACAATGATGATTTTTTAAATCACACAAAATAATTTGCCTGCCTGAGTTCAAACCACTGAGCCACTACTGCAGCCCACTGAAACACAAAATTGTTGTCTGTCTATCTGCTTTCCTAAACATTGGAAAATGGAGTTTATAGGGCAACACATAGTGTACTTTTTAACCAGTAATTCCCTTGCAATGGGATTAACACGGCAAAATCGCGTAGGTAATACAGACTCTCACATGAACGAAACCTCGTTCATTGCAGTGCAGTGCAGAGTTTCCAAATCTTATTCTTACTTAATATTATTTAGACTTCTATACTAATATTACAAAGCGGAGCAGTTTCTTTATTTAAATGCGCTAATCTTCGAAACTGCCGGATGGATTTGGATTTAATTTGGTATGAAAGTAGGTTGATGCTTAAGGAAAGTTATAGGCCACTTTTTACCCGCCTGCAAAACAAGGCGGGTTATGTTTTTACATATTAAAGTCCACGAGAGTGTAGCCCCGGGCAACCACTGGTATAATATAATTATTATGAATGCGAAACTTTATGAGGATCGATGGATATTTATTAATCTTTTACGCAAAATAACGCGTGAATCTGAATGATTCTTTTTTTATGTAGATAGCTGAAAATCTGAAATAACACAAAGGCTACATTTTATCCCGGTATTCCCATGGGATCGGGATTTACGCGGTAAAAACATCCCACGCGAACGAGATTGCGGTTAGATATTTCGCTAGTTATACCTATAATATAAGTAGATACCAATGTTTCACCTCACAAAACTAAAGAAACGAAGCAACAATAAATAAATATTACTGCTTTGAATTTCACTTCAAACATTCCGTCCAAACAAGGTCCAACGACAATGACATCGAAAAAATCCGCCATCTTCCCGTGACGTCACCACTCGAGCAAGTAATTCGATCAATAAGAAGTTGGACGAGCAATCAATCTTCAAGGATTACAGTACGAAGGATCTAATCACTGCATAGCGGTCGGTGGCTGTGGAAACTTACAATGAATGCTAGTCATCCATCTTTTGAATCGTCTTTGGCTTTAAATTATCCGTATCTCGTTTTATCTTGGTTTTGATTCTAAAAAAGTGTTAGTGGCAATGAAAATTCAGATTGAATTTATTGTTTTCTTGTAAGCTCACGTTTGACAACAATCGCCCCTGAAAGCGATGATGACGCTTGCCTAGAAGTACCAATTCACTTTTGAACTAAAAAACCCCAGGATATACTTATCAAGAAACACAGACTCCGGCGTGTGTACGCAGTGGCATTCTCTCCATTGCGTAGCTGTACACACGCTGGAAGTATTTTCAAAACGTATGCAGATTAGGTATAGAGATTTTCGAATCTGCTAATCAGTAAGTATTTAGACTATTTAAACGAATAATTGTTGTGTATATATACTAGTTCCGGCCTCCGGCTTCGCTCGCGTCTAAAATTCTGCTTCGGGTGCTCCATTTCCGAAATCAGTTGTTGCCCAGACTCTATAGCTAAATGTATATAAAAAAGTTCCATGGCTATTTGTTTCGGAGACTAGCGTGTACAACCAGATAATCAAAGATTCTTTTTAAATCTTGCTCTATTACTGTTTCTCAACCCTACTCCATTATTTTTTGTAAAAATTTTTAATGTACAGAAACACTTTTTTACTGATTTATTATATGTATTGATACATTTAGGACTGATATAGGCGTTATGCCTACACACATAAACTTATAATACCACACGAAGTGACGTACAACGTACAGGTACAACGGTGTTATAGAAATAAGCAGCTTGTGTGCAGACTTGTTCATAATAATAATTATTATTCAGTTTTAATTATGAGAACAAAACTAAATTGGAATATAGTCAATTCTTTCGATTGTTTATAAATCATTTATATTCTTACATAGATAATTATCAAAGTAATATACTTATTTCAATAATACCTACAAATAGTTAGTAATTTTTTGTTTTGGATAGTAAATAGAAACGTAAACCGTTATAGCAAACCCGATAATCGAGGAGCTCGTATCTCTTGCTGAGGTCGGTCTGGGAATGGTATATTTTCAAAGATGGGAAAACATCCAGTAACTTCCTCTCAATCTGGGCGAAGCGGTAGGATGTGTCAGAATTTTATTGACAAAAAAACACATCCGTGTTCCATCATTTGCCCTTCGTGTTTCGAGGCCGCGGTAACTGTTCGAATAATACCGCAACCCCGGCAGGCAAACGGCCCCCTTGTGTGCCCCAGCAATTTTGCTGACACTCTTTGAGGCGCGCATGGAACACGACGCGCCGTCTACACGGGCCTGGTTTCAGTCGGGCGACGAGCTACCCATTGCTCGCATCCCGCAGGCCCACGTAGGCGGTGGTTAGTCACCCTACGACTCCCAACGCCAAGGGCTCTGATAGCCTTGATGTCCGCCTCTCATCGCATGTCCCACCACCTCCTTCACTTGCATAACTGGTTCGCAGAAAGAGGTGACTGCTTCCCCTCTTCGCTCCGGACCATGGATTGAACCAGGGCCGTGAACCCACTCCAGACACAAGCATATTTAGTTTAATTGGAGGGGTTAACAAGATTGCTAGTAATTTGAATTCAACCCACATTGCTAGAAATCTTTAGAAACAAAAAAATGCTGTAAGGAAAATATGGTAAAAATTACAGGCGTATTGTCCAATATTCAACGTATTGCACACGACTTCTTTTTTTTCTAGGTGGGAAAATCATCGAATGACTTCTCCCACTCTGGGTTAAGCGAAAGGTGAGCCACACCTGCTCGTCGTCCGAAAGCCTGCGCCTACGGTGGCCGGAGATCAGCTCGCCATCGCTGATGCCCGGGGCGTCTCCCGCGGCAGTTGGGGCGTGAGGAAGAGAGTTGCCTCTCCCTCGCGCGCTCGGCCTACTCCTTCGCTAGCATGACTGCTTCGCAGAAGGAGGCGATGGTATCCCATTCCTTCTCGCTCCACACCATGGTCTGAACCAGGGCTGGGCGCGAGAGGTTGCCGCCGCCGATCGCCTGAACGAGGAACTCCCGCTGAATCCGAAATAGATACCTCCCGAAACAGCCGTGTCCGGTAAGCACCTGCGTCAGGCGGAAGTTGAGGACGCCGTGGCGTCTCCCCAGCCACTCCTCAAAGAGGGGACTTATCGTCGCGATTACAGCGTGCCCAGCCTTCGGTTGCAATAGCTGCTCTTTCCATGTGAGATCGCGCCGGAGCTCTGTCCGCTGAGCCGTGATTTGCAGCGGTAGCGGAGTTTCACCCCGGCTTAGCACCTCCGCGCGCCAATTGTGCACGCGCGCGAGGGCTACCGCCTCAAGATCCCACGGCAGCAATCTGGCAAGGAGGTTCGCCGCCTCCCCGGAGATCTTGCGATATCCGCGCATCCTAACATCAAGGCTTAGATGGGTGACCGATATAGCCTCTGATTGCACACTAAACTGTTGTCGACTGACATTTGTAGACTTTAAATAATAGTTACCGGTAGTCAAAAGCAGACTTCTGAATCTTCCACCAATTATTGAAGGGGTATCCCTTTACTCGATTAATGAGTTTCTCAAACGCTCCATGTAAACAACACGGTGTCTTCGCTGCTATTGGGATTTGGATAAGTCTGGCTTGTGCGGATGAGAAGCACCTACCTACATACATTTTTAATGTGCCAACTGCCAATGATATCATTAAAAGATTGTAATTTCTACAGTTTGAAGGAATTTATTGATATAAAATGTTGAGGAATTAGCATTTGTAAAAAAAATTGCTTGCTATGTTTTCATCCTGGTTAAACACGTTTGTGCCATCCTAATTATATAAGTATATATAATAACCTTGTTGGAGGTTATATTTTCGAGCTGTTTGGGGTGGAAACCATGGGATCGTGGGGTCCGAGTGTTCACAAATTATTTAAGGAACTGTCCAGGCGCTTAGTTGACACTTCGCGTGACCCAAAGGCTGGCTTTTACCTTGGACAGCGGTTAAGCATTGCCATACAGCGTGGCAATGCCGCCAGTCTTTTGGGCACATTACTAGTGGACAGCGATGCGCACGAATTTCTGGATGCCATATTTTAGTTTATATGTAGTTTAGGGTTTTTATTTAAGTGTATGTATATTGTTTCGAGTTTCCGATATTTCGGCACTGTCAGATTCACTGTCACTGTCCGATTTTCTGGCTTGATACCATCAAATTTTTTTTTTTTTTTTTTATTCTATGCAAATAAATAATTATGATTATATCATTTTCAACACTTTAAAATAAAGATGGTTTTACAAAACTCAGCCATAACCTATTTCATACCAAAAGTTCAATATAGATTAAAATGGACTGGACTTATTAATAACAAGCTAACTGTGCGCATTGATCGGAACTGATTTCAACGTCTCAGCACACTTTACAGTTGTTATAAATTACTTTCAAACTTAGGTGGAAGACGCTGTCAACTGTAGCACAGTTAATACTAGCACAGTCGACAACGTGACGTCTTCTCATTTTGCTATAGATTAATTGCCTTGTTATATTGATATATTTAGACTAAGAGTAGATAGTACATTTAGAGACATAAATAAATAAAGAATATAAACATAATTTAAGTATCAATACGAAAGCTTACATATTTGTTACTCAATTACGCCAAAAAGGCTGAATTGATTTGGATGTAATTTATTTCTATATTCGCGATGCTATTTAGCAATAGTTTTGAATAACACGTCATGGTCATCATAAATATGCGAAACCACGCATACGAAGTCGCTAGCAACACGTAATTGTATGTAAATAATGGATTTTTAAATGAAAATTGTTTTAATATTTAAGCATTGCTCTTAATATTACGTTCATGCGGACCAATCTGATGACATTTTCACATGACATGACATGGATAATGTCATATCATGTGGAAGGGTTTAAGCCTGATAATTAAATTAAGAATCACAGACTTCGGCAGAGAATTCCAATGCGTAGCTTTACACACTCAAAAAGTTTTTCAAAACGTATGCAGCCTTTTCATAAAAAGTTTTGACTCGCATAAATAGTTCACATACAGATAAGACATAGAGGAATTGAAATTCGAATCTGCTTATCAGTATTTGAGTAAAAACCTGGTTATGTTGCAAAATATTGGACTCACCTAAACTCTTCTTGTTCTAAACGCTATTTTCAAGCGCAGGAACCTATAGACTAAATTAAATAATTATTAAGAACCACACACATATCAAGCCAGATTTTGATAGTAGTGTCACCCGTCCACGGACGGACCTCCTCAAAAATTGGTTAATCTTAAAGATCTAACCTGGAGCCATTTATATTAAGCCAGAAGCTCCTCCATCTCATCATCTTCTGGTGCATTTTTATCCTACTGTATAAATATGCACCAAAAATTACCATTTTCTCCTACTTACGTTAATTAAAGTTTTGAAAGTCCTTCCAAAGGTTGTCTGGAAGATATCGCTTTTAGCGATAAGTCCGCCATTGTAACCATAGAATTAAAAAATAATGTTAAATAGGTGCGTTTAAATTTTGGTGTACAATAAAGTATATTCTATCTATCTACGTTAAAACCCGTGTGAAAGACATTAACATTTTACGATCCTCGCTAGTTCTAAAGCCTTTTTGCCTCTTGGGGCTCACTGTACATAGGAAGGGTTTTAGCCTCCAGTCCGTCGACTAAATTAATTTTAAGGGCAAGCCGCATCACTTGCAAATTGTCGGGAGCTACCACTTAACCCTTGTTACAGCGCTCTTGGAGATCATCTATTGATGGATCGAGTTTGTTGACCTATTTGCATTTTGATCTTCTTGCTAATGGTGGTAGTTAAGGGTTAGGATTTTGGTTATGTTTGCTAAGGAAGCTAGATGGTCTACTAATTATTATGTAGGGTTATTGGAAATATGTCCCGATCCTGTTAAGGGTGTGTAGATGAGGTCATTAACTAACAAATCAACCCTAAGTTTCTAGGCCTAAAGTATACCATTATCGAGAAAAATTTTGTTTTGAAAATCTATACTTATAATAAATCTGTAGAGAGGTCAATTCTGTACATGAAATATATTTCCAAAATAACTATCAGGGGGTGATAAAGGATCGATACTGATGCCAAAAAATGCAATCAGTTAAATTTTTGTCTGTCTGTCTGTCTGTCTGTCTGTCTGTCTGTATAACCGTTATAGAAACAAAAACTACTCGACGGATTTTAACGAAACTTGGTACAATTATTTTTCATACTTCTGAGCGGGTTATAGTATACTTTTAATTACGCTACAATCAATAGGAGCAGAGCAGTGAAGGGAAATGTCGGGAAAACGGGAGAAGTTACTCCATTTTTTAAGCTTCCGTCGCGTGTGCACCCTTAATGGTTAAAGCTACACAAATAATTTCATGACGGAAATGTTCTCCTTAAAATTATATAAAAAATATCCCACGACAGCATATGTCTATCTTTTATGGTTGACTCACAATAACACGTGTAACTCCCGATAGCTTAGCAGTTCGAAGCTTTCTGATTATAATATTTGTCTACTCTTACGTTTATAACACTCTCAGTCACCCCTAATTGAAAAAGTTAACATTATTAACTATTCCATAAAAAAGAATCATATAAATCGGTATAGAACACCAAAGTTATACATGAAATACGCTAATAATAAGCCATCGCGCGTGAATACTGAATCATGCTACAAGGATTATTTTTGAGAATCGGTCGCCGCGCTCGACGCGTCTCTCGCCCGAAGGTATAAAATTTCGTTCTATAGGTACTTAGCCTCATATGAACGTGATCTAAACAATATTACCAATACATTAACTTAATAACACACAAGGAGTTACACGCTGACGGAGTCGCGGGCACAGCTATTAACAATAATATTGTGAGGTACCGTATTGCGATATTTTTCAACAGTATTATAGATTGACATATTATATTTCCTTACTAAATTACGAAAATTAATCTGTTTCTTACATCAAAACCACTGAACAGTGAGGAAGGACATAGGCTCCTTTTTTTTACGAAAACCGACGGAAACGCGGACGAAGTCGCGGGCAACAGCTATCTATACTAATAATATAAGGCTGAAGAGTTTGTTTGTTTGTTTGAACGCGATAATCTCAGGAACTACTGGTTCGAATTGAAATATATTTTTTTAATTAAATAGTCAATTTATAGAGAAAGGCTATATATCATTACGCTAAGGCCAATAGAAGCGGAGCGCCAATAAAGAATGCTTCAAAATCGGGGTTAAATTTAACGTTAGCCCAAAGTAACTATTCCACGCGGACGAAGTCGCGGGCAAAAGCTAGTATTAAAATAAAATAGGACTTTATCTCTTTTTAAAATTTGTAAAAAAAGAAACGAAAACACGCTTTATCATTCTTATTTATTAAATAGCTAAAATATTAAGTTGCGGATAATAAAAAAAAACCTAAAACAATTAAAAACCTCCCTACTTTTGAAAAAAGAGATCCAATACTTATTTTATTTTTATGATTTTTGCAACGTCTTATGAAATAAATATTTTTTTTGTCCTAAAAATCATTAATCTATTTTGACGGCGGAACATTTCGACACGCCCTATCAACAATGTCGGATCTGAAAATATGCAACTTTCCAGCAGAGCAGTTTAAAATTTAAAAGCATGATAAAAATGTTATTTTATGGATTAGGATTTTGAATTTTGGAATGAGTGTCATATATCCAATATCCATATATATAACTGTAATCCATAAAATAACATTTTTATCATGTTTTTAAAATTTAAACTGCTCTGCTGGAAAGTTGCATATTTTCAGATCCGACAGTGTCGATTTTATTTGTTAGTTAATGACCTCATCTACACGCCCTTAACAGGATCGGGACGTATTTCCAATAACCCTGTATAATATAATATATTCGTCCTGAACGGTTTCGACAACGGTGGCCAATCTCTGTGGAGATCAGCCATCTGCACAGTTGATAATAGTGCACTAATATTACATGCGCAAGTACAGGAGCACTCTCTATTCCTATACTCTCATAGCCTGATAGGACGGCAATCAATCCGGACCCGAGACAGATCAGGCGCAGGACCAACGGCTTTACGTGCTTTCCGAGCCACGTGGCAAAAACAACACCAACTTCCAACCTTCTAGTGATGGGTGACTCATCATTTTTGGCGAGTCACGTCGGCGTTTTCACCTCACGAGCCGAGCCCGAGCGGAACTCATTCTCTAATTCGGTTCATTCGCTCACTAACTTCACTCAATCACTCAATAACCACTCGTGAGCTCGCGACGCATCAATATTGTCAATGTCAATTTTTGAGGACGCGTGAACGAGTGAGGTAGTCCAATGTTGAAATTCGAGTAACTCTTTCAATTGGCAATCACGAGTACCTCAAACGAGGCAACTCATGAGTGATGTACACATCTCTACAACCTTCGGGGTACTACTCAGAAATTTCTAACAGAAAAACACAATAGCATTTTTTGCCCGACCTGAGAATCGAACTCGAGACCTTTTTCTTAGCAGTCACCCTTGCGACTACTAGGCCACCGAGGCGAAATACGCTCAAACGGATGTTCCATAGATTCAATATGTACATAATTCTAGATCTCCCTGTATTTGGATTTATGTCTGCTTTTTCTTAGTAAAAATAAACAAAGTCCGCCGATGATGTTCCTTCTTCGGCGAATACTCCCAGTTTGAGGGACTGGACTGTTACCTACCACGGGAGCTAAGTGTGGACTGGTAGATGGCACATGTCTATGAGTTTTTGGCTTTAGGACATGCTTCATAATGTTTTACTTTACAATGTTGAAAATAGTTTTTATAAGAATGGGATAACATTGTAGACTCTTAAATTAATTTAATATTTTTATTTGTAATTACATTGTGCTGAGTTAGTTGGTGTGTATTGTCCTCTCGTACCTGAATACCTGGATACATTGTGAAAATTAATGATTTTTTGACAAACTTAATAAGGTCTTATCTATTTACTCGGTCTCAAAAAATAGGTGTAAATCTCTATTTAAAGAATGGTTGCAAAAGCTTAACTACACGGATACTGAAAAATTACTTAAATACCAGTAAAATCACACAATCTATACACACAAAATTACACACACACACACAAACACACAGCCATACACAAACACACACACACGCACACACACACACACACACAATCAAACACACAAGGTCATAGTCAAAATTATTAATATTTTATTAGTTATGTTTAACAGTTATAAATGTTTTTGTTATTTTTTTTTAGTTTATCGACATCTGTATCTCTTTTTTTTATTGTTAGTGCATGGTCTCTTTTTTATGGTTAACTTAGCTGGACCAAATTGTAAATTCTCAGGGGTGGGGACCTGGTGATCTGTAATAAGGGCCAAACCTAACTCAGACACCAGCCCCTCACATATACAAAGCTGTAACATATTAAGTTATTTTGATAAAAATGTATATACCTGTATTGTGAGGAGAAATAAACGCATATATTATTATTTGAAAAGATAAAGCGTGGAGTTTCTTACCGATTTTTCTCCATAGAAACCGATCAATTTTGAACTGCGAACTAACGTCTGCCGTTCTATAATTGCCTATGTAGGACTATGCGAAATAAAATATTTTGAGTTTGAGTTGTTCAAAGCCATTATGTAAAACCTTACAATCACTTTTATGAAATGAAGCTTATATTGAAAATAGTGGTGATTGTGTAAATGAGATTTAAATAACATATTTTTATACTTTATACTTATAACTACAATATTTTAAAATAAAAATTGTGATTTGAAATTGAAAAACATTTATTCGGACGAAGATACACACAACAACATACAATACAAAATTACAAACATTATAAAAAAAAACGATAAAATAATCGTTGAGCATGTCCACACCGAAAGGGACACCAACTCAGCATTTGCTGGGCGGAAGACACCCAGCGCTGGTTTTCAGTTGGCACCCAGCAGTGACACACGGACGAGGGCAAGTAAATTAAATAAATGTTAAAGAGTAAGAGAATGTTAGAGAGTAGAGTATAGGATGATATTCACTGAAAAATGCAATGTCATGTTGCAATCCATCATAGATTTATTTGTTATTGCACACACCCTTTTAACATCGTTTTTCAGATTAAATTACCAATTCAGATTTAATTAACAACCCAATTAGTAGCAGAATATTCTCACCTTCATATATGTCTCACAATATCTTTCTCCCTACAGATTTGTTAAGTTACCGAGTATCTTACACCGCTTAAGTACGTATAGGTTACCTCGAATTATACCCAAAACACCACTTAGCGTAAACTTAATTTCGGGAGAATTTTAGGTAACCCAATTAACTAAGAGTTTTCGGCAATTGTCTTCTTTCTTTATAGTTTCTTCAAGCTTTTATTTTTGTTTTGCTTGTGTGGCAATGTTTTAGTGGTGTTCTGGGACCATTTCCCATTGACAGCGATGTTAATGAATTTTGATATCTAACTATTGCGTCAGAGAGCAGTGATGGCCCAGTGATAAGGGGCCCGACTTGTGAAATCGTGGGTTCGAAAAATCACCACTTCAATTCATCACCACTGCTCTCAAATCAAAGAAGGGAAACATGCTGAGGAAACCGACATTTTCTTGGACCAAAAATTCGAAGACATGCGACATCCACCGCACCACCCGCACTGTGCCCTCGTGGTGGATTACGGCCCATCCCCTCTCTCTCATAGAGGAGGCCTGCGTCCCAGCAGTGGGAACATAATAGGCAGGCTAATTATTATTATTTTTAAGCTATTGCATAGCTTTTATCGCGGACTTTGAGCGCGGCGACCGAATCAAGAAATTCCGTAACGAAAATAAACCTAACATCCTCCACTCCGACCGGCACAGCGGTGCGGCGTTGAAAGCCGTGCATCGTCTAACGTCATTTCAGTTCGGCAGACTTCGGCACGGTGTTTGTGTGCGTGCGACTAGACGTATGCGTATAGACTATAATTGCATAGGTTGATAAAAAAATGCTATGCAATAGCTTTACCGCGGCAGTCCCCGAGTGCCACACTCATTTTTTTTGTAATTTATTGTTCATTATTAACACTTTAAAAAACTTAAAAAAAAACCCTAAAGTACATATATCTAAAAATAAACTAAAATATGGCATCCAGAATTTCGTGCGCATCGCTGTCCACTGGTAATGTGCCCAAAAGACTGGTGGCATTGCCACGTTGTATGGCAATGCTTTACCTCTATCCAAGATAAAAGCCAGGACTTGGGTTACGCGAAGTGTCAACTAGGCGTCTGAATAGATCTTTAAATAATTTGTGGGCACTCAGACTCCACGACCCCAAGGTTTCAACCCCAAACGGCTCGAAAATATAACTACCAACAAGGTTATTATATTTCCGCCGCTTGAAGTTCTCAGCAGCCGCAGTGGCAGCGCCAGCACAGCAAGACAAGCTAGGAAGATGGGATAGTGCAAGAGTATAATTAATTATTATATAATATTATAACTATTTCATTTATGACGTTTTTTTTCCAAAGTTTTTCATTGCTCCAGGGCCTCCAGATCTCCAAATACGACTCAGGCTCTGAGTGTATTCATTCTTGTGAATATATGTATTATTCAAATTCAAATTCATTTATTAATCAGATATCTAATGGTTAGTAAAAGTGATACTTATAATCTATGTTAGTATTTTGAAAAGTTGTGAAATCTTTACTTATTAAATAGTACCAACCACACTTTGAACCCAGAGGGAGTGTATCGGACACTGATATTTGGTTCATATTATCCTGAGGATGTCATTGCTGTAGCTCCGTACTCTCCCTAACAGAGATGACACCCGCTTGCGTTTTATTGCGTAAAAATCATCCGTACGCGATTCGGCAAACATCGCGGACGCACTGCAGAACCGCGGCAAACGCAACAACATCCTGAAGACGTCATTGTATTATTGAAAGTACGGTTTGAAATTTGTTAAAATATTATATATTTCGTGTATTTATAATTTTTATTGCTACCCTATTCGCATTAAATTAAAACCTGTAATAATAGTTGTAAGTGTATCAATAACAAATCAACTTTTCTCTTTGACACTACGATTAGTTTTCTAGTTTTTATTTTTGATCAAACGAACTGCAAATGTAAGGTTTTCAGTAGCTCTCAAAACATATATAAGTGCAAAACTGCACCACGAGCCAAGGCCGATTAACAGACGTACGCTTTCGGCTGTTTTTTTTTTTGTATTGAAATTAACACGACCAATCCCATAACATCAACCAATTTCCCTGAACAACTTTCTAGGAAACACACCGCAAAATCTGATCAAATGTTTAAGCGATCAGTGCCGGTCAGGATGTCCTAGTGCATCAATCATGAGGCACGTCCGCTCAAATGATTGATCACACTAATGAGACAAAGGGTCGGTTACACTGGCCTATAAACCGGTCAGTTACAGGAGGATTAAGATGTACATAGATCTTATTGTGGTCTTGAGCAGCTCGTGGTTAAATAATAACAGCTGCACGAGTCTGCAATATTCAAGGTTAAGCAACGCTTTTTGAAGCCGGTCCGTAGATGGGTAAACATCTTAAAATATCGAGATGCAAATATCCATACGCGATTTGAGGTATACCTGCTAGAAAGTAATAGGACCGACGGTAAAACCAGTACCCATTTTGTTCTTTTTTGATATCGGTGAAGTGAAAGTTGAGGGACAGGGGTGTACCTGTGACCATACTCAATATATTGAAATATTGGTATGGACACCAAAGAATTTTGTGAGATGGGTTAATACTTATACTCTCTGAGGCGTATAGGTTAGAGAGAGGAGTGAGACAAGGGGGACTCATATCTTCCAAGCTCTTTAACCTATATACGTATGTAATTGAGCTCAGCAGCAGGCGCGTCGGATGCTTAATAGACGACGTGAGTATCAATAACAAAGTTACGCGGACGATATGGTGCTGCTGAGTCCGACGGCGAGGGGTCTCGGGGAGTTGTTAAAAGTGTGTGAAGTCTATATGCCAATGTCCATGGCCTATTGTATAATGTTAAGAAGAACGAATCCGGTCCTCATCTTCTTCAAAATATTTGCCTATATGGCTTGTGCATAAACCGTGTTGTGAAATTTTAATACCTAACACATTTTCTTACCGACGTCCTTGAAGACGATGTAGATATTGAGAGGGAGCGCAGGGCTCTAGCGGTCAGAGGTAACATGCTGACCCGCAGATTCTACCGATGCTCTGATGATGTTAAGGTCACACTTTTAAAGGCATATTGTCAGAGCTTTTACACGGGGAATCTGTGGATTAGTTACACCAAAACGTCGCTGGATTCCCTGCGTATCCAATATACTATATTTTCAGGATGGTGTTAGGGCTGCCGCGTTTCTGTAGTGCATCAGGGATGTTCGCACTATTTCACACATCAGTGTGAAATAGTGCGAACGAATAATGGCATGAAAAGCATCAGCTTTTCATGCCATTATTCGTAAGAAAACGGCATCCCTGATATGCAGATTGCGTGTCAGCCGCAACATGATCCTGAATACAATAGCGGACAGGGTGTCATCCCCATTATGGAAATCCCTTATTATGTGGGTTATATAACAATTTGTAATAATTAATAATTGTAATACTGTGTGTGTATAAATTATCTTTGTGTGTGATAATTTATTATTATAACTTTGTCACTTTATCTTTGGACATCTGAATTAAATGATTTTTATTATATTTATATAAGACCGAGGAGTGTTTTTTCAGTGCGTTTTCCGTAAAACCTCCTCTGGGTGGTCATCATTAGCACCGCTATGTAGGTTTTTTAAAGAGATCCTTTACTTTTTGTGGAAATCACATTGCTAGCAATCTTTTTAAACCCCCCAACTAAGTCAAATATGCTTGCGTTTGGAATGGGTTCACGGCAATAGTGCCATGGATGGGATTCGAACCCGGGACCTCTCGATCACAAGTCCGACACCTTAACCGTTAGACTACGCTTACATTGTACTATTGGTTCATGAGCAGTCGATTGGTACTGGCAAAAGAAAGTAAGTAAATAATTTATTTTCTCGCCACAATACAATGGTTTCACACATTTTGTACATCAATATTATACAAACATAATTATTGTGGGAGACTGGTGTCTAAGCTAAGCTCACGGCTTATATTTTCAGGACACCAGATGTGCAAAACTAGTTAGTACCTGCCAGATGCTATAGTAACAAATGAATATAACTAAATTCTTTTCATAGTTCTCACTATTTGCGGGTGACGTTTCATACTATTAGTGCTGAATCTGATAATCATAGATTAGATGTAGAAATTTGAAAATATCGTATTCCATGTTATTTCAGACTCAAATCAGATCGCTGTGTCAAATTTAATATTCTTTTTTATTATCATATTACGAATGAGCCCGCCCTTGCCTGATTACATCTGATATCACTTACCGTGTTAGATGAGATCTACGATAGAACGACCGAGTCCAGATGATCCTGCCAGATTGGGCATCCAGATGCATCCAGCTATTTTCAAATATATTGCAAAACTGTTGTTGTATTTACCGTTAAAATATCGTCTTTTCATTTTAATAAAATAAGTTATAAAATGTGCTGCCACCCTTAAAACAAACACTCTACCGCAACGCCATGCGCCAGTGCACACTGCAGTTAATTGTGTTTACAAACAGACGGACTAATTAGCATATATTGTTTGTCCAGTGTTTGCTCATGTCGTAATTAGCTAATGCACACGTCACTCACATGTCCTCCCTGGGCAATACTAATAACAATAACAACGAATAAACGCGTTATGAATACCAACAAACTCGAATAGGTACAATATTTGACAGATAGATATTGGCACAGTTGGCCCAGTGGTCACGAGCCCAACTTGAAAGTGGCAGGTCTTGGGTTCGAACACATTTCTTTGTGTGATTCTGCTCCTAAATGGGTGCTGGAAAAAATCGAGAGGAAAAGGACACGTTCTCTGGGACCGAACATTGGATAGATATATATTCTTTATTGTACAATGATTGTACACCATAACAGTAAAACAAATATGGACTTAACAACTAAAAAGGGTGATACAATGGGCGGTCTTATCGCTAACAGCGATCTTTTACAGACAACCTTTGGATGGATTTGACACAGAAGGAGAAAATAAATACGCGGGTAGTCCACGGTGTACTATTTTTCTATATAAAATACAAAAACAATAACGTTCTCAATGCTCAAAACATATATACATATAAATATTAAAAAAAGAAACAAAGACACAAACCCTATCTTCTTTCAAAAACTTAATAAAAGATCGAGTCGCGCTTCGGATTTTAATTTAAACGATTATAATGAGAGTAAAAATATGTATTGACAGAAAACAAAAAAGAATTAATAATTAACAAAAACGTAACTAGGCAAAGGCAACCATAGGATTAATCACATATGATAAATGCTTTCAAAAAAGTTCTAACTCTAACATTGTTTAAGGAGAGAGATAAAGATCTTTTACTAAGTTTTTGAAAGAAGATAGGGTTTGTGCTTGTCTTACATGAAAGACATTACATCTACCAAACCCGCACTGGGCCTGCGTGGTAGATTGTAATCCATTCCAATCCTCTCTCATAGAGCGAAGGTTTGTGTTCTAGCAGCAGAAACTTAATAGGCACATGTTATTAAATTGAAATAAAAAAATTAAGTATGATATTTAAGTGAAGTGGTTGCCCGGTGGTAACGGGCCTAACTAAAAATTGCAGATCGTGACTTCGAACCCAGTCAGGCACATTTGTTTGTGTAATTTATATTATTACAACTGCTCCTAAATGGATAAAGGAAAACATTGCGAAAAAACCGGTATTTCCTTTTTTTTTTAACGTGGTAAAATTATCAAATAAGACCTCCCATCCCGGGCAGGGTGGGAGGGACTGTCAGACTTTTACTGACTAAAATCCACGGTGTTCCTTCAATAACCCTTTACGTACCGGGGTCACGGTAATGGGATAAGTCCCACGACCCCGGCAACCGGTATTTCCTAGGACCAAAAATTCGAAGATATGTGACATTTAGGTACTTTTTTTTCCTGGGTGGGAAAATCATCGAATGACTTCTCCCGCTCAGTGGAAGGGAGTGTCAGACTTCTACTGACTAAAAACCCATCCTGTTCCCTCAGCTGCCCTTAAGGGCCGTGGCATCTTATTAGAACATTCCCGCGACCCCTGCAGGCAATGGCCTTATGGGGCTCCGTCACTGGTGCTGACAGCCATAGATGATACATATAAACTGACAGCTCTTTGACGCGCGCTTGGAGCACGACGCGCCGCCTACCCGGGCCTGGCCCTTATGTCACATTTACCTGCACAGGGCCAGTGTGGCATGCCTTCTATGAGAGGGAACGTGCTGTAATCTACCAAGATTACAGCACGTTCCCTCTCATAGAAGGCATGCCTGTGTTCCAGTAGTGAGAACTTAATAGGCTGAGTTATTCTCTATTCTATTCCTTTCTTTTTCTTTTAAGATAACCCAGGTAAGGGAATCGATTGAGATTACCAAATACGACAATTTCAACCGGGAGGATGGGTTTCAACTGTCGAGGGCCTGGAATCCAGTGGTTCAAATGTGTAAAAACAGAAAAAGTTCCGTAGAAAGTTCGCGAGTCGACACGATGAGTTTTGTGTGCCGGGAACAGAATTGAGTGTTTAGTGATACATGTGACAGTGGTAGCGGTGTCGCTAACAGAAAACGAACGAGAAAGAGGGTAGACCGATTTGTCTGCTCATAAGCTTCCACCCGCAATTACTTCAGTTCATCCGTGATCATGGCGCTTGCAACAGTGCCGAAATATCGGAAACTCAAAACAAAAATACACATAGTAAATATCCCGTTTTACGTTCTAATGATACTATTAGTGACCATGTTAGCTTAAAAACTTAAATGATATTCAATTTGCAAATAAGTTATTAAAGAACTCTCTTACACGTTATATTTATTCGTAAATTTAAACTAGTCAAGGACGGTGTTTTCTGACTACCCTGAGAAGAAACATTCATAGTAAAAAGGTCTCTTTTGAAGTCGATAAAATCTTTACTGGTCAGTCTGGTTCTTCTTATCACTTCTGAACTAAATTTTAACAAGATTGTTAGAAGTTCTATTCAAATGCGTTTAACATGCTCTTAGATGGGGAGGTTGGAACACCAGCTTTAAATACAATAGGTACAATACAAGTTCTAGTCGTAAAGGGGCGCACCGATATACAAACAAAACTTTTTGAAAACTCATCGAACGCTTTTGTCGAACTCTGGAGACATGGATCGATAGCATGTTATTGTAATGCAAACTTTGACAAAGTGAACCACCTTCGCTTTTGTGATGCATAGCTATGCTACCAACTTGAATGTATGCAAGCCTGGTACACTTTATCGCCGAATAGTGGATTTAGAGCAGTGGCCCTATCTTCACCAAAGCTCTCAAAATTGTATAAGAAAACATCTAGCGTTGCTAAACCTTAAAGATCAACGACCCGTGCGATTGTTCTCATTTGGTCACGAGCTCCACTTTAATAACTGCAAATAAAAAGATAAAAATTGAGGTTAATAGAATTTAATAATATACATTTATTTCAGACTTAAAAAGTCGTCCAAATAATGTTAACAAAGGTCTTATAACGTATGTTAGTGTTCATGTCATTCTCCAAATTCACAAACAAAGAAAATAAAATAAAATCCAAAACTGACAAAAAATAAAATAACAATAATATAGATAAATAAAATAAAAAATATTGCGTCATCTCGTCACGTGAAGCCGAATAAGCCTCCCTAGCACTGCAGACTCCGGCCTTTTTGATATCATCTTCAGAATTCCGTTGGCGCTCCCTCGGATCCTACACATCAGAGATGCTGCTTTTTTACGCATTACTAGTAATTACGTACCTATATATAGGTACGTAATTACTAGTAATGCGTAAAAATATCGATCTATAGATCGATATTTTTTATTAAAGAAATCTTTGCCCCACTATGTTCACCAATGGTCTCAAAATGGTGTAAGAAAACATCGAGTAGATGGCATGTCCTTTGACCACAAAAATGGCATGCGACGCCTGGATGACTAGCAACCCGCACTAGGCCCGAGTTATTGATTATAGCCCACTCCCTGTTATAGAGAGGGGGCCTGTATCCCGTGGAAATGCTATAGGCTTATTATGTTAGAGGACTTAGTAATCATAGCTCTGAGTATTTTATTTATTTAAAAACAACCAACAAAGCATACACCAATAAACATGTTAAATTTACAATATTATTACAAAAAATAGTTGTAGCCTTAATTAAAGGCTGCCACGGCAAGCATTAAACGATAAACAGTGAAGGTAGTGATAAAACAAAATAAAAACCTTATTTTTTATTATAATTATTATTTACCAAGATAGGTAGTGTTTGTTTTTGACCAGAATCTGTATTAATGCCAATGTTTAGTTGTATGAGTGGATGTTTATTAGTCAATCACGCCCAAATGCATGAATGGATTGGAATGAAATATGGCACTATAATCTCAAATGATACATAGGCTGCTTTTGCCGTGGAAAAACGAACGTTTTAAAAACAAAAATACGTGAGCAAAGTTACGGGCAACAACTAGTATTAAATTAATTCTTTGTGTAAAGTGCCTGAATAACTTAAACTGCAATCGATAAAATAATTTAACTATAGAAATTTGTTTCGAGGCTATTAATAACACTCTAGTCTAAATATTACGAATCATTCATTTATTTCTTATTGGCATATCCAAAATAAAAGCCCAAACAAAGAGGTAACACAATACCAGTAGTGTTGTGAAGGATTCCTTTTAAAGTAATCGTACACTAAGTGTACGACGACATGGATTCGTTGGTACAGGAGAGTGCCTCCATATTGACGCAGCTGTAAGAAACACTTAGCCGTTGGTTTTTTTTTTTGTAAAAATGACCCTGCTTTTCTCTTAACTAAGCAATAGATAAAAATAAGTAACAACATAGAACTTAAAAACATAACTCTTCTACACACAATGTTAGATAACGTAAACGCACCTATTACCGCCAGTTTAAGCCAAGTTCACATTTATGTGCAAAAAATAAGCACATGCTTAATAACTGGTGTCATTTTTTATTTTTATTCAAGTACTGAAACTAACGATCTTGTCAGTCAGATATAGAAACAATTCGAAAAAATGAAATAAATATTTAAAAAAAATATAAATTGATGAAAAGGGCTATGTTCCTATTACCGACTCAAACCATGGGTGTGTTCCTATTACCGTTTTTGTGGCACCTATTACCGACCGCTAAATGAACAGAACAAATTCAGTCAAATAAAAATGCTCGTGTAGGTTTAATTCTTTAGAATACCTATTCTATTTCAATATGTAATTAATTCTATAATCTATTCTATTCTATTCTAACAGTGAACTTCGTGCTTGGTGAAGACCGGTTGAACCCCACAATTTTCATTAGAGTACTTGTGATTTCTCTTGTCACGAAGAGTTGTTCTAGGAATCCCAAATCTCTTTGAGGTTTCATAGATACTTGCTCCATTATCGATAGCCATCAATGCAGAGTCAAGTTGATTAGCTGTATAGTACGTACGTTTTAATCGTTCCATGTTTCTGAATTAAAATTTACCTAGTCGAATATACTAAACTACTAAACCTTTGCTTAGCAGTGGGTTAAGAATTATAGTAAGTGGAAGTCAATAGGTGATTTTTAATAATAGTTTTTAATAAATAATAATAATAAATAATAATAAAATGTTTATTCAAAATCTTAAGGTAAATATTAAATACAATTTCACTTAAATCTACATTAAGTTCACACATGGCATGTGCCTGAACTAGGTAATCCTGTGTTTCAGGCGAGAATAGGTATTTATATTTTTTTAAATAATCACATTTATATAAAATAAACTGTATATGGTCATCTTAGGTAATGTATAAAGGTGTAAATAATATGAAAATAATCTTAGTTCTTAATCTTAATTACATTTAAATAAAATACGAACTATCTCTATTTTAGTACTAGTAATAACTTTTCTGTGTCTTCGTAGGACATACTTTGTAGAGCTTCCTTGAGAGTCTTCTTGCAGTTACAATAATTTAGGGAATAAATGTTTAATTTTGCGTTTAGTCTGTTATAAAGTAGTGGTCCAAGAAACATATAAAATTTGGTTGTGAAAGCATGTTTTGTACTTCTTTTAAGGCAAACTAAATCTTTCCGTCTTTTTTTAGTAAATTCAGTGCAATAGGGAAGCGCTGTGTGTTGTTTTAGTACGGTGTTCATTATAAATAACTGACGAACTGTTAATACTTCACAAGATTTATAGAGAAGGTTAGTGGGAAAAAGGAAAGGGCGACAAGTAGACACCTTGAGGATAGCTCTTTGCGCTCTCTCGATGGGTAGTAACAAAGTTTTACCTGCCCCGCCCCATGAGGTAATGCAATACGTCAAAATTGACTGACATAGAGCAAAGTAAACTTGCCTTATTAGTTTCGGGTCTGCTATATATCGCAGCTTTTTAAATATGAATATAAGCTTACGAATTCGACTATTTAAAGCTTCTATGTGTGGTTTGAAAGTAAGGGTGTCATCTATAATGATACCCAGGTATTTTATTTTGTTAGTAATTTTAATATGGGGACACATGCACTGACCATTGAGAGGGACTGAACAACAATGAGCATACAACTTTGAGGCAATGGTAGGTGTTTGTTTCCGCATCGAAAATTTAATGAAATTTGTCTTTTCCGCGTTAAGGGTTAGTGAATTTTGTTGAAGCCAATTATTTACAATATTGAACCCATGTTGCGCAAGTTTGTAGACTTCACTTTCTGAATCAGCCGAAAAAAGTAGAGCAGTGTCGTCAGCGTAAGATATGATAATGCCATGATGTAGCTTTAGATTGCAAAGATCATTTATGTATATTAAGAACATAGTAGATGCTAAAATGCTTCCTTGGGGCACACCAAAAGACGTGTTTTTTTCTTCAGTGCTGAGTATATTGTCAATCTTTACGCACTGGGTACGCTCTTCTAAATAACTTTTGAAGAGTTTCAGCTGGGTGCCTCTTACACCTAAGGCTTCAAGCTTGCGCAACAGAATGGGAATTGAAACTGTGTCAAATGCCTTCGCGAGGTCCAGGAAAATTCCTACTGTGTGGTTACCCTTATCAAGTTCCTGTGCTAGATAGTCAGTGAGATGATGTACGGCATCGGCGGTTGATAATTTAGGCCTAAACCCAAACTGCCGCTCAGACAGAATAGATTTATCTTCCAGATATTTAAACAATCTTTTGTTCAAAATTTTCTCTAATATTTTGGACATACAGGGCAGTAAAGATATAGGTCTATAGTTTGTCACTTGCTCTTTACTGCCTGACTTATAAACAGGCACAACAATCGCTTTTTTTAGACATTTGGGAAAAATCCCCGAAGAGAGACAAATACGGAAAATATAAGTAAGTGGTGGTACTAAAATATGTCTGAACTGTTTTAGAATTTTATTGGATATATTATCCCAACCAACTGCACAGTCGTCTTTCAGATTCATAATTATATTTTCAACCTCAGTTTCATCAGTATCCAGCATCGCAAATGATGTTAAAGCGTTGTGACACATAAAAGGAGTGCTTGTTAGATAATGTGGTTGACCCTGAACTTTTTCTGCTAGACATTTTCCAACATTAACAAAAAAATTATTTGCCATGTTGGCAGATGTCAGTTGTGATGAATTTGCTTGCAATAAACCTGAAGAAGATTCTTTTTGTTTCGACGTATATGTTACATCTTTAATATACTTCCAGATTTTTTTACTATTTGGTCCAGCCTTTTCCAATTCAATTTTGTCGTAGTTGCATTTAACTTTTTTGAGAATGAAAAATGAATTACAGTTTTATATTTTTTCTAAATATTTTAAATTGTTATTAATGTTAATTACATTATATTTACAGACTAGGAAAAAAAAAATTACTAACACACTATCCATAAAAACTAAAAAAACATACAGATGAATTGAGAACCTCATTCTTTTGAAGTCGGTTAAAAAGTACAGGTACATCGGTAATAGGTTCTATTGAAGAAATTCTGTATAACCTATTACCGACCCAATGAAATGAATATGTATTGAGTAAATGTATTGTTTTTTAGAATATTTGTATGATTATACAGGTGCCAGTAGCTATGCTAATTTTATTTTAATGGTATTTTAACTATAAAAATACAATATTAGAGAATTGTACATCCTACATTCATCAAAACATTTAGATAAGAATAAAGTTGATTTTCACAGTTCGATACGCTTATTATGTATGGCGCTAATAGGTCAAATACAACTTGACACACTAACTAATCAAATTAGTATAGCCGACTACTTATTAATTGATGCATTATAACATAAACTAGTATTTGCGTGTTGCGCGAGGTGCAAGCACCTCGCGTGCTTGTGAAGAAAACTAAAGCATTGCCCCTCTAAATCAAGTATTTGCGTGTTGCGCGAGGTGCAAGCACCTCGCGTGCTTGTGAAAAAAAAAGGGAGGGGTTGATGGGGGGGGGGAGTTGCACAAGACATTACCCCTCTAAATGAATCTGAAAAAAAAAATGTTCCAAGTCTCTTAGTTTCCGAGATCCGCCTAAGGGGGGTGAGAAGGGGGGCAAGGGGGGCGACTTTGAAAAATGGTTTTTACTTAACCGAGCCTCCTCTATACGAATCCGTAACAAAAAAAAAATACCGGTCTCGTAGTTTCCGAGATACGATAGGGAGGGGGGAGAAGGGGGGTGAAAAGGGGAAGTTTGGCACTTTTCCCGTAGGTTTGAGAGTTACTTGTTTACGAATCTGTCAAAATATACCCACCTCCCCATCCACCATCTGGGAGAACAATTATGTCAGTGAGTCAGTGAGTGAGTGGTAATCTAGCTTTATATAATATAACTAGTATTTGCGTGTTGCGCGAGGTGCAAGCACCTCGCGTGCTTGTGAAAAAAAAAAAAAAGGGGGGGGGGAATGGGGGGGGGAGGTTGCACAATTATTTCGACTAAAGCATTGCCCCTCTAAATGAATCTGAAAAAAAAAATGTTCCAAGTCTCTTAGATTCCGAGATCCGCCTAAAGGGGGGGAGAAGGGGGGCGGGGGGGGGACTTTGAAAAATGGTTTTTACTTTACCGAGCCTCCTCTATACGAATCCGTAAAAAGAAAAAAATACGGGTCTCGTAGTTTCCGAGATACGATAGGGGGGGGGGGGAGAAGGGGGGGGGAAAGGGGAGGTTTGGCACTTTTCCCGTAGGTTTGAGAGTTACTTGTTTACGAATCTGTCAAAATATACCCACCTCCCCATCCACCATCTGGGAGAACAATTATGTCAATGAGTGAGTCAGTCAGTCAGTGGTAATTTAGCTTTATATAGTATAATAGTAGAAATTAAAATATTCGTCAAAAATCTAACAACGACCTAGGTCGGTAATAGGAATAAAATTGAGATTATTGTTCCTATCACCGCCACATTTTAATATTGAATTTGAAGCAAAATAAAGCTGTATCTCATTAAAATTAGTTATTATTTGTGTTTATGAAAGTATTAAGAAGGTATCAAAATAATTAAAAGGTTCATTAGATTGCTTTACAATTATATATTATGCTAAAAAAGAAATAGTTGTACTTACGTAATCGGGAGCGGGACACTACTAAATATGCGCTATATCCGGAGTCCGACGACAAACTGTGCAATTATTCTTTAAATCGTTGGTTTACGCGCACAAGCAAGTGATGAATATTTGCATTACAAATACATCTATATTTTCTCTAAAGCAACGACTTGTCTAACTTTACTGCAACTCTTTAAAATGATAGTTTTATGAAACGGACGGTAATGGGAGCCGATTTTGAGGGGTCGTTATTAGGCGCCTTTACGTTAATGTAAAACAAATCATATAAAGATGTTATGGTAGCAAGGTTATGGCGTTGTTGCTACGAAATTCGTAAACCTTAGTAGCGTAGCCTTTCGTAGGCTGTCTGCTACGAGAATGCCTACGAAAACTTGCTACGGACTTTTGGCTTTAAAACAAAAAGACGTAAACTGTGCATGAAAAATTAACACGCACCCAATTTTTTTAACAAATTGCAAAGACGTAGACGTAGAAGTAGTAAAACACTTGTACAGTTTATAAAATAACTAGCTGTGCCTGCGACTTCATTCGCGTGGGAGTCGATATTATTTCCGCGGTTTTTCCGCGCAATACCCGATTCTGTATGAATTCCGGAATAAATAGTAGCTTTTGTGTAATTCCAGAATCTCAGCTATCAACAAACCGAATTTCATTCAGTGATTGAGGAACAAACATCCGTTTAAACTTTCCCATTTTAAATATTGCTAATATAAATTTTAGTCATAACATACCAGACAGAGCACGACATCATATAACTGACCTATTAATAACTACAAGTCATCATCAGCTCAGCTTTTTCCCAACTACATATCTATATTGGGAAAAATTTATGCATACTGTACTACAACATTTTTTTAATATCATATGTGTTTCTATCTTTAAGTTTAAATAGTTTTTTTTTTTTCTTAAATTATGTAATCCTTGCATCTCCTCCCGGGAGAGGACACTGGCTCCTGTAACACAGGTTTATTACCTAGCACGGGAGTCAGGGACTCAACTGGTTTTATGTAATAAATTTTAGTACAAATAAAGATTATATTATATTACTATTGTAACTATGCTGGGATCGGTTGCCGACTGCCCATCTCATCTCCACAACCCAATAGCTAGGTGACACCAGCTATTAGGCCAGATCAGTGTCATTTTTTTTAGTTTGACTATCTGTATACAACGTGTAATGGAAAAGGTATATACATACCGAGGGCACGGCTTCTTTGAGTGATATCAAACGATATTGGAAGGGTTTTTTAATCCCATCTCTACATGTTCGGAAATAATGGATTCACCGCCTGGACGGTAGGCTACTACAGTACTAGGCGCACAGAATTACGGAAGAGATTTATCGTGATATTTACAAGTAACGTGGAAAGTTATTGACCTACGTAGTGCGGTGACACGATTGTTATGATTTCAATTTAAGAAACTTACGAAGCCGAAAATTTGGTATCAATTTTTAGAGTATTTTATTTTGAGTTAAAACCCTTCCCGTTTGATATCATCCAAAGAAGCCGTGCCCTTGGTATGTATATACCCTTTCCGTTACACGTTGTATACTGACAAAGATGTACAAATGACAGCCGGGATCAAAGGCTTAACGAGCTTTCCGTGGAAGGAAGGAATCTCGATTTGATAAGTTGTCACCCACGGACCTGCCTCGGGAAGCGTTGCTTAACCTTAACGCACGTGAAAAGAAAAAAAATTGATGTTAATAGAATTGAATAATATACATTTATTTCAGACTTTAAAAAATGTCCATATAATGTTAACAAAGGTCTTATAAAGTATGTTAGTGTTCATGTCATTCTCCAAATTCACAATCAAATAAAATAAAATAAAATCCAAAGTTGACAAAAAATAAAATAACAATAATATAGATAAATAAAATAAAAAATATTGCGTCATCTCGTCACGTGAAGCCGAATAAGCCTCCCTAGCACTACAGACTATACCGCCCCAGGACCCGACGGCTTGCCAGGGAAAGCGTGGGTCCTGGCCTCGGAGACTCTCGGGCCTCGACTAGGGGGGCTCTTTAGCGCATGCCTGGAGAGGGGCCAGTTTCCGCTTCGCTGGAAGACGGGAAAGCTGGTCCTGATCCAGAAAGCCGGGCGCCCTGCGGACTCTCCGTCCGCATTCCGGCCCATCGTGCTGCTCGACGAGGCGGGCAAGCTCTTGGAAAGAGTAATTGCAGACCGCCTCTTCGGGCACCTGAATCGGGTGGGCCCGGATCTTGCGGAGTGCCAGTTTGGCTTCCGCAGGGGGCGCTCGACGGTGGATGCCATCATGCGCGTGAGAGCCCTCACGACGGGGGACGCGGTATCCCGGGGCAGAGTCGTCTTGGCGGTGTCTTTGGACATCACCAACGCCTTTAACACCCTGCCCTGGAGTTGCATCAGGGAGGCACTCCGGTATCACCGGGTGCCGACCTACCTCCGTCGCATAGTCGAGGACTACCTGACGGACAGAGCCGTCATCTACCCCGGTCACCGGGGAGAGTGGAACCGGCGAGAGATGTCGTGCGGTGTCCCACAGGGATCGGTCTTGGGGCCGCCCCTGTGGAACATCGGATACGACTGGGTGCTGCGCGGCGACCTCCCTGACGGCGTCAGCGTAGTATGTTACGCTGACGACACGCTCATCCTGGCGCAGGGAGAGTCGCACCAGGCGGCGGCCGACCTGGCGACGCAAGCGGTTGCGACAGTCGTTCATAGGATCCGGCAGTTGGGACTCGACGTGGCGCTGCACAAGACCGAGGCCATGTGCTTTCATGGCGGTCGGAACGCGCCACGGTCCGAGTCCCACATAACGGTGGAGGGGGTTCGCATCGGCGTCGGGAGGACGATGAAGTACCTGGGACTCGTCCTCGACAGCCGGTGGAACTTCAGGGAGCACTTTCTGAGTTTGGCCCCAAAGCTGAACCGGGCAGCAGCCGCCTTCAGGCGACTCCTGCCTAATCTCAGCGGGCCAAACGCCTCCTGCCGAAGGCTGTACGCCGGCGTCGTGCGGTCCATGGCCCTCTACGGGTCCCCAGTGTGGGCCCTGTGCATCCGGACGCGACCACTAAAGTTGGTCGCATGCCAGAGGGTCATGGCTATCCGAATGATCCGGGGATACCGCACGATCGCCGGCGAATCGGCCAACCTCCTTGCCGGATTGCTGCCCTGGGATCTGGAGGCGACTGCCCTCCAGCGCGTCTATGAATGGCGCGTGGAGGCGCAGCGCCGGGGCGTATCCCCGCTGCCTCGAGAAGTCGAGGCACGGCGGGAAGAGCTCCGGCGCGATCTCAGGGCAGTATGGAGGGAACGACTGTCGCAACCGACGGCCGGGCACGCCGCAATTGCGGCGGTAAGACCCCTCTTTGAGGAGTGGCTAGATCGGCGTCACGGCGTCCTGACCTACCGCATGACGCAGGTCCTCACCGGACACGGAAGTTTCGGGAGGTACCTGTGTCTGATGGGAAAGGAGGAAACGCCTGGGTGTCACCACTGCGAGGGTCGCCCTGAGGACACAGTCGAGCACACGGTGCAGGACTGCCCAGCTTGGGCAGAGCACCGACGTGTCCTCACGGCGACAATAGGCGGAGACCTCTCGCGCCCGGCCTTGGTCGAGGCCATGCTGCGGGGCGAGAGGGAGTGGGAAGCGGTCGCCTCCTTCTGCGAAGCAGTCATGCTTCCGAAGGAGGAGGCGGGCCGCGCGAGGGAGAGGATGGCGTCCTCCCTCCAGCCCAGCCGCAGTGGTAGACGCCCACGGCGTCGGACGTCGGCCGACGATCTCCGGCCACCGTAGGCGCGGGCATGCGGACAGCGAGTAAAGGGCAACTCGCTGTCCGACCATGGACCATGCCCGGGTCGACGGCGCGTCGTGTTCCACGCGCGCCTCAAAGAGCGTCAGCAACATGACGAGGCCCCCTCTGCAGAGGGCCGAAGCCTGCCGGGGTCGTGGGACTCATCCCGTTACCGTGGCCCCGGTACGTAAAGGGCTATTGAAGGAACACCGTGGATTTTAGTCAGTAAAAGTCTGACAGTCCCTCCCACCCTGCCCGGAGTGGGAGGACTTATTTGATAATTTTACCACGTTAAAAAAAAAAAAAAAAAAAAAAAAAAAAAAAAAAAAAAAAAAAGCACTACAGACTGCGCTTCAGAATTCCGTTGGCGCTCCCCCGGATCCTACACATCAGAGATGCTGCTTTTTTACGCATTACTATTATATATGTACCTATATACAACGTGTAACGGAAACCCCATATCTATCCAAAAGGGCTGAAGACAACATCTGGTATGGAGTCTCTATGCACAGTTTCCGTTAAAAATAAGTGACTCAAAGAATTGATACCAAATTATCGGTTTCATAATTATGTTTCTTGAATACCAATCATAACAAACGTGTCACAGCACTACAAGGGTCACGAAAGGGGATCTTTCACGTCACTTGCCAATAACATGATAATTCTGTTCGTTCTTGTTTATTTGAAGATTTTGGTCTCTGGTATCAATGTATTGAAATTTGTAATAAGTTCCACACATGTAGACATAGGATTACAAAACCCTTGCCATATCGTTTGTTATCATCTAAAGAAGCCGTGCACTTAGCATGTATATACCCTTTAAATTACACGTTGTAGATCGATATTTTTTTATTAAAGAAATCTTTGCCCTACACTAAGATCGGCTTCGTATCATGGGTGCGTTTACAAACTTTTAAAGTTTATAGCCAATTTTTTGCAAGCTGAGCATTACATTGAAACCTGGGCAAGGAAATTGACTCCCGGTAACAAAAAATCTGGTATGCTCAGCTTTTTAATAATAAACTTTCTAAATTAGTTCGAAAACCATTATTAATTCAAAACCACATTTATAAAATATCTAACGCAAAATAGCGACCCTCTCTTAGAAAACATAATGAGTAATTATAATCGCACCACTTTTACTGAAGGGATAAAATGTTTTTTAATTACCAATTAACTAAAGTATCTTTACTTTTATTATAAAAAGGTAAAATTTGTTGATCTTCGCAACTTTTTTCATTGGTAGTATGCTGCATTATTCAATGTACAATCATGTTTAGATAGATGTGAAGTAATTTACTTAATTTTATCACCTGTGTTTTGGTCACTGGCCCAAGGTACCTAGCTGGTATGCGCATGATCAAAGTTCATACTAACAGAAACCTATCGCACATATTATTATTACTCAAAACTAACAACTGGGGCCTCTTAGATTAGAAGCAGCTCTCCACAGTATTTCAAACACTTCAACTCCTGTGGGTCATAATTAGCAGGGACGACTACCTGAAAAACAGTGAGTCAATATACTCGTAAATCAACGTGTTGGAAAAACCTTTTTTAACTAAACATTTATCCTTTGAACTAAACATTCGTCTGCTTTATTTATTTGTTTAATTATTTATTAAAACTTATGCAACACAAAATAGACAAAGTCGGACTTATAGATCATAGGCATTCTCTGCCAGTCAACTATGGGTGATGAAGAGATAACATGGCAGGTGCATAACAAAATTAACTAAGCAGATAATATATTCAAGGTAAAAGTCCTATTACAAATATATAAGTACATAAATAACTAAAATAAAATTACATACATATTTATCATAATACATACCCTATATGTATAATATCTATAAATATATTCATAAAAAGTCATAGAAAGGGGGTTATGAAACTCTGCTTCTACTATTTGTTTTGAAAATAATCCCGCAAACTACTCTTAAACGCATATAGACTGGTGGCCATCCTGATATCAAGAGGTAGTGCATTCCACAGAAGTATTGACTGTATATAAAAGGAAGAACGAATAAAATTCGTCTGGCCAATTGGCAATTAATGCCGGGGTCCCTCAGGGGTCTGTTCTCTCAGCAACTTTATTCTTGCTGCACATTAACGATCTGCTAATGCCCGGTACCTTTGGGTATGCAGACGACAGCACAGTTTCTGAGAGATATGTGTCCAGCGCGCGAGCTGGTGGGTCACAGATCCAGTCTCTCCGTGAGGACATGGTCGGGCGCTTGAACTTGACCTTGAAGGCTGTTTCCGAATGGGGCGATGCCAACCTGGTCAAGTTTAATGCAGCTAAGACCCAGGCGTGTCTCTTCTCCGCAAAAAGGAGCCAATTTGAACCGGCTCCTACTTTCCGAGGTGTAACTGTGCCGATAACTGACCATATCGAGCTTCTGGGGGTAACATTAACTTCTACCCTCAATTTTGGCCCGTTTATCGAGGCTAAGGCTCAACTAGCATCAAAAAAGTTGGGAATCCTAGCAAAGGTGAGACGGTACTTCACACCCGAACAGTTGCTCAATCTCTATCAAGCCCAGGTTCGGTCGTGTATGGAGTACTGCTCTCATCTTTGGGATGGATCTGCTAAATACCAACTGGACGCGCTTGAGTCTATCGAGAAGCGGGCCAAAAGACTCATTGGCAACGATGCACTGGTCGAATCAAAGCTCCAGAGCCTTGAACATCGACGACGAGTTGCAAGTCTATCGGTTTTCTATCGGTTACATTTCGGGGAGTGTGCGATGGAATTACACAATTTAATTCCAACAAGCCCGTTCCATCATCGGACTACGAGACAAACGGCGAAGCGCCATCGTTACATGGTGGACATCCCACCCATACGCACCAAACGTTTTGGGAATACCTTCATTGTGCGTACGGCTAAGGAGTGGAATTCCCTGCCGGAGTCTGTGTTTCCCGATAGCTATAACCTAGGAGTCTTTAAGTCAAGAGTGAATAGGTTACTTTTAGGTAAGCGTGCTCCATCTTCGACCACATCATCACTTACCATCAGGTGAGATGGTGGTCAAACGCGAACCTATTCTAAATAAAAAAAAAAAAAAAAAAAATTGGAAGTATGAGAAGGACAGAGTAAGAGAAGATTATTGGAAGAGCGCAGACTTTTAGCGTGTGAAGAACATAGAAATTGAAAATAAGAAATAAAGTAAGAGGGAGGGGGAACTTCTTTTCTGGCGAATGGGCATCCATTTGAGTTCGGTTATTTCGGTTTACGTGTTGTTGAACAAATGAACGATTCTGATTCTGAAATTAATCTCAAACGAACAGGGCACAACCAAGAAACACATAAATTCCCACTTCTCTGGTCTCTACGATCGTGGTTTGTAGCATAATACACTGGGCAAATGTAGAAATACCTACTATAAACCAAAAATAATCCCAAATTCCTTCTGTCAACAAAACACAATACTATAAAAATACAAAGTAGGCGTAACAGCGAAACTACGGCGGTTGACCGTGAGCCGGCTTTCCGAACGATTTATTGCTGGCTGATAACCTTGTACTATGGCCCATAATTACGTTTTATGTTACACAGACTCATCCATTATTGTCATTATGATCTCATGTTGGAAGGTTGGAATTTCCCGGGTTTAGAGGTTTTGTCATGTTAATTAAGTGATGCCTGCTCTCATTAACGCAAGGCTATTACTTAACAGAAATGCCTCTCCAAAGGATCATTCTTCTTTTTATACATCCATTATAAACTATGTGATATTTGGTAACACAAGTTCCTAAAAAATATTTACTTAACTGTCAAGTTTATATACATACATACATACTAGTGGTCGCCCAGTAGTCGAAATTTAACCATAATTCATTTTAATTTAAGTTCTAAATGTTTATATTTTTTGTAAAACAGGTACACAGTGTTTGCTATACGTATTAATATATATTTACAAGATAGGCATTGCAAAAAATTAGTCTTGCCTTTTACTGAACGAGACACAAATGCTGACGACCTCGATAAAATAGTAGCAATCATCATAAAGTCTTGTAAACGAAACTTCATGTTTTGCAAATAGGGGTTACATAATTACATCTAACAATAACAGCCCTTTTTCTGGGTGGGAAAGTCATCAAATGACCCGCTACGGGTGAAGCGGAAGAGAGTGTCAGAATTCACTAAAAACCCACCCGACTCCTTCAGTTACGCTTAACGCGTTCCAGGGCCACGGTATCTCGGTATGTTAGGATAGAGACTCCGATCTTACGAAGATTCTTAAATTTTAGAACAAAACAACGACAGTCAAACCTCATGCACCACAATAAAGCTTATGACCACGATACTAACAAAAAAACCCATGTCATTATGTCTTATTTTTATTTTGTTTTTATTTAAGGAACCTTAATCTGCTTATCACAATTTATCATAACTTCATGTAATGCTTCATGTCAACCGTGTGTTACGTAAGGGTGGTTTCCACCGCTGATAATTATGGCAGTGCTTTATCTAGACGGCTTAAATGCGCCGTGCGCCCCGGGCCTAATCGCTGCCCTGTAATTTATGTATATCACAGAGGATATAACAAATGGAGTAAAATGTAAATGATTACGCTTGCAACTTTCCATGTATATAAAAATATTTTCTTAAATTATTATTTTCAAATGATGATATTAAGATAAGATGATACATTTTTATATGTAAGTAAACATTTTGGATAACTTCCACAATATGATTAATTTCAAAGTTATTAATTATGTCATATAGGTACATATTTTTTTCCACAACTTTCACACAACGCCATCTAGTCCCAAACTAAGCAGAGCTTGTGGTATGAGTACTAGACAACTGATAGACATACATATATATTTCTAAATACATACTTACATATTATAGATAAACCTCAAAGAACGTTTTAAGTTCCTTCATGACACACATGTTAGAGATTTGAGATCATCAGAGAATTTGAGACTTTTGATGCCTACGCATTCCACAAAATTTTACGACCAGTCATTTACGGTGCAGGCCATTCGGTTGTGGAATGGATTGCCGGTGTCAGTAAGACAAGCTCAGTCACTTGCTGTTTTTAAAAGCTCGGTTGCCAATCATTTTATTTCATACTTATGATTATTCCTTTGCTTTCTCCACACGATGTTGGTTTCTAACTGGCCAGCTATGAGTTCAAACCTTAGATATACCTACCCTTCTAATGTTTTACAATTGTTTTTTCTCCATCTTATGTTTAAACGTAAATTTAATGTACTTTTTTATTATTACTATTGCATGCTGCGTCATTAGACGACGATGAAATTATTGTTAAAACATCAAATCTCATATAAGTGAACTGTACAATGTTCTTTTTTGAGAAATAAAGATGCTTTAAACCTATGTTAAAGAACACATAATATATTTATTTATTTTATTTTAATTTGTTTTTCCGTTATTAATGAATATTTGTACAGTAGTACACTAATATAGCCCTCCCCATTTTAATTAAAGCTCATAAAGTCCTTCCAAAGGTTGTCTGAAAGATATCGCTCTCAGCGATAAGACCGCCATTGTAACCAATTTTTTACAATATTGTTATTTAAGTGTGATTCAATTATTGGTGTACAATAAAGTATATTCTATCTTCTATCTATCTATCTATTACACCCAGACAAAGACCAAATGATCGTGCTTATCACACATACATTTGTCCTGGGTGGGAATCGAACCCACGACCTTGCGCATAGCAGTCACCACTATACCAACGGGAATGGTACTATGATATAATATTGTTGCTTGATCCGCGTGGTGGATTAAGACCCATTCCCTCACATAGGGAGTAAACCTGTGTCCCAGCAATAAGAACATTAAAGGCTGATTATGATCTCTGAAAAGTTACAGTATATTATTTTTAAATTTAGTATACTATACTATAACTATGAATTATTAATTTATTATAATAGGCATGTTAAAAACGCGTAGGTATGAAACTTTCCAAGTAATTAATACCTGTTAGCTTTTCCCAGGAAATGTGAATACGTATGTATGTGTACGGTCATAAAAGCCCGAATAAAAAAAATGCCCGAAAAATATAATTCATTCGAACACAGGCCATGTTAAAACTACTATTGTTTCTGGTTTGATATTGGATTACTTGGAAATCTAGAGCGACGAAATGCCGCCTTTAAATATCCCGCGAACGCCATTTTGTCAGCTTCAGTACAATGATGAAAATATTTAGGATAATATACATATATGTAGGGTGATGGATGACCGAAATAATATACCTTGCTCCGTAATTCTTCTTTTATTCATTTTTTAAAACACGAAAAAAAAATGGAGTACGTCTTTACCTCTTTTCGCTCACACCCATACCTCCCGTTCCTTCATCGCTGCGTTCATAATACTCATTTTATTTAAATTTAGCTGCGTTCCGAATTAACATCCTACAACTCGGCCATTCTGCTTGCAGTCTGCCCTCAGACTGACTCTATTACAATAAGATAAACTAAGTTGAATAAAGGTTACACACAAACTAGGTTTTAACAATCTATAAGGTTTAGAACTAAATTAACAACACATATTCCTGAATAAAATAAACAAATAAACTCAACATTATATCACTCCTTACTTATCAATATAATACACTGAAGCAGTCATTCACTCCTTTAACAATACTCCAGCATTTAAGTATTATCAAGTACAATCTAAAATCTTACTTACTAATTAAATGTTTAGGTACATTTGTTACACCGAATCACTATTATGGTTAGTTACAAGGTAGGTATTTTATTTCTTTGTTTATTAAATTACAGATACCTAAGCGTAAGCATATTAAGTTACACTTCCTTACACCTTATTTTACACAGAATTACAGACATTATGTAGTTTATTAGTACTCATTTACATCTTATAAGGATATAAAATAAATGATACCATTTAATTAATTTGCTAGTTATGATACAACAACCTATCAACATTACTCATCCTATTAACACAATAGCATGGCAAGTCAGCTGTGTTCAACGGTAAGTATGAAATATTATTAAGTATAGTTTTTGTTCTATTTTATGAATAAATAAATTAAAATGTTAAAAGAAGATATCTTTGAATTAAGGCCATCTTTTCATGAAGTCTACTCCTGTAGTGGTGTGTTTTGGTCCCTCCTTACTATTATCCAATTTTATTACTTCGTACCTATCTTTTCCTAAATCTTTTACTACTTTATAGGGTCCAAAGAATTTTTGTTTTAGTTTTAATGCATTTCCAAATTGCATTCTTTGTATTGCTATGATATTTTATATTTCTGTCCTTCCTTCCTTTTACTATTAAAAGTTCTTCTGTTTTCTTCTTGAATTTTTAATATCTGGGCTTTTGCTTCTTTTCTTAAATCATCTCTTTTGTCGATGAATTCTCTTCTATTTTCTTCTTCTAAATATTCTAAAATGTCTTCTTTAAGCCTAATTTTAGTCCCTGTTAATAATTCAAAAGGTGATGTTTGGATGGATCTTTGGTATGAACTATTGATTACCCTCTGAACTTTACTGACATGTTTGTACCAGAATGCAGGTTCTTCAATACACATCTTGGTCAATACAGATATAATGATTCGATTCATTCTTTCAGCTTGACCATTTCCACGAGGTATTCCTGTTGTTATCGTAATATGCTCTATCTCCTCTTCCTGACAATAATCTTCAAACTCTTTCCCGGTGAATGCTGTTCCTCTGTCAGTCACTATACGTCTGGGGTTTCCATAATCCTTTTGATGTAATTTTAATTTATCAACCGTTTCCTTTGCTGTTACAGTCTTAACAGGGTATATCCATACAAACTTTGTATAACCATCTATGACGGTTAAAATATAGTTATACATCTTCTTGGTAGCATCCAAAGGTCCTAAATGATCACAATGCAGTGTATCTAATGGCAGTTCTCCCTTTGGTATCGGGTTTAAATATCCTTCCTTCTTCCCTGTGTTCCTGCTAGCTAGTATACAGGGCACACATGTAGATATTACCTTTCCAATTTTATTATCTAACTTAGAAATGTAATAATCTTGTTCTACTATGTCTCTTATTTTCTTTTTTCCAAAATGTCCAAAACTGTGAGCTCTTCTAATAATTTCAAGATCCATTACTTCTGGAACAACCAATTTCTTTTCTTCACCTTTATAGATAACATCGTTTTCAAGCACATAGTCTTCATACTTATTTTTCCTGAGAACTTCTTTAATTGCCTTCAATCCTGCATCTTCTTCTTGAGCATTCTGTATACGCAAATGGAGTTCATTTTGAATAACGCATATATTTCGACTTAAAGCGTCGACATGTTGCATTTTCTCACCAGGTCTGTGCATAATAGTATAGTTAAAATCTTGCAGATACATAATCCATCGGGCTACTTTAGCTGAAACATCTTTTTTTGTTAAAGTCTTCTGGAAAGCTTGACAATCAGTAATTATGGTAAATGGAATTCCTATAAGGTATCTACGAAACTTTTTCACGCCTTCTATCACTGCCAGTGCTTCCAGTTCATAACTGCACCACCTTTGCTGAGTTTCACCAGTCTTTCTGCTCATGTAATGAACGGGGTGCATGCTACCATCTGTAGAATCCTTTTGCATCAGCACTGCAGCATATCCGTACTTGCAAGCATCTGTATGTAGCTCCGTTTTTAATTGTGGGTCAAATATCTTTAAAACAGGTTCACAACATAGAAATTGTTTTAATTTCAAAAATGCAATTTTTTGGTCTTCTTCAAAATAAAATTCTTTCTTCTTTAACAGGTCACTCAGAGGTCTCGCTACCATAGCATAATTAGGAACAAATTTTCGAAAGTATGAGGTTAATCCAATGAAGCTTTGAATTTCTTTAAGATTTTTAGGCACAGGGAACTTTTGCACTGCTTCAGTTTTCTCCTTTGAAGGCTGCACTGTTCCATTGCATACCACATGACCAAGATATTCTACCGATCTTTGTAGTAACTGTGTCTTCTTCCAGTTGATCTCAAGACCATATTCTGCAGCTACCTTCAGGACCTCTTGAAGTCTTTGAATTGCCTGGTGTTCATCTTCAGCCAGGATAATAAGGTCATCAATGAAAATGAGTAGAACTCCTCTTCTTACAAAGTCGGTGAAAATAATGTTGATATATCTGGTAAAGAATTTAGGACAAATTGCTAAACCAAAAGGTGCTCGTAGGAATTCAAACTGACCTTCTGGGTTGCTGGTCACAAACGCAGTATATTTTATTGAGTCCTCATCTACTGGTAAATGGAAAAATCCATTCTTTAAATCTAAAGTGCTAAAGACCCTAGCTGTACACAATTTATCTATGTGATCATTGATTACAGGCAAGGGATATTCGTCTCTCACCATCTTCTGATTTATCTTCCTATAATCTACACAGATTCTTGTACTTCCATCTTTCTTCTTCACCAAAACGAGGGGACTGGCATATTCCGAATAGCTGGGACGTATGATGCCATTAGCCAACCACTCCTCTATTTGATATTTTACAATATCCTCCTCTTGCAAAGCTAAACGCCGTGGACGCTGTACTACTGGTATGTCATCTTTCAATACTATTTTTAATTTTATTGGAGCTTCTTTTATCTTTAAGGGCTTGTAATTATCTACTATATTTTTAACTTGGATTGGTATTTCACTTTCATTAGTATAACTGGAAAGTAAACACTGTAAATACGAACTATCATAACACTGAGGCCTTATCTCAATGATACCTTTGTTAATCATAGTAATAGTATTAACCAGGAAAGTCTGCCCAAGAATAACTGCGTACGGAATGACACCTTTAGGCACTACATGAAAACAAACCTCATAACAATGACCATCTATTATCAAATTGATTTTAAACTTACCCATTGAATACACCTTACTCGAACCTAGACCAGTTAACATCATCGTTTCAGCTTCACATTTAACTGACAGCATCACGTACACATCGTGAGATATTAAATTTAGGTCGCTGCCCGTATCTATTAAACAATTTACTGTGATACCGCCTATAATAACACTTTTAACTGATTTATTCACTGCACTTTTATTGTTTACATTCAGTACACTAAGGTTATTATTTTGACATTGACATTGACAACGACTGTCTTTCCCGTTTGACATCAGCGTGCCATCTCGTTCACTCTCCGTTCCGTTATCCAGTGATTGATTCTGAGTGAACATGGAACGTGCCTTGAAGTTAGCTCCACCTCCGCCATCATTCCGACTCGTCGATGGTTCGCCCTTCCATTTTCCGCTTCCGCCTTCTTGTTGACATTCGGTACCAATGTGGCCGAATTGGTTACATTTGAAGCACTTGGTACCTTTTTTGCATGAACTCGCCAAATGACCTCTTTCCCCGCACTTGAAACAACGATACACTTTATCACTTGCATTTTCCTTTCTATTAGAGTCGTCTGCTTTAGCTTGCTTTGAGGGTTCGCGACACTCGCGCTGCTTATCCACCGTACCGCGCGAATTTCCTCGTTTCAACATCTTCTGCTTCATAGCTTCATATTGTGCCAACTTCTCCTTAAGAACTGCATACGTTGTAACACCATATAAACCAATTTTATAATGCTCGTAATCGGCAATCCCGTCTATTATATACTGAATGGAAACGTAATCAGCGAACTTAGCTCTTTTGCCGAGCTCTTTCATGGTGAGCATATATTGGTAATAGCTCTCATTGTTACGTTTTTTACGAGCCGCCATGATTTCATGCATTTGCTTGGTATTTACCGAATCTGGAAATTACTTTAGCAGAGCGTTTTTCAAATCTTCATAAGTTCTGAATGGTTTTTCCGTTCGTAACCATAATTCAGCAGTTCCGGTAAGCGATCTTCTGGCTATGATGAGTTTTTGTTGAGCCGTCCAACTGAAGATTTCAGCATTGTCTTCAATGTCTTGTGACCACCTCGAAGACGAGTAGGTCATGTCTTCACCATCGAATTTAATTAAGGTGTCCACCATACCATAATGAAAGGGTTGAATTCCTTCTTCCATGGTATCGTCTTTTCCCATGATATCTTCCTTCGTGAAATACTATCCTCTTAAAATATAATATTTTTCCACCGGCGCGAGCACTTGTTTTTTTTCGTAATGGCCGCCGTCTTAGTACCGGTGTGATTTTTTCTTCTTAATTTTTTCGTGTTATTACACCTTTATTATTACGGTCGATCCCGGACGAGGCTGTAGGGTGATGGATGACCAAAATAATACACCTTGCTCCGTAATTCTTCTTTTATTAATTTTTTAAAACACGAAAAAAAAATGGAGTACGTCTTTACCTCTTTTCGCTCACACCCATACCTCCCGTTCCTTCATCGCTGCGTTCATAATACTCATTTTATTTAAATTTAGCTGCGTTCCGAATTAACATCCTACATATATGTATACATATAGCCCTTTACAACCAGTGTGGTTGCAGCTAGAAGCCTTAATTTTTTTTTATTTATTAATATCTGTATTTTCTATATTTATATATTAAGTCATGTTGCATATTGTTGACCATGGTTTATATTAAGATTGTATTATTATATTAAGTGTTTACCCTAACATTTTCTGCCTCTAAACGTAAGGATTTTTAATTGGCTCACTGTCTACTATGCTATATATTGTCCTGTGTATAATAACTGTTAGTCCTCCATGCTTGTTAATTATATAACTCCATTTGCTAACTACTCCGTGCCATATACCCTACAAATGAAGACGAAGATTTATCTTTTTTACTTAAATTTTGATGTCGGTTTTATCTACGGGCAATTTATCTTTCAGATATCCCTTTTAATTAATGTATTTTATACAAAAAAGTCGTGATGAAACACTGCTTTTTTACTGTCCCTTTATTTGCGAATTAATTAGGAATCTTGATATCCTTGTTAAGTTAATCAGTGGAAAAAAATACGTAATATAGAAAGTATTAAACTTGACACGAAGTTTGCTATTGCGACTTTACTGTACTTTATTTGTCTTTACTCATAAAAAAAAAACATTATGATCTTTTAAGCTGAGCCGTTGGCCTACGATTTACTTCTCTATTCTTTCACCAATTTTATCAATTAATTTTGTCACAAATCATTTTAAATAGGTCTTCATTCATGTGGATTTTTGATAGTATAATAAGCACCTACATTTTTATGTTAATCATTACCACCTGCTTTGCCTTGTACCAATTGTGTTTTGGGTCGGCTTTCAGTCTTGGATGCTGCTGAATTTTAGTATTTTACTAAAGCGACTGCCTGTCAAACTTTCACAACCCAGTAGGTGCATAACACAATACCAAGTGTCCCGTCTTTGGCATTGTTCGTCCGGTCGTTGAGCTCCTTAGTAGTCCAAAGTTGAGCTTACAGACTAACTGACAATGACTTGCACTGATAGGACGGGTCTACTCAAATCTGTGTGGTTCTTTCCTCAAAAGGCCATTTCAGACTAATCTACATAATCCTCATAAACGATTGTGAATATATGAACTATGCAGGTTATTTTATTCGAGTTAAACATGATTGTCTGGCAGTTTGATTGCTTTTTGCGGCCTACCCAAACGTCCTTACCTTGATATTGTTCGTGAAATCGTTAAGCTCCTTGTTCTAAGTTGAGCTATACGTCATTTGACAAATGCTTGCACTGTTTGGACAGGCCCACTCAAATCTGTGAGCATCTTACTTGAAAAGATCGCCTCAGACTGCAACCTACAAGGTTCCTATATAATTAAACCAGTATAGATTGTATGGACTTTAAAAGAGACGGACCCCTGAATTTGTTTCGGTGTTTCTTCTCAGGGTAGTCAGTTAGGAAACACCGGCCTCATCTAGTTAATATTTACGAAAAAAATGACGTGTAATAGTAGATTAGTAGCCAAGGGCTGTAAGGCATCAATTACAGCCCGAGATATTTAGGCGCACGAGCGCAGCGAGGGCGCCTATAGTTCGAGGGTGCAATTGATGCTTACACCCGAGCTAACTACTCTGCTTTACATCTTGATTGTGAGGTAAGTATAAAAAAACCGGCATTACAAGAATAAAACATTTTATTAGTTAAAATTCATAGTGAAATGAGAACAATTTTCAAATTTTAGGGACAGGTGTTTTTTGGGTATGTTAATAGTTTGAGATTGTGATATTTGTTGGTCATGTGAAGCTTTCTTCAGCAGAAGTTGATGGTTGCGGATCATCTCTTGAGAAAGAAGTTTAATTTTTTGAAAGTTGAATAGTTTTCGTTATTTGGTTGGTAATTTTACTTTTATTTTGTATGGAATCTTCAATTTAACCTTCAGCCACCTTGCTGGATTTCCACCCACCGTGCCTTTTTACAGTGGTTAAGTTAGCCCCAGCATCGGCTAAAAGTGTATCCGATGTTCTCCGGAAGCAATGACCTGTGTACAATAGGGTAGTTTCCTGTGTTACAAAATAATTATTTTATTTGGTCCATTAGGTAGATTTTCAAAAAATATTGACCACGTATTTTTTGCTTTTTCAAGTCAAGAAAAATTCACAAAGATGGAAAGCTTCAAAGTACAGGAGTGGGGGCAGCTGACGTTACACATTGCTAAGAATTATACCGAGGTGTGACGTCACGCGAAATTTCAACTCACTGTATCGTCTTAATTTTTCAATTAAGTGTAAAAATAAAAAATACGTGTCCAGTGTTTTTTGTTAAACTACGTGACGGATTAAATAAAATATTTTAGGAAACTACCCTATTCCGGGTTTGCTAACTTTAAATAACTTGCGTAGTGTTGCCCAAACGAGAGTCTCGCAAGAGTCTTGCATTTAGCGATTATCCTATTGCTAGAACAATGTAACAGAGTCTGTTACATTGTTCTGAGATCTCAACTACCGTTTAATAAATAGCAATAGTGTTCAGTCCTACAAAAGGCCAGCCAACGGTAACTGGACGGTCCGAACTTGTCCACGGTTCGTGGAGCCCTACCGTTGCTTTCAATGAACAAAAGGCTCTCCGGCCGACAACAATCTATAGCCTCTGAGGCTTTATAAATACCTTATTACCACTAACCTTCTGTGCTGGGTTCGCCAAGCTTCGACCTTCCTAGGTCACGCCCAAGTGTGGTTTGTATGTAAATATGAGGTGAGTAAATGAAAGTGTGATGTAAGTCAAGTGTTCTGAACGGTCACAAGGCGTCAGTCTCCAGATGGCGCGGTTCAGATCAGCATCACAGCACAACTTATTTCCAACAAATGCGCGTGCCACGCGGGTGGCGACGAACCGGCGATAAGTCCAAAAATATCCCAGGGTTTTCGTCAATCCGGGATTACAACTTCAAACAATAGTTAATCGCGACCCAATTATCGGTTGCAAACGGCGATTCCAAACGATATTTTACCAATTATAATTAACTCAACAGGTCCCAAGCGGACATTTTTCAACAAGGAAGCAAAGTCTATCTGTCAAGTCAAAAGGTTATGTCAAGTGTCAACATCAAAAAGACAATAGAATGTTGCCACACCAAAAAGATCGTTCAAAAATACATTTGGGACGCAACAAATAGGATAATCGCTAATTGCAAGACTCTTGCGAGACTCTCGTTTGGGCAACACTAAACTTGCGATTTGCTTCGGCATACTTCTGATGGTATTTTTTTCAATAACTTGTTTGTAGCATTTACCTTGGTGGTACTTCAAAAAAAATCGGTTGGTATTTACATTTTTAGGACGAATATTTCTGTTAGTTTGTACGAATTCAGAGAATTCTTGAGGAACTACAAATGTTCGGTCAATTTTAGTTTATGTGTTCGGTAGTTTAATTACTAACAACTGACCCTGTTGTTCTATGTTCTCTATAGTTATATTTGTCAATTCAATACCTCGGCATGCGCCAGTTATAGAAGATGCGATGCGAAGATAAGAACCACCTAAAACAAGCGAAATATAAAAAAAAAACTTTTTAGCAAAAAATAGAACCGACTTCCATATCAAAACACTACAAAGGCAAAAATAACTTTAATTTCGGTAGTCGGTGTCATTTGTTTTGTATTTTCTTTTTTTTTTTTTGACACCGCCTTCCGAAATTAAAGTTATTTTTGGCTTTGTAGTGTTTTGATATGGAAGTCGGTTCTATTTTTTGCTAAAAAGTTTTTTCACGCTTTTTAGTGAGTCGGTTTGTAATTTATCTAGTTACCAAAGCTAAAATGTCAACTACTTATCACCTTTTACTAAATATTGCTTTGCCCGGTGCAGAGCCGTTAATTTTTGAGGAGTTCTCCTGGTACATCACCATCAATTCTACTTCACCACATGCATTGTGACGAGCATAAAGTGCTTAATCATCCATATTCAAGTAATCTAACCGTAATCTACGAAATACTTATTATAGAGTAGTTTCGGTGGCCATCTGGGGTCTTCATCATCAGTTCTACTTCCTCAAATGATGCTTATCGAGAGCAACTGCAAAAGTTACTATAAGAAATACCCAAAACGCTATAGGAGTGCCTATAATATTTGAAGAGTTCCCTCGATTTCTCCATGATCCCATCATCAGATCCAAACGTGACGACAACGGGACCAACTAGAAAGTATACCCTTTCAAACAAAAAAGAATTTTCCAAATCGGTCCAGCCATCTCCGAGTTATGAGGTAACAAACATAAAAAAAAGTGCAAGACTAATTGTAAACCTCCTTTTTTTTAAGTCGGTTAATAACAAATCACTTAATGGTAATACTTCATCATTTATCTTTTAAATTCTTACAATCCTAAAAAACATACCTTCTTATTTTTAACCGACTTCAAAATAGGAGGTTTAAGAAAATGTTTAGAATACAGGCTCAGATAAAGACTTTACTCGTTTTTCTTTTCGCCACTTCATGAACTCGTCGTAAGTTTTCAAATATCTCTCTTTAGAACTTTCAGGCAAAACATTGTTAATTGCTGCTTCAGCTTCCATTTTCATTGAACCGGGAGTGCAGCTTATATCTTCATCACTTGCAGAACTCATGTTTTTTTTTTCCTAATTAGCACGTAATTATAAAAAAATCCCAAAAACAAACAATATTTAAAGTAAAAGTTTTCTATACCCGCCTTTTTTCATCTTTGTTTTTTAATTTTTTTTTCAAGTACGAAATTGAGCTTCACCGTTCGATATTTAAAATTGATGAATATTATACTCATACGAAGACAAGGCTGAATAGCGAAGCGACCTCTTTTGTCATTGGGCTGAATGCATGATGTATATTGCCAGTATGATGGTTAGATGTACGCAAACTTTTTGAAAGAGTGAAGAGATTTTTTTTAAATTACTTACCGCCCTAGGGCTTTTCTAGCTACATTATTACCCTAGAGCGCTAATTGGTTACCTACAAGCCCCATTTGGGGGTAATAAGGACCTACTTACCGAATATGAGAGACGTAAAAGTGTTATTTAATAACCAATTTGCAAAATAAAGATCTTTTATCATTTATCAAGACTGGCGTCAAATTTTCTGGCTTCTTACTAAACTTTTTTTTTTTATTACGAATGAGCCCGCTTGACCTCGATCACAACTGATGAACCCGTAACGACTGTCAAACATTTAAAATTCACAACCGTAATTACCATCGTCACTTAACGTGCTTTCCGAGGCACAGAGAGATCTCGATGTTGAGATGGTCAGGGCATCCACGGACCGACCTCGCCAGGCATTGCTTATCCTTGGTCAGCCAGTGTCACTGTAATTATTTAGCCACAAGCATTTTGCGTCAATCATGTTATAATTAATACTTGTATCATGAATCTGATGTTATCAATACTTCATACAGTGCTGCAAACATCAGAAAGGGTACTGAACACCAATAAAAACAAATATTACTGAAGTTCACCCTATATCAAAAGTGGTTCGAATCCATGGCTACTTACAACCACTACACTACCTGAGCAACAAACCACAGAACCATAAACTAAATCTCAAGACCTCATTCGTACATGGTAAGTCTAGCAGTCTGTTACTATTACTAGGCCAATGAAACATTAGGGGCTGGCTAGCACGATTTATAGCCATGTTCATGACCCGACCAGCGCCCTCGCACTAAACACTGTACCTATAGGACATTATTTATATATTACTGTAACAATTCATTCCAACCGGGCTAGGAAACCAGCTAGCTTAATCTATTCCTTTTGAAAATATTTGGTATAGTTTACCATGACCATTTTAGCCATAGGCAGCTGACAAAACTTACCTCCTATGCTATGCAGCTCAACAATTGTGCCGCTATCGCTAAATTATTTTTATTTTGTTTTTTTTTTTTTTTAATTCGGAATAGGTTCGCATTTGACCACCGTCTCACCTGATAGTAAGTGATGATGTGGTCGAAGATGAAGTACGCTTACCTAGAAAAAACCTATTCACTCTTGACTTAAAGACCCTTTGTCTTAAAGGTTATAGCTTTTTTTATTACGAATGAGCCCGCTCTTGACCTCGATCACACCTGATGGTAAGTGTAAGATGAGGTCTATGATCGAACGAGCGAGCCTAGAAAATACCTATTCACTCCTGCTTTAAAGGCTGACGGGTCATATGTGGCATGGAACACAGAAGCCGGCAGAGAGTTCCACACCTTGGCTGTGCGCACAATACTTGTAGACGAGAAGCGCTTCGTACGACAAGACGGTATATCGACCAAGTGTGGATGGTATCCTGTGGTACGTCTGGTGGACCGGTAGTAAAAGGGAGATGAAGGGATTAGGTCGTGGAGCTCCTGCGCACACTCTCCGAAGTACAATCTGTATAAGATAGACATGCAAACAACGTTTCGCCAGTGAGCCAGGCTGTGAAGCTTGCCTGCCAGAACCTCGTCACCTATGAGCCTTTTAGCTCTGCGTTCGATCAAGTCAAGTGCAGCTAGCTGGTATTTGGCTCAGCCATCCCACAAGCGACTGCAATACTCCATACAGGAACGGACCTGTGCTTTATATAAATTCAGACTCTGCTGTCCAGGTGTGAAGTATCGCCTCACTTTCTGTAGGATGCCCAGCTTTTTGGCTGCAGACGTCAACTCCATGCCCAAGAGCTCCAGGCTGTCGGTAATAGGTACAGATGCACCTCTGAAGGTAGGGGACCATTCAAATTGCTCCTTTTAGCGGAGAAATGACAAGCCTGTGTTTTTAAAGCTATTCGGAAACACAGACTCCGGCAGGGAATTCCACTCCTTAGCCGTACGCACAATGAAAGTATTCCCAAAACGTTTTGTGCGTATGGGTGGGATGTCCACCATGTAACGATGGCGCATCGCCGTTTGTCTTGTAGTCCGATGATGGAATGGGCTTGGCGGAATTAGATTGTGTAATTCCATCACACACTCCCCAAAATGTAACCGAAGAAAACCGATAGACTTGCAACTCGTCGTCAATGTTCAAGGCTCTGGAGCGTTGACTCGACCAGTGCATCGTTGCCATTGATATTTATTATTTATCAAAAGAATGTTTACTTGGTTGTATGATTTGTACCACATACACCTCTCGGGTTTGTGTGTTACTCGCTACATTTTTGAGGCGTAAGGCCTTTAAATACATTACGCGATGCTACAAGCTACTAACTGCTACTACTTTACTATTTGCAGGTACTGAGTAAATTGTCAGCAGGTGCAAGAATTGAAAAATAAAACATTTTTAATATTTTTTTGCCTCAATTACAAGACTGCTCTACTTTTGTGACACTAGAGATGCTGCTCAACAGCACTTTTTTCTAAAGGCTCACCACTTTTAGATATCCGTAAAGAACATTGTTCGATTTTAGCCTATGAACCGATATGAATATAAATTATATGATAATTTTCATTTCTTTTTATACTGCTTGAAACATATTTTAGTATTACACGGACACTTGAAATAAATAAATTCTAAATAAAAAGTTGGGTCACGATTAACCAATGCGCGGTGCCGTAAAAAATGTCTATTGGCCAGCTAGTGATTTAGGGGATTTTTCCCTGATTTCAGGAAATACGGATGGCTGTCAGTATTAAATCAGAAATTGATAAAATTCGAAATATTTTGGGTATTTTGAACGTATAGATGGAAATAAAAATAATAAAATATTGGTTGGGTTACGTTATTAATTTAACCCTAGTAAATAATATATAATCGTCAGCTATTTCTGAATTTGCGTTGACCACATGTAGATAGATTGTTGGCGCGAAAGGCTAATTTAGTGGACTGTATTTGCGGTGCGGAGCTAAACGATTGACAAACGCTTGGCGTTAGGTACTTCGAGTTGCAGTGGGTGTGGGACAATGGAATACAACCCGAAATAAATAGGGAAGGAAAGCACAAACCTTTACGGGAGCCACGTGCTCGCGTCGTCGCCGGTGCACCGGTTCACTTTTCCAGGTTCAGGGCAGTTGAGCTTCAAGTTATTGTCCTCACACGTTAAACACAAGCACAAACTATGGATTATAAGTCTTATTACATGCGAAAATGCGGTGATTCCAAAGTTATTAATATTTTTAAGCGGAGCGCGTCGACGCCATTGTTAACTTCTTGCGGAGCGATTCGGAAGTCGTTTTTTCGACAAATGGCGGGCGAATCTTCTTACTCACTCGCGAGGTATGTGCGGGAAGGAGATGGATATAGGAAATAGCGGATGTCAATCATATTTTGAATGTTGGCGCAACCATTCCCCCCGGTTTGAAGGGTTACCTTCAAAAACTATAAGCGAAACTAATCAAAGAACTAAACTCTGGAGTAACATCTAACTTCTAACCTTATTCCTAAACTATAATATAAAGCGTTACCATAACTACTAAACTAATTTGAAGCCTGCTGCTGATTGGGCAGAGGACAGAGGCGAATAACCGGACGTAAATACGAACCGGTCGCGGTTTTAACCTTTACTATACGCGTTACTCCCTTTGGATCAGGGAAAACTTCCTCCACTACACCTAGAGGCCAGTGTAGAGGAGGCGCACTCTCGGCCATTAAAACTACTACAGTACCAACGGTGACTGGATTCGATGGAGTATTCCATTTTTGACGCGACTGAAGCGTGTGCAAATAATCTGCTCTCCAACGCTTCCAAAATGATTGAACTAATCTATCCAAAAGAGCATGACGCTTTAGGAGATGTAGTCTGTCTTCATCAACATCCATAGCGGGCAAATACTTAAGAGGAGTCGTGGTTAAGAAGTGAGCCGGAGTTAAAGCTAAAGATTCTGAGGGGTCACTAGATAGAGTTCGGCACAGTGGACGAGTATTCATTACTGCCTCTATCTGAGCGAGTACAGTACTCAGCTCCTCATAAGAGAGAATCTGTACGCCTACAACGCGGAACAGATGCGACTTGAGGCTCTTAATATTCGCCTCCCAATTACCACCAAAGTGACTAGCAGCGGGCGTATTAAAATGCCATTCAATACGATTTTCGGCCAAAACATGAGCGAATTCACTCTGATAATACTTTGACCGTAAGAACGCGTGCAACTCCGAAATATTACGGCGAGCTCCAACATAATTGGTACCGTTGTCAGAATATAAACGTTTGACGGGACCACGGCGCGACAAAAAGCGCTTAAACGCGGACATAAAACTTTGCGTACTTAAATCACCGGTCAATTCCATGTGAACTGCACGAGTTGTCATACAAATAAATAGACAAACGTAAGCTTTCGTGGAGCGTATTCCGCGACCACGGGCAACAGTTACCCTAAACGGGCCGGCGAAGTCTGTACCGGTGTGAACGAAAGGTTTAGCGGATTGAACAACACGACAAGAGCGATGATCGGCCATTTCAGGCGCGATAAAACGCGGGCGAAGCCTAAAACAGGGCACACATTTGTGTACTCTAGCACGAATCAAATTGCGAGCGGAAAGTATCCAATACTTCTGTCTAAGGATAGACATCAACAAGTCTGGACCTGCGTGGCAATTCAACCTATGATGATAATCTACAATCAAATCTAAAATATGGTCCTTGCGGGGTAAAACTACTGGATGCTTTTGCTCAAATCCTAAATCGGAATTTCTCAAACGACCACCTACTCGAATAAGACCATTTTGCAAAAAAGGTTTCAAATGTTGAAAGGCGCGGCTACAAGGTTTGTTGGACTCCAAACTACTAATTTCGGATGCGAAATAAAATCTCTGCAATTCACGTAGCACGACTGACTCAGCTTTATCCAGATCAGCGGCGGTTATAACACCGCGCGTGGGTAACAGTTTTAGAAAACGACATACATACACCACACAACGCAAAAGTCTCGACCAAGACGAGACGCGATTAGATAACGATAAAATAATCGACTCTTCACGTGGAACCGAAACTACAAGCGAATGCTTCTTCTCCTCGGGTGGTTCTGAAACGGCAGCTGGATTAAAGGGCTTAACCGGCCATTCCTCGAGCACGCTATGAATCCAAGACGGAGCGCAGAACCACAGCGGATGATCTAAAATTTGCGAAGGGAGCAACCCACGGGAGAGACAATCGGCGGGATTATCTGTGCCAGCAACGTGAAAGAGATTTTGTGGTGGTAATTCGGACTGGATTTTGGCCACCCTATTGGCGACGAATGTGTCCCAGCGATGGGGCGAAGAATGTGCCCAACACAAAGCTACAGTAGAGTCAGAAAAAGCCATAATTCTATCAATAATAATGCGGTGCCTACAAGCATTGACAATCGAGCTGATTAATTGCACTAACAAAAGTATAGCGCACAGCTCCAGGCGCGCCAGAGAAACGACCTTGCGAGGGGAGACTTTGGATTTAGCGCTTATAAGACTAACCGAAACCTTGTCAGCATCCAAAACGTGAAAATAAACTACCCCCCCGTAAGCCTTTGCACTGGCGTCGGCGAAGCCTACAACAGTAACTATACTGTTCGACAATATACCAACATGGCGAGGAATTTTTATTTGATTGAGCAATGGAAGTTCCTTCCGGAAGCGAACCCACAATTTAACAATATTTTCGGGTGCGGGGTCGTCCCAATCACTATTGGAAAGCCAAAGTTCTTTTATAAGCAACTTGGCATATAAAACGACGGGAGCTACAAATCCCATAACGTCCCATATACGTGCTACACAAGACAGGATAATGCGCTTAGTACAAATTTGCGGAGTCGAACTAACTTTAAGACTGAACATGTCAGACGCGGGTGACCAACTTAAACCTAGAACCTTGTGCGTATCATCACCATCAAATTCCTTCACCGAAGATAATTGATGCGATAGTGGAATCGAATCTAGAGCGGTCTGCGAATTACTAGTCCACTTCACAAGATCAAACTGACCGGCCTTCATAAGACTTATTACTTGAGCGGCGGTCTCAACGGCATCCGCCTCGCTGGCTACACTATAAACAAAGTCATCCATGTATAGCCCAGTCTCAATAGTGTCTTTCGCTTTCGGGAATCTTTCACCTTCATCAGCAGCTAATTGCTTGATAGTGCGAAGCGCATGGAAAGGACTCGACTTAAGCCCAAAACAAACACGATTAAACTCGTAAACTCTCAAAGGTTCTTGAGGCGAAAATCTATACAAAAAACGTTGAAATTTGCGGTCGCATTCGCGAATACCAATAGAAAGAAACATTTGCTTTATGTCGGCGGAAAGCGCGACAGCAAACAAGCGGAAATTCACAATAATGTCAAATAAGTTACCTTGAAGGTTTTGACCACAATACAAAATATCATTGAGCGATACGGAAGTGCTAGTCTTAGCACTGCCGTCCAAAACCACGCGGAGCTTAGTAGTAAGCTTGTCTTCTCTAACAACTCCGTGGTGCGGGATGATGTAAGATGGATGATCAAGAGTCTCGTCAGTCTCGGCGGTGGATGCAGGTGAGATGTACCCTTTATCTAGGTATTCGGTAACCACCTCATCATAGGCTTGCTTCAACTTCGGAGATGCTTGCATCTTACGTTCTAAACAAGAAAAGCGTTTTTCCGCGGAAGCGTAGGAGTCACCGAGCGAAAAAATATCTCCCTTGAATGGAAGCGCGACAATATACCGACCATCATTATCACGTGTAGTCGTGCCACAATAAATCTCCTCAGCCACCTTATCATCAGGGCTTAGGATAGGCGGGACATTGACCTCTTCAATTTCCCAGAACCTGCGGATGGTAGACTCCAGCGGCGGCTCAACAGTGCAGCAATGTGACACAGTCGAGTAACTATCTAAATGTGCGGGTGCGGAACCAACAATAACAAAACCTAGAACTGTTTCTAGGGCGTGCGGTGCGGGAAACGACGAATGACCTTGAATCTTACGAGATAACTGAAGGTACGGGAGAATCGATGCGCCGATCAACATATCGACGTCTCCAGGGACACCATAAGATTCATCTGCCAACGGTAGGTCTTTAAATTTGGCCAATAAAGACGTGTCAACCGGGACAGTAGGCAATTGTTCCGTAATTTTATCTACGACAAGCGAATCCATATCAAAACAAATATTAGAATTAAAACGCGATGCAAATTTAATTTTAATCGAACCATGAATGGTTGATTTTAAACCACCGAACCCCTTAACTACTGAGCGGGCTGGTCGGTTATTAATACTAAAACCAAGGCGTTGACAACAATTTTGAGTTAAAAAATTACTCTGCGAAGCGCAATCTAACAACGCTCGAACAAGACACGGATTACCAAAAGCATCATCAACAACAACGTGAGCGGTCGCGAGCACCACGGTAGTGCACGTATTGCTTGCGGCGGACATCGAACACAACGTGACGTCAGTCACGGCGGCCTGCGAGCGGGCAACGTCGCGCGTTGATTGCGGCTGCGGCTGCGGCTGCGAAGCGGACGCAGAGTTCGCACCGACTGACTGCGACGACGTGTCACCGCTTGGTAAACTAACTGTGCTCACATTGGATGCGGCATTATTACAACTTTTCTCCATGTGAAGTAAAGTGTGGTGCTTCGAAGAACACTTACGACAACTTTGACTACTATTACAAGACGTAACCCGATGCTTGTCACTAAGGCAGTTAAAGCACAAATTTTTTTCGCGAACAAACTTATAACGTTCATAGGGCGTAAATTTTAAGAAACCAGAACACTTGTACAATTGCGAATGTTGACTATTACACAAAGAACAACTCGATTGTACAGGAGCAGGTGCTGTATTCACATACGTATGTGTCGACTTTTGTGACTTCGAAGCCGCATCTGTTCGACGGTCGGACTTCTTCGTAACTTCATGGGTTGACGAAGTGCGTTGCAATATTTTAATATGATCGCGAACAAAACATTCTAAATCATTGAATTTTGGCAGTTTACTACTGCGATGGTCTATTTCAAATAAACGAACAGTTTCACTATCTAATTTCTTTAAACCCAAATATAAAAACAAAAAGTCGCAGAGGTCATCGACCTTCAGGTTCTTTACTGCGCGAACAGATGATGCAAAAGTATCTAAAAACTTCTCTAAATTATGTTCATTACAAACTGTAATATTTTTCAACTCGAATAGCTGATCTAAATATGCGGTAGCAACTAATCTTTTGTCTTCATATTTCGACTTTAAAGTTTTTAAAATTAATGAATAATTTTCGGCACTAAAAGTAATGCCGGCACAAACAGTTTTAGCTTTACCAGTTAACTTTTCAACCAGATAGTGTAACTTTTCATGATCTGTCAAAGAGACGTTCCCATTTATAGTGTTTTCAAAACTATCTATAAATAGATTCCAATTGCGAATATCACCATTAAATTCAGGTATCTGAATGGGCGGTAATTTGGGTCGATCGCGAGTGTGATTTGCCTGGCTCTGATGGACAGACGGCTTCTCCAAGCTCCTCGCGACGCGTTTGATGCGACAGAATAAATCATCAAATGACGCCAAAGCCTGATAACTCACAGCGTATTCTGGATTTAATTCTAACTCTAAAACGTTAATATTATGAATTACGGATTCAAATTCCGTGCGCAAACTATCCAAGTTTTCTATAGAACATAAGAACGAATCTCTAATAACTAGATCAAGTGTTTTAAGTGCATTATCACAAATAGATTGCACGCGAGAAAATATCATGTCTCTTTTAGCATATAAAAGTTTCAATTGAACTTTGATGTCCTTATGAGACATCGTGAATAATAATTATTTATTACAAACAATCAATGCGGTAAACAAGCAAATAAAGTTATTTTAACAAATAAGCGATGGAGAACAGCGACGCGGACAATATTAAATACCTAAAGTGGGTAGGTAGTTATAACGAACTGCGGGTGAAATAAAAGAACTGTAGGTAGTTTTTAAACAATCTTAATTTACCCACTAGGTTGTGTCTCTGTTTCTGATATACAAATAATTTTAGACTTCCGAATGAATAACTAATACGAGCGATCTATGGCTACGTAGGTATGTAGGTATTACGCACGTACGTAGGTAATAGATGAACAAACAACGAATTGGGTTAGGTACAAGACTGCGGTGCGGTGCGTTTATTCCTTATGGAATAAATACCAATGCGATAACTACAACAAATATGTACCTAATACAAATAAGTACCTAACTATCCGGTGAGAGGGACCAATAAAAATGTTGGCGCGAAAGGCTAATTTAGTGGACTGTATTTGCGGTGCGGAGCTAAACGATTGACAAACGCTTGGCGTTAGGTACTTCGAGTTGCAGTGGGTGTGGGACAATGGAATACAACCCGAAATAAATAGGGAAGGAAAGCACAAACCTTTACGGGAGCCACGTGCTCGCGTCGTCGCCGGTGCACCGGTTCACTTTTCCAGGTTCAGGGCAGTTGAGCTTCAAGTTATTGTCCTCACACGTTAAACACAAGCACAAACTATGGATTATAAGTCTTATTACATGCGAAAATGCGGTGATTCCAAAGTTATTAATATTTTTAAGCGGAGCGCGTCGACGCCATTGTTAACTTCTTGCGGAGCGATTCGGAAGTCGTTTTTTCGACAAATGGCGGGCGAATCTTCTTACTCACTCGCGAGGTATGTGCGGGAAGGAGATGGATATAGGAAATAGCGGATGTCAATCATATTTTGAATGTTGGCGCAACCATAGATAATAATATGAATTCAATAAATCAAATAGACACTGTATCCTATTATTGACAAAATAAATGAATATCTAAAAAAAATATTTTTTCAAAACAAAAACCGAAATCGGGAATTTCCGGCATGGCATTCGGGTATGATAGCTTTTTGTAATTGGTAACACTGGTGTGCTTATACTTCACTTCGTTTGAATTTTTATTGCAACATTCTTTTCTTTGCGATTTTATATGCGTTTTATGGTTTTATTCTAACAACTTTGGCTTGATAACAGACTCTGATCAGATTGCATACTTGGTAGACTCAGCTGTGTATAAAGGACTCTGTGAATCTTACTACCTGGCTATTTTCGGACTTGATTTCGACGAATTGATTATTTTTGTATCTTCAAGTGTCCATTAGTAAAAATTTATTTACTATGATTCCATAAAATATTTAGAGCCTATCTAATTCTTTTTTGATTCAAATGATTGTTAGGCGTGACATGTATGGAGCCGGAACAATGTCCTTTCTGTCACGCACCATTTATTAGCGTACCTCGTTTCTGATTCTTAGATAGATAGATAGATAGAATATCTTTATTGTACATCAATTATTTAAACACACACTTGATTTACAATACTGCAAAATATGGTATGGACAACCTTTGGATGGACTCTAAGAACATAAAACAAAGAGGGGAGGGGAAAGTCAGTGTACCTACTTCAAGTATATAACATACACAAAAAGTAACTAGTAATAATAATAATAAATTGCTCTTAAATACAATCTTGTGGAATCAGAAGTACCGTACTATACATAGGTATGTGCCCGACCCAGTTCTCGAATATGGCAATATTACACTGTACTGGGATCGGTCCATCATCACTGACAGGACTATTGTTACCAATAAGCCTGACATAGTGGCAATAAACAGATTAGAGCGTCGCACAGTGATTGTTGACATAGCGGTCTCTCATGACAAGAACCTTGTGAAAACCGAGAAAGATAAGCAAATTAAGTATCTTGACTTGGCTCGCGAGGTTGATGACATGTGGGATGTGGATACAACATTCATTGTGCCGATAGTCGTCTCAGACAATGGCAAAATAGCCAAGAGCCTCGACCAAGGGCTTGATACAAAAAGCAGACCACCCTGACCACCGGTAGCTTGGACCCTGTTCCCGATACCGGTCTACTGTTTTTTTTTTATATTTTTAAGTTATTTATAGTAATATTTAAAAATGTAAATAATATGTTACATATAAAATGTAATAAATGAAATAATAATAATAATTTGAAATGTAATTAAAGCTGAACTCTTCGCTACCTATACAGTATATTGCTGAAGACGACAGATGCCTACAATATAATAACCACTTAATCACTTAACTTATTATAATCACTTAAACTCAACAACTCACTGGTTTCAGAACTCAACATTTCGAAATACACTTCGGGAAAGACGTCGCATGTCTCCACGATTCAGTACAATTGCCCAAGCATATTAACACAAAATTAATAGAGCACTTCAATACACTGAGTATACTCGTATTCCCGATGGGACCAATACACCAATACACCAGTATCCTGCCATTATCGCTTAAGCTGAACAACTCGCTGGTGTCAGAGCTCAACGCTACGATACACATAAAGTAGGTATGTATATTGCCGGCTAGAACCACACGCGACCAGTATCATGCCATTATCGCTTAAGCTCAACAATTCGCTGTTGTGAGAGCTCAACGCTTCGATACACATACAGTATTTTGCCGGCAGGCGCCACACGCCTCTACTATCCTGCTGTGTCTGATGATGAGGGTTGCCACGTAACATTGCTCATGTTTTATTGCTCTCATTGTTATTGTAATCTTTGTATTTATCATTCTTAGTATTGGGCGCAACACATAATAGAGAGTCTTTACTGAGTTTCACTATGATTATTTAGTTATTATATTGCTTATGTTTTTTTTTTTGTAAAAAAAAAATATTTCACACTAATTTATTTTAAATGAATAAAGCTGCCGTTGAAACAAGAAAGGAAAATATCGTGAGGAAACTGGCATTTCCTAAGACCAAAAATAGTAGACCATGCGACATTCACAAACCCGAACCGAGCTCATTGAGATGAGGTCATGTCCCAGTAGAAACTTAATAGCCTTATAATGTTATGTTATGAATAAAAACTAGGAAATAAAACATTACAACAAAAGTTTTCGTTATTATGTTTATTTACAAAAAAAAAAATAAGTACTAGGTATTTTGCACTAAGATTATTATACATATAAAAAAAAAATATATCTTGCAGTTCTCACTGTTAGTTTTTTTTTGGGTGGGAAAATCATCGAATGACTTCTCCCGCTCTGGATTAAGCGGAAGGGAGTGTCAGACTTCTACTGACTAAAAATAAAAACCCACCCTGTTGCTTCAGCTGCCCTTAAGTTCCGGGGCGGCGGTATCTCATTAGAACATTCCCGTAACCCTGGCGGGTAATGGCCTTATGGGGCCCTGTCACTGGTGCTGACAGCTCTTTAGGGCCTGGTCCTTACCAGACTTATTCACGATAAGCCCATATTAACAGTGATACTACGGGCAGCCCTGAACAGCTTTCAACCATGCTTTGATCAACGCGCGGAAGGCGGTCCGACACCTAACCGCCGCACTCGCTGTGTGTCCAGTGTCCTCTGTGTCCCAACATCAGCTCTTGTGTCTATATACACGGCACGAAACTCACTGCCACAGCAATGAAAATTAAGGGAAAAACTTACTAAAAGCAAAACATACATTCTAAACTAGACCTGAACAAACTTGAATAAATGAAATTTTATTATTTTGCAAATTGGTTATAAATAACACTTTTTTATGTAATTAATTATACAGGGTTACAGGCAAAGTCGACCTAAATCCGTTAAGGGCGTGTAGTTTCCATCGTTTCTGACTGATTTGACTATGAAACACCCTAGCTTAGGAATGGAATTCTCTGCCGGAGTCTGTGTTTCCTGATACCTATAACCTGGGAGTCTTTAAGTCAAGAGTGAATAAGTTGCTTCTAGGCAAGCGTGCTTCATCTTCGACCACATCATACCAAAACTACTTTGGAGGACAGCAAAGCACACGAAGGGAAGCTCCAAGTGCTCTAAGGAAACTGCTACGGAACTCTTTGTGCAACACCTTTTAAGAAACCTCCCTGAGGACGATTGTAAAATGGTCTGCCTTGTGTCTCGCTGTACGCAGTACCACTTAAACACTGTGTCACCGTCTTCCCTGAGGTCTCATGTGACCCTCAACACACAAAAACGAGATAGTATCTCTTCATAAAAGGAATTTTGAGTCAAGATTTTGTTCAAACAATGTCAAAAAGTGTTACTTACTGACTTAACTATACCTGTATAAATTATCTGAAAAATATGAGCTTACACAGCTCAAGTTTGTCTATCCGTTTGCGGAATACAGGAGTTATTATCATGACATGCAACAAGCCGAGTGCTAGAATAAGCGGTGGGTAACTCTACTTATTCAAAGTTTGTTGTCAATATTCGATCACACCAAGCATTCCTCGTTAGCCACTACAGCAATCTAATTAAGGCGACAACAGAAGCCAAGGAGCGGATGAAGTTGACGAAGTAAAACACTATTTATATTTTTAACTAGTGCCCGTGGCGTGGCTCGCCTGCTTCATTATTTAAACTAAGAAAGTAGCCTATATCACTCTCCGGCGATAAGATTTAAAATCAAGTCATGTTTAATATATGCTGCACGAGTGCACGTGGTTTAAGTAATTAGTGTAGTTATTGAAGGGACGCTTCTTGTAACAAGAATGTTACAGTCATGTTGTTTGATTTTTTTCTATGTAGTTTGACCATTATTAAAGGTAAATTGATGATTCTGACTCTGTCTTAACGTAGTGTTTGCAAGTATCTACCAGCCTCATCTAGTTTAAATACACGAAAAAGTTTACGAGTGAAAGTGAAATTTTAAACGAAATTGCTAACAAATATCATTTCCTGGGTTGTGGAGGTAAGAGAACCAGTCAACCTACGTAAAATACAGGTGTTAGACTTCATGTGTACAAAACAATGAGGTGGAGAGTCAGGCCATTCCTGACTTTTTTTAATTCGGTGACGGGATGAAACTTTAACATTACGAATTGAACTGAACAGCGCTGCGCCGCACGGAATCTCAGTTTTAATGCTCTTTTCCTTGGTATATGACATCACACCAGGTGATGTAAGGAAGGTTAAACGTATATTTTTGGTTTATCTAGATAGATCTTCATGACATAGTATCAAGCTTTCAACACAGTAAGAGTTTCTTCGTGACATTTTGTTTTTCTGGAAAACCTGTTGAAGCGACGAGAATGACTCTACAGATTAGTAGGCCCGCAATTATCCATAGATTTGTCATATACAACGTGTAATTTAAAGGGTATATACATACCAAGTGCACGGCTTCTTTGGATGATAACAAACGATATGGCAAGGGTTTTGTAATCCTATGTCTACATGTGTGGAGCTTATTACAAATTTCAATACATTGATACCAGAGACCAAATTGTCAAATTAAGAAGAACGAAGAGAATTAGCATTTTATTGGCAAGTGACGTGGAAAGTGATGACCCTCATAGTGCTATGACACATTTGTTATTACTGGTATTCAAGAAACACATGAAACCAATAATTTGGGGTCAATTCTGTGAGTCACTTATTTTGAGCTGAAACTTTGCATAGAGACTCCATACCAGATGTTGTCTTCAGTCCTTTTGGATAGATATGGGGTTTCCGTTACACGTTGTATATCATTTATAAATTCTGACAATTAGAAAAAGTATTAAATCCATTAAATTGTTACTTTTTTTTCAGGGAAGAAATCATCAAATTACTTCGCTCTGAATGGAGCAGAAGTAACCAGACTCCCAATAACTAATAACCCACTCCGTTCCTTCAGTTTCCTTTGCGTTCCGGAGTCGCGGCATGTCTCATTCCCGCAGGCATTGCCCCTATCGAGCTCCGTCATTATTGCTGACTGCTCTTTGAGGCGCGCGTGAAACACAATGCACATCAAAACATGATTGATAGATACATAGATTTTTATTATAGATAAACTCGCACTATACTTTAATTAAAAATTTTAAAATCCTTCCAAAGTTTGTCTGGAAGATATCGCTTCCAGCCATAAGACTGTCATTGTAACCATAGGATCAGCAATATTGTTAAATAGGTGTATTTAAATTTTGGTGTACATGTTTATTTATTTATGCAAAGCACACCAACGATATATTTACAATCAAATGGATAAAGATACACAAAGATTTAAGATACAGTACAAATATATCACTTACCTACAGGTATGCACAACATTCTTGTGGAATGTAAAATGAATTAATCAATCTAAGCAAAACTAAATAATAAAGTCAAAATTAATCATGTCAAAAACAATAATAAATATTAAAAAGTTACAATATAAAATTAAATTGAATAAAATGTCGAAAAGAGAGAATTATTATACAATGAGAATATGATTTTAAGTTATACAATTGGAATTAAAGTAAAAATAAATTAAATTAACTAACATTAAGCTATATAAAATTAAATTAAAATGAAAAAATAATAATACTAAGCATCATACACATCTATCTATCTAAATGATGTGGTCGAAGAAGAAGCACGCTTACCTAGAAGTAACCTATTCACTCTTGACTTAAAGTCACGGATCAAGACCTACAAAATTGTTCACTTATAAGTTCAAAGATTTACTTGACAATAAAAAGTGGTCAAGTGTAAGTTGGACTCATCCATGAAGGATTTCGTAAGTAGTAGTAACACAAAAGTACTTTATTTTTCATAATGTTTGTATGACAGTGATAATATATGCGGTTTGTAAAAATGTGCTATATCTCAAAAACTGCTACATCTCGACTAAACCTATCTCGTTTAAACCAATTTTCGTCGAAAGTGTGCATTGAGGTCTACAGCATCTTAAAGCGATTCATAAAATACAAGTTTCAACTGTGTAGTCCTAATGGTTTTGGAATAAAGTGACAGACAGAAAGACAGACAGACGTGACGAATCTACGAGTATAAGGCTTCCGTTTATTTCTATTCGGCTACGGAACCCAAAAATCATCTTATCTATACTATAATATTATAAAGCGGAAAAGTTTGTTTGTTTGTTTGTTTGCTTGAACGCGCTAATCTTCGAAAGTACTGGGTGGATTTGGATGCAATTTGGTATGGAAGTAGCTTGAAGCTTGAAGAAGGTCATAGGCTACTTTTTACGCGACTGCAAAAAGGAGAGTTATGTTTTTACCGTAATAGAATCCACGGGAGCGAAGCACCGCGTGAGTACTAGTCTACCATATTCAAAAACTACCAAAGCACTATCTAGTTTTTTTAATTCTGTTCTAGCATCTCCAACTGCAGGTAACCGTGCAACTTTTATCATAAATAAATGATCGAACGTACAAACTAACTTGTCAATAGTTTACCACCAGTGTAGTTTGTGTTCCGATACTTATATGATAGAATTTATATGTTAATATCTAAATATACTCGTATTTGATAGTGACTATCACCGTACTTTCCAAAGCATAGAGAAATCTCAATAAGCTTTTTTTAGGAGTTAAATCACCAAATGACTCCTGTCGCTCTACTTGGAGCCTTGGAGCAGAGGAGTCTCAGACTTCTATTGACTAAAACACCATGTTCCTTCAGTTAAGTCAGCGGTCGGCCGTATGCGGCCCGCGGACGTCTTACTTGCGGCTCGCGAATGTTTGGTAAATGAGTTGTAAATATCAAAGTAAAAGGAAGCTGGAATTAATTTTCATTGGAAAAGTGATAAAATGAGGATATTTTAATACAACTCAATTCAGCGACAGATTTTATGATTTTAAAAAGTTTCAAGCAAACTGAAGATTTTTGCAAACCGTTTTTGTGTGATATTGAGGAAGTACCGAGTCATTTACAAATAAACGTGATTGATTTTCAATCTAATGATGCTCTGAAAAGCTCTTTTTGTAAACAATGACTTTGTTAAATTTTCTGATGTTGACGAATTGAAAATGTTTGCTCAGCAGTTAGCACTTATTTATGCGAAGGAACTTTTTCAATTGTCAATTATAGAAAAATAAATATTTTAAGGTTGCCGACCGCTGGAGTTAAGTTATAATATGGGGGTTTTTAAGTTAAGTGTGAATAGGTTACTTTTAGGTAAGCGTGTTTCATCTTCGATACCACACCACCATGGCTTACCATCAGGTGAGAAGGGAGTTTTCATTTCATTTATTCAGAAACAATTTACATTGTGTGCGAATATAAAAACATGCAGTAAAAACTAATAATTGAATTGCTTATAATGGGACTGATAACAATAAAAAATATAAGAAAATAATGGTAATAGTAATGTCAAAAAAAATTGAATTATACAACAAGAAATTAAAACAAATATACTGAAATTTTGAAAACAAACAATGTAAATACATTTCAAAAAATTAAAATTATCATTAATAGTTTTAATAAATAAAGTAATAACAATGTCAACAAATAATAAATAATTTTAATCTAGTATATTACAAATCCTTTACAGAGTATTTCTCCAACAGGAATCCCTTGAGCCTTGCTTTGAACGAGCTTGTATATAATGCACTTTTTAATTCAAGCGGCAACCTATTGAATATTTTAACTGCCTGGTACAGTGGACTATGTTTAACAATGTTAAGTGTCGGAATGAGTTTGCTGTCTAAATCTTTTCTACGTGTTGTTTCCCTTACCAGTCTGTCTTCATGAGTTTCAAAGTGATAAATGATAAATTTAACGTGGATAAAAGTACCAATATGTACAATGCAGGTACTGTGAGGATGCCAAGTTCTTTATAATAGGGTTGATAGCTTTCCCGTTGCGAAATACGTACAATGGTTCTAATTGCTCTTTTCTGGAGAATGAACGCCCTTTGAAAATTATAATTGTAGCTGAGAGTGTCAGACTTCTACTGACTAAACACCCACCCTACTCCTTCAGCTGCCCTTACGTTCCGGGTCCGCGGTATCTCGTTAGAACATACCCGCAACCCAGGTTATTGATACCCTTACCAACTAACTGCATTTAATATTATTTACAACGGTATTTCAAGGAGGACTAAAGTAAACTAATGCAATAAAACAGGTAAAGGGAAAATCTTATTGACTACTCAGTGAACCCGTGATCACTTTATACTCGAAGCTTGAACAAGTAATAATGTCCTCAGCATTGAACCCTCTCATAGTTGTAGTTTGCCCTCCTTCTCTACAACCTGAGTGTCGCAAGTTGTTGAAAGTTTCGTATTCAGCCAACTTCGGCACTGTTCGGTGACCGTTCAATAACATGTAATTAGTTTTGCGATAGCCAATGCATTGGGATTGTGTGTTCTGGAGATCAAGATTTATGCGTTATCATGCCATTTATTATGTGTAATTAAACAATAAATAATTCATGATAATCTCTCTCCTGAAATCAAAGTAGGGACAATGACTGACCTTTTATCTTGCTCCGCATGCCCTGTACATGTATACTTGAAGATCTCATGCCTGCATTTTATTTTTATTGAATATAGGTTCGCGTTTGACCACTATCTCACCTGATGGTAAGTGATGATGGGATCGAAGATGGAGCACGCTTACCTAAAAGTAACCTATTCACTCTAGACTTAAAGACTCCTAGGTTGTAGCTGTCGGGAAACACAGACTCCGGCAGGGAATTCCACTCCTAAGCCATACGCACAATGAAGGTGGGATGTCCACCATGTAACGATGGCGCTTCGCCATTTGTCTCGTAGTCCGATGATGGAACGGTCTTGGCGGAATTAGATTGTGTAATTCCATCGCACACTCCCCGAAATGTAACCGATAGAAAACCGATAGACTTGCAACTCGTCGTCGGTGTTCAAGGCTCTGGAGCATCGTTGCCAATAAGTCTCTTGGCCCGCTTCTCGATAGACTCAAGCGCGTCCAGTTGGTATTTCGCAGATCCATCCCAAAAATGAGAGCAGTATTCCATACACGACCGAACCTGGGCTTGATACAAATTGAGCAGCTGTTCCGGTGTGAAGTACCGTCTCACCTTGGCTAGGATTCCCAACTTTTTTGATGCTAACTGAGCCTTAGCCTCGATATACGGGCCAAAATTGAGTGTGGAAGTTAAAGTCACCCCAAGAAGCTCAATATGATCGGTTTTCGGCACGGTTACACCACGGAAAGTAGGAGCCGGTTCGAATTGGATTTTGCGGAGAAGAGACACGCCTGGGTCTTAGCTGCATTAAACTTGACCAGGTTGGCATCGCCCCATTCGGAGACAGCCTTCAAGGTGAAGTTCAAGCGCCCAACCATGTCCTCACGGAGAGACCGGATCTGTGACCCACCAGCTCGCGCGCTGGACACATATCTCTCAGCATCTCTGCATCAGTGAGCGGAGTTCAGTTCTGGGTCAAATATATTTAAAATATTTTTGCAATTGACATGCTACGAAGAAGAAAGAAAGGACACTTAAAAAATCAATAAATAAAATAAGTTTATTTTGATTGATAACTTCTAATCGCGAAAATCTAAGCGAATTAAAGATTTCATTTTATTAAATTACACTTAAAAGTTTGCGAAATTCTAAAATATAGGACCTTATTATAGCCGCTGCGTAAACATGAAAACCTGTATAAATTAACGTCAACAATTAAGTGTATAGCACTTACAAACCAGTTTTTTTTACAAAATAGTATCAACATGGTGGCGTTGAAGTAGACTACGTTTACGTCAACGGACAGTGACATGGTATTTCGAGAGCACGAGCCCAATACATTTTCGGTTTTCCGACGACTCGGAACTTCTATTTGGATGTTAGTAAAATTTTGCCGAGAATCCAGTACGAATGGAATGGTACGTCGTGAAAATTAATATAAAACAAACGGCTAGGGAGTGAAATTCCTTGCTGGAGTCTGTGTTTCCTGATAGCTGTAACCCAAGATTGAATTGGTTAATTCTTCGACCACATTATCGCTTACCATCAGGTAAGACGGTGGTCAAACGCGACCCTATTATTTATCAATAAAAAGCCAGTAAGTATCTCTGCTTTGAATAAATTCTAGCGTAAAAATAACGCTTTCTTCTGACGTGTATCGCTCCACTATTTGTTAACAACATTTTTTTTTTCTTTCTGTAACATAAAAATTTAAGGCGAATTATATTATAACACATTTTCATTATGGCGAAAGTTCAGACTGACGTTTGTTACTCAATCACGGCAAAGGAGATTAGAATTAAATTAATTATGAAAACAGCTAAAATCCTGGAATTAATAACACTTGGCCCTCTTCTTATCTCGTCATTCTATCAATATAAACATAAAAAACATCTTTTTATTGCGGATGAGCCCGCTAATTAGTTATAATTATTTATTAACTACCTTAAATCTTAATTAAAAACTTTAATCATCGATGAATAATTAGTATTGTAAACTGTAATTATTACAAGTAAAACTCTCTATGTGAAAATAAATAACTTTTGTAGGATTTTCAATTAAGAGTTTAAAATATGCTTTTTTACTTTGAAAAATGTAAATGACAAGATTGGTTTTGATCTATCCAGCTCATACTTAACTATCTAATTTGGCAGATAATTGAAATCTTAGATCTTTGCCAAAGTATTTTATATTAGGTATCAAGATATCAAAGCGTCCGTTTTCAGAGATTTTTTACTATCCTTACAAGACAAAGGACCTTGGTAATGACATCTTTTTATTAACCTCGATTCTGCTAGAATGTATAGAATTTCAATGATCAAACTAACATCCTCTGGCGCCGAATCGTCTTTAGCAAGCGTGACCAGTGAGAGTATGTGGCGGCACTTACAAAAAATAACTGTTTTATTGTGTCTCATTTAAATGCAATTGTACAAGTTCATCAGACAGCCACAGATGGACTCAATCCTTCCCTTGTTTCTACTATTAATGGAATTACCTGTGCCGAAGTCTCTGTTTCCTCATGTCTATAACCTAGGGTTCTTTAAATCAAGAGTGAATAGATTACTTCAAGGCAAGCTTGTTTTATCTTCGACCACATGGAAGAGGGTGGCCAAACGCGAGCATATTATATCAATAAAAAATTGACACTTAATTATTAAAAATAAAGAAAAACAAAATAAAAAAGTTAAACTCAGCTATGTAGCAAATCTGGTATCAAACATGTGATTTTTAGTTCTATAACTTACTCTATGCATAATTATGTCATCATCATCAGAAGCCCTAGTATGAGTTTGTAATACTATTATCGTTTTTGGAACCTATCGCTTTGTCACACTCATCTACCAGTTTGGTGCATGTGAAAGAAACAAAGCGATAGTTAACGAAAATGATAGAAGTATTTCAAACTCTTACTAAGCCCACTGTTTTAGGCAGAGACCTCTCGCGCCCGGCATTGGTCGAGGCCATGCTGCGGGGCGAGAGGGAGTGGGAAGCGGTCGCCTCCTTCTGCGAAGCAGTCATGCTTCGGAAGGAGGAGGCGGGCTGTATGAGGGAGAGGATGGCGTCCTCCCTCCAGCTCAGCCGCAGTGGTAGACGCCCACGGCGTTGGACGTCGGCCGACGATCTCCGGCCACCGTAGGCGCGGGCATGCGGACAGCGAGTAAAGGGCAACTCGCTGTCCGACCATGGACCATGCCCGGGTCGACGGCGCGTTGTGTTCCACGCGCGCCTCAAAGAGCGTCAGCAACATGACGATGCCCCCCCTGCAGAGGGCCGAAGTCTGCCGGGGTCGTGGGACTTATCCCATTACCGTGACCCCGGTACGTAAAGGGTTACTGAAGGAACACCGTGGATTTTAGTCAGTAAAAGTCTGACAGTCCCTTCCACCCTGCCCGGGGTGGGAGGACTTATTTGATAATTTTACCACGTTAAAAAAAAAAGCTCACTGTTTAGCCTTTTTCCAAATACTTATGTAGGGGTGAGCTAACAGTCTATCAGGACGCAGCTAAGTAGGTACTAATGTTTTCATGGAGCCTTAGCTATTGGACCTCCACAACGCCTACTGAGTTGTGGAGGACCTGGGCAATACCCTTTCACAACATTGCTGTCAGATTTTCTAGCTGCTGACTACTGCGGGTGTAACGTCTGTCAAATTGTACAAATCACAACCCAACCAAGAGCTTAACGCGCTTTCCTGATAGATAAGATACTGAGGAATCTACATATGTTAATATGGTCACCCGTCCACGGGCCGACCCCGGCAAGCGTTGCTTAACCTTGTAGATTGACCCATGCACACAGTTCATTGAAAACCGTGGCACCAAAAATTCCATTTCCAAACAGTTTCTCCGCTGATTCGTTAACGGCTTCACTCAACTGTAAATCGAAACCCCCCCATTAAAGACAATGGAAGTCTCTGGTGTCTTTTGATTCATCAATATCTTCCGGCACTGAGATACTAACTCAACCCTTTCTTTGTTTCGCGATGATTTATGTTGTTTACCGGCGCTGAAAAGCCATTATCACTTACAAGAAAGTTAAATATCATCAAGCATTTTAGAATTCTGGAAAGGTTTGTGTTTCGTTAAAATCGGGATATTGTTAAAAGTTGATTAAAATATTATATTTGTACTAGCTGTCCTGGCCAACGTTGTTTTGCCATATAAATTACTAGCTGTCGCCCGCGGCTTCATTAGCGTAGGAAGTATTTCCCGAGTAAATCCCGATCCCCTGGGAATTTCGCAAAAATCCCGTATCCTTAAAGGAACAGATGCAAAATTTGAGACCCCTAGCACTTGTAGTTTCTGAGATTTCGTGATGAGTGAGTGAATCAGTCAGTGAACTTACGGTTTTATATAAATACTAGTATTTGCGTGTTGCGCGAGGTGCAAGCACCTCGCATGCTTGTGAAAAACAAAGAAATAAAAAAGGGGGGGGGGGGTGATGGGGGGGGTTTAGTATTAGCGTGTTGCGCGAGGTGCAAGCACCTCGCGTGCTTGTGAAAAAAAAAATGGTGGGGTTGATGGGGGGAGATGGGGGGGGTTTAGTATTTGCGTGTTGCGCGAGGTGCAAGCACCTCGCGTGCTTGTGACAAAAAAAAAAAAAAGGGGGGGGTGATGGGGGGGGGGGGTTGCAGAAGTATTTTGACTAAAGCATTGCCCCTCTAAATGGATCTGAAAAAAAAAATGTTCCAAATCTTAATTTCCGAGATCCGCCTAAAGGGGGTGAGAAGGGGGGCAAGGAGGGCGACTTTGAAAAATGGTATTTACTTTACCGAGCCTCCTCTATACGAATCCGTAAAAAAAAAGAATACCGGTTTCGTAGTTTCCGAGATACGATAGGGAGGGGGGAGAAGGGGGGTGAAAAGGGAAGGTTTGGCACTTTTCCCGTAGGTTTGATAGTTAGTTGTTTACGAATCTGTCAAAATATACCCACCTCCCCATCCACCATCTGGGAGAACAATTATGTCAGTGAGTGAGTGAGTGGTAATTTAGCTTTATATAGTTACTCACACGGGGCTTCGCTCCCGTGGATTCTATCACGGTAAAAACATAACTCTCCTTTTTTGCAGTCGGGTAAAAAGTAGCCTATAACCTTCCTCAAGCTTCAAGCTACTTCCATACCAAATTTCATCCAAATCCACCCAGTACTTTCGAAGATTAGCGCGTTCAAGCAAACAAACAAACAAACTAACAAACTTTTCCGCTTTATAATATTAATATAGATAATATAGATTTCTAGTGAAAAACGACGTTAAGAACAAGTTGCGTACGACATATTTTCAGACCTACCAAATCTACGTAAATAATTTAATAAGAATCGGTCAAGCCATTTCGGAGGAGTTTGATAACATCACTGTGTGTGACACAAGATTCTATATATCAGATTAGATTAATATAAATAAAATAAACGATTACTTGAGTTCTTGATTTCATAAACTGCTATAAAGATTTTAAAATCCTGCGTTTCGATTTACAAGAAAAACATTTCGAAGCTCACTGAAGTAGAAATAGAGAGAAGATAAAAATACTGGTTAGAACCAAACGGGTGGACGTGTCTCAAAGCACAGCATTACTAGGTAGTATCACCCCGTAATAAACACGTTCCTTGGCTTATTTACTCCGTTTTATTTTATACGTAGTCCTTTTACGATGACCAGAGTTTAAAAGAGTTGGGCACAAGAAGTATTTATGGCGCAAAACATAAATAGACCGCTAAGCTACATATTTGAGTAATACGTAGTAACTACGCAGAGGACCTTTGAAAAAAAAAAGCGTAATATGCTACGTCTGCTTTTTCAAACAAACGAAACCGGCCAAGTACGAGTAGGAGTTTACACCGAGTGCACCGTGCATATTTATCTAAGTATTTGAAGTCAATAGTACTTGGTACTACTACTCGTTGGTATTTCTCAGTAGGAGACCGGAGTTTGGAAGTTGCCGGTATGATACGTACCACGGAAAAAACGTTAAGGCTCAATTTACACCGCCGCGGAATGGAATGGAAGCGACTTCAATATGGCAGTTTCCTGCGTTACAAATTAATTATTTTATTTGGTCCATTAGGTAGATTTTCAAAAAATATTAGTCACGTATTTTTTGCTTTTTCGAATCAAGAAAAATTCACAAAGATGGAAACCTTCAAAGTACAGGAGTGGGGGCTGCTGACGTCACACATTGCTAAGAATTATACCGAGGAGTGACGTCACGCGAAATTACGACTCACTGTGTCGTCTTAATTTTTCAATTACGTGAAAAAAATAAAAAATACGTGTCCAATGTTTTTTGATAAACTACGTGACGGACTAAATAAAATATTTTAGGAAACTACCCTATTGTACACAGCATAATGAACTTTATGTCAATTGTATAACATACAAACTAAATAGGAGCCAAACACGTTTTCCGGGGAATCCTCGCGCATTCTCGAGAATTTCTGGTACCTATTTAGTTGGTATGTTATACAATTGACATAAAGTTCATTATGCTATGTACAATTTCGTTGCAAAAAGTCGCTTCCATTCCATTCCGCGGCAGTGTAAATTGAGCCTAAGCTATTGGTCCCTGTCATTTCGACATCTTTTACAGTCGTTACGGATAGTCAAAAGCTAGTAAAGGGAAATGTCCATTTGATAAAGAAGTTTTGGCTAAGTGACACCCACGAAAGAAACAAATTGCAGGCATAAGGGTTGACATCATAGATAAAGAAACAAATACTATTTTTTACATAGAACTCGGTTGGACTTTTATAAATTATACTATATAAAGCTAAATTACCACTCACTGACTGACTGACTCACTCATTGACATAATTGTTCTCCCAGATGGTGGATGGGGAGGTGGGTATATTTTGACAGATTCGTAAACAAGTAACTCTCAAACCTACGGGAAAAGTGCCAAACCTCCCCTTTTCCCCCCCCTTCTCCCCCCCCCCTATCGTATCTCGGAAACTACGAGACCCGTATTTTTTTCTTTTTACGGATTCGTATAGAGGAGGCTCGGTAAAGTAAAAAACATTTTTCAAAGTCCCCCCCCCCGCCCCCCTTCTCCCCCCCTTTAGGCGGATCTCGGAATCTAAGAGACTTGGAACATTTTTTTTTTCAGATTCATTTAGAGGGGCAATGCTTTAGTCAAGATACTTCTGCAACCCCCCCCATCACCCCCCCCATTTTTTTTATTTTCACAAGCACGCGAGGTGCTTGCACCTCGCGCAACACGCAAATACTTGATTTAGAGGGGCAATGCTTTAGTTTTTTTCACAAGCACGCGAGGTGCTTGCACCTCGCGCAACACGCAAATACTAAACCCCCCCATCACCCCCCCATTTTTTTTTTCACAAGCACGCGAGGTGCTTGCACCTCGCGCAACACGCAAATACTAGTTATATTATATAAAGCTAAATTACCACTCACTGACATAATTGTTCTCCCAGATGATGGATGGGGAGGTGGGTATATTTTGACAGATTCGTAAACAAGTAACTCTCAAACCTACGGGAAAAGTGCCAAACCTCCCCTTTTCCCCCCCTTCTCTCCCCTCCCTATCGTATCTCGGAAACTACGAGACCCGTATTTTTTCTTTTTTACGGATTCGTATAGAGGAGGCTCGGTAAAGTAAAAACCATTTCTCAGTCGCCCCCCCCCCCCCGCCCCCCTTTTCACCCCCTTTAGGCGGATCTCGGAAATTAAGAGACTTGGAACATTTTTTTTTTTCAGATTCATTTAGAGGGGCAATGCTTTAGTCGAAATACTTGTGCAACCCCCCCATCTCCCCCCCCTTTTTTTTTAATCACAAGCACGCGAGGTGCTTGCACCTCGCGCAACACGCAAATACTAAACCCCCCCCATCTCCCCCCATCACCCCCCCCCCATTTTTTTTTTTCACAAGCACGCGAGGTGCTTGCACCTCGCGCAACACGCAAATACTAAACCCCCCCATCACCCCCCCCCCTTTTTTTTTTTTTTTTCACAAGCACGCGAGGTGCTTGCACCTCGCGCAACACGCAAATACTAGTCACTATATAAAAATACAATTTTAACAAAAAATATTTTTATAGATTTTAGTAGCTACTGTAACGTTACAGTTTCCCTGGGTAGAGGGAAATGTAAGGTTGCATTAACTAATTAGGAGGAAGCACGTTTTAATAGGGAATATGACCAGGAAAAGAAGTCAAAGTGAAGAAAAATGAACAGGATTTATAAAAGAAATAATTATAAAAATTGCTGGGAGACATGGAACCCTAAGAGCACAGGAGATGACGGAGATTGCGAGCAGAACGAAGAGGTGGCTGCAGGACGGCTGGCCTTCAGTCGGATGGCCTCAGTTTTCCTTCTTCCTTCCCTTCGGCCGTAGTAGTGGGACGAGGGATGATCAGGCTCCGTCGATGCAGCAGTCGGATGGTGATGGTGGATAATTTGGAGGATGTCAGCATGTCTGGAGGTCCGGGCCACGGATCATATAAATCTATGCCACGGATCGTATATTAGAAGATGACCATCTCACTTCGATGGCTATTAACAGTATTCTTGCTGACTTCTTCTCTGTTTGAGCTCCAGACGTAGAGTCCTCTCCCCAGTCATCTCTCTAGTTAAATCCACTTTTACGCATTTGAATGAGGTTCTATAATAAAAAGAGAAATAAAAGTAATTTATCACGAGGTACAATATCAGTTACATTCGCGACCTAACCTAGCTCCAGCAATGAATTAGGAAGAAAAACTAGTCCTGTCACTAATGACTTTACAGAAACGTAAACAAAAAAAGTATTGCAAAGTATATTTATCAAAAATAGCTTAATATCAGCATATTATGAAATTCTATACTAATAATGATGTTATAACGTAAGTATCAAAGCCCTATAAAAAGGAAACATTACACTACGCAATATAAGTTGTTGAGTATGTAACTTGTATGTTTTTATAATTAACTTACTTGCTGTGGTGCAATCCATTGCTGAAATATAGACCGAACTTCCACATTGCTCTTAAGTCTTCGTCTATCTACGCCACAATTGACACAGAGATGACTCCGTGGTAAACTGGTAAGTTTGTGTAAATCAGGTTCCATAATCGTGTCAAATCCTTCGTGAAAAACAGGTTCGGTCTGCATTGGCAGGCCGGTGTCGTCGTAGAAGGCGGTTACAGAATCCAATGTAAAGCCAAGGTCATCATCGGGAACGATTACAGGGTCCATAAGCGTAATCAAAGTCGTCAGAATATCAAATAGAAAAACGCAGTAGAAAAGAAATCACGGTTCACAAAGAAACAGAACTAAACAAAATGTTAAAAGTCAGTCAGTTGTCAATTTCGATTGTTTTGACGTAGGGATGACGCTAGGAAATTAATTTATCGAAAAATCTATATTTTTCAGAAACTGGAAACACGGAATCGGTTAAATGGTTCGTATTTAGAAGCTCAATAACGGACAAACCTTTTTGTCTCTAAATAAAATAATAAAAGCGAAACAACTACATAATAAAAATAGATTTTTCATAAATCGATTTTTGGAAACCGGTATTAGCGTATCGATTTTTTTTCAGTAAAAGTTTCCATCCCTACTTTGACAGGATTGACCAGTGACCGGAAGCGTAAATAAGGCAATAAACGATTGAGTTTCTTGAATAAATCGGCTTTTAATTCCGGAGTTTTCATTACCAATAAAATATATAAATATAATAAATAGCAATATTTTAGTTGCTAAATGGGTATTTTTTTTGTATTTATCACATTGATGGGCAAAACATGGCCAAGAATAGACGTTTCCCTTTGACACTGGTCTAGGTTACCCAGCTACTTAATTCGACTGGAGGCCGCCCCAACATAGATGATGATGAGTACTCAGTACTACATATTTATCGTTTTGAAACTGTTTCTTTTACATTTGCTGTAACACAACGCTTTTTCCTAAAATTAATGTTGTGATTCCCTTGTAAATACGCAAAGTCGCAATATAAACTTCTTTTGGTCGCGTTCACTTAATAGTTATATTTTTTCACTACAGAAACAGACTGTGGAGGTGGACCCAAGTATTTCATATCAGTTTCATATCTTTACGCGGTCATGAGAAAAAGAGTCTTAATAAACAAACAGACAGATGCGATTGAGAGATAGTCAACGAAGTGATCCTACTTATATACTATAATGGTTTTACATTTGTTCCTTTGGAGGTACGGAACCCTAAAAAAACAGAAACTAGATATCTTCTCTTTTAAGTATTTTACTTTTATGCAACAAACAAACCGCGGAGAATAATTGAGACTCACAATCCTATTTGATACAAAATTAAATAAACGAATTTTGCCATCTCAATATCTCTCCTGTTCCTCTTTGTAACCTCAGTATAATGATAATATGATTTATTTGATGCGATGACTCCATATCTTTCGCTGTTCTCGTTATTTTATTATTTGTGGGGGCGGATCTTTGATCCTGGGCAATGGTATTCAAACTCAAAGGACTTATTATGGTTGTAGAGGTTACTCTTATGTTTCAATTCTTTACAGTAAATATATTTAATACGTAGTACATATTACCTCAATGGTTTAATATTGCTTTTTTATGCCGATGCGACGATCCCGATGCGTCTTCCATACAATCCACATGAGAGTATAATTGTTAATTATTACGTCACTTATAACTCCACCGATATTTCTGGTAAAGATTGCGGCAATTTTTCAGTGATGAATAAACTGATCAACATTATGATATCTTTTTTTTTCGGGTGGAAAAATCATCAAATTACTTCTCTCACTCTGAGTGAAGTGAATGGGAGTGTCAGACTACTACTGACTAAAAACCCATCCTGTTCCTTCGGCTGACCTTTTGTTCCGGGGCTGCGGTATCTCGTTACAAAATTCCCGCAATCAATGTATCCTAAATAAATAAATTAATATATAATTAGTGTATATTTTACGTTTTCCGCGTTCGCATGAATGAGATTGGGGCCGAACTAAAATTCAAATTGCCGCAAGTGATGCAGGTTTACTGAGAAGGCATGGATGCGTTCCATGGCTATATCCCTAAAGCGAGCGTGTCTCGACACGCACCTGCCTGGCTTATTTTTCTTAACTCGATTTCCTTTTTTTCTCGAGGTGGAAATCCACATGTCTGTCTTCCGAGTGCTTAAGCGCAATTGCCTGTGGCTGCCTTAATTCATTATAATTAAAGCCTCCAGTCAGGACTTGTACTAAACTTAAATAACTTACAGCGGAGGTTGCGGGACCACTTTAATACTCTTCACGGCCTCCGAACTCGACCAACCTCCACAAGCTCGTCTAGTCAGGGAGGAGAGAGGCGCTCGAAAAACAATACCTACGCAACACTTTTTTTTACTGACCTCTCGAAGGTTAACCTATGAGATTGTCAGCTGCTTAACCAGACTTGCCTGTGGTGGCCTTAACAATAATAATAAAAGCCTTACTTACTTACAAAACTAGGTGACTACACGCTAGGGCACCTTCTATGGGGTACGGACCTCGACCTAGGGTGTCGCTGGGGGAGGGCAGCAAGGAGCAGGCAGGATTGGACAATATCTACTCAACACCACATCGGGTCTCGTGTTATAGCGAGCCGTAAATGTCGCCTACAACGCCATTCCTGATCCATTTAGGGAGGCCGCTAGTCTGCTCTCTTGACATACTTAACTCGACTACAGTGATATACTATTTCCTTTTCTAAAGTGTTATTTTTGAGGATATACATGACATCTTTAAATAATATCAATAATAGTATTTCTTGACACTGAGTATATTTGAGGTAAATTAGAGGAAAGAACTGAAACAATACAGGAATTTGAAACATTGCGCCTTCAATAAACGTCACAGCAAACAGCTGCAGATAGCCAGTAACACTATTAAACGAAAGATTTACAAAAGGTTTGGATTCACTGGCTACAGATCAGAGATAAATATCAGTGTAGTGACCAAGACCTTTTTATGCTTTATAGAGCAAACTGAATAGCACAAGTTAACGTATTTTATCCCTTCATCTCTTACATTTAAAAAGAACTCGCTTTAGGGATTTCTGCTTTTCTGTGTGAGTTATGATATTTTTTCGCTTTACTTAAACGGTTTATTTTTCAATATGGCAGCAAAGCAAACTACCCTAACTTCCAGACATTGGCATATAAAAGAAGAAAGAAAATAAATAAAGTAAATGTATGTCTCTTACAAAACAGACATGCATCTAATAATTATGAAGAGGAAAACTTTGTTTGTTTGAAGAGGTAATCTTCAAAAGTGCTGGATGGATTTGGATGAAATTTGGTATTCAAAGAGCTTGAAGATTAAGGAAGATTAGAGGTTACCCTACTGCAAAAGAAGAAGGTCAAATATGTGTTTACCGTGATAAAATCCACGAGAGCGAAGCCCCGTGTGACTGTAATATAAAATAAAATCCCTAACGATGGCAAATAACGCTGCCAGAAAAGCTAAAAAGACTCCAACTCAGTGTGATGATGTGCCTTGAGTAGATTGTCTGTGATCGTGTGGTCTCTGTGATAGTTGCACTCAAAAATCTGTCGGAAATAACAGGCCTTTAAAATCTTAAAAAAGTAGTCTAAACAAAAGTTGTATGTTTCCGTTGTAAAACTATTTACTTATATTTGATTAGCTTTTTATTTTAAACAGACGTACATTTTACACATTAAACAAAGCAATTTCTAAAATCGGAGTTTTAACACAGATTAAAATAGCCGAAGGTCATACCATCTCCTATCAATTTTAAACCAAAACAGTTTCCACTCATGCCCTATATGTTAACAGGTTTTGTCCGCCTATTGATAATATGTACAGTGTTTTTAAACTTTTAATAAATAAACCAACAACTGGGGCTCTCTTACAACATCAGCTTATTTTAGACTGGTTTTTATTAGAACATAATCAGAAACTACAGGAATTTTAAGTTTATTTATTTTATTTTATTTATTTGGCTCACCAATAGTTAGATACAATGATACAAATTGAGAATACATTCAATAGGTTTATGGACTAGTATATCAACTTCTTACAGGTAAGCACATCGTGCAATAGGTACATATTACATGATAGAATGGTGACTTACAATTAGAAGAGTTAACAAGCATATGAAACTAAAACTAAAATACAAATCATAATTCAACTAAAAATCTAATAAAAATCCAATGAAAAATAATGGACAAATCAAAGTAAGACAAAATTAATAAGATTAAAAATGAAAATTTCAATGGAGATTAAAATAAAAACTAAGATTAAACACAGAAATAAAATGGATTGCATGCAATCCATATCAACTTAACACATTTACACTTACATATTTTTATACACAGTACTTTTAAACTTTTTAAGTGAGTCGGAGTGTACATCGACAAGATCACTGAAGCTGTTTAATAATTTACATAGACGGGGAATAGCAGAATTAGCACCCAAGACGGTTCTACGAAGCGAAGTTAAATTACTTTCATTTTAAAGTTTTTAGGTGATCTCCTGATGTTAAGACCATCTCACCTAATGGCGGCTCGCTATTGCATCGCTATCGTCGTTACGTTGCGATGAGATGAGGGAAGATAATGATTGTCGTCTTTGGGTCATGCATTTTCCAAATTTAAACTGAATCAGTCCAGAATATTGTGACAGACAGACATACAAACAGACATGAGGGTTTCTATAAGTCTTTAGTTTTTTCATGCAGGCGTGTGGTACGTTTTCCACCCATATTTTTTCAAACATGTTCGGCATCGATTTTCAGTGAAAGCAGCGGTAGTGGAATTTTACTATTTTGAACGAAGCATCTGCCTAGCTTGCGTGTACCAATTACTAGGCAATACCGATGCCTAGGGCTTCCTTTTTCAACCAGTCCTGTAGCTTTCTAGTTTTGATGACCTCTCGTGTTGTCCGAGTCACATGAGGCTCGTTTCTCAAGCAGATTAAACAAGCTAGTGCTAGTAAACTAGCAAGCTAGTAACTGTGACTTCGTATATTTATACAGAACTTGCTTTATTTCTAGGTTACAACCACGTGGTTGAACCACGCTATTGTCTCAAGTTAGTATAGATTGTTAACCCCCATCACTGGCTTGTACTACGTACATACCTAATATGTATACTTTTTTCGTTTGGTATCAAATGACATCTCCCGCTCTGGGTAGAGCGGAAGGGAGCGCCAGACTTCTACCACAGCTTCTACTGACTAAATAAATTAATAGTTTAAAAAACACGCTTTTATAAATGCGCGTAAAAACTAAAAAAAACAGGTTAAGAAAACCGATAACGGATTTTCTTTAGGTTTGTTATAACCTTGAAACCTGATCGTGTTCAAAGTCCATTACGTGACCTTTCTCACAAGTGCAAACACGACTATGATATTCCATCATGGAATGCCAGTGCCAGTGGCTCCATCATCAGATCAGTTCGACAGGACCATATTATTGTATTGTCATCAGAACTACATCCAGCTGCCAATTTTCATTACACTACGACCCTTGAAAGATGGTTAAATTAGTTACCTTAGATTCCATTACATAGTTAGTTACATACAGGTTGACCTAATAAAAGCGTGTTAAAAACTATCCTGTTTCTTCAGTTACACTATCGTTCCAGGGACGCGATATATCGTTAGAACATTTCCACATCCTAGAAAACATGTATACCTAAGTATACATGTGTATACATTAAGGTATTTATCTATGGGTCTTTGTAACCTCAAAATAAATAGTTTATTATTATTATACATGCTTTTTTCTTCACGGTAGCGATGATACAGGTAATAGCTATACAACTGTAATAGTTTATTTAAAAAAGAAATCTAGCATCACGCGTAACATTATCATTAAAACTTAAAACGAGATATTTACCATGACGTGTATTTATTGTTTCGAGCTTCCGATATTTTTTCACATGGTAGGTAAATAACTCGTTTCAAGTTCTAATGATGCTACTGTTAGTGACCATGTCAGCTTAAAAACTTATAATATGTAACATTGTTCGTCACCAAGAAGTAAAACGTGCTATGTATTTTCTAATAAAGAATATGATAGTATCTAGCTATATGTATAATAATTAGCTTGCTATCCGTGGATACGAATCATAGAGTCAATATCGAGGGCACGAGGCACACGAGACGATGTCGTGTCATGGAAATTTTCGGATGACTTGCAAAAATGACGGGAAAAATTCGTCGATTTTTTAGGATTCATATCGTAGAATTCCAGGATGGACATGGTGGTAAAGTATCGTGTATACATGTAAGCACTACCCCCTATGATAGATATGCGTATGGGAGCTCGATAAGCAGAGTACTTGAAGGACGGCAACGTCGCAATTTATTTATGAATGCGTACGCGTGTACAGAGTGTTTCTTTTACGTATTAAATTAACATTTTTAGTGAATAATTTAATATAAAAAATAACAACATTTTGTTTACGAATGGTAATATTTTTCCTAGCATGTATGGATGCTCTACTATTGCGGGTTAACGGGAACGCCCTCTGTTAGTTAACATACTGTATGTAGGTACAATTGTAAATGTACTATGCGTTAATGGGGCTTGTGGTGGTGGACAAGCAGTTGGGTTTACAATGATTTAGGGGTCATCCCTTTATCTTAACCCAAGCGGGAGGAGTCATTAAAAATAAGGATTCTTCAAGATATTTTTCTTCACCTTAAAAAAAGCAGAATTTAAAATACTATGTTGTAAAATTCGTGAACTCAGAAATGAATAGGTAGATAGAAAACATAAAAATAAATAAAGTACTGAAAAAGAAAGTTTATTTGAATAGTAATGAAAGATGCAACATAAAACAATCCATCACATAGAGAATTGTATTTTTCTGAACATAAAAATGCTTTCATAATTCGATGTGAGCCGACACATTTAAAATGATATCTTATTGCACACACATGGAGTGGTGACCCAGTTCCCTATATTCTACCGGTACAATTGCATTCAACACTGATATTACCATTTTTTTTTTGTATTAGCCTATAGTATTTTTAAATTTCTTAGGAAATAAGCAGCACCTTTGTGCTCTTTTGTCTGTATTTACATTTTTTTTTCTTTTGTAAATGTCATGTGTGTATATAAATAAATAAATAAATAAGTATCCAAACGCTGGGCTAACGCCTTCCCCACGTCTATAAAAGTCTATTCTTGCGACACCTCGAACCAGCCTGCATGGTGCGCAATCAGATTAAATGATTATCACGGCAACGGTTTTGTCATCTTAAGGGTAATAAGTTATTTTTATGTGTTTACTTCCCAGATTGGTACGTTTATATATATATATCAGCTTCTGCCCGCGAAATCGTTCGCGTGGAAAGGTTTTCCCACGTAAATCCCAATCCCGTAGGAATTCTAGGATAAGGGTAGCTTCTTCATCTACATACCAAATTTCGTTCGGATTCTTTCAGTAGTTTTTTTTTTTTGCATGAAAGAGTAACAAACATCCATCCAACCATTCTCACAAACTTTCGCATGTATAATACTAGTAAGATATCTTAACGCCTGATCGAGCGCGAAGCAAACACTGCCGCGGCCGAACCATCCTTTTCTGGAACCATTTCGGCGTATTTTCATGCCCCCATTCGAGGACCTCTAGATAGGTTCAGAACGCTGAAATTATCGTAATCTATAAGCACACACTTAAACTACAAAATTTCATGTTTGTAGCTTATTTATTTCCTAAGTTGTGCAAAAGCAAAGTTGTGCCAATTCGACACTCACTGACTCACTGATCATCAAAATAGAACTAGTACTTCCCATAAACCTAGAGAGCTGAAATTTGGCACAGAGGTAGGGTTACCCATACAAAGAGAAAACTATCGAAACTAGGATCATGGAAGATCTGGAGTAATTGATGACCCTGAGGAGAAACCGTAACAGTTCAGCTAAACTATTAAAATTATCGACATGCTGTATTCACAAAACTATTTTCGTGTGGTGAGTCCTTTATTTTAAACTAGCTTCTACCCGCGACTTCGTACGCGTAGGAAGGTTTTCCCGCGCAAATCCCGATCCCGTAAGAATTTCGGGATAAAAAGTAGCCTATGTGTTATTCCAGAATATCAACTATCTACTTACCAAATTTCATTTGGATCCGTTCAGTAGTTTTTGCGTGAAAGAGTAACAAACATCCATCCATCCTCACAAACTTTCACATTTATAATATTAGTAAGATTAAGAAATTGAAGGTCTGGAGTATCTGATGAAGAACCCTAAAAGCTTGGTTGCACTATGGGATATACGGAAAAACACCTTGAGAAAAATTATTCAGTATGATGAGCCCCTTCTATTGATTACTATGAAACTGGAGTCTGAAGTATTTAATGTCTTAAAAAAAACAATGTCTAAAAAGAAAGCCTAATAATGAAAGGTCTGGAGTGTATAACTAAGAAACTATTCTAGTAAAAAATATCTTTCTGCAAAAATAAGTGAAATCCCAACCAATCATCTTGTAAAAAACTAGCCAAGTCTCGATGGAGCTGCTTGTTTCTCTATAAAAAGTAATGAAATCTTTAAGCAAAGCCAAGTCTAAGGTTCTTAACTGCAATTTCTTTATTAATATAGTTAGATTTTATGTGCGTTGAATTGGGTGTGTCAACAAGTAAATGTGCATAAAGAATTTCAACGGCCGGTCATATTTATTTGCAAATAAACCTTTGAATTTGACAAAAATTCTATTATATTTACCAAAACAAATCTATTTTTGGACTTTTATAGGATAAAAATTAAATATGATAGGAGAAGAAAACAAATTCCTACCACCTTCCACGTTCCACACTAAACTTAAACTTAGACTTTAAAGAGTTTTCAACGGCTGTTTTAATTATTTGCAAACTGGTTCTTTCTTTCCCTCTGTGAATATTATGACAAATTGATGTAGTCTTATGTCTTAAATGTCAACGCAACATGCGGAATCTTAAAGAAAAATAAACATTGCCGCATATTAGAAATTTCTCCTGAATCGTGAGTCCATTTTTACAAGTACTCAGACACGGAACCAGTATTTGTATTATTCTACTGCGAGCTACACACACACGCTACACAGCCACCAATCACTTTACTACTGCGCCAATTATGTCGTCATTGTAACAGGTGCGATCTCAATAAATAAAGCTGAGAATATTACTGTGAAGTAACAATACAAAAAAAACTTTCCATAAATAAGAACAAATTGATAACAACAACCAGCCTATAAATTTCCCACAGCACTCAAGCTTTCTCTTATGAGGTCGAATGTGCGGTTATTCACCCGTGCGCCCTTAGTGCGGATTGTCTGTGTGGTTTCCTCACGACGTATTGAGAGCAGTTAATTCATCGTCTGCTTACCATTTTCGTAAATAGGTTGGGGTCGGTTTCCAGTCTAAACGGATCCAACTTAGTATTAGTGTTTTACGTTGAGCGACTGCCTATCTATCTAAAGGCGACAAGGTGACAAGGCGACAAGGCGACATGGCGACACGGCGACAAGGCGACAAGGCGACAAGGCGACAAGGCGAAAAGGCGACAAGGCGACAAGCCGACAAGGCGACAAGGCGACAAGCCGACAAGGCGACAAGGCGATTTGGTGACCAGGCGTCAAGGCGACAAGGCGACAAGGCGACATGGCGACAGGGCGACAAGGCGACAAAGCGACAAAACAACAAAACCTCAGATATCAGTTACATATGCGACCTAACCTAACTCCAATGAAGAGAAGAAACGAAAAGAAAAGAAAGCGACAAGGCGACAAGGCAACATCCCAGTTAGCTGTGTAACACGACAACCCGTAACGACTGTCAAAGATGTCCAAATGACAACCGGCACTAACGGCTTAACGTGCTTTCCGAGGCACGGGGGTATCACATCGCTAACTTCCAAACTCCCGTCTACTAATGAGATTTTTTTTTATTGATAATAAAAATAAATGCAAGCCGCATTCGACCACCCTCTCACCTGATGGTAAGTGATGATGTGGTCGAAGATGGAGCACACTTGCCTAGAAGTAACCTATTCACTCGTGACTTAAAGACTCCCAGGTTATAGCGATCAGGAAACACAGACTCCGGCAGGGAATTCCACTCTTTAGCAGTACGCACAATGAAAGTATTCCTAAAACGTTTCGTGCGTATGGGTGGGATGTCCACCATGTACCGATGGCACATCGCCGTTTGCCTTGTAGTCCGATGATGGAACGGGCTTGGCGGAATTAGATTGTGTAATTCCATCGCACACTCCCCGAAATGTAACCGATAGAAAACCGATAGACTTGCAACTCGTCGTTGGTGTTCAAGGCTCTGGAGCTTTGATTCAACCAGTGAATCGTTGCCAATGAGTCTCTTGGCCCTTTCTCGATAGACTCAAGCGCGTCTAGTTGGTATTTCGCAGATCCATCCCAAAGATGAGAGCAGTACTCCATACACGACCGAACCTGGGCTTGATAGAGATTGAGCATCTGTTCCGGTGTGAAGTACCGTCTCACCTTTGCTAGGATTCCCAACTCTTTTGCTGCTAGCTGAGCCTTAGCCTCGCTAAACGGACCGAAATTGAGGGTGGAAGTTAGTGTTACCCCCAGAAGCTCGATACGATCGGTTATCGGCACGGTTACACCTCGGAAACTAGGATCCGGTTCGAATTGACTCCTTTTTGCGGAAAAGAGACCCGCCTGGGTCTTGGTTGCATTAAACTTGACCAAGGTGGCATCACCCCATTCGGAGACAGCCTTCAACGACAAGTTCAAGCGCCCAACCATGACCTCACGGAGAGACCGGATCTGTGACCCACTAGCACGGGCGCTGGACACATATCTCTCAGTAACTGTGCTGTCGTCTGCATACCCAAAGGTACCGGGCATAAGCAGATCATTAATGTGCAGCAAGAATAAAGTTGCTGAGAGAACCGACCCCTGAGGGACCCCGGCATTAATTGCCAATTGGCCAGACGAGCAGCCATCAATAACCACTCGAATGGACTGATCTCTCAGGAACTCTTTAATCCAAACGCAAAGTTGAGTGGGTAACCCGAAAGAAGGAAGCTTAGCAATCAGGCTGTCGTGCCAGACCCTATCGAAGGACTTGGAGATGTCAAGGGAAACAGCAAGTGTTTCCCCGTGCTTCTGAATGGTCTCACTCCAGATGTGAATGGCATACGCTAAGAAGATCCCCAGTTGACCGGTTTTTGCGAAAGCCGTATTGTCCGTCACCGAGGATGTCGTTGGCTTCTAGGTATGCCAGGAACTTGCTATTAAGTACACGCTCCATACTCTTACAGAGTATGTTGTAGAACTTGAAACGGAACCTACGGCTTGCCTGAATACTTTAATTATATGTTCGGAACCTACAACTTTCAACTCGTAAGTCGAGTCCGCAACCTCAGGGCCACTAATGCTTACTTACATACATCTTTCCTTAATAATTAAAGACACGGATTTTTTTGCCCAAACATAATGAAAGCATAGTACAAATATTCACACTTCACCACTCAACAGTACTCGAACAAAATCATTTGGAGCCACTCCGATTTAATTACGTTCCGACTGTTAAGCTGTACTGTTCATAAAATTGTACAAGTTCTGTAGTCAGCCAGTAAATAGCACATTAGCCGATTACAGACGAGCTCGTTAATTCTGTAGGTGAAAGCTAAATGACCTTAAGTCCAGTCCAGTAAGTTTTGTCATTTTTATATTTTAAATGATACTTATTCAGAATACCCCAATTGATCAAATGGTAAAAGCCATAAAGTCCTACAGCCGCTAATTTCGCAGATGTAAAATTATAAATAACCTTAAGTCCCTAGACGTGAAAAAGTAAATGATCGTATGGTTACTTAATATTGTTCACCATTTAAAAAATAAATATAGATAAATGTTAAATGATTGTATGTGGGACTTACTGTTCTTTACCATTATGCTCGCGGGTTAGATTTGCGCGGGTGTATCGTACCTACGATTCCTGCCGCGCCCATGCGCATGCTCTCCCTCCGTTTAGTTTGATTTGTGTTTCGTGCAATACTAGACGTACTCGAAGACGTACTCGCTGCTGCAATCGCTCTCTCTCAAAGTGCACCTCAGCAATATCCGGGGTCTGCAAATCTCGTTGCAGTCCACCGCCGTCTCAAGACTGAAAAACCTACTCTTTTGTTTCTTTCGGAGACGCAGATCAGAAGTCCGTCAGACGTGTCGTATCTTTCATACCCAGGGTTCACCTTGGAGCACAATTTCAAACCACGTGCGGGTGTATGCATGTACGCCCGCGACGACATCTGCTATCGGCGTCTCCGTAACCTTGAGGACTCCAGGTTCTCGACACTTTGGGCTCTGGAGGACACGGGCGTGGACAAAATTATTTATGCCTGTTTCTACCGCTCGCATAGTGGAGATCAGTGAGGCGGCAGATGCGGCCTAGCAGCGGTACCCTTCAGCTCAGTTCGTGTTACTGGGGGACTTTAATGCCCATCACCAGGAGTGGCTTTTCCCGTACCAGTGCACGGATCATGCTGGGCGAGAGATGCACAATCTTACGCTTGCAATAAATCTCACTCAGCTGGTCCAGGGAGCAACGAGGGTGCTGGATGTTGAGTCGCACACAGCCAATTTCTTGGACCTTCTGCTGACTACAGATCCAGACGGCTACTCGGTAACGACATCTTCACCGTTAGGTAGTTCCGACCACTGTCTGGTGAAGTCTGTATCCGTCTACTCCCCGCCCGATCCCAGCCTTAATGGCACACGGTGGGTATGGCGATACAAGTCAGCGCATTGGGATGGCATGCGATATTTCTTTGCATGTTATCCTTGGCAGCCTACTTGCTTCTCTTCAAATGATTCATCGTCGTGCGCAGACGCCGTGGCGGATGTTTTGTGATAGGGGATGAAGTACTACATTCCATTCTCTGACCTAACAATGTCCGGCAAAGCTCGATCGAAAGCTTGGTTTGGCGCCGAATGTTATCGCGCTGAAGCGCTTAAACACGCGGCGTACCTAGCATGGGTCGATGCTAGAAACTGCAAAGCAAATGACGTGATTCAGATGAAGACAGCTTTCAACAGGGCTGCCAAGTCCTGTAAAAAGGTTTTGCGGAGGGCTCGGTTTGACCACGTTAGCCGAATCGCGAACAAACTTGCTTCATACCCTGCTGGCAGCAAAGCTTTTTGGTCCCTGGCAAAGACGGTTGAATCGAACTTCTGTCGCCCCTCAGTACCACCACTGCTTAAACCTGACTGGTCTCTGGCCCACTCCGCTGAGGAAAAAGCAAACTTGTTTGCCGCTCTTTTTGCGGAGTCTTCACGTCTGGATAGTAGTGGCGCTCACCCTCGTGATGCTCCTATTGGATGCGGGACGTGTATGTCGGACATTCGCATCCAACAGAAGGACGTCCGTAGAGTGCTGCGTAATCTTGACGTGAACAAAGCTAGTGGCCGTATGCTATTCATATCTGGAGTGAGGCCATCGAGAAGCACGGGGAAGCACTTGCTGTCTCCCTTGACATCTCTAAGGCCTTTGACAGAGTCTGACACGATAGCCTTATTGCTAAGCTACCTTCTTTCGGTTTACCCACACAACTTTGCGTTTGAATTGAAGACTTCCTGAGAGATCGGTCTATTCGTGTGGTCATTGATGGCTGCTCATCTGGCCAATTGGCAATTAATGCCGGGGTCCCTCAGGGGTCGGTTCTCTCAGCAACTTTATTCTTGCTGCACATTAATGATCTGCTTATGTCCGGTACCTTTGGGTATGCAGACGACAGCACAGTTGCTGAGAGATATGTGTCAAGCGCGCGTGCTGGTGGGTCACAGATCCAGTCTCTCCGTGAGGACATGGTTGGGCGCGTGAACTTGTCCTTGAAGGCTGTCTCCGAATGGGGCGATGCCAACTTGGTCAAGTTTAATGCAGCTAAGACCCAGGCGTGTTTCTTCTCCGCAAAAAGGAGTCAATTCAAACCGGCTCCTACTTTCCGAGGTGTAACCGTGCCGATAACCGATCGTATCGAGCTTCTGGGGGTAACACTAACTTCTACCCTCAATTTTGGCCCGTTTATCGAGGCTACGGCTCAACTAGCATCAAAAAAGTTGGGAATCCTAGCAAAGGTGAGACGGTACTTCACACCCGAACAGCTGCTAAATCTCTATCAAGCCCACATTCGGTCGTGTATGGAGTACTGCTCACATCTTAGGGATGGATCTGCCAAGTACCAACAAGATGGGCTTGAGTCTATTGAGAAACAGGCCAAAAGACTGATTGGCAACGATACACTGGTCGAATCAAAGCTCCAGACTTGAACATCGGCGATGAGTTGCTAGTCTATCGGTTTTCTATCGGTTACATTTCGGGGAGTGTGCGATGGAATTACACAATCTAATTCCGTCAAGCCCGTTTCATCATCGGACTACAAGACAAACGGCGATGCGCAATCGTTACATGGTGGACATCCCACTTATACGCACTAAACGTTTTGGGAATATCTTCATTGTGCGTACGGCTAAGGAGTGGAATTCCCTGCCAGAGTCTGTGTTTCTCGATAGCTATAACCTAGGGGACTTTAAGTCAAGAGTGAATAGGTTACTTTTAGGTAAGCGTGCTCCATCTTCGACCACATCATCACTTACCATCAGGTGATATGGTGGTCAAACGCGAGCCTATTATAAATAAAAAATAAAAACAATACTTAAATGAAATTTGAAAAAGAAGAGTATGGCACAATGAGTTACAAAACATCTTTTAATCAACAAGAATTCGAAAAGGTATCTTTAATAAGAAACAGAAAGAGATCCCTAGAAGACTTTGCCATGCCTATATTGCAGCCTATTCGATTATGCCACAAACCTATAAGCACTAAAAAATTTCAGGATTCACAGAAAGGTCTGCAATGGATTCCACCCATTTTTTATAATACATTAGCCCACGAGGATACAGCATGTGACTTACCAGAATAACATTAAGTGTTTTGTTTAATTTCATTTATTTTATTAAAGATTTTAAAATACAAAGATTTTAATTTTTATTACATAATACATATTACGTATAATGTTATTTCATTTTTAATGTCATTAAAACTTTTTAATATATTTTTCTATGATGTTGTATCGTACCTAACTTATAAAATAATAAAATTTACTATACATTATTGATCCAGTAGAGACGTAAGTACCGTCATACTATAAGATATCTAGTAAAGCTTCAAAGTTAAAGAACCTTAAGTCCAATAATACAGCCTTAAAGAACTATATTTGTTAAAAAAATATCTCAATATAATAGCTTAAGTACCCATCATAATCATACTTTTTATTCGACAATGATACGATAATTACTTTTTATACTCTGTCGATTTTAATGTCAAATTTCGGGTTGGTATGGACATCTTTAATGAGCTCTACTGAATACTTTATAAAATGTGACTTAAGGTCCTTCACTTTTCACCTACAGAATTAAGCTGGCTGTTTAATGAGGTTTTTTAATAGCTTAGTAATGAGATCTGTTCAAATTCACCCAACATTAACATTTTGTTTGATTTCGCGTGAGACTACTTATGTGTGTATAACAGATACTTATCCAGATGGAGTTTATTGCCATCAACCGTTTGTTGTTGTGGTTTATGCAAGCGAAGAAGGAAGCGGACCGTATGGGGAATAGAATACTGTCTTCCTCACACCCTAAGGCCGTGCTCGCACTGCCTTGCGGTGGCCGCAATTGCGGTAGTTCTACCGCACCGGTAGAATGACCGGGGCCACCGGTGACTCTACCGCACGCGTTTATTCCACCGCAGTGCGTGCACTTCTATGACACTCCATACTCCACAGATTTTGCGTTTCCAAAACGCAACGCAGTGCGCGCACGGCCTAACCGTAGTCCCTCGCGCGGATCGCGAAGCCAGGCGCAGGCTTGCGTAGAGCAAGCAGGGGTAACTCACGTTCCAAAATCCTGCGTCCGTGCTAACGTCCCTGCTAATATTATAAATCCAAAACTAAAGTCTGTCTATCTGCTACGCTTTCACACCTAAAGTACTTAACCGATGTATATGAAATTTGATATAGGCTATAATTAATTTTGATTTGTAACCCCAGCAGCCGAGGTAAGCTATAAGAAGATACAAAGATAGCATATTAGGAAACGTTGGTCAGCGTGATGAGTATTTTATTTTTCGAATAATATAGTCTGATGTAAAACCCTAGGATTCCAGCAGAACTATAAGAGATACAAATATAGCATAGAAGACCTGACACTCTATAATACGAGTGCGAAGGTAATGATTATATTTTTGGCTATTCGTTACTCAATCACGACAGAAGAGTTGAAATGATTAGAATGAAATTTGAAACAGAGATTGTGTATGCCCATAAAGAAAAGCACATTGCTTTGCCAGAAAATTTGTAGTTCTTCCCGGATATCGAAAGTGGGCCGCATGGACGAAACGAAGTGTAGCGTTGCAAACAGATAGAGTAACTTTCGTATTTACGAGTATAATGTTAGTAGAGATTGTTCGATACGTCCATTCGCTACGTTCCCCATAACATAGATCAATAGCGTCAATATCCTAGTGGCTAAAAGGTGTCGGACTTGTGATCGAGAGGTCGCAAATTCGAACCCCCCATTTACACTATTGCCGTGAACCCGTGAATTTTAGCTTTTTTGGAGGGGTTTACAAGATTGTTAAAAATGTGAATTCTTAAAAAAAATTTCTTTAAAAAATAAAATATCCAAGCTGGAGAAGCCGCGGGTGGATGGCTAGTGCTAATATAAACATCCATTGGCATTTGCCTGAACCCTTTTTTTCTCTGGGTGGGAAAATCATCGAATTACTTCTCCCACTCTGGGTGGAGCGGAAAGCAGTGTCTGACTTCTACTGACTAAAAACCTACCCTGTTCTTTCAGCTGCCCTTAAGTTCCGGGGCCACGGTATCTTGTTTGAACATTCCCGCAACCTCGGCAGGCAATGGCTCTATAGGACCCCGTCACTATTGCTGACAGCTCTTTGAGGCGCGCGTGGAACACAACGCGCCGCCGACCCGGGCCTGGTCCTTACCGGACGATGAGCTACTCCTGCTTGCCGTCCACAAGCCCGCGCCTACGGTGGCCGGAGATCTGCACGCGATCCCCAACGCCCGGGGAATCTCCCGCGGCGGCTGAGGCGTGAGTAAGAGAGATGCCTCTCCCTCGCGCGTTCGGCCTCCTCAAAGAGGGGACTTACCGCCGCAATTACGGCGTGCCCAGCCCTCGGTTGCGACAGCCGCTCTTTCCATGCTGCCGTGAGATCGTGCCGGAGCTCTGTCCGCTGTGCCGCGATTTGCCGCGGTAGCGGAGTTTCACCCCAGATTTGCCTGAACCTTAGGCTCACTCGTCAAATTTGTCCAACAGTGATAAGATGTTTTATAACAACTAAAACATTAAACTTCATATCATTAAAATGTAAAAGTATTTTATAACCTTTTGTCCGAACAATTACAGTGAGTAAATGAGTAAAAAGTACATCATGAGCTACCCGTGTATTTATTTTCTCCTTCTGTGTCAAACCCATCCAAAATATTGCCTGTAAAAGATTGAGTTTAGCTATAAGACCGCCCATTGTATCATCGTTTTTAGTTGTTAAGTCCTTCTTTGTTTATTATTTTTTTATTATGAACGAGCCCGCTCTTGTCCTCGATCACACCTGATGGTAAGTGTAAGATGCGGTCTACGATCGAACGAGCGAGCCCAGAAGATACCTATTCACTCTTGCTTTAAAGGCTGACGTGTCATTTTATTTCTGTTATATTTATTTCTGTTATATTGTTTTATTTCTATTATCGTGTACAATAAAGACTTTATCTATATCTAATTATATTTCAAAAATTAACATCTGAATCTATTGTGAAATAATCCAAACAACATTACAGTTCGCCATTTATTTCTCTATCCGGAAAGAACTCATGCCTCAGTCGGTCCCAGAACTTCATTCTTTTCTCTTCTGCAGGTTTCACCATCTTCAGCTGATGACCCATGTTTAAAGCCCTCATACTCTGGTTGGGTAGGAGAGGCAGCCATTGTAAGCCTTCGAGGAAGTCGTCTGATGAGTGTGGTGTCGGGTTTCTGGAAATTATACAGATTTTAGATTGCTCGAATTAAACTTCAAGTTCTAAGGTCATAAAAAAATATTTCTCTTTACCACAGACAACTCAGGCACATAATGAACCATCGATGTATTGACTATTTTTCATTGTAAAGTTAATATTGTGCTGGAAATCTGTCTTCCAGAGATGCCAAACCCAGTGTAGACTCCAGCTTTCACTAAGGTCTTGCTGTGACTAACATACTATGAACCAACATTTTACCTTTAGTTTAGAATAAGCAGTAAGATTATCATTGTTTCAAGTGGTTTTCTACAAAAAAAAATCATTTATTTTTAACAACACAATAAAGTTTAAACATATGACTACGAATATTCCAAATCACAGATAAAATAGTATGACTATAAGTAAAAAAATTCCTCCATAGAGATGGAGGAAGGAAGCGTTCCCATAATACTGATCGCATTGCCACGTTGGATGGCTAGAGAGATACGTTGATAAGATTAGGATAAGATTATTGTTATTATTGTCAAATATATATCATTTCTATTGATTTTTTTCTAGACATACATGCATACAGTACACGTATCTTGCAAAGAGAATGTAATACACTATGTTTTGCAGGGGGGTGAAACTCCCGAAGAAACTTCAGACACAAAATTTGCCAAAAAAACTAGTGACATCTTATGTCTGGGGTCAACTTAGTTTTGTACGTAATGCGTATGTTTTGATAATAGATGGCAGCCGCTACGATATATTTATACATATATGATAATCAAAATTAATAAAAAAATATTATTTGTATCGAAAAATTCATAAAGCATTATTTAATGTATATAGGCACCTAATTCACTAAATTACTAAATTAAATGGCATTATAATTTTACTGCATCATAGACTCTATACACCTCGCTTGTTTATGAAAAACAAAGAAAAAAGAAAAATATAAAACTGTCAAAAACAGTTTGACAAATTTCGATTAATTAATAAATTATCAGAAAAACATGTGATGAGTAATAAAATACCTAAAATGAAGGTAAAATATGCAGCACAAGTGTTCAGCCAGAGGGTGTCTAGCGCTTTACGTTTTTTATCGAGTTAGTATGTTTATAATTTCACATATTTGGATCATTATTGTTACCTAGCAAATTTTGCAAAATGTTATTAACCAACATTAATATTTTGTTTCAGAACACAACATTCTGCCCGAAGAGTGCAGAGATTTATTATTTGATAAGCTCTTCGAATCATTTAATGGTCGTTCTTACAAGGGGTCATCAAAAATATATAAGCAGTGCTTAAAAAATAACTCGCTCCATTTCCAATTGTGGTATGATTTGTTGCCTATTTTAGACTCAATTAAATTTGAATCAGTAGTTCGTTCGTTTGTTATGTTTCGTTGATTTATAATGAATCCAAAAAATCACAAATATAAAAAATAATTAAATCCATCTTCACCGTGTTTTAATTTTTGCCAGCCTCTAAAATCTAATCTTTAGATTTTGGAAGTACTAGATTGATTGAAATAAATATTCTAAAATCAAAGATTTAATCTTTGGTCGATTAGAATATTTATTTCAATCAATCTAGTACTTCTAAAATCTTTAAAATAAGAAAATATTATTAACATGTCAGGTAGACGCCACCTATCGGATTTTTTCGGTATTAAACTACCGTTACGCTACCTGGCGATCAGGGTAAAAAACTCAATTTTCGAATCATAGAGTGGCGCATCTATCTCAGTATTTATATGTATCATCTATGATGTTTTGTATCTTGTATGTGACAATGTCTGTTTGTCCAAAGAGAATGTTTGTCTTCAAAAAAACTTAGATCGCATATACTTGCAAACCAAAAAGGAGGTATGATAACCTGATGATTGATTGAAACCTCTGTAGAGTGAATAATTAGTATTCACTCTACAGAGGAAGTAGAAAGAAGACGCATGTAGTTGCAATCAGTCCACAAACACTCTACAAAGAGAATTTGACACTCCATTTCTAGAGCACAAGCCTTATGTGTCTCAAACTATCAATGTCGAAAATATTTAATTTCAATTGATTTAAATACTGCTCGGAAACGAGACAAAAGCAAATAACCTCCTTTGTGAAATTTACACACAAAATTTTAATATCAAAAACCCAAATGGAAATACCGCAAAGTACCTCAACAACTAGGTAACATTTAACTCTACGATCTTTTAATACCATCAAAGCAAGCTTACCTGCCTTAAACTGACAAAACAATTAGAAAACAACTCCGCATTAAGGATTTAAACCTCAACCATTAAAATTAAAATTCATTAACAAGAGAAAGGAGCAAATATTTAATCTGCATTAACCTTACCCGTATTTAGCAAAATTCGCCAATAATCTCGCAATCTTCTTAATGAAGAGCCTTTCATCTGGAGTCGCGGCTGTATTATAGCGTGTACTTAAAGATTTACATTTAAATTGGTAACAGATTTCATCGCCCGCTGTAGCTCCACTCAGGTTGAGATTGTGGAGGAACGTATTCCAAATGATGTTGAAGGACCCTTGGAAGGTGAAGCGGTACAAGTAAACATTATTACACGACACTTGCGTGTGCAGGCTCGCTTGTCGGAGTATCGGATAAATCACTTGGTCTGACACATACTTCGCATACCTGCGCAAACTGCGCTCCCCTATCGTCCCATTAACAAAATAGAAATCCATTATTTTCCTCCTTATCTTTCTATACAGTTTCGATCCGTATTCATCTCTCCTTCCTTCAAATGGCAATAAATACTGAAAGTTATAATTTAAATACTTTAGAAGTTTTCTGTTTCTCACGAAACCGTCCACTTTGTGAAGGGAATCTAAGTTGGTGTAGCCTATCATAACTTCTACGGCATTATTTGTAATCTTTCGCTTGTATATTTCAAAGGGGAATTTGTTCATGAAAGTGATTTTTCCCGATATTTCGACGGTTGGGGAAAATGAACTGATTAGCCTCTGATTGTCCCTTACTTCGGTGCTGTCGTATAGATCATGACTGGCCACTAATAATCTTCTGACGGAGCTTTTAGAAAGTAATTCATACAATTTAGTTCGATTGAACTTTTCAAATGGTCCATTTAGATTCCAGTATAATTTATTTGCTATTTCGAAATTGTAACTTCGGTAATCAGCAGGTGATAATGCACTTCCATCTTGTATTATGATTCTGTTGAATAAATCTTTACCAGTAGCGGATAATAGTAATGATGCGACTATGGGAGCAGTAGACCCTGAACCGAATACCGTAACTTTATTTAAATCACCATTGAAGTAGCTAATATACTCTCTTATCCATCTCAGAGCAGAGATAATATCTTTAGCTCCCATATTGCCTTCAGCGAAATTATCTCCAGTATTGAGAAAGCCAAAGATTGAAGTTCTGAAGGAGAGAGTGACTATAACAATTTCTTCGTTTATTAGGAAATCAGGGCCATGCAGGTAGGCCTTGTCGTGGATCCAGACGATAACGGGGAGGTAGGAAATGTGCTCAATGATGGGCGTATACACCGAAAGATACAGACAGTCTTCTGATAATCCGGATGTACAACTCTCATTGTAAGGTATGCTGTAGTTATAGACCGGCTTATTGAACCAACGAAGTGGAGAAGGTGGCTGAAATTGCAAAAATATATACACTTAATAATAACAAGGTACAAATATAAATAAGTATAATACAGACAGTCTTATCGGACATATCGGTCTCTTTGAGACATGCTAGGACTGAAAAATATAATATATTATATTAGTTATCTTATTAATTTAGCTGAGACTGGCGTCTGCCCACGACTACACTCGCGTGGGAGGTTTTTCTCCGTAAATCTCGATACCGATTTCAGAACAAAAATTTGTCTATATTTTGTTCTTTTTTTTTCTTTTTATTTCATCAAATGGTATTTGTACATGATGTTAGCAAAATTTATGTTGTTTCTATTACAAATCGACAAATTTTTTGGGTGACCAGCTGTTCTCCTAGCTAGGTTGCTGGGCAACCTGTATTAAGGAGAGACAGTTTGCCTCCCCGGTTGGTCTTTTACAAAATTAAATTAAATTATTTACTAACTTAGATTATGTTATACATTATTATTAAGTAATTCAGTTAATTGTGAGCAAAGATGAAGTTTATAAAAGAAAATTAATGTATCTTTTTTTATGTATTGTAAGTGAGTCGTAAGAGTGTGAAAGTGAGGAATTCTTTAATGTACTCTATTTAGTATAATCCCTTCTTCCAGAGAAACTAAATTAAAATCGGTTCAGCCCTTCCAATGATTAGTCCGGACAAACAGATACACAGACATAATATTTAAAAAAAAAACCGGTCAAGTGCGTGTCGGGCCACGCGCAGTGTAGGGTTCCGTAGTTTTTATAAGAGCCAAGTGCGTGTCGTATTCGCTGACTGATCGTTTTGTACCATGCTCTAACTAAAAGCCAAACATGACTACCTAACTAATTTGACTTCCTATACAAATCCTCACCTGATCCGACAATTTTGCACGGAAAGTTTCAATTTTTTTTTTTTAGAGATTTGTATAAAACTTGTCATAGCCGGTGTTTAGAATTTAAATACGGACACAGAGCTACACTACTCAATCGTCACAAGAAGCTAGCACGATACAACTGGCGCTTAGCGCCATCTTTCGACATTTCTATAGAGTTGTTCGAAATTTTCGAGTCAAATACAATTGGTCGACTATTACTCGTAAACTTGTAAAGCCCACTTATGTGTGATAGTTTTCCTTTAAATTTCGTTATATATAGGTACTACTGCCGTGACATTTGAATTTCTAACTATATCCGTTTAGTTGATAGAGGAGGGGACACTTGACTCTAACGAAAATTGGTAATTTAAAGCTTGATAAGTCACGAACGGTTTACTTAATCAAAAAACGGTCTTACCAAACCCCTAATATTTTTGAAAGACCTATCCAACGATATCCCACACTATGGGAAGAATGAAAAAAAAAAATTATCATCCCACTTTACATGTATGGGAGGTACCCTAAATAATTGTTTTTTTGAAAATTTTATTCTACCACTTTTTTGGCGTCATTAACGTGTATACTCATGCGAAAGTACAACTTTCTAGTACCAATAGTTTTTGAGCTAAACCGTGGACAGACAGACGGACATGGCGAAACTATAAGGGTTCCTTGTTGACTACGGAACCCTAAAAAGGCTTTTTTTGGTTATGTATCGTGTAAATTTGTACTTCATCGCCTGAAGCACAGGTTTTTAACCTAGTACAGGCAAATATGCAAATATCCTTAATTTAATTTTTGTTGTAAATTTATATTGCACTATTTCTGAAATAAACAATGTATTTATTTTACATAATTATAAGCAGTTGATATAGCAAAGTTATTTTGAAATCATAGACCGACACTTCAGTTCTTTTAGATTTACAAAATAATAACTTGAACAATCTTTAAAAAGTACACTATCAATAATCTTGACATCAAATTGTATAGAGGATTCTACGTTAAATGTATTATTGTACGAGTATTATATCAATGACAAATATGTTTTTATTTAAATTTAAGTTTGAAGCACAAAAAGTATGTACCTTGAACCTTAATTTTCCAATCGGGGGAACAGCATACGGAATCTTCCAAAATGCAGCATAAGGTGCATCTTCAAATATTGTAAATAACTTTCTTCCAGTAATTTTTGTTCCATTTGTTTTAATAACATATACATCGTCACTTTTCGAACTACAAGTAACCGCAATACAGAAAATAAACAAGAAAACTATAATATAACGGGTCATAATAGAAATACATTATTAAACTCGGGTTGAATTCCTAAGTAATACTATTTAGTATCACTATACAAAATATGTGAGATTATAGTACACGTCATTGAAAACAATATTAAAATCCGTGAAAATGTTTTCATAATATATGGAAATGTTATATATGACGCCAAGGTTTTCAGTCGATGCACTTTATGGGTATAAATCCGAAGGTTACTTCTCATAAGATACCGTCCCGGCTTACGAGTTAATAAGCGTCAAAAGCCTAGTGGCTAAGGTAGGTCTTGTGACCGAGAGGTCACGGGTTCGAACCCCACCCATTACACTGCTGCCGTGAACCCACTCCAGACACAAGCATATTTACCTTAGTTAGAGGGGTTAACAAGATTGCGAATTAATGTGAATTTTACCCACATAACTAGTTATCTTTAAAAAAACTAGCCAAGTGCGAGTCAGACTCGCCCATGAAGGGTTCCCTAGTAACTACGCAAAATAACTTTGTTTTTCATAGTGTTTGTATGAAAAACAAAGTTATATTTGCGGTTTTAGAAAATGTGCTATATCTCAAAAACTGCTGAAAACGATCTCATTCAAACCAATTTTCCTTGAAAGTTTTTATTAATATCTACAGCCTATATTTTTTTTTTAGATTTTTCACTCAGTTTTTATAGAAGTTAAAGTTACACACATTTTACCACTTTGTAAGCATATATTGACTTTAAGAAAAAGTGGTTTTAGTCAATGTGATTTTAAAAGACCTATCTATAAATACCACACACGTATAGGTTTGATGGAAAAAATATTTTTAGTTTCAGTTCCATGTATGGGGAGCCCCCTTAATTTTATTCATTTTTTATATTTGTCTAAAAATCGGAAAGCGGTTCACAGAATACATCTACCTACTAAGTTTCAAATGTGTAGTGCTAATAGTTTAGGAATAAAATGGCTGTGACATACGGATGGACGGACAGACAGACAGACATTACGAAACTATAAGTGTTCCATTTTTGCCATTCGGCTATGGAATCCTAAAAAAAGAAAAGAAACGAAGAAAATTGTAGATCGTAGGTTCGAACATCAGCTGGCATATACTTGCAACTTTTTGTAATATATATATACTCCACTGCTCTCAAAACGGTGGTAGGGCACGGCAATAGTGTAGTGGCTCTAACCCGCGAACTATCGCTCGATCACAATGCCGACACCTCAGTCATTAAAATATTGTCGCTTCTTGATGTGGTTGAATTATATTTCGTTAGGTTAATGAATAAAGGTTAGGCTAATATTACCAAGAGAAAATTAAACTTTATATTGCTGAAAGAATTTTCAAAATCGGTCCAATAGTTTTTGAGCTGGTCTAATACAAACACAAAATGTCATCTTTTCACTTCGTAATATTAGTGTCGATAAAAATATATGTGTGTGACTACTTCGTTGTATATTTTTGAAGTATTTGTTAAAATCAACCCAAAATTATTCCCCAAACTATCCGACAGAAGTAACCGTAGTCGACGACATGTCAACATGTTGTATTCGATGCAGTCCAAAACAGCACTGATGCGTAATAGTGCTTTTTGCATGGCGCCAATCATCTATGACCACATACCAGAAACAATGAAAAACTTAAACATAGTTTTATTTAAAAAACATTTAAAGAGCTTTCTCATAAGTAGATCTTATTATAATATTTCAGAGTTTCTGGAGGACAAAATATTGCTGTAATATTTTTTTACTTTTGATATTATTTTATTGAATAAAATTATTATTCTACATTTTTTGACATTTAATTGTAACATTTGATAATATAATGATAATGACTGGTTTATATGTAATTTCACACTGGTATCTTTAACCACATTTTATTTTCAACCGACGACAAAAAAAGGAGGAGGTTATCAATTCGACGCGTATATTTTTTTTTTTATGTATGATCATCGAATACTCGAAGACGGGTGAACCGATTTGGAAAATTCTTTTTTTGTTTGATAGGGTATACTTCGAAATTGGTACCATTTGTCACCAAGTCAGGATCTGATGATGGGATCCTGGAGAAATCGAGGGAACTCTTCAAATATTATAGGCACACCTATGGCGTTTTGGGTATTTCTTATAGTAACTTGTGCAGTTGCTCTCAAAAAGTACCATTTGGGGAAGTGGAACTGATGATGAAGACCACAGATGGCCGCCGAAACTACTCAATAATAAGTATTTCGTGGATTGTGATTCGATTACTTGAATATGGATATTAAGCACTTTGTGCTCGTCACAATGCATATGGTGATGTATAGCTGATGGTGAAGTACCAGGAGAACTCCTAAAAAATTAACGGCCCAGCATTGGGAAAAGCAATATTTTATAAAATGTTATAAGTAGTTGACATTTAGGTTCTTGTAACTAGGTAAATTAAAAATCAACCAACTAAAAAGAGTGAAATAAAAACTTTTTACCAAAAAATTAAACCGACTCCCGAAAAACACTGCAAAGTGAAAAATAACTTTAATTTCGGAAGTCGGTGCCAAAAACGAAAATACAAACTAAAGACACCGACTACCGAAATTAAAGTTATTTTTCACTTTGCAGTGTTTTTTGGGAGTCGGTTTAATTTTTTGGTAAAAAGATTTTCCATTATTTTTTTACTTTGATATTTATATTTTTAATCTGGATAATTTGACATTGTTTTAATTGCTAATTTTGTATTAGTTGAGCAGTTTGTGATTTTTTATTAATAATTTAGAAACGTTATTAACCTGTGTAAGCCCAATGGGTAGACTTTTGAGCCCTTTCATATTTTTATCTGACATTCTATATTTACCAAAAGTCACACGAATAAATGATTTATGATTTATACATTATGGAAAAAACTTTGGTTTTAATTTACATACTTAATACAATTACAATTTACATAATTTGTCTAGTTTTATAAATTGAAAAAATTAACAGCTTAGCAGTTATTACTTAGCGTTGGCTTCATTCTGACCTTCAAACAATTTGTCCGAACAATATTAATAGACACTACCTATTTATTTGTAACTTTGTATATATTTAATAATTAATCGATTTTAAAAAACTAATGACACTTATTATTTTCACATCTACTGTTACTTAAATTGGCCTTCTAATCGTTGAAAATAAAAGTAACATAAAAAAACAGAAAGGGTAAGGTATGTCAATATATTTTTACCAACATTTTTAGTCGCTGTAGCCATTACCTAATAAATGTATGGTTAGTAAAGATTAGGACAATAGATTTCTATATTTCTAGGTCACAAAAATTATCTGTTTTCTCTACTTACTTGACGTTGTAAAGTTCCGTTTTTTTTTAAGACATAATAAAGATAATTACGTGGTCTGATAATATGATATCATTCAACCGGTGTATAGTTTAGTTGCTATCGATAATTTTATTAATATTGGTAGGTTGTCATGACTTCACAACAAAATGGAATTTCATATAGTTAATATTTTCATAACGCTTGTTTTATGTGTTAATGTTATTGTGTGCAAAGAAAGTCCAGTAGTAAAAACTACAAGTGGTCCCATTGTTGGGAAAGTTTTGAAGACTCTAATGAAAAATGAGGAATATTTCGTATTTATGGGAATACCCTACGCTGCACCTCCTGTTGGCGATCTAAGATTTATGGTAAGTAAATAAATTAATACTAGTTATTCTTGTCCTTGATTCAAACTACCAGCAAAATTCTAAGAGAAGCTATATTGTTAAAATATGATCATAAGAACATAATGATTATATTATTATGACTATATTGTACCAACACATTTGTTAAAATATCTTAACAAAAATGTATTATTAAAATATATTCATTTCAATAGATTTTATTTATCATTTAGATTGAATAAACATCACACAGAGTGATTCATAATTAAATGTCAAAATGGAATTATTCATCTTAAGAAATATTACAATTCAATATCCTATATTTTCTAGTCACCACAACCTCTTGAACCGTGGGAAGAAACGATGAAAACGACCAAAGAAAAGCCTGCTTGCGTTCAATACAACAATGATGTAAAGAAGGGTCAGCCTCACGGTATGTATGGAGTCGAAGATTGCTTATACCTGGACATATTCACACCAGCAATTGACGAAACCAGACGAGCAGTAATCGCATTGATAGTCAATGATCATTTCCTCAATTCATATAACAAATCTAAAGATTACGCACCAGACTTCTTCATAGAAGAAGACGTTGTAGTAGTAACTATAAGCTATAGATTGTCCGCGATGGGATTTTTATCATTAGAGAATGACCTTTTACCAGGGAACTCTGGTTTGAAGGACATAGTCAAAGGTTTAGAGTGGGTCAAAGATAATATTGGACAGTTCGGTGGTAATTCGAATAGTATAACTTTAATGGGACTGCAAGGAGGTGCAGCTGGTATCGATCTACTTTTGTATTCTAAAGCTAAAGATCTTTTTAGTGCAGCTATACTTCATAGTGGTACATCTTGGACTTCAGCATATTTGCAAGAAAGTGTCAGAGAGAGGGCATTTAAACTTGCAGAGTTCTTGGAAGTAGCTTCCAGTAGCGATCTCAAACTCTTAAACGACTTACAAGGAATCCCTGCATTCGATTTGCTTTCTAGAGATTTACATGCGAGTCCCAATGATTACTTTAAAGACACTCAGAAGAGTGTGGTTGCTTTTGGTCCAATTGTTGAAAAGCAAACAGGTGGTCTGATTACTGAATACCCAGAGGATTCAACGGAGAAGATTGACATTCCTATCATGATGGGTTCTAACTCCAGAGAAGGCATGGATGATATGTTACAGTATCTTATAGAACCAAGATTCATAAGTTTCTTAAACAAAGACTTTCCTCTATTACTACCGAGACGCTTGAAATTTAGATTTGATCCTACAAAAGACGTTTATGGCGAGGCTACAAAAGAAATCATAGATTTTTATTTCAAAAATGGTGAAATTAAAGTTAAGACCGTACCAGATCTAGTGACGTATATGGGAGATGCAGTAACGAGTTATGCTGTAGATTATACTGTGAAAGTTTATGCTGAAAGATCATTGAAACCGGTTTATTATTATCATTTTGATTATATAAGCGATCTGAATGAAAATAAAAAGAATTTGATGAAACATTCGACGATCGAGGATGGGACGTGGGGAGCAGCAACTGGGGATGAGATGTGTTACCTATTCAAATGTCCTGCTCTTATAAATGAGTACCTAACGCTAAATAATGAAGCTGAGGAGAAAATTGTTCAGAAGAAAATGATAAAAATGTGGACGAATTTTGCCAAATATGGGTAAGTTCAACTTTTGCACTACTACAAACTGCAATATTTAACCCCTTATTGCATGAATTATGAAGGAGATGATGAAAAAATTTTTTTTACTGAAAACATCTTTTATTTCTAATACATAAAGAGTCGGAAGCGAAAAAAAAATATTTGGGTACTTATTTTGGAAATTACTACACGAAGCCATATATGGCATCGTATTCTAGTAGAATTATACTGATCCATATATGGCTTCGTATACATTAATTAAAAAATGAAATTATGTTTTATGGAAATCTTTGAAACAATTTCTTTTATCATTGTAACATAAATTAACTTTGCATTTCCCACATTTGGTAAACGAATGGAATTTCGAACAGTTCTGCCAAATTTGTCGACTTGATTTCGTCCACTCGGGGAAACGCTCCACGGAGTTTCGGCTCGACTTGAGGATGATGTTCCTAAGTTGCTAGCTGGACGACCACGTGTTTTGCCCACAACTTTTCCTGCTTTACGCATATGCTCCGCATATGCAGGTATAACAATATTTTTTCTTCGACAAGCACGGAGTGAATGTGGTTCATAGTCAGGATCAGAAGCCAGATCGTCATCACTCAAGAAACCATCGCCCGGATAAGATTTACATGCTTGGAAGTACCATAGAAGCGAGAAGAGGGTCCATTGTTGCAAAGAGAAGAAGAAGCACCTGAATGCGAAGCCATATATGTCCCATAATGTTTTGACAAAAATGCATACGAAGCCAAATATGGCAATATCAAAAGAAAGCTCAAAAACAAACAAAAAACACAAAAAATGCCGAAACGTTAACTATATCTTATTAAAGTATTTGTAAACATTGTATTTTGAAATTCTAAGGATTTTTACTCACCGTTTTATTACTATTTTCCCGTTTATAAAATTAGCACGAATTAATTGCACTCTAACGGACGGACACGCTGCACATAAGCTCTAATATTTTTAATGATTGCAGTTACTATAAAAAAAAAAAAAAATAAATAAATAAATCTTTATTTCAGACCATTATCCATAATTATTACATTTTTTTTTACAGCATCTGAATACGAATAAATTGTTTCAGGATATTTGAGTCCTGTTTATCCGCAATGACCTGTAGGATGCTGTTAGTGCTAGCCCGGACTCTGCTTAATAATGATGCGAGCCGCTTGCGTATGATGGCATGGAAGCTGTCTACCCTGGCGTCCGCAAACATACCGGAGGCACTACAAAAGCGGGGCAGCCCTAACAACATCCTAAATCCATTGTTATATTGGACACGCAGGGCACGCAGGCCGTTACCCGAGTAAATTATGTATACGGATTCAATGTTGGTTACGAAAAAACAATATTTAAATAAACTGAAAAAAAAAATTAAATTTTAAAGCCATATATGGCGTTATATGCGGTAAGGGGTTAAAGCATTCCACAAAACTTTACAAGCAATTGAAATCATCTAATAGTGTTCAATTAAAATAGCATGAAAGGTTGAATAAAGTTTTATAACATACTAGTACTCACGCGGGGCTTCGCTCCCGTGGATTCTATCACGGTAAAAACATAACTCTCCTTTTTTGCAGTCGCGTAAAAAGTAGCCTATAACCTTTCTCAAGCTTCAAGCTACTTCCATACCAAATTGCATCCAAATCCACCCAGTACTTTCGAAGATTAGCGCGTTCAAGCAAACAAACAAACAAACTTTTCCGCTTTATAATATTAGTATAGATAATCCACAATGTGACTTTAAATCTCTATAAACGTAAATCAAATAGGTATTGAGTGTTTATTAAAATTTGTTATTAATAATCCTACATAATTAAATTACAGAAATCCGACACCAGATGACGATGAAGACCTTGAAGGCCTACAATGGCCTCCATACACCATCGAAAACAAGGAATACCTACACATTGACCAACACATGGACATAAAGAAAGATCTAAACAAACGCAGGTTCAATTTTTGGGACCAATTTATAGAGAAATGGGAACGATTGGCTGTCGACGGCATTGTCACAGAGTCTAAAAATGTAAAGGATGAATTATGATGACAACATGTTGTTTTCATTTATGAAAAATTAAAGTGCTTAGTACTTTTCTTTGTAAATTATTTATCATTTGCTCTCAAAACGGTGAAAAATAACGTGCCTTGTCTAGTTTACTTCATCAAGAAAATTGATGTTTAATTGTGTATTTTTGACCTATTTACAGAACAAATATTATTTACAATTTCTGTAAAGAAATTATTTCCTCGTTTATTTATTTACTAGCACTTCGCCTACGACTTTGTGCGCGTGGATTTTGAATTATTGTATAGCACTCACAAATAGGATCTTTAGTTCTGGAGATTACCCCTTACATATAAACTTACAAAATTACAAACAAATTTTATCTCTTTATAATATTAGTATAGATTTATTAAGGCATGCCAACAACATATTTACAAATATTTTGGAGTATAGCTCGTTATTTTAGTTAATACATATTTTTATTTAAATATTGAACTAAGTTCTAAAACTAGACCTACAAGGTTCTCAAAAGAGACGGACCCCTGAGTTTGTTTCGGTGTTTCTTCTCAGGGTAGTCAGTTAGGAAACACCTGCCTCATCTAGTTTAAATTTACAAAAAAGTGACGTGTAAAAGTGTTCTTTAATAACCAATTTGCAAAATAAAGATCATTTATCATTTAGAAGTTCTATGGGACGTAGCATCTACGAACGCGTCCTGAGACTACATGGTAACTTATAGGTTTATTATATACTAGCTGTGCCCACGACTTCCTTCAGTTCTAGATCCCGCGGGTATTCCGAGATAAAAAGCTTAAATGTTGCCCTATAACCGCGCTTTTCTTCTAGTAAAAGTATCAATAAAATCGGTTCAGCCGCTCTAGAAATTAACCCAAAAAAAAAAACAGAGAGATAGACTAACAGTGACAGACAGCTACGGAAGTTTGTGTTTTAGTAAAGTGTAAAAAACTATAAGTGCTTGAGAAAACTCAGTTATTTCGAAATAACAGACATTAATTTATTTATATGTATGTATAGATTTTCTTACACTAATCGTTTAAGGTAAAATAGATTAAAGTCTAGACCGTTTACTTTTTAATAATAATTTGATATTGCTCCCTCGTTCTCGATTTATTCCGCTTCATTGGCTTTATCGAATGCTTAGTAAGCTGTGAACGATTAAGGTTTTAAATGCGATCCTAGTGCATCCAATAGCATATAATTATCTAGTTCTACTTTGAGACCAGTCCCTTTTATAGAACTTGAATACATCACCTGACTCGCCGCCAGGTGATAGGTATTGAGGTGTGAAATAAAATTAAAAAAATTATTATCCGTTATTTATTACGATTATACTTTGATAAAAATGCGGCGTATTTAAACGATCATCACTATAAGTTTCATGAAAGGTTTATTTTCTTTCTTAATAAAAAAATATCTTAATTTTATCCGTGGGAGCCGGAACTGTCGCTTGTACTGAATAAATATTACTACTCAACTGTCCTTTGAGTTGTTAAAATATAGTTGAATAATTAAAAATGAGTAAAAGAAAGATTACCATATCATCTTATGTTAAGTAGCATGCGCCAGCGGCTGCGCATCAAATACCTTAACTTGATTGGTATTACAGTTCAGAGACTTTTAGGGTGGCAAATTTTGAATCATGCGAGTCTCTTTTCAACAATAAATTCTCTGAAACAACGAACCAAAGTGATCTATAAAAGGAAAGTACCCAAAGATTCAACACTGCTGTTCAACATAGCAATGCTTATCAAAGGTTATCTCACCATGTTTCCGAAAGACAGTGATCTTTCAAAATATACTTAGGCATCGAAGTAGTTCTCATTTCAGTGCCTCAGTGCGTTTTGATTTGTATGTCACAACGTTAATTTTAGTATAAAAAAAAACTTTTTACCAAAAAATGAAACCGACTTAAAAAAAACACTGAAAAGTGAAAAATAACTTTAATTTCGGTAGTCGGTGTCTTTGGTTTTGTATTTTCGTTTTTGGCACCGACTTCCGAAGTTAGTTATTTTTCACTTTGCAGTGTTTTTTGGAAGTCGGTTGTTACACATAACACAGTATACGCCCCAACTATTTGCAATTTAATATCGTTTTTTTTTTTCTGCAAAATGGATTTCGCGGTCAAGTAAAACTAATAGTGATTTCAAAGTCAAAGTCCTTGGGGTCCTGAAATACAAGTCGCGGCTTAGTTTTAGGTAACAGTCTCCCAAAAAAATACGTTCCCATATATCAACCCAACCGTTACATACGAGTATTTATGTAAAAAAGCCGTTTACCATCCAGTACTCATGTTTTACGATGCCTTAACCCGATACTATGGTACGTGACTCAATACCGTACCTGGCACTACTTGCTTTAAATAACCGCGGTAAAAGCAATGTACTTTGCGTTTTATCACCTACAAGAAACTAGGACGAATCAATTACTTTAAGTACCTAGTTTTTTCTATTTTGTAGTGAGATGTTATGTATAGGTAAATGAGATAGGGTCCAGGTCCGGGTCGAAGGCTCTTCGTGGACTCGCACACCGAAGGATTCGTGTATTCCATATATGTATATAGATAAGTTTGATCTGAGTATAAAAGTTAGAGGAAATTAATTTGACCTGTACTGACGCCCCCGTTGCGGCTGCGGAAACCCTCAAGCGGCGTAATCTCATTGGTTACTATATTTTCGAACCGTTAACTTATGTTGACAGCCGTTCAAAGAAATTTCGATAAGGCTGGACGATACCTACTTGCCATACAACGTGGCAATACCGCCAGTCTCTTGCTCTTGGGTACATTACCAACCGACAGCATAAAGGAAGAATTTTTGATGACTTATATTTTTTTAGCGCATAGATTTTATTAGCGTATAAAACATATGGCCAAAATTATAATTGAAGAGTATATACTTTATTTATTGTTTTGACGATATATTTTAGTAGTTGGTTTATTCTTTAGTCAGTTAGTTGCGTACTTAACTTGGCGTTGTTGAACTCATAAATATATATGTAAGTTCAAAAGTGCCATAGTAACTACATATTTAGAGCTGTAAGATTTTGCTATTTTACAAACCTCATAATTCTATTGTGAAATCTGTATACTTACGTCGAAACAGTTACATCTTTTGATGAATTTGCCGTAAGTTTAATTTCTTCACAGGTGGAAAAGTGATCCTATATAGAAAGGGCCCGTTTTTCTTTTAGATATTCGGAAAACATAAACACATATCAAAACCACTTTAATTATGCACTGATTAGCTAACGTTTTATAAATATATTAGATATTTCTTTGACTTTCAAACTGACAACATGGCGATTTCAATCCCTTTGAGTATCCACGTAAAGACTTACTGGAGCGGAAATTAAGGGAACGAGGATCATCTCAAAAATATAATACTAATAGGACTTTTATGAAAAAAAGAAAAAATATAGCGAATGATATTAGAAAAAGAATTTTCATAAAATTGGCTGACTCCAATCTTACAGGGAACGGATATTCTTTTAAATTTCGTAGAGCAAAAGATCAAACTCATCGCTTACATTTAATATTACTCTTATGTACCTATATATTTTCGTATCCTCACAACATGTAAGTGTAACGACTCATTGTGTTTTTGTTAGTCTCCTCCCGCACTTGGTGGATCGAAAGGGAGTTTCAGACCGACTATAACTCCACGCTGTTTCTTTACTTGCCCTTGCGTTCCGACGCCGTTGTATCTCGTTATCTTTCCACAACCCAGCAGATATTGGTCCCATTACTGATGCTGACTGTACTTCTGTTGTGAGTTCCAAATTTGGCAAGCACTAAACATGTCTATTTTAAACCCAGGAACTTCAATCGCAAAGGCATTTAACGAATTTCTAAGAAGTATATCTCTACGCTTTACGCTCTAATTTCCCTAACACTGTACGTCGATTCTGTAACATTCGAACAACAACTCGCATCTCACATAGCTATTCACTGTCACTTCGCTTATGGTTCAAAGTGACCTTGATTTTTTCTGTAAACAGCGTCGAAGTGACGGAGATTACCTTACCGAATGCCACTTCTCACGATATCTCATACTTTATCTGTCAAAATATTTAGTTCAACTCGCTGACACGCTCGCAAGGGTAGCGCTAGTGTAAATTCGAATTAACAACCGAGTTTTTAGGATGCCAATCAATAAACTCACAGTGGATTCAGATTCGAAGTTTAGAATGAGGTCTTACAGAATAACACAGCTGATCGCCACTAAAAAGATGTTGCAACTTAAATTTAAACGCTTTTTACACACATGTAGGCTTTAAGAAGCTCTAGACTAGCAACAATCTGCTCACTGTAATGCGGCGAAAGTGACATGAAGGGAAATAAGGAGAGAAATCTCATTCTATTTTTGTTTCGCTAGTACGATTTATTTTGAGCTGAATTAAACTTTTCACGGTTTTCCACGGTGTTGCTTTTGTGGCTTAACCTAATAGACTTTTCATTTATTCGGGATTTAAAGTAGCAGATACTGCCCCTACCGTGGCTGTCGTGACGTTGTAGTACGTCAGGGATATTTGCAGGGGTACGTATTACAATACCGAAATTTAAAAGACCGTATTTTAAAATACCTATACAATAAATCCCGAAAATTAAACGCCGAATGTGTGTGTGGCCGAAAGTTCATTTGCCCGAAAGGATAAAATCCCGAAGATCCATATCCAGAAGTTTAAAATCCCGAAGTTCCATATCCCGAAGCTCAAAATCCCGAAATTCAAATCATAATCAATGTTATTCTGATTTTTATTTTCTTAATTAAGTTAACCACCTGAAATAGTAACTTTAATACCCAAAATGACAGTTTTAAATAGCTTTAGTACTCTAAATCCTAACCCTACACGGCCGACGTCAGGGGCACCCTGAGGTTAGGTCTGGTTAGGTTCCTGTACTCTTGAAATACCGCCGACAATTTGGTGGAGTTTGACTACATCTGAACCAAATGATTTACGAATAATAGAGGGGGTGTGGGGTTACTTTATACTGATCTAACCAAACCTAACCTAGGACATTCGATATTTAGGTCTTTCCATATCACTTTTTATGTATTTCGTTCATTCGGGGTTTCATCCCGTTTCATTTCATCGGGGGCATTTGGACATCGGTATTTTATGTTTCGATGCTGATAGCCGTTATGGCTATCGGCATTTAAAACTTTCGGTATTTCGACTTTCGTTGTTTTGGACGTCGGTGTTTCAGTCATAGTTATTATGAAATTTCGGGATTTTAATACGTACCCATTTGCAGAGGCAAAAATAAATGGCATCGCTGCCATCATCCCTAGAATTGTACCTCTTTGATGGCACGAGTCCGCGGCAGTACCAACACTATACTCGGTGTATTCGCAGATCGTTGGAAATATTAATTTACTAAGTACAAATTCATCCCTACCGCACGAGCAATCGAACAGCGTGCTTAAGGACTGGCGCATCGTGTTGTTCAGCTAGTTTTCAAAATATTGTTCCGGCTACCTCTTTTTATTATATTGTACCTTATATTGCACGCGCAGAGGATCTAGAGCCCTCCGAGCACAGTTTCAGACCCACAAACTAGCCGTTTAGAATCCTTTATTCCGAGCATTAATTTTCTAAAATCTATAAGTTGGGGAAATAATAATAAAATTAATGAGCATATTTTTTCGTGTCGGAAGATTTTCCTGCGTAAATCTCGATCCCGTGGGAATTCCGGGATAAAAAGTAGCCTAAGTAAAGTAAATGTATTATTCCAGGATATTAAACCGAATTTCATTCAGATCCGTTCAGCAGTTTTTACGTGGAAGAGTAACATCTAAACATAATTACATCCTCATAAACTTTCGCATTTATATTATTAGTAAGAATTAAAATGTATGGTGTACTAAATACCTATTTAAAGACGTTGGAAATCCATAAACTTAATAAATAAATAGGAAAAGTTACGCCTTACTGGATTTTTTTTCTACATCGTGTGTGCGCTGCGATCCAACTATATCATCAAATATGTCGACCAATTCGATTCATGTTCGTGTGCGGAATTATGCTGCAGTTGAGACACTGTATTTTAGCATTCAAGTCAGCATAAATCTGAAAGACGATAATTTTCTCATTGTATTAATAGTAGTATATGAGTCCGGAAAGCTCGTTAACACGTTCGCTGACAGTGTTACCCTGACACCACATTACGACAGTAGAATTTTCCACGACGTACTCTTACAAATACAACCACCATAACAACCTTATGAACAACCTTAAATAAGTGGCCCGTCCCTCGACGCACTGTCATAATCAGTGATCGGAGTAGGTAGATTGAAATGGGGTCATTGATCCGAAACGTATATATTAATATGGACATTCCTCCGGAATTGGTGGATTATTAAAAAAAAACCGGAACTTATGTAGGAATTTTATTCTGCCAGAGTGGAAGGAGTCATTTGATGATTTGCCATCCTCAAAAAAAAGGTAGGAATTGTAATAAAATGAGCAATATTATTACAGATAAAAATAAAATTACATATAAACAATAAAAATTACAGATAAATAATGAATTAATTTAGTTTTTATACCTTCCTTTAAATTTTGAATTGAGTAGGAATAATATCACTACCAACATTAACAATGTTTAATTGAATCCGGAAATACCGGAATTACTTTCCGGAAAAATGGCTTATCCATGTTATTCTTTCTGTGTGCATTTATGATACAAGTACCAAAAATCAATCTACCTACACCGATCACTGGTCATAATGCACTATTTTAATTTCCCGCCTAACGACGTACTGTCAGCGAACGTGTTAATGCGTTGGTCCCGGCTGTCATTTGGACATGTTTGACAGTCGTTAAGGGTAGTCGGAAGCAAGTAAATCTGACACTGGTCTAGCCAATGTATCGTGTTACCCAGTTAATGAGTTGTGGAGGTTAGATAGGCAGTCGCTCCATGGAAAATACTAATAGTCAGCTGCAACCAGTTAGACTGGAATCTGACTCCAACATAAGTGGGAAAAGATTAAGAAGATAATAAGGCTGCGTTTCCACCAGAGATGTGCGATGGAAATGTGTCGTGCGAGGATGTCTAGCTGTGCTGTGAAAATGTGTGGGGGGTTTCCACCAAAGCTGTGCGATGAAAATGTGCCTACGAGGATGTGTAGCGGAGCTGTAAAAATGCGCATTAATGTGTGGTGCGAGTATGCGCAAACCTCGCAACACGTCCTTCTCAACACATATTCCTCGCAACAGTCGCAACACATTTCTCGCACATATCCCTCGCACACATCCCTCGCTTGTTTTGTATGCGCAAAAATCTAGCTCCGCTGAGCCGTTTCCACCAGAGCTGTGCTGACCGAGGCGAGGTAAATGAAGCGATTCTATTGGTTCTTTACAAACACATCCCTCGCTACGCATCCTCGCACATCTCTGGTGGAAACGCAGCCTAATAGTAGGATATTATTGTGACATATATCTACCAGTAGCAACTAAAATCGGATAACAGTCTATGTAGGTACCTACACAATATTATTTATCATTCAGTGATAATGCATAGGTACTTAGTGTTAAACCCAAGATTAGTAACCATTTATCAATAGGACACGTCAGTTCTACTAACATGTGGGAATGTATTCTTAAACAAACAAATTATTATTGAAACATAACCAAGATGGAAGGCGGAAAACCGTCTTTGGTATTTTTTGGACTGTTTTTAATAAAAATAATAAATGCTGACCTTATAGTGGATACTAGTCTTGGTAAAGTGTCTGGTGTGGAAGTTAAATCAATATTAAAGGATGAGAAATATAATTCTTTTATGGGCATTCCATACGCAAAGCCGCCGGTTGGTGATCTAAGGTTTTTGGTGAGTTAATCTGTTATTATTGTGACAAAATTAAACTTTGTTACAGACCAAGATTTATTTTCATACTCCTATTGAATATGATGACATATTTAGGGAATAGTTTTTTGGGATTATTTCCCAAAGACTTAGACAGAGCCGTGATTATACAAGATTAATCTTTAGAAAGTTATGGTTTAGCTTCCAATATTAAGATTATGATAAGATCACCCACTATATACTATATTGGATTATAAAATAGCTGTGCCTACAACTGTGTCCGCATTGGAGGATTTTCCCGCGTAAATCTTGATCCCAGAATTTCCGATAAAAAGTACCTACAGCCCTAAAGCCTCCTCTACCTTCCAATGATCCCAATGAATCTGAGAGTAAAATCGGTTCAGCTGGATTAGACTGACTGAAAGACAAACAGGCGGGCAAATATTTTAAAATGTTTCTTTGAGTTTTAGTATCGTTTTAATAACTTGAGAAGACACAGTTATTCTGAAATCTCAGACAGACATGTGAATTTGAATTGTAATTTGCAATACATATTTATAATTATGAGGTGTTCAAAATAAGATAAGTATAATCAATAAGTATTGTGTTAAAAAGCCAAACTACGGGTTCTTAAAGTAAGTAACATTATAATGTCAATGCCAATAACATGACACGTAACAATATGGACTTGTATTGTAAGAGAAGTTGCAACATTAGATGAATCAACAACTTTGCATCTGCATCTATCCAACTATGCTTATATATATTAAAAGTTGGGTCCATATCCGCAGTTATAATAGTATTCACTGACGTCGCGCCACCGGATACTGTCTCACTATTTTATTTGGCGATGTTGACATCAAAACTTAGCTTATTTCATTCGATGATTCTCCCAACCGGAAAAAAGGTTAGGTGTGTCCGATTAGGCTGGAAGTGGACTCTAATATAGTTAAGAAAAGGCTACTTTTTTATTAAAAAAACATTTTTTTACATATTTCAGGCTCCACAACCGCACGAAGGATGGGCCGATGTTCTAGAAGCCAAAAAAGAAAGAAAACCTTGTTCCCAGTTGAATTTACCTATGAGATATTTAAAGAAATATGGATTCAGCGGACAAGACGACTGCTTAACCCTAAGCATATATACTCCAAAACTACCAACCAATGAAGAATTGAGTATGCCAGTCATAGTATTCCTTAACAATGAAAATTTTAGGGTGACACACAACGCATCCAGGGACTTTGGTCCAGACTTCATCGTAAAAGAAGAAGTAATTCTAGTCTCCATCAGTCACAGAGTCGGATCATTAGGTTTTTTAGCTTTCAATGATGAGATACTTCCAGGTAATAACGGAATTAGGGATGTTGTTTTAGCTCTAAACTGGCTAAAACAAAACGTGGACAAGTTTGGAGGAGATCCTTATAGGGTCACATTAATGGGAGTGGATGGAGGAGCAGTCATAGTAGACCTTTTGCTCAATTCACGCAAAGCTAAAGGATTGTTTAGTAAAGCAATATTACAGAGTGGAACTGCGTGGAATCCCCTTTTTATGCCAATAAAACCTAAAGAAAAGGCCACAGCACTCGCCAAAGTACTCGAAAAGTCAGCGGTTACTAGCACCAATTTACTCAATGAATTATCATCGTTATCTTCAATGGATATTGTGACACATGATGCAGTTTCGGTGGACGCTGATGAAGGTAGAAGCACACAGATGGCGACTTTGCCCTTTGGACCTGTGGTTGAGCCAGATCACCCAGATGCAATCATCACCAGTCTTCCTGACGATGGCCCTATTGACATCGATATTCCAATCATGATCGGCTACAATTCAAGAGAAAGCATTGAAATAAATGAACGTATTCTTCGGAAGCCACAATATCTTACATTTGCTGATAGAGATTTCCTCATGGTGATTCCTGTCAGATCTGGTTTCCATTTCGAATTGAACTCGAATATCTATTATCGTGCTATCGATGAAATAAAACAATTCTATTTCGATGAAGGTTACGTGAAAATTAGTAAACCTGGAGAGTATCTTACATATTCTGGTGATATATTCAATTTTTATCCTATTGATTATGCAGTGAGGAAGTATGTAAATGAGTCTAGTTCATCTGTTTATTATTATACATTTGATTATAGTGGAGAACTTAATATGAGAAAGAATAATATCCTTGAAATGGCGGTGACAATAGACGGAACGTGGGGAGCAGCTGCAGGAGATGAACTTTGCTATCTGTTTGTTTGCAAACCAATTAGCAAGCGTTATAAAAAAGTTTTGGAAGATGAAGATTCTGAAGAGCTAAAAGTTATTAAAAACATGGTTAAGTTATGGACTAACTTTGCCAAATCTGGGTAAGTCTATGAACAAAACCAAAGGTTTGATAAAATTAGAAGATACTACCTACTTCGCTTGCTACCTACTTGATAGCGTTTGTAGTGTACTATGTTGTCCCAATTTAAACAATCAAATTATGCAGTATGTCTGTACTACATTAAAAAGTCACAAAATTTTAATTGGCGTTCACCACGTAACTAAGTACTTTTACCTAGTTACGTGGTTACGTTCGACTCCCCAACTCCCCACCCTAAAAGAAATAGAAAACCTTCTCAATTTATGTCACTTTTAATTTCCAGTAACCCCACGCCTAAAGGCAGTGACTTCACCTGGACTCCAGCTACCAAGGAGAACAAAGACTGCTTGGTCATTAGCGATGAGCTTCAAATGAAGAAGAACCTGCACGGGGAAAGAGTCAAGTTTTGGGATGACTTCCTTGTGAAGTACAAGGCAATGGCAGTCGATGGAGTTGTTAAGGACGTGAAAGACGAATTATAATAATACTGAACGTTTTTATTACAAGTTTATTTGTAAATAAATTATTATCCCATAAAAAACAATACTTGTCAAAAACCCAAGTCTCGCAACTTAGTTGTTCTACCGTAAAAAGTTGTGAGATCCATGTAATACCAAGTCGGTTATTAATTTATTCAGTCCCTACTTAAGGGACCTTCTGTCTTAAGTTGTTACGTAATTATCTAACCTAACGACATCTTATAGTGACCATATCAATATTAAAAATCTTTACCGTTTTAAATAAATAGATTGACTCGGCCATCGCATGAAAACACAATATATCTCAGAAGTAATACATATATAAATTAAATTGTTTATTGCGGTTGCCAAGTCAATCTATTTATTTAAAACGGTAAAGATTTTTAATATTGATATGGTCACTATAAGATGTCGTTAGGTTAGATAATTACGTAACAACTTAAGACAGAAGGTCCCTAAAGTAGGGACTGAATAAATTAATAACCGACTTGGTATTACATGGATCTCACAACTTTTTACGGTAGAACAACTAAGTTGCGAGACTTGGGTTTTTGACAAGTATTGTTTTTTATGGGATCTCATTGCTTTTTGTAGAAAGTCCTACTTTTTTCCTTTCCGGTACCTTCTACTTCTTGTATACCAACAACGAGTTTTCTTAAAGCCCTCTCTCTGTCTTATGAGCTTTTCTTATTTTTGTAGGTAGCCTTCCTTTTTTTATTTTCCGGTACTACTTCTTGAACTTCAGCTAAAGTTTTTTTCAAAGCCCACTCCCTGTCTCTATGGGTTTTTTTCGGAGGCTTTGATACGCACATATGGATACGCACGTACGTCTTTTGCATTAGTTAGTAATAATTAATGCCGCACTCGTCAAACGTCTCGGTTAAAGTTAATCCATAAGTAAGTAATTATGCAATTTCGGGCAATTTACTCTACTTAATACTCCCCAATACTCTTAATACTTCTTGCTTTTTTATTCCGTTGACCATTTAACAAGTTACCTTTGAGCATAATTATCATATCTAGGTACCTATCTACACTGGAAGACACGGTGGAGCATATGGTCGAGGTGTGCCCTGCATGGGTGGAGCACCGTCGTATCCTCATAGAGGCGATCGGCGGCGGCGACTTCTCGCGCCCTGCTCTGGTTTAGACCATGGTGCGAAGCGAGAGGGAATGGGATGCAGTCACCTCCTGCTGCGAAGCAGTCATGCTAGCGAAGGAGGAGGCCTAACGTGCGAGGGAGAGGCAACTCTCTTCCTCGCGCCCTAGCCGCCGGGGGAGACGCCCCGGGCGTCGTGGATCGCGAGTCGATTTCGGGCCACCGTAGGCGCGGGCCTGCGGATGGCGAGCAGGGGTCGCTCACTATCCGGTAAGGACCAGGCCCGGGTCGGCGGCGTGTTGTGTTCCACGCGCGCCTCAAAAAGCTGTTAATACCAGTGACGGGGCCTCATAGGGCCATTGCCTGTCGGGGTTTATGGGAAAGTTCCATCAAGATACCGCGGCCCTGGAACTTTAGGGCTTACGAAGGAACAGCGTGGGTTTTTAGTCAGTAGAATTCTGATACACCCGTAGTTCACCCAATAAATCACCCATAAGGAGTTGTAGAGTGCGTGAGTTAGGCCCTAAGTGATTTCTTCAGAAAATTGTTCAGGGTACTTAGGGAATAAACATACTAAAAATCCTGACGTCTAGGGGGTGAGGCGGATTGGGGGGAGGGGATAAAAGTTCATTTCTTTTAGTTTTTTGCTAATATGTTTAAAACGGTATGTTTTAGAGAAAAGAAGTTTTCTGCGCAATGAAAGCTTATAAAATTTCCTACAACTTTAGTCTTATACACTTTTTCGAATTACTACCTATTTTTTACATATACATTCTGAAATAGTGAAAATTTTCGAAAAAAACTACTTTTTTGAATCTCTACCTGTTGCCTGCTACTTTGTTTGCGTTATTTCGGGATAAAAGTAGCCTAAAAATCCAAATCTTTAATCAAAACGAATAAACATACTATCTGTACAGGAACAGGGAGAGGTTGCACAATAGGGGTGATATGAAACTCTTTGGTCTGAGAATCGCAGTAATGGCGTTTCCGATTGCCGCACACTTTATCTTCGTTTCGTTTACTCTTTTTGTCTTCGACAATAGAAGGCCTTCGAGAAAAAAGGTAAAAGATTGAGGCAGTGTACCAGGATTCTTCAGAAAATCGTCGCTGGATGGATCAGTATCTGTGCTATACACTTGACTCTGAATGTCTTGCCGTATGATTTCCACAGCTTCAGCCACAATCCTTAATCTCTCCTCTTCTTCATTTTTGGCTCTGTTTTCGTACCATGCTTGGTTGATTATTTTATACCCGGTGTCTCTAAAACACACTACGGGCAATTTGAATCTGTTGACCCCTGGAGTGATCAATATTCGGTCCCCATATTTCCTTTCCAACTCAGCCTTGATGGTTCGCCACTGAGGTTTCACCCCTGTTGACACCTAGTATCTCATCTTGGGAGAACTGACAATCGGTGCTTCCCTCCATGTAGTTAAAAATCTCCTCCATAGCCTCTGTGATATGACTGTCTCTAGGGATTTCAGCTTTCGGACTTGGGAAATCGATGGGCTTTACAAAAGTGTGGTAGCAGTCTTTGTGATATACTGCCCCCTCAGCAACAAGATCGTTAATGGACGCCAAGCGACCAAGAACTGCGTCACCGCAAGAATCCTTCCTCATAGAACATGCTTCCCTGATACGATACTGAATAGAAAGAGTTTCAACTGAATGTACTATTCTTCTTCTGCTCAAAGGCGTTCTTGTTTTTTTCTTTTACATTATCTGCGCATAATAAACAATTAGTCATGAAGTCGAATTGCGGAGCTGAAGACCTGAGCTGAGACGGGCCTGCCTCTTCTTGAGATGTAGATGCAACACTTACATCTTTTTTAATTGTATCGGCTCGAGTGTAGTTTTTACGACAATTAGTGTGAATTAAAACGGATGTCAAGGCGCGGAAAATTTGGTGCTTATCATCGTTCCGATCTTTACTAGCTATGATAAGGCCGAGTATTCCTTTTTGTTTCACCTCAGAAACGTCCTTACTCTCTTTAACGATGTCCTTATCACACACAGGACACTTATTATTATTAGCACTCATGATGGATAATCCAATTTTTTTACTTTTTATTTTTTATTTATTTTATCTCAATGTACAAATTTCTCTTAATCTAAATATACAAGGCAATGAATTTAGGTACATAGTAAGAGATCATGTTGGCGACTGTACTAGTATTAACTGTGTTACAGTCGACAGCGCAACTAATGACGATTACAAAGCAAAGAACTGTTCTGGCTGCTTCCCTGCGTTACCGGGTAGGCTACCGTGCCAGAGGTTGAAATCATAAACGACAACAATAACATAAGCCCGAAGGCATGGATGATTATGGGAGTTTTAGCCATTGAGATCTCGTTTTCTACGACAGGAAATATGGAATGAAAAGTGACGACCCGCTTCTGCTCCATTACCACTGGTAGAAAACGAGATCTCAAACTGTTACCGCCTTCACCGCTTGGAGGTACTCCCAGCTTATGTTATCAATAAAATACCTAATTTATATACTAGCTCATATTTAACATTCGGTAATGCTTGTCGCATCACACTAAATGAACTCCATTTTCACTTTCTTCGGAGCACGATACTCGAACACTGGTGAAAATTTGGAAAAGTGTATAAGACAAGTGTAGATAAAAGTTTTGACATCCCAACGGCTGCACAGATTTGGATAAAATTTAGTAAATTGATATAGTAGGAGTTGATTTAAGATATAAGATACTTTTTATCCCCAAATAACGTGAAGGAAGTAGTATACAAAAGGTAGTGTTCAATTCAAGTAGTTTTTTTTTTAATTTTCACTTTTCCGGAATGTGTAGTTCGAAAATAGGTAGGAATGTGAAAAAGTGTATAAGATAAAAGTTGTACATAATTTTATAAGCTTTCATTGCGTAGAAGACTTCTTATCTCCATGACGCACCGTTTAAAAGATATTAGCAAAATACTGAAAAATGGGAACTTTAACCCCCTCCCCTCACCCCGACTCACCCCCTAGATGTCAGGACTTTTAGTATGTTAACTCTCTAAGCACCCTGAACAATTTTCTGAAGTAATTACTTAGGGCCTTGCTCACGCACTCTACAATCTCTTTGTTGGATGGACTACCGAGCGGAAGAAGTCATTCGATGATATTTTTCACAAAAAAAAAAAGTACACATCTACATCTATTATTTCATTATATTATACAGGTGCACTGATTAATTAACTGCAAATGTAACTTTGTAATCCTATATATTTATATGGGATTACAAAGTTATTTATGCAGTTGATGTATCTATAAAACTGGAACGAAATTGAAAAATATTATAGTTTTTCCTTGATTCATATACTAAACACTAATTGTATTCTAAATTTGAAGCTTCTATGTCTGCTAGAAGTGCTTTAGACTTTTGATGATCGGTCAGTCAGTGAGTGACAAAATTTACAAAATTAAGGAACTTTGACTCGTTATAATTCTTAAACTAATGGTTCAAATTGAATGAAATTTGAAATATACCGTGTTTATACAATGCCTGTTTGGTTACTGAAAATTCAGGCTTCTAGTTTTATCCACAACGAAGTTATAGGGGGTCGAAAATGGCCTGAGTTGCTTCGAGAAAAGAATGGTACAGCCGTGCCGCTTTTTTGCTCGACTTGGCGGGGGCACTGCCGTGCCCCCATATAAGTGAGTTGTCGTTTTATATGATTTGAATTATGATAATAACATTACAGTGACATAGTTTATAAATCATTATTATCATCTGCTTAGTCTTTTCCTATCTATGTTGGTGTCGGGTTCAAGTCTCACCGAATGCAGCTGAGTACTAATGTACAGACATGAAGCTACCCGAAACTGTCAAATTTTCCCAATCAATCTTGAACCTAATTTCTTTAACAATAAAGTTGAAAATCTATTAAAGAAATTTGACAGATTGTTTATTTATTTATTTATTTAATTAATTACAACGGCTATGTTTACAACCAATGACAGTAACTAAAATTAAAAGAGACAATCATAACACATTCTAAAATATACAAAATAAACAAAGTAAAAAGTAGGTTAACGTTTTAACAACACTTTCATGAATTCTTCTCACAGTACATCTGACATACCAATAAAAACTTCATCCATCCATCCGCAAACAGATCGCTTGTTGGATTAGAATCCAAGAGATCATTAAGCGCGGCCAGAGTGCGAGGAATTGGCGACTTAGCACGTGCAACAGTACGACATGGAGGCACGGCAAACAGCCTGTGCTTTTTGCCCCGGCAGTAATTGTCTGGGACAAAAAAGCGCGCCAGCACATGTAACACATCAGGAGCGTCAATAGTGCCACGGAGCATCTTACTTATTATATACTTATCATCTTATTGTTGTAGCTTGATGTGCTGGCGTCTGTACATGGAGCAACCTTGACAATTGACCCGTGCGCTTGTTATTATTTAGCCACAACCACAGTTTACGAATGAATCTAAAATTCCTTAGCTTTCATAGCTACATCACATCCTGGACACAATCCTTGATTTACATTAATCACAGACTAACAAGAGGACGATGCGTGTGACGCCATGACCTAACAAAATGAAAGTCGGACAAAGCAAGAAAATATTTTTTATATTAATTCGCCTGCTAATAAAATAAATGCTACAAAAAAGCATTGGCCATTCGTCTTTATTTCCCTTAAAAACATTGGCAGCGGCTCTACCATAAACGCGAGGCACACAATATCATTGCATTCAGAAATGTAAATCCCATTTATTTAGAGAGTATCAGGTTCATATAAAGTTAGGCTAGCGGTTATAAATCGAAAACAAGATAACACTATGGTGGGTTAATCCGAATATATTTGAAAATAAATGGCACATAATCGATTAAACCAAATTTAAGGTAAATGCAGATAAAAAGGTTTTGGATAACTGATTATCTATAAACGATAATAGAAAGAACACGTACTCCTTTGGTTATCTGTAGTCTTAGTAAACTAGTCGGTATCAAACACATTGTGTTAATCTAATAATACTCACAACGAAATCATCGAAAAAATAATATAATTAAGTAGAATATTGAATAAAAAAATGAATTCTCTAACAATTGTTTTTACAGTTTTTGCAATAAAGCAGTGTTTGTGTGATAAAACAGTTGAAGTTAATTTAAAACAAGGTATTGTTGTAGGTAAAGTAGAACAAACTTTATTCAAAAAGCAAGATTTTTATACATTTAAAGGAATACCTTTTGCGGAAACCCCCGTCGGAGAATTACGATTTCAGGTAAGTCCGTAAGGATATTTGGAGAGTATTTGGGGTAACCGAATCTGGGAAAACACTTAAATATTTAAAAGACTCCCTTAGATTTATAGCTATAATTAAAAAAGGAAAGGTTTGGAGATTTGTACTTGATTTAATTGTTTTCGGTGTTGCCAAAAGCTTTTTGGAAGTTCGTTTATTTCATTATTCTGTTCAATAGAGTTACGTATTTTTAATATATAAACGTTACAAAAGGTTGTCTTAGAATATAATCTATGTATGTACAATGTTTTAATGTATTCATAGTACCTACATATAAAACCAAATCGCTTCCCGCCAAACCATGCAATGATTTTTAATGCACTAATAGACAGAGTGATACAAGAAGGTTTTTATTGGTTGGCTTGAGTTTGGTGGTCGAAGATGAAGCACGCTTACAATTAATATGCCAATGTATATAATAAAAAAATAAAAAAAAAACCATAATATAAACCATCATTTCGAAGCACTTTTGATTTTCACCTTTTTTCTACAAGATATTTTTGACTTACACGATTTTTTCAAAGATTTATTACATGATATCGTGATTTTTGTGCTTACATTACAAACGCAGGCTTACCCTTACCAGACAGATCATAATAATGTACATACTACGGAAATATATATCTTAAAATTATACGTATAGCAATATGCAAAGTTTAAGTTACCTATAAATAAACTAATATAATATATACATATATACTAAACCTAAGTATGTACATAAAAAATTAAAATATAAAAAAAAACAAGCTTAGGCGTCAAAGTCCTCCTCATCGCTGTTGTCCGGAAACGTACCCAGAAGACTGGCAGTATTGCCACGTTGTATGGCAACGCTTATTCTTTGGGCAAAGAATGAGCCGGCCATACAATTAAAAAATAAAAAAAAAATATTGTCTTAAAATTATTTTATGATTTCAGACCCCAAAACCTCATAATGGCTGGAATGGCAACCTTGAAGCCTTTGAAAACAAGCCAACATGTATGCAGTTCAGCTCCAGAATGCGAAATAATGAACCTTTTGGCATATCTGGCTCCGAAGACTGCCTCTACATAAGTATCTTCACACCCGACGTCAAAGGAAACGCTCCCGTAATTGTCTTTGACTACAACGATCAATTCAGAACCTGGTTCAATGGCACCAACACATATTCCCCGGACTTTTTAGTTGAAGAAGGTGTCATAATAGTTACCATCAGCCATCGACTTGGCATCTTAGGATACCTGACCACTGAAGATGGTGTTATTAAAGGTAACAATGGCTTGAGAGACTTTATTTTAGGACTGGAATGGGTAAAAGATAACATAAAAGAGTTCGGTGGCGACCCCAATAAAGTGACACTGATGGGAAGTCTTGGTGGAGCTGCGCTGGCTGATCTATTACTTTATTCGAAGAAAGCTAAAGATTTATTCTCTGGTGCAATCCTTCAGAGTGGTACGACTTTAGAAGCCATGTATTTCACTAAAAATCGTAAGAAGAAAGCATTCGAACTTGGTGCAGTTTTGAATATTACAGCGGCCGATAGTAAAGAATTGTTAGAAGAGCTGCAGAAATTGGATGCTAAAAAAATTCTACTGGCTGAAGTTGATACTATAGATATCGAATGGTTGGACAAATATCAAATAAGCTCATTTCCTTTTGCACCAACTATCGAAGATGACCTCGAAGATGCAATTCTTACAACATTGCCAGAAAACGGAAAAATAGTTAATGATGTTCCAATCATAATCGGCTTCAATTCTCGAGAGGGCCTAGACGCAGTAACTCATTTAATATTTGAACCGAAACTACTTAGTGATAAACTAGAAAAAAACATAGTGAAGCTACCGATAAGAACTAACTTTAGATTCGTACGAGGATCTACCGAGTATAAAGAAGCCGTGAAAGATATTCTGAACTTTTATTTTGAAGATAAATCACTTAATTATTACAACATCCTGGAGTACGCTGTGTATATGGGTGATGTGTTACAGAACTATGCTCTGGATTTAGCTGCTCAAAATTTAGCGAGAAGCCTATCATCTGATGTTTTCTACTATATGTTTGACTTCAGAGGACATTGGAATGAGAATAGCCAGTTTATGATGACCAAGGCAAGGAGCAGCATGGAGCACCATGGAGCTACTGTCCTTGATGAGTTGTGTTACCTGCAAGTATGCTCTCGTATCAAGAAGACTTATGATCAGGTACTGAAATTACCTAGTGAGCAGAGTGAGGTTAAAGTAATGAAGAAGATGGTTCGTATGTGGAGCAATTTTGCTAAGACAAGGTGAGCATAATGACTTGGGTAGATATGAATATTAATATTAGTTGATGCGCTCGACTTCAAAGAACATAGTGTAAGTTTAAAAAAACGAAAATTGCAAAGATTTGTAATGTATTGTTGTAAATATATTTTTTGTGCTTACATTGTATTCGATGGGTAAATCAACAAGGTAGATCAAAATAATGTACAATTGATAAGTAATTCACTTATTTGTCGGAATATTGTAACAGAGTTGTAACATTTAATATACATAAAATGTTGTAAATAATATAACTTAACAATTTATATATTTCGACATTTATAAAAACAATTTGTAGAACTTTAGATCTACAAAATGTTCTTGATTTGTATGTGTATCTCCTAAGGATGGTCATCTTTTCCTTATTACATATTAAAAGTTATTTAGGAAGCCATTTTAAACAATATTCTATTATTCCTTATGTAACCAAATACCTTAAATACGTTGTGCATTTAATGAAGACCAAAATTACCCTTTACATAACACATCATCAGAATGTGTATTTTAGAAGATATAAGAGACATCAAATGCGAGGACAAAATTGCCGTCGGGCCGTTCGTATAGTCTAATCGCAATATTAATCATTCCACATTGACACCATATTATTATCGACATGTGAAGCTGGTTGGGTTTTAATGTATAGGACATTTTAAGTGTTTACACAACATTTACCCACTATTTAGTAACTGAACTCTAATTTCAGGAACCCAACACCATCGAAAGATGACCAAGTTCTGAAAGGCTTCACGTGGAATCCAATGACCAAAGACACCGAATACCTACACATCACGAAAAAACTTCAGATGAAGAACAACCCTCTTGGAGAGAGAAAGAAGTTCTGGGAAGAGTTTCTTGAGAAGTACTCCCAGATGGCAATCGACGGAGTTGTTGGTGAAGAAGGAAGTGTAACTGAACAAGACGAAGAAGCAGTCAATGAAGCCGAAGATGATGAATTCTTTGAGGATGCAAGCGGAGAATATGTTGATGATGAATGGAATAAAATAGATTTGATCGATGAAAATGAAGATGTTGTCGCTGGTAATGAAACAAGGGATGAATTATGAAGACTTGTTATGTATCAGATTAAACATTCAATTTGGTTCTTCGTTTTGTAACTGATTATTTTTTATTTATTTACCAAGCAGCTCATGCCCGCGGCTTAGTTCACGTTAAAAGAAATTTTAGCTTATTTTAACAACACCAAAAAGCTTTTTTTACTTTGCTTCCTTTTGACGCGAAAAAGGACAAACAAACAAACATACTTTCATATTTAAATATTATTAAAAACGTCCAGGAAATAAACATACTTAATTATAACTGTTCCAATGAAACATTTCCGCAGTTGTCGGTTGAATAAATAATAATTATATTGTATCCAATAGAAGTGCATCGACCAACCACTTGTTAATAAGATAACTATAACTTCTTTAAATAAACTACAATTAAAAACTTTCTGCGTTATAAAACATTACCTAATGCAGCAAAGTTTACTTCAATATTTGAAAACATATCTACAATATCTGCTTTACATACTTTCAAACTTATTGTAATGAAAACATAGTTAACGGATTTCATACTTACGTTGTCTAAACTTAAACATTTTCTTAACATTCTTGAACAACAGCTAACGGCTCAAACTTTACCTGAATAGGCTGTAATTATACCTATTTACTGAAAATTAAGTTGTAAGGGAAAATATAACGCATGTAACACATCCCACATGAGCGAAAGTTTTAATAAAGCAAAGTTTTACTGTTTCATTTACGAAGTTCAATAATTATAATCATCTAAATGGAAATAAGTTGATTATTTTTCTGGTAAGTATGACGTGTGTAACGATCTGTGTACGTGTACGTAGGCACCTATTATATTTATGTAATTATATATGTACCACATTTTATCTTATAATGTCAAGCTGCTCTTGTACTTCATACTTTTAAGTTAATCTTCATTTTAAAGTCGACTTTATTACCAAGATTTTTTTATCTAGAGTGTTCATTCATGAACATCAGAACATCGTAGCCTTAACCACCATTTAGGTACACCTGAAGCAAGACAGCAAACGACGAAAGACCATTAAAAATTGGCAACTGGATCTACTAAATTTTCTTGCAGGCGCGTGACGTCAATATATTCTACCTACCCATGATTTGAACAGTTTTGCTGTTAGCGGTGAAGGCGTTCGGGGTTGCGGGAACAGTTGCGTTCCCGGCAAGGTCTAAGCATCTGAAAACTCCACCCAGATCAAGAAAAGCCATATGATGATTGCACCCCCACTCCCAAAACAAGGCAGTATGGTGGCAATGATATTGGAGGCCACTGATGGCCTCGCGCCTCCTCATAAAACTTGTATGTGTTCCTTAGAACGTATTAAATAAAATACATGATAGACGCAAGACTTTTGGAAAAATAAACTAATCAAAAAAACGCTCACAGTATGATTAGTCATGTACGTACTTGCTTCGGCAGTACATATACTAAAATTGGAACGATACAGAGAAGATTAGCATGGCCCCTGCGCAAGGATGACACGCAAAATCGTGAAGCGTTCCACATTTTTAGTGGAACTCGACTGGGAAGAAGAAAGGCAAATTCTTTTATGCAGTGCAACCATATGTTAAGCCAAAACCTTGATTCTACACGTACAAAAAGGTGTCGAAATCCATCATCTCCGTCCTCTGTAGAATCCGCTTAGGTTTTTGTTGCACTCCTGTGTTCTTGGAAAAAATCCGTGTTCGGGACTCATCCCTATGCGAATGCGGCCTGGAAGAAGGCACACTGGACCACATATTTTTTAAATGCCCAAATATCGTCTCATCCTCAGATTTGTATAGTCGTCTCCCGAAATTTAAGATCCCTCTTCCAATTAACTTCTCTTCTCTTCTAACATTTCCTTCACCAGAACTGCTTGTGGCGCTGTTGAGTTTCATCCCTCACAACAATATAAAACTGTGAGCCAGAGTACCATAAATTGTCTGTATGGTTGTGGTATAATTTATGTAATCGTTTAACAACTATAATATTTATGTATTTTTATTCTTTGTTTGTTTCAGTCCTGTACTAACCCAACAAGTTCAACTGTACCAATTGAAGAAACAGAGAACATCGTTCCTGTTTTGATTTTAACTTTTTTCTTTTCTAAATCCATTCTGTCTCTAATCATTAATCATACACAATTGTTTTTCCAATTTACTTTAGACATTGGCAGAATAGTCGACATCGGCTCCACTTGCCATTAACCAAAAATAGAATAGAATAGAATAGATTAGTCATGTGATTTTATAATTTTTATGTTATGCCTTAATATTAAAAACATTGAATGAGGCTGAAAAACAAATTTTGCCTTCTAAGTTTAATTTAATTAAGGTACGTTTTGGTCTTAATTATTCCATTAGGAACAATTACAATAATAAAGTCAGTTTTGTTTTTATTTAGCGCCATCTAGTATAAATTGAGAACGATAAACACTGTGCTGTTATAGTGCCGGAACATAGATGGCGCGCGACTTCACAAGACAAACCATAATTATAAAAATTTACCAACGGAATAATTATACGTTCTTTTGTACTGTTCTTGTTCAAGTTTGCTTATGCGACTACTATGATTTTTCTTTTTCTTCCCAGACGCCAAATAACCCTGTTCTTGCGTCTCCATAAACATAGGAATCCTTTATAAGTTATCTACATTGAAGAAGGGATAAACAAAACTATTTATGTTTTTCTGCTTCGTTAAATGAAGCACTTTCAAAAGATTTTAAATATATTAAAAAACATAAATGAAAACGATTTTGACAAAGTCATTCGATAAGAGATTTTTTAATGTTGGTACCTACCTAATAGTTAGTAAGCCTTAGATCAAAAAGTAGTACCAGGCAGGTAGGTACTTTTTTTGATCTAAGGTTTACATGGCAAACCTAACTTCACACAAATTATAACACACATAAAAGGCTTGCATAATATACTTAATGCTATTCAGGTCATATTATATTGGACTAGTGCAGTTTCAAGCAACTTCACTTTAATGTTTAATTACTTTCACACATACGCAAACATCATCGCAATCAAGCTCTCAATTAACAAGTTGTTCAACAATGATTTTACAAAGAACCAAAATCTGAATTAGGTCTCATTGTAAAGGCGATATTAATTAAAAATTAAATAAATTCGACTGCATGTTTGCACTACTTACATATATCTACCTCTACTTAAAGCTGTATCCATATATTTAGTGGTGATGTCACAGTGTGCAATACGATATCGTATTGAAATATTGTTGATTTAAGTTTCATAATAATTATGTTGATGCTAAATATTGGAAATTGTTATGGTACCTTGGTTTCTAATTAGCCAGCTTTACAGCTTTCTGATAGGTTTGTCCTTGCGTTTTGCCCTTTAATTGTTTTTTTTTTCTTACATTTCTTTGCTTTCTAATGAGGGAATCGATCCCGTGACACGTAGTGTAGCAGCCAATCACATCATGTATAAGAAATTGTACCTTGTAAAAAATTAACTCGAAATGAAAAGGTTCCTATTATTTGTCATAGAAGTCCAAAATTACCCCAAAAACCATGAAAATGACACGGCAAGTTTATAAGATACAAGGTTTTGAATTGCATCATAGTAAAGAAGTTTTAGTTGAACGTTTATTGAGAACTTAATTTTCTAAAGATTCTTTGTAATAATTATATTACGGAGTTTGCAAATATCGGGATACCAAAAGGTATTTCCTATGTTAACCCAACTAATAAATCCCATTGTATCATGAAATAAAAATACGTTATGAAAAAGATATACTTAGAGGTATGTGACCTGCATAAATTCCATCTCTCTCTCACTGTAGAATTATGATGCCATTTGCACGTTACAGTAGGGCTGTAGTGTGAAAGAAAACGGAGTAAGTTATAAAAAATTAATTAAGTATTTAATAGGAATGAAGTAGAGGTTTTTAAAAATTCTTAATTTAACTTTTATCTAAAGCTTTTTGTACACGTCGTTTCCTTTAATTTGATACGCTTGATATTAAATTATTCATACCCACTTTCACCCCCATACCTAATAAATAGTTGAACTTATTTTGATACAATAATAAAACATTTTTGATTGTAATATACACGTCATACCCTTTCATTTGATACCCCACTTGGGTATATTTGACGACATTCGATTATTCATTCCCACTTTAACCACCCATATCTAATAAATGGCTGAACTGATTTTGATAAAAACATGTCTAATTGTAATATAAACGTCCTGTTCTTTTATTTTATACCCCACTCCAGTATACTTGACTACATTCGATAATTCATCCCTACTTTCACTCCCCATAGGCCATACCTAGTAAATGGCTGCACCTATTTTGGCAAAACATATTTATTTATTTATATATTAGGCTCACCATCAATAATTGTTGACACCAAAATTTTTACAATTATGTTTGTATGATTGTTGATACTTAAAACTATATTTTTTAGTGTCACAATGTTTACAGGTAAGCACCACATATGCCATTGTGTACAAAACAATATAATACAATTTTGTTGTTCGTAACTCTCTAACTTAGAACTAAGCAAAAACATAAATAACCGCATCGAAATCGATTCACCCGCTTAGAAGCTATGATGCCACAGACAGACACACAGACACACATAGCTATCTAACTTATAAGTTATAACACCCCTCTATTTGCGTCGGGGGTTAAAAATATAAATGGGTGCCCCAATTTTCAATCAATCAGTTTCAAATGGATTACTTCTAGGTAAGCGTGCTTCTTCTTCGACCACGTTATCAAAAACCATCAAGTAGTAGTCAAACGCGTTCCTATTATCAAAAAAAAACTTCCGAAGTTATATTTTAGCATTAGCGCAGCGTTAACTGTGTGCGACCTTAACATTGATAGTTAATTTAACCTGTTATATAATCTTGTAGGTTACGCACCGCACTGACCGGTTTAACCAGTCGTTAACGTATACCCGCGGTTATACGCAATCAAGTAATGTAGAAATAAGTACGCAGTTTTCTCTTAAAAAGAAGATCGTCTTCCAAATTGTAGTATTACAGTTGTTATACTTTTTTGTGATAGTAACCTGCTGTTAAAACGAAAAAGTATGCAATATCTGTAGTAAGGAATTTTTTGTTTGAAACCTTTAAAAGGCGCTAGGGTCTTGGGCATAAGACCAGGGAGATTAGGATTTTTACTTACCTAAAACCACCTCGGTGATTATCAAATTAGCACATTGAATGGGTCCCATTACCTACCTCTAATAAGACCACCTCGGAACCCCTACTAAGCAACGCCTATTAGGGCACATTCCTAGGTAGACTCTACAATTTCCCTGTTCATAGCAGCATATGATCACTGTGTAACTGAATACTTGTAACTGGATAATAAATGCCCTTAGCAAAACTGATGCCAAATTTCCCTCTCATCTAACTACTCGTAATGATGGTCAAAGATCTATAAATAACAGCCAGGACTTTTTTTATGTGGATAGGCTCGCGTTTGAAAACCTTCTCATTTGATAAGTATAGTAAGATAAGATAAGTAACTCATTCAGTCTTGACTTAAAAACCTTAGTTTATAGCTACCAGACTCCGGTAGGGAATTCCACTCCTTAGCTGTGCGCACAATAAAATAATTCCCATATAGATTTGTGCTCGTAATGTAGGCTTAACATTATAATGGGTAATTAAATAAAAAAAACTACCCAGAACCATCAGCTTAACATGGCTTTCGAATAAGAGTCTTGCTTTGCTAGGAATGATCACTCGAGCATTTGTTAGTGAAAAGCTTTTTTATGGAAAGTAATTATTTGCGTCTAAATGATTTTATGTATGTATGTATTTGTCGATCATGTTCTATTTACTTCCTAATTTATGTTATAGGTATTTTGTAATTACCTTTCTTTTTTTATTTTATTTTTCTCTTCTTGTTTTTGTTTTTAGTGTTTATCAGTGGAAACTTGTAAATGGCCTTCAATTGTATATTGCTTAATAACACTGTATAAGTTAGGTGTAAGTTTCCCGAATAGAATAAAATAAAATAAATAAAATAAACTTAGGTACACACATTCCTTCTTTCGGGTTATTAAAGGACGTGTCCGGAAATGGAGATAAGGAATTTGCACCAGCATTGATGGTGTCGTGCCTAGCCTTAGGTAAAGTCGAGCCTGAAGATTAATTTCTTAAGATGTTCCCGAGCCTTATTTGAAGCAATAATCCCTACTTCCCTACTAATATTATAAATGCGAAAATACCTTTGTCGATCTGTTTCACTTTCATGTCTAAGCCACTTATACGATATAATATCTATATTAGACGGCCTCATATCTAGCTTAACTTAAAATATATATTTTTTTTTTAATCTTTAACAAAGCACTTCTTCTAAATGTATCTGGACAATTAATTACAACAAATATACAAAATTATGTACTAAAATACAAACTACAATAAAGCATCAAAAAATTCATCCTCAACGCTGTCGGCTGGCAACGTACCTAAGATACTGGCGGCATTGCCTCGTTGTATGGCAATGCTTAGCCGTTGACCAAAGAAATAACTTAAAATACAAAAATTAACGTGTAAAAGTATTATTAAATAAATCATTTCATTTCAGACCTTGGAGAACGACATAAGCTAAAAAAAGGTTTTATAACGGCGAAGCCGCGAGTAAACTAGTTCTATATAACTTTTAAATTCCATAGAGTATCAAATAAGGTTTTTAGTCAGTAGAAGTCTGACACTCCCTTCCACTCCACCCACAGCGGAAGGAGTCATTTGATGATTTTCCCACACAGAAAAAAGAGGTACTATAGACGCGCTGCCTTCCCTTGTCACAGAGCACTCACATCAATTGTTTTTGAAGCTGTCCAATGCCCAAGCGCCACTGAAAAGCCATTCTAAATTTTGCGTGTATTTTTTTTCACACTCAGACGCAATATTCGTGCAAGATTGAACAAGGTCCTGCAAATGTCAATGATCCAATGACCGATTACTTATCTAATTTGGCATTAACTGCATGAGTATGGAGATGCTACGCATAACCTTGGTATAGATGTATTGCAAGCCTATCAGTTTTCTATCGGTTACAATTCGGGGAGTGTGTCATGGAATTACACAATCTAATTCCGCCAAGCTTGTTCCATCATCGGACTACAAGACAAACGGTGATGCGCCATCGTTACATGGTGGACGTCCTACCCATACACACAAAATGTTTTGGGAATAGTCTCCTTGTGCGTACAGCGTAACTATTAAGTAATCTGTGGTACAGCTAAGGAGTGGAATTCTCTCCCGGAGGCAAGCGTGCTTCATCTTCGACCACATCATCGCTTAACATCGGGTGAGATGGTAATCAAACGCGAGCCTATCAACCATAAAAATAAAGTCGGTTTACTGACGATAGTTGAACGTGACAACATTGTAAGAAAATACTGATGGAATGGTTGCATTTTTCAAAAGAAAATTTTAATTTTACATCACTATTACTGCACTTCTCATGACAATGGAAGAATCCCTACACAGTGACGTCATCTCTTAGCGTTTTATGATAGCCTAGTACTTGACTCGTTGAGTCATACATAAATGTCAAAGAATCCCTACACAGTGACGTCATCTCTTACCGTTTTATGATAACCTAGTACTTGACTCGTTGAGTCATACATAAATGTCAACTTGTAGATCCAATTTGATTTGCTTTGGAACGCCTCAGAGCGAGGTAACGCCGCATGAGTCATGTATTTTCGTGCGTGCAGCCAGCTTCATCGAATTATAAGACGTTGTCACGTCAAAAACAGTGTTTGTTGTTCTGGCAGGCCTGTCTTACTCCGCGTGTAGATATCGAAAATGCAAGTACTATAATTATATGCGGCGGCAACGTTGGTGGGGCTAGTCCATAAGAAATTCACGCGCGAATTTTGTTGCTACTTCGCGATCGCGATCCTACTATAAAAATCGAGATCTAAAAAAAAGTTAAAAGATACTGTGCATTGTTTAACTGTATAAACACGGCTTTCGATAAAAAAAAAAACAATTTAACTTTTTTTACGCTTCTAATCCATACTAATATTATAAATGCGAAAGTAACTCTGTCTGTCTGTCTGTCTGTTACCTTTTCACGCCTTAACCGCTAAACCGATTTACATTAAATTTGGCATCGGAATAGTTAAGGACCGTGGGAAGGACATAGGATAGTTTTTATCCCGATGTAAGGTTCCCGCAGGATAGTTTTCGAATTGTATCTTTGTTGCTCTTTCACGCAAACATTACTGAACGGATCTCAATGAAATTTGGTAAGGAGACAGTTGACATCCTGCTAAAACACATAAGCTACTATTTATCCCAGAATTCCCACGGGTTTGGGATTTACACGGGGAAAACCTCCCACTCGAATGAAGTCGCGGACAAAAGCTATCCATACTTTAATATTAATAATATAACTCCATACTTCCATATCCATATTATCCATACTTCCATATCCATCCATACTTCCCAGCTAATATTATAATAATACGAAAGTAACTGTCCGTCTGTCTGTCTGTTACCTTTTCACGCCTAAACCGCTGAACCGATTTAGATGAAATTTGGCATGGTAATAGTTTAAGACCCTGGGAAAGACATAACATAGGTTTCGTCCCGGAAATAATTCCTAAAGGATGTAAAAGGGGTGTTAGAATTTCGTATAGGAAATCAATAATGTCCCCGCCCTACCCACACACATAATACACTTAGACCGCTAAACCGATTTGGATGAAATTTGATATGGAGATAGTTTTAGACTCTGGAAAAGACATAGTATAGTTTTATTCCCGGAAATCATTCCTAAAAGATGTAAAAATGGTGTTGGAATTTTGTATAGGGAATCAATGATGTCCCCGCCCTCCCCACCCACATAATACACTTGACCGCTAAACCGATTTGGATGAAATTTGCTATGGAAATAGTTTTAGACCCTGGAAAAGACATAGGATAGTTTTTATCCTGGAAATCATCCCTTAAGGATGTAAAGGGGTGTTGGGACTTTGTATTCCCCCTCTCAATTCATTCAAATCGCGTATTCAAGAACCACTCATAACATTTTTTTTTCAACTACACAACTACATGTAGGCTATACAAATCTTTGTTTAGAGCTGGGGTCGAACCCACGTCATGCTCCAGTTAACAGTTACGCCAACCGTGTCGCTTAAATTTTAACCAATCAAGTTAATATACGAATCATTTCTATTTCAAAATCGGGGCAATATGCGTTTGTCCTTTTGAAAATAGGAGAAGATCGTGTGGCAACAGATATCAACGGGATGATTTATTTGAGCTGAACTGAATCTGAAACTGAAGCTGAAACTGAAACTGAAGCTGAAACTGAAGCTGAAACTGTAGCTGAATCTGAAACTGAAACCAAAACTGAAGCTGAAGCAGAAACTGAAATTGAAACTGAAACCAAAACTGAAGCTAAAGCTGAAACTGGAACTGTAGCTGATTCTGACGCTGAAACCAAACTGAAGCTGAAACTAAAGCTGAAGCTGAAACTGATGCTGAAACCAAAACTGAAACTGAAGCTGAAAATTAAGCTGAAACTGTAGCTGAATCTGAAACTGAAACCAAAACTGAAGCCGAAGCTGAAACTGAATCTGAAACTGAAACTGAAATCAAAACTGAAGCTGAAACTGACGCTGAAAGCAAACTGAAACAGAAACTGAAGCTGAAACTGAAACCAAACTGAAGCTGAAATTGATGCTGAAACCAAAACTGAAGCTGAAGGTGAAACTGAAACTGAAGCTGAAACTGTAGCTGAAACTGACGCTGAAACCAAACTAAAGCTGAAACTAAAACTGATGCTGAAACCAAAGATGAAGCTGAAACTGGAACTGTAGCTGAAACTGATGCTGAAACCAAACTGAAGCTGAAACTGAAACTAAAACTGAAGCTGAAACTGATGCTGAAACCAAAACTGAAGCTGAAGCTGAAACTGAAACTGAAGCTGAAAATTAAGCTGAAACTGTAGCTGAATCTGAAACTGAAACCGAAGCTGAAGTTGAAACTGAATCTGAAACTGAATCTGAAACTGAATCTGAAACTGAAACCAAAACTGAAGCTGAAGCTGAAACTGGAACTGTAGCTGAAACTGACAATGAAACCAAACTAAAACTGAAGCTGAAACTGAAACCAAACTGAAGCTGAAACTGAAACTGATGCTGAAACCAAAACTGAAGCTGAAGCTGAAACTAAAACTGAAGCAGAAACTGGAACTGTAGCTAAAACTGACGCTGAAACCAAACTGTAGCTAAAACTGAAACTGATGCTGAAACCAAAACTGAAGCTGAAGCTGAAACAGGGGAGGTTTGGCACTTTTCCCGTAGGTTTGAGAGTTACTTGTTTACGAATCTGTCAAAATATACCCACCTCCCCATCCACCATCTGGGAGAACAATTATGTCAATGAGTGAGTGAGTGAGTGAGTCAGTGGTAATTTAGCTTTATATAGTATAATAACTAGTATTTGCGTGTTGCGCGAGGTGCAAGCACCTCGCGTGCTTGTGAAAAAAAAAAAAAAAAATGGGTGGTGGGGGTGGTGGGGGTGATGGGGGGAGATGGGGGGGTTTAGTATTTGCGTGTTGCGCGAGGTGCAAGCACCTCGCGTGCTTGTGAAAAAAAAAGTGGGGGGGGTGATGGGGGGGTTTAGTATTTGCGTGTTGCGCGAGGTGCAAGCACCTCGCGTGATTGTGAAAAAAAAAAAAAAAGGGGAGGGGGTGATGGGGGGTTTAGTATTTGCGTGTTGCGCGAGGTGCAAGCACCTCGCGTGTTTGTGAAAAAAAAAAAAAAAAAAAGGGGGGGGGGAAATGGGGGGGAGGGTTGCACAAGTATTTCGACTAAAGCATTGCCCCTCTATATGAATCTGAAAAAAAAAATTTCCAAGTCTCTTAGTTTCCGAGATCCGCCTAAGGGGGGTGAGAAGGGGGGCAATGGGGGCGACTTTGAAAAATGGTTTTTACTTTACAGAGCCTTCTCTATACGAATCCGTAAAAAGAAAAAAATACGGGTCTCGTAGTTTCCGAGATACGATAAAGAGGAGGGAGAAGGGGGGGGAAAAGGGGAGGTTTTGCACTTTTCCCGTAGGTTTGAGAGTTACTTGTTTACGAATCTGTCAAAATATACCCACCTCCCCATCCACCATCTGGGAGAACAATTATGTCAATGAGTGAGTCAGTCAGTCAGTCAGTCAGTGGTAATTTAGCTTTATATAGTATAATAATGTCCCCTATACTAGGAAAGTCCTGTATTATAGGAGACATCCATTCGTCCACCGTCTATCGTACCACCTATGCACAATCGTAGGATTCGATATCAATGGGCTCTTGAACACAGAAATTGGGCAGAAGAACAATGGCGTTTCGTGTGCTTTTCTGATGAGTCTCGTTTTGGTATGAGACCGGATACAAGACGTATACGACACTGGAGAACCCCTGGACGCCAACAGCGATTAAAATCCTGCCAGGAAGTCCATCCTTATAGTGGTGGAACCATCATGGTATGGGCGGGTATTTGGATCGGCGGAAGAACTGAGTTGATTTGGATCAGAGGCAACCTCAACGCTCAAATTTATGCTGAGACGATTGTATCTGACGTCATCGTTCCTCTACAAGTGCAAATCGGTCCCGTATTTCAGTTAATGCATGATAATGCACGACCGCACACCGCAAGAGTTGTAAGACAGACTCTCGCCGCAGCTAACATCAATGTCCTGCTCTGGCCTGCTCAGTCGCCAGACTTGAACCCGATTGAGCATGCATGGGATATGCTACAGAGAAGAGCTCTGCCGAATATGGAGGGTATCCAGTCGCAAGAAGACCTTTTTTTGTTGTTGCAACGAACATGGGCGGCCATTCCACAGCGTGATTTGGATGAACTCATTTTGAGTATGCCAAACCGATGTTCTTGTGTTGTTAGTGTTCGCGGTAGAAACACGGATTATTAATTGTTTAAGTTACCCAATAAAATTTTAAAGAAAACTGTTATTTCAGTCTTTTTTTCGAACTTTAATGTTAGTGGTTCAAATGTCAAAAATCCCTTTATTAGGAAAATGGCAAATTTCTTTATTAATGCAAAGGTGACTTGGTTTATCGTTACTGTGACAAACGAAAACACTTTATTTGATGAATCCTTAAAGAAAATTTTAATTAATATCAATCAGGAGAAAAGTTATTGCAAAAATATATGTGATCCCTAGACACTTTTGATGTGTAGTGAAGTGAAAGATAAATGATTTCCTAATACATATATACAATTTTTATAAATAGGGTTCATTTTAATTAAACTTAAATTACAATATAATTTCATTTGATGGTGATCAATAATCACATTAAAATAGAGAACTCTAATTAAAACAAAACAAATAACAACATTTACTAACAAACGAAAGTAGTGTAGTGTGTGTGTGAGTTTGATAGGAAGAGTGTCATGGTGTTTATAAAACATTAGTAAATAACATTATGATTATTAGATGGTGGCTCTTAGACTATATTGTTCGCGTCGTATGTCATTCTGATTTGATACGCACTTACACCTACTACATAAACACCTAAACAAGATATTTAGTCTCATAAACAAGTTAGGTACACACTAACGTACGCCGTGTGAATAAAAATAAAACAGTTTTCTGTTCTACCTACATACTACCACAGAATATGTACATAAATAGAATGCTATTAAGATCTAGCCTAGGTTTATTCGAAGTATATACCTAATTGTTAGTTAAATATCCGGATTAAATTACCTATTTCTAATTGAAAACAGCCCTAACGTCGTCAGAAAAGATAAGCGCTACGCGATAGAAAGAGACGCGACATGTAGGTAAAGGTAGGCCAAGTTTGCCTGAAATAAATAAATTGGTTGATTGATTGAAAACTGATATATTGATTGTGTTTAAAACGAAACCAGAAACCTTTCGAAATAGGGCGATACCATTCGACCGACGTGACAGGTGTAAGTGGTAACTAAAATTATACGAGTATAAGCTTAATATTAAGCAACTTTCTATGATATATTAATTACATCATCATTCCTATAAAAAATAAACAAGCGCGTCCATTGCACTTGCAATGTCGAAATTGGCAATGGTCGTATCGGAATTTAAAACCCGAATTCTAAATGTGAAGGTCGATTTTATTACTTGTGGGTGGACTAAAACCTGACTTTTGTATCTAGGTAATAACACCGAAACCCATCCATGAGGAGTCTACATCTTTGTTTTAAGTAATCACGACTAGATGAAACGGATATTACTGGATCAAACTAATATACCTGAAAGACGCATACACTCAGAATTATTACAATTATTACTCTATAATTTGGTCTACTATTGGAGGTTTAATTTCTGTCCATCCAAAGGTTGTCTGAAAGAGATTGCCCTGTGGGATAAGACCGCCCATTGTACACTAATTTTATTATTAATTGTATCCTTAAAAGGTGTACTAAAGTACATAATAAATTAATAAATAAACACGTGGCTAAATAATAACACCTGCACGGGTTTATGGATGTGTGACCATATTCCTCTGTGCCTGAGAAAGCGCACTAAGCCTTTAGTCTTGGCTGTAAATTGTACATCTTTGACAGTCGTTATGGGTAGTCAGTAGCCAGAAAATCTGACACTGGTTTTGCCCAGGGGTTTCGTGTTACCCAGCTACTGGGTTCTGGAGGTCAGATTGGCAGTCGATGCATGTAGAACACTAATACTCAGATGCGTTTAGACTGGAAGTCGACCTAAACACAGTTCGAAAAAGGTTAAGCAGAAGATCAGTTTAGTACGAATTTCCGCAAAGTAAAGCCTGATTCTATTCTGTACATTTTAAATATTCTTTCTGCAGAGCTACAGCCTCACAAGCAGGGCCGGATTAACCATTAGGCGGAGTAGGCAACTGCCTAAAAAAAAAAAAAAAAAAAAAAGAAAAAAAAAAAAACTAGGGGCCCAGACCCAGTGCACGCACCAAGAAAACATGTTTCTTCGAACGAGAATTTGATGTGCGTGTGAACTTAGTGTCCTCACTGTTATCTCACAAAATACAAATCGTTAGATTTAGTAGTGGAATTAAAACAATTATCTGGGAATAAGTAAACAAATATATTAAAAACCACAACCCTTAATGTGCGTTTCCTCAGTTCACACACGATTTGGTCAGTCAAAGTAAGAAAAAGGGACCCGAGAATGCCATTGCCTTAGGGCCTCTGACAAGGTTAATCCGGCTCTGCTCACAAGCACGCTCTCTGTGATAAGGAGTGCTAAGTAAACTACCACATAGGTCCAAAGGGAACCCCTATTGGTGGACACCACATGTCTACGAATATTTGGTTCTTTCTAAAACACGAACTCCCTTATAGAAAGATAGCGCGATATACCATCTACTTGGATCAATACTTGTTTAAGGATGGGAAATCATGCAATGACTGCCTCCCGATCTGGGCGAAGTGGGAGGGTGTGTCAGACTTCTACTGACTAAAACCCATCCGTGTTCCATTATATGCCCTTCGTGTTCCGAGGCCGTGGTAACTCTTTCGAACAATTCCGCAAACTCGGCAGGCAACAGCCCCCTTATGGGCCCCGACAATTTTGCTGACACTCTTTGAGGCGCGCGTGAGCCCCCTTATGGGCCCCGACAATTTTGCTGACACTCTTTGAGGCGCGCGTGAGCCCCCTTATGGGCCCCGACAATTTTGCTGACACTCTTTGAGGCGCGCGTGGAACACGACACGCCGACTACATGGGCCTGGTTTCGTTTAAAAGTGACGAAAATCGAGTGTGGTGTGTGTTTTGTGTTTGCATCAAAGGGGGTACCCCTTAGAATGTGCTAGGTAGTAAATACCTTTTTTTTTTAAATACCTGGCGCTGATATTCTGCTGGGTCCCAGTCCTGGTTTATTATTATGTTGTTTTATTTTATTTATTGGAGAAAACAAATAAAAACATGCTGTAAATTAACTTTAAATAAGCATGCAACAATATGTATGTACATAAGTGTGGAACTCACTACATTATCCACACGTAAGAAAGTAAGATAAGTCGTTTTCTTTCAAGATTTTTTTTATTCATGATAGGCTTTTGACTAATATCTCACCAGATGGTGAGCCATGATGTGGTCGAAGATGAAGCACGCTTGCCTAGAACTAGAAGTAACCTATTCACTCTTGACTTAAAGATCCCCAGGTTATAGCTATCAGGAAATACACTGATTGATTGGATTGTACGACGAAAAGCGCGTTTGCATAAATAACTGTTGTTTTCCAACTTCGCTTATAATAGAACTAGAACATTTTAGTTTTGAATTCTAAGGTCAAAATTCTGTTGTGACCATAAAATTGAGGATAATTAAATGAGGCCAAGTACGACTTGTGAATCTAATATTTCCATATTTACTTATAAGGTATCAGCTAGAATAACTTAGACAAAAATGACCAAAAGTTAGTTGCTGTTGATATAATAGAGCTTATATCAACAGTATATAAGCTACAAGCTGTGCCCGCGACTTCGTCCGCACATAATTTGAATGTCGTATTTATTAATATCTAATCAAAAGTCTAAAAAATAAGTTTCAAGCTTCTAGCTTTAAAAATGACGCAATTTCCATACAAACTTTCATCCTCTATTTCAACCCTTTACAGCCCTTTTTCGCATTAAAAAGTAGCCTATGTCCTTACCAAACTTCATTAAAATCTGTTCAGTAGTTTAGGCGTGATTGCGTAACACACAGACAGACAGAGTTACTTTCGCATTTATAATAATAGTAAGGATAAGAGAGACCCTTGGTGCAGTAGTAGGCATTTATAAATCATAAAAAAAAACTCAAAATAAGTGAAGATTCGAAAGGTGAGTTAGCTCCTATAGTTTGTTGCAGAAAATTTTACAATTCACATTACTAGCAATCTTGTAAACCCCTCCAACTAAGCTTGTGTTTGGAGTGTGTGGGTTCACAGCAAAAGTGTAATGGGTAGGGTTTGAACCCGTGATCTCTCGATCACCAGGTTGACATCGTAGCCACTAGGCTATTGACGCTTAATTGACGAACATAACACCACAATTATTCTAACCGGAATTGGTTTAGTGTTTCCCAATTATTATATTGCGCAAGAAAGGGAGGTGAATATCAAGGGCTGCTTTATCTAGAGAAAAGTCATCATCGTTAAGTACGACCATTCTGTCAAGAATGCACGACTAAGGAGAAGGAATTAATTGGTATTAATTGCCGCTGCAGCTGCAGAGAACCTCAAGTGTCGGAAATATACTGAACTCATTGGTTATATTTGCATGCTGTTTGGGGTTGTGTTTAGTCCAACGTGAAACCGAACGCACCTTTTGGTTGGCAACATTCTTTTGTCTATAACTTTTTCCACTTTGACGTTTCCGTTCTCTTGCAAAACTAACCACCGGTTGGAAGATTGAGTTTTATTCATTATAATTGGAAATCAGCTTGGATCTCACGTGAGATTAACATATTAATTGTGTTCAGTGATAGATGGAACTTTGTAATATCGGATTACCAAGAATCCAGTGATATTTCTTGAAACATATCGCCTTATTGCGTCATCTCGTGTGGCACGCGTTTGTTGGGAACGAGTTAAGCTGTGATTGCTGTTGTGACCGCGTCAGCTGGATATCGGCGCCTTGGGAACGTTCTACAACACTTGACTTACATCACACCTTTCAATTACTCACCCCATTTTACATACATCAACCACACTTAGGGCGTGGCCTTTGAAGGTCGAACTTGGCGTCCCCAGCACTCAGGTTAGTGGTACATTTTGTTATTGAAATAAGGCCTAAGAGCCTACCACAACGTAGGGCTCCGCGTAATCGCGGACAGTTCGACATACCAGTTACCGTTGGCTGGGCTTGGGGTCGAACAATCTGGTAGCAGAAGCGCGGCTCTTATAATATAAGATCCACTGGTTTAATTGGAAGTTTTGAATATTGTTGAAAACTTAAAACTTGAGTTCAATTACTTAACATAACTTGTAACTTGATAAGTTCTGAATATATTGCTTGTCAGCCGGGCTCAAATAGTACTTGTGGTTTGTACTGTAATTTGTAGTGCTTGGCTAGCTTATTGCACTGACAGGTGGGATTGTTAGTGAAATTAGGAATTATCAGGTTAATTTGGTATATTGTTGTAAAAGCTGTTTGGTATATTCATTTGATTAATAATTGAATGTCACTAGTCTGAAGTTAAAGGTTTATCTAAATAATAATCACATAGTCTAACATAATAAGACTTGAATTGTGTGTATTGGTTATTGCATTTATAGTAATTATTGGATTGTTGATAGAGATTCTCCGGCTCAATATTATACTTCAATTGTTGTATTTAATTGTTGGTGTGATCCTGCACAATATATACATTGAATTGTTATTTATTTTGTAACTAGCCATCCTTAGCAAGCTAGATTCATACTTGGAATAAGTACAGGGTTGGATTTGGACTTGAAATAATTGAATTTGAATTTTTATTTTGTTGAAACTATTTGGTCGGCTAACAGGTCATTGCTGTTTGTTTAATATTTGATTGTTGGTTGTTGATTGTTGTTTTGTATTAATATTTGATTGTTGCAATGGCCTCATTAAGGGCAGTCAGGGAGGCTGCTGCGGGATTGACCTCACAGTTGAGATGGTTCACATCGGCAGCTGCAACTGTTGAGCGTGTGGACTTGGAAGAGCTCACCCTTGCTCGGTATGGGCAAGTGATTGAGAGGATCAAGTCAGCTGATGCTGCGCTCACACGCTTCAACGAGTACATCATGGACGTGGATTTGGGGGTGATGGATCAGACGGCCCGCGATAGGATTTTGGGTGACTATGACCAGATTATTCACCTGGGGGATGTCATATGTCTGCGAGCGCGGGAAATTTTGAAGAGCCGGGTGCCTGATGCGGCCAAGCCGCAGACCCCTGTTGTTGCAGGCCCTGGACTATTGAGTAGGCTGCCCACCCTGGAGCTGCCACGTTTTGACGGTCGCTTGGACCACTGGCTGGGCTTCCTAGATCTCTTTGAGAGTCTTGTCGATGCACGCTCGGACCTCGGACCTGCCCAGAAGCTGGCCTATTTATTGTCTGTCCTGGAGGGCGAAGCCAGAGCCTTGGTGCAGCACTTGCCGGTGACGGATTCCTCTTACCCGACCGCTCTGGAGCTTCTCTCCCGACGGTATCAGAACAAGCGCTGCCTGGTTGATGTGCACATCGACCAGATTTTGGGGCTACCGGCCATTGTCAGCGCGTCGACGTTGCGCACTGACTTGCTGAATCCGTTGGTCTCAGCGACCAACGCTTTGAGACGCTTGGAGTTACCGGTAGAACATTGGTCCTACTTGTTGGTGCACATAGTGCTGCAGTTGCTCCCCGCGGAGTTGAGGTCACGTTTTGAGCAGAAGTATGGTGGGGATAGTGCCACCCATCTTCCCCCCTTTGACGACCTCCTCAAATTTTTGGAAGACGAGTGTCGGTTTGCGGATAACACTCGTGGCGCCACGGGGTCACCCCCACTACCTTCTCAGCCCAGAGACCAGGGACGGACTAGGGCCCGGGGGCCTGTTGATGATCGCCCCGCCCCCCGTTTGGTTGGTGCCCGGAGTCCTCGGGCTAGGGGGCCTGTTGATGATCGCCCCGCCCCCCGTTTGGCTGGCGCCCGGAGTCCTCGGGCTAGGGGACCTGTTGATGATCGCCCCGCCCCCCGTTTGGCTGGCGCCCGGAGTCCTCGGGCTAGGGGGCCTGTTGATGTTCGCCCCGCCCCCCGTTTTGCTGGTGCCCGGAGTCCTCATCAGTGTGACTTTTGTAAGGCAACGGGGCATGTCATGGTGCGTTGCCGGGACTTTTTGAATTTGCACGTAAGTTCCCGCCGCCGCATTGTCAACGCACGCCGTTTGTGCTTTTCGTGCTTGGGGGCCCACTTCCATCGGGACTGCCCCGACCCCCGCCCGTGTAGAATTTGTGAAGGGTCCCACTTGGAGATTTTGTGCGCCAACGCGAACCGCTCCAGCAGACCAGCTTCTGAGGGGGGTTCGCGCAAGGGGGGGTACCCCGGAGACGAGCACCGGGCTGAGACCCGCGATTCTGTACGCCGCACTCCACCCCCCGCGCAAGTTGAACGGGAGCCCCACGAGCGCCATTTGGTCTTCCCTCGTCAGGGAGAACGCGCATTGGCTGCTAGGCAGCAGTGGCCGGGTCGGCGCCGCTCCCTTTCCCCTCCGTTGGCGGAACGTCCCCGGCTGGAGTCGCGCCCTCCGCCATTCGGGCATTCGGTGGGATATGCCCCTCCAGTGATGGCGAGCGGCTTGGGACACCGCGCGGACGAATGGTTTGATTGTTGGCCTCGTCGTGAACGAAGGCAGCCTGGAAGCGGCGATCGGTCGCCGCCCAGACATCACTAAGAGATTGATGCCTGCCCCGCTAAAGGAACCCCCGATCAAGACGGTTTTGTTGCCAACGGCCTCGGTCACGGTCTGGGGACCCTTGGGTGACTCGATTGTGGTCTGTGCCATTTTGGAGACGGGAGTCCGGGGTTGCCTTTTGTCTTCTTGGTTAGCGGGACAGGTTGGCCTGAAGGTGAACGACCTTTCAGGCAAGATTTGGGGAATTGGCGAACCGGCTGACACCACTGTTGAGGGAAGGACCTGGTTTGAGGTCACCCTTGTGAGTCGTCCTTACCCTAAAATTGGTGCTCCTGCCCTTGTTGTAACTGAACTTGGTACAATTGTTGGTGACTGATCGTCACACTAAGAACTCGCATGCCGGTTGCAATGCGCTGTTGGCCATTCTGCAGCGAGAATTTTGGATTTTGTCGGCTGATCGCGTCAATGAGGCGAGGCCCTTTGCTGGCGTCGGAACGGACTTTGCTGGTCCCTTTTCGGTGAAGACGTCCACACTTCGAAATAGTAAAATCGTCAAGGCTTATTTGTGTGTTTTCGTCTGCCTGTCAACCAAGGCAGTACATTTGGAGCTGGTGACCTCCCTCTCGACAGAGGCCTTTGTGGCGACCTTGGACAGATTTGTGTCTCGCCGTGGGTTACCTTCTTTGATTAGGTCTGATTGCGGTACGAATTACAAGGGTACAAGTAACTATTTGAAGGAGGTATACGCCTTCCTTAATGAGAGCCAGGTTGACATTGGTAACAGTTTGGCCCGCCGAGGGGTCACTTGGTTGTTTGACCCGCCAGCCTGCCCCCATTGGGGGGGTATTTTTGAGGCCGCGGTGAAAGCGGCAAAGGGACACTGGCGGAGATTGTTGGGAGACACCGTTCTCACCTTTGAGGAACTAGCTACGGTATTTTGCCGCATTGAAGCTGTGTTGAATTCGCGCCCATTGTGCCCGCTCTCTTCGGACCCGAATGACTTGGAGGCTCTAACACCGGGCCACTTCTTGATTGGACAGCCACTTGTCGCCTTGCCGGAGTACCCTTTTGTTGATGTGAGCCAAAATCGGCTCTCGCGGTTTCAGTTGGTGCAACAGCTCGCTCAGAACTTTTGGAAGCGTTGGAGCTTAGAGTATCTGCACATCCTCCAGCAACGCGTCAAGTGGACGGATAAAACTCATCCGCCCAAGATCGGAGACCTCGTCCTGATTAAGGATGCCAACCTGAAGCCTTTGTATTGGCGCATGGGGCGCATTCTCAATTTGTTGACTGGCACCGACGGGGTCCCTCGTTTTGCTGAAGTTTTGGTGGACGGATCCATCATAAAGAGAGCGGTCGCAACTTTGTCAAGACTTCCAATTGATTAGCGGACGGGTAGGCCCGTCCGGGGGGGGTAGATGTTTAGTCCAACGTGAAACCGAACGCACCTTTTGGTTGGCAACATTCTTTTGTCTATAACTTTTTCCACTTTGACGTTTCCGTTCTCTTGCAAAACTAACCACCGGTTGGAAGATTGAGTTTTATTCATTATAATTGGAAATCAGCTTGGATCTCACGTGAGATTAACATATTAATTGTGTTCAGTGATAGATGGAACTTTGTAATATCGGATTACCAAGAATCCAGTGATATTTCTTGAAACATATCGCCTTATTGCGTCATCTCGTGTGGCACGCGTTTGTTGGGAACGAGTTAAGCTGTGATTGCTGTTGTGACCTCGTCAGCTGGATATCGGCGCCTTGGGAACGTTCTACAACACTTGACTTACATCACACCTTTCAATTACTCACCCCATTTTACATACATCAACCACACTTAGGGCGTGGCCTTTGAAGGTCGAACTTGGCGTCCCCAGCACTCAGGTTAGTGGTACATTTTGTTATTGAAATAAGGCCTAAGAGCCTACCACAACGTAGGGCTCCGCGTAATCGCGGACAGTTCGACATACCAGTTACCGTTGGCTGGGCTTGGGGTCGAACAGGTTGAAACCCTGGGATCGAGGGACCGAGTGCTCACAACTTATTTAAAGATCTTTCAAGATGCCTAGTTGCCACTTCGCGTGAACCAAGGGCTGGCTTTTACCTTGGACAGAGCTTAAGCATTGCTATACAACGTGGCAATGCCGATAGTGTTTTAGGCACATTACCAGCAGTCAGCGATGCGTAAGAATTTTTAGACGACATATTTAGATTATTTTTAAATTTATGTAGTTTAGGGTTATTATTCAAATTTACCATAAATAAATTGGAACTTTCATAAACAATATATAATATGCACTATATAATAATGAATCGAAAAAGATAAAATTAAGTATTATTTTAGCGCAGGTTTTTCACTAGCTTTGACCAGATTAACCAAAAGAGATCAGTGTGTGGTGTTAAAATTTTTTTCGAGAGTTATATAAGAAGTACCAAGGTCTTTTGATCATTGCTTTACTAGCAAGTACGGAGATTACACAGCTAGCCTTAGCGATGGTCTTGCCCTTCACTGACCTGAAATCTAGACTCATACTTAGGTAACATATCCTACAACCTAAGTACTAACTATGCGATCAAGGTAAACTAACTTGCATTGGCGCAAACTTGTTTCTTGCACTTCATAAGAAAATGCATAACCGAGAGCTATCCAAGAAAAACATAAGTAGATTATGAAAACTTTTCCTCTTCAATAATAACAGGTTACAAGACAATACGTCATGTTTTAACTTTTAAATGCAAATGTAGCTTACAAATCTTCTAGTAAGTAACTAGTAGTCTTCTACCTTGTAATTCTTTTTTTTTTTATTAATGTTAATAGACTTACGTTTGACCACCATCTTTACCTGACGATAAATGGTGATGTGGTCAAAGATAAAGCATGCTTATCTGGAAGTAACTAACTATAACTGTCGTGGTAGCTCGAATAGGATCCTAGGCGTGCTGTCCAAGCGGTGGGATTCTTCTTTCTTGCGCAGATGGCTGCAGCTGCATGCCAGTGTTTGCACTTATTATTATATCTGACATACGTAAATATTATTAATCTGACATTGTAATTTTTTGTGACATTTATAATCTGACATTGTTTTTATTTATTTTTTGACATTTCTCATTTTATTTTATTGACATTTATGTATATTTATTTTCTATAATTGTAAATTTTATTCCAATTTCACAGTTATGTTTTTTTGCATATATTATGTATTATATGTACAGTAGTGTAAGCCGACCAATGGCACATGTGTTAGTTTCCTATTTTATATGGGTCACAGACCTCAAATAAATGAATTTGAATTTTTTAATTTAATTTACTCCTGACTTTACACCCAGGTTATAGCTACCAGGAAACACATACTCCGACAGGGAATTCCACTCCTTAGTCGTACGCACAATGAAAGTATTCCCAAAACGTTTTGTGCGTATGGGTGGGATGTCCACCATGTAACTATGGCACATCGCCGTTCGTCTTGAAGTTCGATGATGGAACGGGCTTGGTGGGATTAGATTGGGCAATATTTGGTGGTGTATTGACACGGTAATATTATGTATACAGTATTCCGACTTCATACACACGGACGAAGCGCGAGCTATACCTACGCGCCTCGATCTCGGTGTGCGCTCGGTTTGATGACAGTCGCGACCGGCGACTGTGCCGCAGTGACGAACGGACGGTGTGTTGTTTTTTTTAAAATAACCGCGCGATTTTTCGCTATAATTAAGTTCAAGTACATATTTAATATGACGAGTAGGATATATTGTGCTGTTTTTGGTTGCATGAATTCGTCAATAACGCATCCAGAGATAACTTTTTTTAGATTGCCTGGAAACTTTGAAAGGTACCAAGACTTAAATAATTTTACTTACTAGTAGGTATGTACATAATGTGTTTCTTTTTAATGGATAAGTATTTCCTTTTATCTCCCGAAAAAAAAAGATGTCTGGATGAATAAATAAAGTGAATAGAGTAAAGGAAAGTTATTGACACGAGTGAATAGGTAGTTATAGGCGGTTCATGAATATAAATAATACGGTAGGTACGCTTGTGTTAAAACCTCGGGGCATGTATGTTTTGTTTTGTTAGTTTGTATAATTCAAAGTAAAGACGTGGTATTTTATTATTAATAATAGTTGTTTATTGTACTGTGTATGAATAATACTAGAAAAAATATAAACATGTTTTTTTAATAATTAAATCTACCAATCAAAAAACAACACGCATTTTTATTGAACACTTCCTATTCAATTCACAAAATATTTTATTTGTTTATATAAAAATAGTATATTTACAATCACAAAACTAAATGGAAACAAAAAGTAGGCAAATGTAATTAAAATGCTGGAGGCGGGCAGCCCTATCCCATGTTTACGTACCGCGCGGCTGTAGGCATTTATTTCTAAAATACGGCCGAGTTACAATACTGTATGATAATATTACCGTGGTATTGATGTAATTTGTTTATAATTTATTAGTTTTATGTTGCATGATTTGGTCATCTTCTTAGTAGTTAAATTTTTAGCTTTAATTCTTAGTTTGTAACCTTAGTGATAAGTATCTATTATGTTTGGTTAAATGTCAACGAAAATTAGATGTAGGTAACTTGATAGCATATAATATGTGGAAGCTTGTAATTAGCAAATTTCCCTATCTACGAATGTATTTCATCTTTGTTATTAGTCTGTAAGCTTTCTGTAAAATAAAAAAAATTATTCCATTGCACAATCCCCGAATTGTAAACGAAATTCTGGCAAAACGTCTCTCTGGAGCTTTGCTTCTACTTATGTAGCATGTTCTCGGCGAAAGTGTCGAACTCTGCCGGTTTCTGTGAAGAGGGAATAGAAGCTCTACACAAGTAACATTCTTGCAACGGTCGGCGGCGCGTCGTGTTCCGCGCGTGCCTCAGAGCAGTCAGCAACATTGACGTGGCCCGATAAGACCATTACCGGAGTTTCCGGAATGTTGTAACGGGAAACTGCGACCCCGGACCGCAAGGGCAGCTGGAGGAATATTTAAATATTTATTAAAACGAACACCAAAAGCTAATCTACAATAATTGCAGTGGTATACGTAACTTAAAGCCAATTACAGATTCTCACGGATAAAAATAGAAAAGTAACAGAAGTTTTGAGACCTGAAATGCACTAATAAGCACGATAAAACAGAAATATAAAAAGAACATATATAAACATAACACTAAGGTCACACAAATATAGGTACTACAAATATGGTGGGTTTTTAGTCAGTAGAAGTCTGACACTCCCTTTTATATAAATATTGTATTTAAGCAAGCCAAGCTGCACCATATAAACTTTAAATGTGAAACATATCAAACAAAATTTTACGTTAACAAGTAAACGGAAAAAGGGTACAAAGTGTTTGTTTCACGCATTAATATATATGTTGGTCAATATAACTCTGAACTTATTTAAATAAAAATATGGCATCGAAAAATTCCTCCACATGTACCCAAAATACCACTTTTCACGACAATGCTTACTTACATCTTTGCCTTTAGTCGCGCAAAGTGCTCACTAAGCATTTCGACAGATTTTAGTTTATTATTGTTACTTACTTTTCCATATAAAATAGTTCAGAGATAATAATAAATCACAGATTTTTTAATGTGTTAAATTACGCTCAGGAATAAAATAAAGTACCTATCTAGAAAAATCTGTCAGTTATGGTTTAAGTAGATTAAAAGTCAAATTGTATGATGCATATGATTGCACACTTAATATTTCTCAATTTCCGAGTCACAATACACATCTTTGAACCATCGAAAAAAGCAATGCATTGGTAACTGCGTACATTCTAATTACCTACATGGTGTAACAAAAATAACATTGGAAAGCATCTTCATTGCATAATTTGGCTTCACCGAATCCATTGCAACAAATATACATATTTCTTTTTTTAGGGTTCCGTAGCCGAATGGCAAAAAACGGAACCCTTAAAGTTTCGTCATGTCTGTCTGTCTGTCCGTCCATCCGTACGTCACAGCCATTTTATTCCGAAACTATTAGGACTATACATGTGAAACTTGGTAGGTAGGTGTATTCTGTGAACCGCTTTCTGATTTTAAGAAAAAAATATAATAAAGGGGGCTCCCCATACATGGAACTAAAATTGAATTTTTTTTTCATGAAACCTATGCGTGTGTGGTTTCTAAAACTACTTTTTCATAAAGTTAATCGTTTAAAAGATATACGCTTCCAAAGTGGTAAAATGTATGTGGAAGGTACCCTCTATCTTCTATAATAAGTGAGAAATCTAAAAAAAAAATATCTAAATTAATTAATAAAAATATATATAAAAATAGATCTTAATGTAAACTTTCAACGAAAATTAGTTTGAACAAGATCGGGTCAGCAGTTTTTGTGATACAGCATATTTTCTAAAAACGCAAATATAACTTTGTAATTCATACAAACACTATGAAAAACCAAGTTATTTGGCGTCGGAACGGAACCCTTCATGTGCGAGTCTGACTCGCACTTGGCCAATTTTTTTAATACGGATGAGCCCCACTTGACCTCGATCTCGCCTGATGGTAAGCGATAGATGAGGTCTACGATGAGGTATTGATTTCCTAGCAATCAAAGCGTTTAATAACCGAAAGAATGCAATATTTTTAATTAATTCGGATAAAAAAATTGCGTAAAGCATGCAACATCATTTAAGCAAATAATTTATTCAAACCGAATTCAAACATTACCTAAGAAACAGACACTAACATTCATCTCCACGCATAGAAATAAACGTTTAGCACAATAGCGTCCACATATAAACCTAGAACTTCAAGGTTATTTTAATTTACATTTGCAATCGACTTAACAATGTGATTTGTTATAACAACCTTCATTAAATATATATAGACATCCCACTATGGCCACCGGTGGACATTAAGCCTTCCTGTGCCAAGCGTCACAAGATGCAAATTCCTTCACCCATAATATTATTATGTTCCACAATCCATATAATGAATGATTTAATCCAGACATACTTCTCCTTCTTCTTCTTCTTGTATAAAAATAAAGGATCACCGAAACGTACATACATGTAGGCGTATACCTTCCAAACGACTGCACCAAATTAGATCATTCTTTTTTGTTAGTCTTATAAAAAGATAACATAAAATAAAGAGATGATAATATAGATCTCATCAATAAAATTAAATAATAAAATATATATATATGGCGGTACGAAACTCGCCAGGTCAGCTAGTAATAATATAAAGAGGAAAGTTTTGTTTTTGTTTGTTCATAATAGATAAACTCAAAAACTACTGACCCAATTTCAAAAATATTTTCACCAATATAAAGCTACACTATCGGGAACTTACATAGGCTACTTTAAATTCGCTGAAAAGTCTTTTTGGTTAGAATGAGAAAGTAAATTTGTATGTTTTTTCATAAGTGTATAAATGATATTTATTTTCGTAAATTTAAACTACTAGATGAGGCCGGTGTTTCCTAACTGACTACCCTGAGATGAAACACCGAAAAAAACTCAGAGACTTTTGAAGTCCATACAATATATCGGCGCAGGTATGGCGTTTCATATCTGCCACGTCAAGCAAAAAGCGGCACGGCCGTACCATACTTTTCTCGAAGCAATTCAGGGCATTTTCAACCCCTATAACTTCGTTGTGGATAAAACTAGAAGCCTGAATTTTCAGTAACCAAGCAGGCTTTGTAGAAACACGGTATATTTCAAATTTCATTCAATTTGAACCAGCAGTTTAAGAATTATGACGAGTCAAAGTTTCTTAATTTTGTCACTCACTGACTGACTGACCGATCATCAAAAGTCTAAGGCACTTCTAGTAGACATAGAAGCTTCAAATTTAGAATACAATTAGTGTTTAGTGTATGAATCAAGGAAAAACTAAAATATTTTTCAATTTCGGTCCAGTTTTCTAGATACATCAACTACATAAATAACTTTGTGATCCCATATATTTATATGGGATTACAAAGTTACATTTACAGTTAATTAATCAGTATACCTGTATATAATTATGTATAATATAATGGAATAATAGGTGTAGATATGTATCTAGATATAATTATGTTCAAAAGTAACATGTAAAATGGTCAACGGAATAAAAAAGCCAGAGAGGGCTTTAAGAAAATTCGTTGTTGGTATACAAGAAGTAGAAGGTACCGGAAAGGAAAAAGTAGGACTATCTACAAAAAGAAATGAGATCCCATAAAAACAATACTTGTCAAAAAAACCAAGTCTCGCAACTCAGTTCTTCTACCGTAAAAAGTTGTGACATCCGTGTAATACCAAGTCGGTTATTCGATTGTTCAGTCCCTACTTAAGGGACTGAATAATAATAATAACTTCCTTTTATTCATATCCGACAGTACTGACAGACAACTGACACTTTCAAAATTCAACGCAATAGCCCCAGATATCCAAATTGTGGAAAAAAGTTCTCTTCGTCTTCTTGGGTCTCCAATTTATGAGAATTCCTTTCCCGATTTTGTCAAGGAAAAAATACAAAATTTTAATGACATCTCGGGCAGATTATTCCAAATTAATATGCATTCGGCCATCACCTTAATTCGTTACTGTTGTTTTGGACCTAAATTAATGTACTTTCTTCGTTCTTCACATCTATGGCATCATCCTCACCTTTTGGAAAAAATGGACGAAATTATTCGCCAAACTCTGACAGGAATTTTAAATGTGGCTTTGGATGACCGAGCTTGGGCACAAGCTACTCTTCCCATTTGTATGGGTGGTCTCGGCATCCGCAAAATTACTAGTATCAGTCTACCGGCTTTTATGTCCTCGGTACACGGCACTGAGAAATTAATCAGGAATATCCTAGCTCCGTCACTGGTTGATTTCAATGTGCCGTTCTTCACTGAGGCTATAGATACCTGGAAACTCGCTTGCCCGAACCTAAATCCACCCGACAATCCATCATCTCAGAGGCGGTGGGATGAGCCGCTCTGTAGAGCAGTTCAGAGTGACCTTATTGCCACATCTGCTTCGGCTGCAGAGCGTGCGCGCCTGCTGGCTGTGGGTGAATGGGAGTCGGGTCTCTGGCTTCACGCACTACCGTCATCGAACATAGGCACCTTGTTTGATGATACTACATTCCGCCTCGCTGCTTCCCTTCGATTAGGTGCTCCCTGTTGTTCTGCTCATCGCTGCCATTGCGGCGAAGTTGTCAACAGCCTCGGTCACCACGGCCTTTCATGCGGCCGCAGTGCGGGTCGCATAGCACGGCACGCGAATATTAACGACATTATCCGACGAGCTCTTGTCACTGTCGGCGTTCCAGCTGTATTAGAACCCAATGGCCTGGCACGCGATGATGGCAAAAGACCGGACGGCATGTCTTTATTTCCTTGGAAGATGGGTAGGCCTTTAGTGTGGGACGCAACTTGTGTCGATACTCTTGCGCCATCCCATCTTCCTAGCTCGTCTTGCTGTGCTGGCGCTGCCGCTGCGGCTGCTGAAAACCTCAAGCGGCGGAAATATAATAACCTTGTTGGTAGTTATATTTTCGAGCCGTTTGGGGTTGAAACCTTGGGGTCGTGGGGTCCGAGTGCTCACAGATTATTTAAAGATCTATCCAAACGCCTAGTTGACTCTTCGCGTGACCCAAAGGCTGGCTTTTACCTTGGACAGAGGTTAAGCATTGCCATACAACGTGGCAATGCCGCCAGTCTTTTGGGCACATTACCAGTGGCCAGCGATGCGCACGAATTTCTGGATGCCATATTTTAGTTTATTTTTAGATGTATATATGTAGTTTAGGGTTTTTATTTAAGTCTATAAAGTGTTAAAAATTTATGTTGAAAACTAATAAATATGTTTCCTTTTTATGGGATTGAATTTACAAAATCACTAAATCGATTCTGTGCACTACGTAGTTAACAACACTCAATAAGTTAGAGGTACATCTTGTGAAGAGGCCTTCCTACCCTGCCTGTTCTGGTACCTGATCGCCATACAAGAAACTTTTAGCCTCATTAACTTTCAGTTCTGTGAGCACCTCACAGAATGAATAAAAAAAAACAATCTCACTGATATTGTTTTTTTTTTTATTCAGCATGAGCTCACTCTTGACCTCGATCTCGCCTGATGGTAAGCGATAGATGAGGTCAACGATGGAACGAGCGAGCCCAGAAAATGCCTGTTTACTCTTACTTTAAAGGTTTAAAGATCATAAGTGGCACGGAACACAGAAGCCGGCAGAGAATTCCACAACTTGGAAGTGCGCAAAATAAATGTGGAGGAGAAGCGCTTGGTACGACAAGACAGTATACCAACCAAGTGTGGATGGTATCCAGCCGTGCGTCTGGTAGACCGGTAGTGAAAGGGAGATGGAGGGATCAGGTCATGGAGCTCCTGCGCACACTCCCCGAAGTACAATCTGTAGAAAACTGACAGGCAAGCAACGGTATACATCTCATAGAAACCTTATAATTGCTCAATCTCTTTGAACTCTATTTCGAATATATTTTTAACTAAGTGTACCTATAGGTAGTCCATTTTTTCGGTGGGAAATTCATCAAATGACCCTCCCGCACTGGGGTGTAGAGGAAAGGAGGGTCTGACTTCTACTGACTAGTAACCCACCTTTTCCCTTCAGTTACCCTCGCGGTCCGCGGCCGTGATATCTCGTTTGGACATTCCCGCTATAATAACATAATAGTCCTAGGTTTTTAAGTATATGCAATCACCATGTTTCATTAGGTAAAATCAGTTCTTTGATTACCAAAATTTTTTTAAACTTTTGTTAGGCTTGTATTTGACAACCATCTCACCTGATGTTAAGTGATGATGTGGTCGAATATGAAGCACGCTTGCCTAGAAGTAACCTATTCACTCTTGACTTAAAGATTCCCAGGTTATAACTATCAGGAAACACAGACTCCGGCAGGGAATTCCACTCCTTAGCTGTACGCACAATGAAAGTATTCCCTAAACGTTTTGTGCGTATCGATAGGAAGTCCACCATGTAACGACAGCACATCGCCGTTTGTCTTGCCTTGTATGACCTTGAAAGATTTTTATAAGACACCGTAAGGTGCAAACGTTCTTATAGATATAATAGCTATATATAAGCTTCCGCCCGCGACTTCGTCCGCGTGGAAAAAAGAATCCCCCGATTTTGATACATTCTTCATTAGTGCTCCGCTCCTATTGGACTTAGCGTGATGATATATAACCTATAGCCTTCCTCGATAAATGAGCTATCTAACACTGAAAGAATTTTTCAAATCAGAACCGTAGTTCCTGAGATTAGCGCGTTCAAGCAAACAAACAAACAAACTCTTCAGCTTTATAATATTAGTATAGATTTGTACGTATTACACTTCGCTAATTTACATGTTTCACTATCGCGGTCAAGTATATCAAACACGTGTTTAATTATGACACCGATAAGCAACACTAGGACAATCCTTTTTTAATTGACCGAGTTATAATCGATTTACAATGAATCAAAACGTAATTAATACGTGATAGCATGCTTTAAATACACTCAGGAATGATCATATCTCTAAATTACAGACTTGAGATTGAGAGCTATATTTAAAAATATTAAACTATGTGATGAAATACTAAAATTTGAATAAGGAATTTAGGCGCCACGCAGTAACATAGGTAGTTATCCGACTGCCGGCGAGAAAACGACTAACTATCGGCGATTTACTCGCTCAAGAAACGCACAATTAAATATACATTCCGTGTAAACGAGAGAGATGCATATATTAATAGTTGCTCTCTGACTGTTCACACAGCCGGCAACGACTCGCTTCACTAATTCTGTCGCTGAGCGACAAGAGTTGTGAAAGATAATACTCGCTCAGCGATGCTCGCTTGGCGGTCAAAACTTACGCCCAGAGCACTAGCGGTCCAGCGGACCAAGTAGCGGGTAATCGTCCGTCGCACTCGCCCACTCGCTTATAGCCCAGCGCCAAAACTATCCGAACTACTCGCTCGCTGCTCGCTGCTCGCCAACTCGTTTTCAGATGCTAGCTCTACTCGCTGCTCGCCAACTCGTTTTCCAATGCTAGCTCTCATAGATAAAATAAATAACTAGATGTGGTCAACAGAAGAAATTATATCGGAACCGTGTGTCTCCAATTAGGCGCTGGGCGGGGCAACAACTACACATGCAGTTTAATAAAATCAATAGATACGCACTCGCGCACACACCCGCATTTCCTAAATCAGAACGTACTATACAATCAATAATAAACCTTATTCCGTCAAACACAGCGTGTATTTACCATGCACCTTAGAATTTACCCACACAAAAACATCGGTCGCTATCGTTGTGCTGTGCAAAAGCAATTTATTTTACATATACGCTAGTGATTGACTAAATCGGAAAGTTATCGATTCTTCCATTTGTTATTGTACATTTTTTTTGGGCACCTGAAAATGAACCAAATAAAAAATGGCATGTCCAGAAAATATTATAATAACAATAAACATATTATTAAGAACATAACATTACATAATTATTATTAAGTACTACCTACTAAGTATTAAGGGCTACCCTGGCGCTTTCGACTTAAATCTTAATATTTAATTATCATAGTGATAGGTCAAATAGAAGTTGATGTTAACTTACATTACGCTCTTGATCGGAACATACCAGCCATATAGGTTGTATAGAATCCTGAAAAGTTGAATGACTGATTTTATGAATGTCCTAAAACATGAGAATAGCTTTCAGTAATAAAATAAAATTTAACCCACTTCTGCAAAAATCAGTTGTACTCTTAATTTTGGAATTGTCCATTCAGGCTGGAACATTTCTGCGCTGAAGTGAACCGAGCATTTATGGTGCTATTTTGTGTAGGGTACCAGTTAGGTGGCATGCCTGTGGCATCAATCCATTCCTTTTTTATATTACCATCTTTTGGGAAGCTGAAAAGTACGAAAACCACTTATTTATCATTTGCATACATCCTAAGCTACTTCTAAACGTCACCATATAATAAGCATCGCAATAATTACGTACCACACTATAAATCAAGATCTGAATGATTTTGACGTATATTGCTAATCCATTGCTACATATGTTCAAAATATTGGTCTGCTCAACAACGTAAATACCACAGTGAGTGTTGTTGATTTAGCATAATGAAACCGATTCCTACTGTAAGTGTGTTACGCAATTACCCCGCAGGTAATAGTTTAGTAGGTTATAATAGGTTTTTGTTATAAGAAAAATCCTAGTTAGTAGAGAAATTGTTAAATATATGAAAACAAACACACATATGGATGTGTGTTTGTTTTCATATATTTAACAATTTCTCTACTAACTAGGATTTTTCTTATAACAAAAATAAGAGGCATGGGCCTAACAAATAAATAGCATGAATATATTGACTTATTTTAAGCTAAATTCACTAATATATTATCTGAACCATGCCGATTATTATAACGCATTCGAAGCTTCAACGGAAGTAAAATACAAAAACCATAAAAAAATAAAGAAACAGCAACATAGGATAAGGCATAACATACGATAATTCTAAACCGAAAAACACCACCGATTATTAACCTAAAATTAAAGTAACTTACTTTACGAATATTGGTTACGCATTTCTCTAGTACTCTCTAAAAAAATCAAAATAAGTAAAATAACATTATTTACACCGGGCTAAAACGGTTGACAGATTGAAAAATAAACTATTGTAGCGACAGCGACGTCGGAACTCCTTACGCATGCTGCGGGCGTAAAATAAATTGTTTATTTTTTTTACTTTTTTGTACACTTGACATTTCAACGTATTTTTATTTCTGTCATCTCATGTAAAATAAAAGTTAAACCAATTTTCTTAGAGGTTTCCGTATGTTATAAAAAACTTTTTACTGGTCTTTAGTTTTGTATTTTCGTTTTTGACACCGACTTCCGAAATTAAAGTTATTTTTCACTTTGCAGTGTTTTTTGGGAGTCGGTTTAATTTTTTGGTAAAAAGTTTTTATTTCACTCTTTTTAGTTGGTCGATTTTTAATTTACCTAGTTACAAGAGCCTAAATGTCAACTACTTATATTCATTTACAAAATATTGCTTTTCCCAATGTTGGGCTGTTATTTGTTGAGGAGTTCTCCTGGTAGTTCACCATCAGCTTCACTTCACCATATGCATTATGACGAGCATATTGTGCTTAATAACCACATTCAAGTAATCGAAGCGGAACACATGAACTACTTATTATTCCTACTTATATATTGAGTAGTTCCAGTGGCCATCGGTGGTCTTCATCATCAGGTCTACTTCACAAATGGTGTTTTTCGAATGCAACTACACAAGTTACTATAAAAATACTCAAATCACTATAGGTGTGCCTATAATATTTGAAGAGTTCCCTCGATTTCTCTAGGATCCCATCATCAGATCCTGACTTGGTGACAATGGGACCAATTTCAAAGTATACCCTTTCAAACAAAAAAAGAATTTTCCAAATCGGTTCAGCCGTCTCCGAGTAATCGGTGATCATACAAAAAAAAATAATAATAATATACGCGTCGAATTGATAACCTCCTCCTTTTTTTGTCGTCGGTTGAAAAACCCCTAAACTATAATAGCAATATTTCATTCGTCAATCGACATTGCTGTCGATAGCATACGTTAGTGGATCTGCACAAGCACATCACTAATTCGTCGCAAGAAGTGGCGGCCTCACTACGCGATGAATCCGCGTAATACAGTTTCGTATGTTATTTTTACATTGCTTGTCCAGTTACTTAGTGACGAACTCAGGTGGTGGTTAAGGAGCAATGTATTTATAGCAAAAGTAGTACAGTCGTTCTGATATTTGAAAACAAAAATAACATAGTAAAACCAAGAAAGATTTTACGATGTATTGTTTTTCATGATTTTAAAGACAAATATTGTAAAATACTTGTACTTACATATGGTAAGTGATTCCATGATTCACATAGTTTTGATTTTGGCTTCGGTTTTTACAAGATACCACAGAAAAACTCGGCATTCATATATCGCACCCTTAGTAATATAAGGGCACAACTCAAAAAAGTAGATTTTTGACTACTCGCGTTTCAAGATTCTGGATTTCTACATTACAGATATTTTTTCATATAACATGCTTATTATTTAAGTTAGCCAACCGGTAAGCTAATTAACCGGTTAGTTGACTGGTTAGTTAACCGGTAGCGAATTTAATGTTGAGCCCTTAGCATTTAAAACCTCAGTTTGCAAAAATTTTGACTTAATTCCTTATATTACTGAGGGTGCGATATGTTATCACGATCGCCGCCGAAAGCGCACTAGTTCGCAGAGACGGCCACTTGCCTGTGACATGAGCCCTGTGGCCATGTCGCGCGGGCACCGATACGCCCCCTTACCACTTCTCCTATATTTTTGATTTCTGTGCTAGCTCTACTCGCTACTCGTTCATCGTCGCCGGTGGGACAACTGCCTCATGCTGACGCCAAAATTTGATGCAATGTAGAATCCCAAGCACCGAAAATGGTCGCTAATCTTCGGAAGCAGTCGATTTCATGGACGTGTAAGACATTATAAACATCGTACTGTGTGATTAGGAGCTTCATAAAAACGCGACAGACGCTGCTGTGCGAATTTTTTTTTTTCGCATAACCGGTAAATAACGATAATGCGCAAAAAATATACTGATCGGAGAACTTTTAATTAAGATTATAACGATCTACCTCTAGTCACACTCTAGTCATTCTTAACTAATTATTCACAACGTAACTTGATAGATCATTACCAGTGATCGGAATAGGTAGAGCTATTTAGGTTCATTGACCGCAAACATTGATGTTAATATGGATATTCCACGGGATTCCGACTGATACTACGGGATTTTATTGAATTTCATTCTTTTTGTCAATATGTATAAAAATGCATGAAACCAATAAGTGCATGAGCGACGCTGTAAATTTTACAACTGTAAATGTTTTTCTTATCAATCATTAGTCCCGAAGGCGAGAATAGTTTTTTTTTATGATTTTACTACTTAAAAACCAAATCCCGACTCGGGGAGTATCCATATTATTCTAACCTATGGCAAGTACATAAAACAGCTCTACCTATTCCGATCTCTGATCATTACAAATAGCATTTAATTACGGACATGTGCACTTCGCATCAAAGGAACGGTCGGTAGATTCCACTCAATTGTGATGCTTAAAACGATTAAATCAAGTCTGCATCTATATACTATTCTTTATATGTATACCTACCATAGAAATATAAAAAACAGCCTACTGACCCGGCAAACCTTGTTTTGTCATATTTTCAGACCTACCAAATATACACAAAAAAATCATCAAGCCGTTTTAGAGCAGTTCAACACTGTGACACGAGATTTTACATACATACTAGATTAATAAGCGGAAGAGTACAAAACGCATTACAGCTTTTTTTTACATAATAACCAGTTTCATAGCCCATCCTATAGTTTCTCAAGGTCTAATATCTGTACCATCGGTTGAGTAGTTAAATAATTTCAATTGTGTTCGAATTACGACCTGTAGGTGGCCACTGAATACGAAAGTTTACATGATGTTTGTTACTCGAGTACGCCAAAATTACTGGACATGTGGATGAAATTCGGCACAAAGATAATTTATAATAGTTTGGAATATAGCACATAGACTATTTTTAATCGGGAATATGAGATGAATTTATCTTTTCTGCGCGAATGAAGTGGGCAACAGATCGATTAAAATAATTTATAATTAAACGATGTCCTTTAGATAGCAATAATCAAACAACCTTTTTTTACCTCCGGTGTCATAATAGCTCAATGTAAAACTACATATCATTTCATGTTTCGAGTACAAGTAAGATCTTAGTAGTAACAGCCTATTGTGTATTTAACGCCGATCCCGCAGACGTCAATCCCTGCTAGAAGTATCTCTGTCTGTCTGTTACACTTTCATGTCTAAACACCTTAACAACGATTTTATATAATTTGTACTGACATAGATTAGACCTTAGAGAAGGCCATTGGCTACGTTTCGCTGAAAAAAACCTTTCAGGCAAGTGAATTTGAGGGTAGATGCTACTTAGTCTGTTACAATTTTGCGTTTATCTCTATACTTGTTGATCATTATCCAAAAATTACTTAGGAACCAAAATAATTACCTACTTCTTGTTCAGTCATAGAATTATACAGAGATTGTTAATATTGTGTGAAAATTACGAACAATAGTTTTTTACCCTTCCGGTTCTCAAAAAAAGCGTTAAAGCCTGTTTTTTCTGTTTCGTGGTTAAAACTTCATGGTTGAGCGACTGGAAATAAAAACAAAATCCAACTGAGATGAAGTATTAGTCTAAGATCCCAGGGCCGTAAATTCGAAGAACTGATTTTTATATATGTTATACGGAATATTATCAAAAATATATAGGTATTTTATATTGCTAGAACTTTTCTGTGGACGGTAACTTCCCCCAGACGCTTTAAATGATTAAATCTCATAAAAGAATAACGGATTTTTTCTTATATTCGAAGTCTTCTATTTTATATATAATGCTTAGGGGACTATTTTAACACCTTTTGTGGACAGTCAGACCAATCCCAAGGGCCAAACATCCCCCCAGACATAATCAAAGTTCCACTCATCATCTGCGCATCATCTATAATTAGGTATATAGAAGCTTACCAGGATTCCATGCTTTCACAGGGTAAGATAGGATAAGATAAGATAAATTTATTTCCAAGATATACGAGTATGTACAATTGTACATAGTTTCTTAAAAATAACACAGTGTTTAATGATAGTGCTTAATTGTACACAAAAGTAGTAGAACTTGAGGCCGAACTAGGCAAAACCTGTATTTCGGCTCTCAAGGCCATTCCCCTTGTGTAACCGATACAATGGTCGACTAATAGCAACTTAACATAAAATAAGTAAATTAAAAAATAACAAAGAAGAAAGTATATGTGTAGTATGTCCTCTCTTTGAGTGATATGTGGGTGTGAGTGTATGAGTGTAAGAGGATGTGTGCTTGTTAGATGGAAGCGTGATTGTTGCACGTATAGCGTATTGATATTAGATGAAATTAATCAGTATTAAATAAATAAATAAATGTGGTCTTGGCAGGTGACTTAAACATTAATACTCTCCAAAACAGTAATATTACTATTCAACTACAAGAACTCTCATATAATTATAACCTAAAACTACATATTAACCGTCCAACTCGTAAGTCTTCCTGTATCGATCACATTCTCAGTAACATTCCTAATGCTAATGCTACTGTAATGCCTCTTCACCCGTCAGATCATGACACAGCACAAATGTTGAGTTTTCCTTTGAAACATAAAATACAAAACCAGACAATATATTTTTTCTAGAAAAGGGATTATAGCTTGACTAATATCCAGAAATTTAAGGAATGCTTACGATTTCGTAAGCATTCCTTAAACTCACCATAGACCTCCAACCATGACACATTTGTGTCATGGTTGGAGGTCTATGGTGAGAAAGACTTAAATATAGCATTCAATACTTTTCACGAATTGTTAAGCTTGTTCTATAATTTATGTTTCCCAAAAATAAATGTGAAAGTAAATGCTAATAGTAAAAAGAAACAGAACTGGATAACCAAAGGTCTAAAACAAAGTTGCAAAACAAAAAGATCTCTGCGCTATCAATATTATAAGAGCAAAAATTTACGAAATAATACTAAATATTTACAATATTCAAAGATCTTACAGAAATAGAAATGCGTTTACACTTCAAAAAGGAAAGCAAACATCAATTATATAAACAATAGTGAAAACAAATGTAAAGCTGTCTGGAGAGTAATAGAGGATGAAATCGGGAACAATAACGATAGGGACAATATAGAAAATATTCTACTTGATAACACAGTACTTTCAGATCCTGTAGAAATAGCAACAGCTTTCAATAACCACTATACTAATATGGCACAATCTTCGAGTAAAGGAGCAAAAATAAACAGTAACGAATGTTCAATAGTCCATTCGATGTTCCTTCAACCTGTGTCCAAAAACGAAGTTAGAGCAGAGATTATGTCATTGAATAACACAAACTCCGAAGGTTATGACGAAATTAACACTAAAATCATTAAAGCATGTACTAATGAACTAATTAAAATTTTGACATATTTAATTAATTTATCATTCTCACTTGGCATTTTTCCTGAAGCACTAAAGCTGTCAATTGTTAAACCGCTTTATAAAACCGGTGAAAAATCAGACGTTAACAACTATCGCCCAATAACTTTGATACCTATTCTATCTAAAATCTTCGAAAAGTGTATGTATAAAAGACTGATTAAATTCTGTAATAAAAACATTATTAGGAAAGAACAGTTTGGCTTCCAAAAAAATAAATCCACAACGTTAGCTATCTACAGTCTCATAAAAATAGTATTAACGAATATTAACCAGAACTATGTTGGCCACAGGGTTCTTCTTCGACCTATCTAAGGCCTTTGATCTAGTCTCTCATGACCTGTTATTACAGAAATTGGAGGCAACTAGGATTAGAGGCATTACACTTCAATGGTTAACATCATATCTAAGTAATAGACAACAACGCGTTACTGTTACTAAAAAGGATACAAGTAACAATATGACATCTCACTATTCTGCATTCAAATTCAATAAACAAGGTGTCCCACAAGGAAGTATATTAGGACCCATTTTATTCCTATTGTTACATAAATTCTATCACTACTATAACTAATCATAAATGTATACTATTCGCTGATGACATTTCTATTATTGTGACATCTGATAAAAAAAGTAATACAATTAAAGACCACGAGACAGAAATTAATAATATTATTGAAAGATTGATAAAATGGCTTAAGGAAAATAACTTATCCATAAATCTAAAAAAGTCCGTTTATATACAATTTAATAAATCAAATAATGCAAAATATAATATTAAAATGAATATACATAAAATTCACGAAGTATCGCAAACGAAGTTTTTAGGAGTAACCTTAGATCAAGACATCGACTGGAAAGCACATGTTGATACAGTGTCCAAACGAATTAATAAGTTTGTATATGCACTGAAACAGATTAGGAAAATAACAAACATTAAAACATCTATAATAACATATCATGCATATGTTGAATCAGTGCTACGCTATGGCTTAATTATGTGGGGAAACAGCACTGATCAAAATAGAGCATTTGTCGCACAAAAGAGATGCATAAGGGCATTATGTGGCCTTAAGCCCGACGAATCTTGCAGGCCGATGTTTAAAAAACTTGATTTGTTACCACTACCGTCCCTTTATATTTTTGAAATTTGTTTATTTGTGTGGAGACATAGGGAATTGTTTGCGAAAGCAAGCGATGTGTATTCTCGCAGCAGGCGCGACCCCTACAGGCTCGTGTTAGATGTCCTTCCAAGGCTTGCGAAATATAATAAAAGCTGTATGTTTATGTGTGTCCAGGTTTACAATAGAATACTAAATGAATTAAAAACATTAAATACAAGAATGTTCAAAAATAATTTATACAAATGGCTCTCTGCTAATAGTTTTTACAGTGTTAAGGAGTTCCTGAAACATAAAATCGCATGATGACTGATAGTTTCATTATGCATGTATTTGCATGCTTATATCTATTAAGCAAAACATGTTTGTTCACATTATTAACATTACCATCTTTTATACCATGTTTTTAGCCAATAAATGATTATGATAATGATGATTATGAAAGTTTATAGTTTATACTGGTATTTCTAGCAGTTCTTCTGTCTCCTCATACGTAAGTTTCTGAAGATAATTACTTACTATAGTTTTACAGGACTTACTGGTCAATGGATATATATTTAGAATTTTATTTGACTTGTTGTAAATGTAGGGGCCAATGAAGGGAATAAATCTAGTACTAAATGGGAAATAATAAAGGTTCCGAAAAACAAATTAATCTACAGCGATCTGTGGCCGACTATTATTCTAATTAGCCAGCGTTATAATGAATTACCGACAAAAAAACCAAAACATAAACGAAAAAAAATATCCAATTCAACAACAAATAAGAGCATGTACAAATTACATTTTCTCTTAAAAAAAAATGGATCTTCGAATAACAAAACTAAACTTCCAAATAGAATACTGAACCTCCGACAAAATTACTAAGTTACCGACAACAGAGGTTTTGTCAAAATAATCATATTTTTACAACTTGCATGAACTATTTTAATTTCTATTGTTTGTTATCAAATTTATTTTTTAACTTTCAATAATAATGAAAATACCTCAACTGTTCGGCCCGCGCGATCGGGCTCGGGTCGCGTTCGGCTGTTTTCGCGTGCGAGTTCGAAAGATCTGAGCGCAGTGCGCTTGCAACGACCGATCCTTGCGTGTTTTGTCTGTTTATGTTACAAAATTAAATAGTTTTTGTTGCTATTGGTTTCATATTATAATTTCAACGAACTAATAAATCTACTAAGGAAAATACTACCTTACAATATCTCTCTATCAGTTTTATAAAAAATACGTTTGTAAACATCTTTTAGGGCTCGCTATTAGATTCAAGCTCGCGACTCCGCCCATGGAAGCGAAAGCACTACCTATAGGACAAAAAAGGAAACGGGGTCGTCCTACTAAATCCAGACCTGCTCTTTAATACAATGAAGATAATTAAGATACCTACGGACAACTAACTACCTGCCTCCCTACTTAGTTCATAAATACAATTATGTATACCTAACATTTTCTACTACCTATTAAAACTACATTTTCATAATAAACTGAGTTTTGTTTTATTTTTATCTTTGTTCTCGCTGACATTATAAAAACTAGGAAATTTGTAATAAAATAATACAGTATAATAGTAAAATATTCTGGGAAACCAAAGTCTTCTTGCTTTTCGATTAAAGCATGGATACGACTGTTCTAACTTTTTAACCCCTGAAATAGGTACCGATATCGAAGCATACCCGTGGTAAGTAAAATTCATGATAAATGATGCAAGTAAAAGTTATTGTTACAAGTACATTTTTATATTTTTTATAAGTTTCTGTATAACCACTCAGAATAATATTTTCAGTATAATGTTACAGTTAAAATAGCACCACAGTTTATGAAATATGAAAGGTCATTTATGAATTAATAGTAGGCAAGTAAAGATAAAAATTACAAAGCATTGTTTTCAGTAGAACGTAATTTATGCTGGTAGAAAAGTATTATAGCAATAAACAGTCATGTTTATTTTTCGAAGATTTCAGTATCTCATTCGGTCGTTTCATCATTTTAATTCGGACAAAAGTAGTCGGAAAGTTAGTATTTTAGGCAGTAGATTTAATATTTTGAGTAAGGACAATTCTTCTTTTTTTGTCGGAGCTTTTATTACTACCCGTACTAAATTTTGTTTTGAATATTTTTATTGCAATACATTATACATCAATCGTGGTTTTGGGAATACTTTCATTGTGCGTACGGCTAAGAAGTGGAATTCCTTGCCGGAGTCTGTGTTTTCTGATAGCTATAACCAGGGGGTCTTTAAGTCAAGAGCGATTAGCATAATAATTATGAAAGTACTCTGTGGCGAATAGGTAGGTAGGTATAGGTACTTCTAGGTAAGCGTGCTCCATCTTCGAACACATCATCGCTTACCAACAGGTTAGCTGGTCAAACGCGAGCCTATTATAAATAAAAATAAAGAATTGTAAGGTTAATTCCTCGTTACTAGAACGTTTGTTGGCTACATTCGTATTTATGAGTTTAAACATGTATTGTCTAATAACCTGTAATTATTGAAGAGGAAAACATCTATGTTTTTCTTGAATACCTCTCGGTCATGCATTTTGTTATGAAGAGAATAAACAAGTTTGCGCTAATGTACGTTAGTTTACCTTGATCTCATAGTTAGTACTTAGGTTGTAGGATATATTACCTAAGTATCAGTCTAGATTTCAGGTCAGTGAAGAGCAAGAACTTCGCTAAGTACTTACTATAGATATATTAACGTCTACAGTAATGACTCAGCTGACTACACTTTTTCTGTACACCACAAATTGATGCTTCAAAACCGGGGCGCGTGTCTTTCTAATTAGTAAACGCGTGGAACAAAGTAGTGTAGCTAGCAACAAAACACTGACAACAAGAAACAGAGAAACAAGATCCGAAGCCAGTTGTTCCGACTTCCATACAATTCCTTGCAATTTCCACAAAACTAGTGAAAAGCAATAGTGTGCTATCTCGTTACTTATTTTCCCCCTAGTTTCTCCGCATCCTTTGTTTGGCTTGTCTTTTCTACATCTGTTGGATTCTGTTACTTGAGTAAACGTTTTGTTTTAGAGAAACAGGGAATCGGTTTATCAGAGATTGCACAAATATATTTAATACAAGCTGTAGCCGTGACTTCAATCGCGTGGAAGATTTTTTACATGTAGATCGCGATCCGTGAGAAATTCTGTGTTAAAAAACTTATGTCGTCCAGTGAAAGTCGCATTAAAATCGGTTGAGCCGTTCGCCAGCCTTGACTAACAGATTTTTTAATAAAATGTTGTTTGTGATTTAGTATCATGTAAATAACTCCCCTAAATATGTTTAGGTCACAGAAATTTATTTGGTAAATTTTAACTAAATTGCTTTAGGAGATTCAGAGCAAATGGAAAGTGACTGAATGACGAACAGACACACGTGCGATCCTATAAGGGTTAATATTATTAATTCGGTCATATAACAACCTAAACAGAAACTGCGTACCTAATGCGAATACAGGCATGTCACCATGTTATTATTTTACCTTATATTTAGAGCTACAACCTCAAAATGTTACTTCATGGCCAAAGTGTATACCAGCGTTACTGAAAGCCATATCGAACATTGGTCAAACGCCATCCTATAAATCACTAAATTAACTAACCTTCACCTTGTAACCTTCAGCGCCCATGAACGCCCAAAACACGAAAGATAGAGGTCAGACTGAACCAGCACACTAGGGACCACCTACGCAACCCTACTGATTATTGAATCAATGTAATTTAACCAAAAGGGCTTTGTGTCGTGGAAAAGTTGGGGTGAGAAGAAATCGGGCTAGTAACTTTTTGCTGGTTTCAATGACGAGAAGAAAGTGTGAATTATTTTGTGTTATCGTGCATTGATTGAGTAATACTGAGTGAAATATAGCTGACAAGCACAAACTAACTGGAATGTTTTATCGTCACTATTAGTACCTAATATAAGTACAATTTCAGACTGTAATCCATCTAGTTGGTAAGTAGGTATAGAAGTTAATTACTTACATAGGTACCAAAAACAACTACTTTATATACCAGAAAATGCATGAATACCGAGGAATACATTCAGCAAAATGAGCACAAGATTTTTTCTTTTATTTATAGGAAATAAAAGTACATTTAAAATCTTAGTTAAAAAGTTACAGCTGACGTTATGGACGCCACGGACAGAAATTTCGACAAAATTATAGGCAATGTTTTTTTTTTATATTTGGATAACTTGGCGGAGCAAGCGTAACGCATACTAATTTAGTAATAGTAGGAAAGTTAGAAAAACTCGTCAATACATTATGAAATTTTACCATATGGACATATCAGTTAGCGTTCAATAAAGAAAAAAGTACCTGGATAAATGATTTAAAACAATCTACTTTTCGAGTATAATTTGTTCAATAAATAAAACGTCATCGGACATATCATTGATTATTTTATTATTTTTACGTGACCAGATCAGATGGCTTCCCTGTTCTTTGCAATAACAAAGCTACCAGTGATTTGGATCCCGCTTTAAATCTCTCGTGAATAGTGAATAATTTGTAATTTTTTCATTCATAATAGGCTCGCAATCGCGAGTCGACCAGTATCTCACCTGATGGTAAGCAATGATGATCGAAGATGAAGCACGCTTGCCTAAAAGTAACCTATTCACTCGTGACTTAAGTATAAATATAACTATCAGGGAATAAAGACTCTGGCAGAAAATTACACTCCCTTAGCTGTATGTAGAAACTGTACTCTCGATGTCGAGTAAACTAAGCGTAGTACAAAACCCAAGAGTTGGCAGTACGGTAGCAACCAACATTTGACTAACTTGGTGCTTCGTTGGAACGTACCTGGTGGAGGAGTGTTAAAGCGAGGACCGCTTACTTTTTTTTTCGGGGGAATATCTGGCAAATGACCTCCTCCGCTCCACCCAGAGCGAAAGTTAGTTGATGATTTCTCGGGGTAAATCATCAACAACAGCGGTACCTCGAGAGATGATTCCAGCAACCCCTTTTTATTGGTGGGAAAATAATCTAATTACTCCTCCTGATCTGGCTGAAGTGGAAGGGAGTGTCAGACTTCCACTGACTAAAAACCCACCCTGTTCCGTCAACTGACCTTATGTTCTGGGGCCGCGGATATTTTACCTGGCAACTGTTCGAGGTAACTAAATTCCACTCTAGGAACTACGGTTAGGTTGCTTATTGTGAATAAGGTTATTATAGTTATAAGTGTCCATTCGTTATCTCTACTTCATCGATTTACCTCCTTTAGCCCGTCTTTTTCGTTTTGGTTCAGGGAGAAAATTATGAATTCCTCCCGCTCGGAGTGGAGCGGAAGGGACTGTCAGACTTCTCCTGACTAAAAACCCACACTGTGGCACAACCACTACAAATCCCCGTTGACTCGAGCCCCATAATATCTTGTATTTATAATGACTAGCTTGTAATTTATACTGTTATTTCATAATCATCTTTCAAATTACTGGGAGAATCCCAATTTGTTAAAAAATGTGTCACCAAAATACCTTTTTTTTTGTTATTAACCTTCAAGAGGTGCCTGGACTGTTAGGGAAATACCAGGGAGTGTGGGATTTCTACCCCACTAAAACCACCCCTGATGTGATGGTGATCACCATCAGCACGTAGAAAGGGTCCCGGTACCTCTGAAAAGACCACACCGGAACCCCCTCTGGCGGGCTCGGCGGGCTCCCCCTCGGGCTCATCCCTGGGGAGACTGTGAAGGGGTTCTGCCCTGAGCCTCGCAGTGCACGGTGGCACGTGACCACTGTGCCACCGTCTTCCATGGGTTCGCGTGACCACGGAGCCCCAACTACCTTAAGTAATGCAGACGGGGATTTCGGCGTGTTAGGCGTCGAGTCGGTTGCCTACACGACGCCAAAATACCTACCAATGTATCTTACTCTTACTAATAATAGGTTGGGGAAAAAAATTCTTCGCATTTTTTTAGAATATTCAAAACATTTTTTAATATAGTTTATTTACATTTAACTAAAGTATGTAGGTACCATTTTGTTCGATAACTTTTTGCCATCTTGAAGGTAGGGATATGATCTCATTGCTACAGAAATTTTGGGACTTCTGATCAAAATACCACGACAAGTGGTTTTGGCAGTCCTCTCATGATGTTAACCTGACACTGCCTAAAGAATTCTGAAGAGACCGAAACAAGTGGAAATCTGAAGGTGCCAGGTCAGGACTATACAGCGGATGCATTAACACCTCCCAGCCAAACTCTCCTAATTTTTGCTGAGTGGCTAAAGATGTGTGAGGTCTAGCGTTATCACGATGAAAAACCCCTTCTGTTGATTAATTCCGGCCGCTTTCTCTCAACTTCTTGCTTTAATCTCATTAGTTGTTCGCAGTAGAGTTCTGAATCGATGGTCCTGCATGGTGGTAACAGCTCATAATGAATAATGCCCTTCCAATCCCACCACACACACAGCATCACCTTGTTGCGAGTTAACCAGGGTTTCGCCACAGTCTGTGAAGCCTGACCGGCCTTTGACCACGACCTTTTTCACACGTTCTTATTGTACATGATCCAATTTCATCACCAGTTATCAGCTTCTTCAAAAATGGTTCGGTTTCATTAGGTCGTAATAAAGAATCACAAATGAGTACACGGTTCATTAGGTTTCTTTCAGTGAGCTCGTGAGGTACCCAAATATCGAGCTTTTTTGTGTACCCAGTTTTTTTCAAATGCGCCAAAACTATTTTGTGGTCAATTCCCAGTTCTTCAGCTACGTGGTAACTACTGATATTTTGATACTGATACAAGATACTGATATCTTGCTCCACTTTTTCAAAAATGGCTTCCATTTTATCCGTAATAGGGCGACCAGAGCGACGTGCATCTTTGACATCAAGATTTTCGGATTGAAAACGCTTAAACCAAATTTGTGCTACTCTCACAGACACTGCACTAGGTCCATAAACATCGCAAAGTTTTTTCGCGGCTTGCGTTTCATTTTTACCTTTTTTGAGCATTGAAGGTCAAACGTCAACGTCAAACAACGAGATATTATTTTAAAACGATATTTATTTTGAGAAAAAAAAAACAATAGCTGTCACACGTGTCAGAGAGGTTTTTTTTCCGAATTTTCTATTTTAAAGCATTTTAAAGATAAATTTTACTAAATTTTCAGATTTTGTGCGCAAAACTGTGAGCTGGGTGTCCATTATGGACCCTCCACCCCCTCCTGCTCCACCCGATCCTCCCGACGCCGTAAAAACTGGATACGGTAAGCGACGTCTGGATGATCCAGACGGAATTGGTGGCGTCTGCCCCAAAAAAACTATTTTAAGCCCGGGAATGGCTGAAGCAGCCACCCAATCGATGTATGTCCACCCGAGCCTCGTGGTGGGCATTAAAGCATATATTTCGTCCGATAAAGGACCTTTTATTGTCCACGTTTCTAGGTCCGAACCGGATCCCTCTGCTGGGACGTCTATTCGTCCGATTAAGTTTGGCCAATTCTTATATAAAAATAAAATCGCGAACATTCGCCCCGATGGAGTAAAGAAAGTGGGCAGAAATAAAATTTCTGTCGAATTCACGACTGGAAATGCGGCCAACAAGTTTCTAGATAACCCTATTTTAGATGCCAATGACTACGCGGTAACCATTCCCACCTATAACATCACCAGGATGGGCGTAGTCCGTCAGGTGCCAGTTGATATGCCTATGGACGAGTTTGTAGATTCCTTAATCCTACCCGATTCTTGCGGAATCGTTTTAAAAGCGCGCCGTCTAAATAGGAAAAATAGAGAGGAGGGCAAAACCACTTGGATACCTACACAAACAATTGTTATCACTTTTCAAGGCCAAGTGCTCCCTCAAAGGGTTTTTTCATTTCATACCTCCCTTCCCGTTGAGGCTTACCGCTACCCGACAATCCAATGCCAAAATTGTTGTCGCTTTGGCCATGTCAAAGCACAGTGCCGGTCTAAACCAAGATGTTACCGTTGCTCTCAAGCCCACCCTGGGGACAGTTGTGACATTGTTGAGACTAAGGCTACCTGCGTCCACTGTTCAGGTCATCATTACGCCTACAGTGGTAGTTGTCCTGAGCAGGGTAGGCAGAAGTCCATTAAACTTCTGATGTCTCAACAAAACATCTCTTACGAAGAGGCATCAAGATCACACCCTAAAGTTTCTAAATTATATTCTGAAGTGACCCAAAATACTTCCACCTCTCAATGTTCCTACTCCTCTTCACAAACTGACTCTAACCATCCCACCCTTCCTCCATCAGTTTCTTATAGAAAGACCATTGTCTCCTCCCCGCGACCCAGAACCTCCCTAGGGAAATCATACGACAGAGCAGCCCATCACACAATAGTTGCTGATGAACCCTCATGCCTTCCGAACGGTTTTGCGTTGCTTACGCAGAATCTTTCGTAAGTTCCTCATCAAGAGGATAATCTTTTAGAATTACTCTTATCGCTCATTATTAGTTTAATATCTCGTAATAATTCCAACTTACCGCCCCACGTTGCCCAGAAACTTTCCCAACTTCTCTCAAATAAAACCAGTTATGGATCTAGTGTCCGTAATTCAATGGAACACACAGAGTATTCGACCGCGGAAGCCTGAATTAATTTTTTTGATAAATAAATTTCACCCGTCAGTCATCGCCATCTCGGAAACATGGTTAGTGCCTGGTTCACGCTTTCGGGTTTCAGGTTACTCCTGTGTTCGAGATGATAGGGCTGATGGGTATGCAGGAAGTGCTCTCCTTGTGAAGCGCTCCCTCCCATTTTCCCAAATACCACTTCCCCATGTATCTCCCGACATCAATATCGTGGCTGTGAGGGCCTTTAATATTACTTTTCTTTCTGCATACGTTCCCCATCCTCATTCTCATCTTATTCCAGATCTATTATGCATTATCTCCTCAGTTCCACCTCCAGTCATTTTTATGGGTGATTTGAATGCTCACCATTGCTCTTGGGGTTCAAGTCATGATGACAACTTTGGTCTTGCCCTCCTCGAAATTTTTGATGAAGCGAACCTCTGCATCATCAACAATGGTTCTCCAACTAGAAGAGCTCGCCCCTCTCAAAATCCTAACTCAGCTGTAGATCTTACCGCATGTTCCGCCTCTTTAGCTTCTGTACTTTCTTGGGAAGTCTTATCACACTCTCATGGAAGTGATCATTTCCCTATCCTTGTCTCTATTTCTGACAGAATAACACCCATGCGCAATTTTAATCCTTCTTTTAAATATAGAGTAAATAATGAAAATTGGACCTCCTACTCTTCTTCCATCGAAAGTAAATTACCTTTTCTTCCCTCTCCTGGGAGAACCAATCTTGTTGAATGTTATACAAAATTCGTAGATACGATTATTGCTAGTGCAGATGACAACTTTCCTCGTAACAAACCCCAAAATTTTAAAGTATCGACTCCTTGGTGGGATTCAGAATGCACAAAATCCGTGAAGGAAAGAAAAGCGGCTGAACAAAACTATAAAGCGCTAATGACTCTTGAAAACTTTTTAATTTATAAGAGGAAAGCGGCCGCAGCCACCAGACTTCTTACCAAAAAGAAGAAAGAAGGGTGGATCCGCTATTGTGAGAGCTTATCTCCTAGGTCTCCTTCTTCCCTAGTTTGGAAGCAAATTAAAAGATATAGAGGTTCTTGTAGCATTGTCGATATTTCAGCCAATGATCCTTCTTCCTGGCTCGAAGCCTTCTCGGATAAATTAGCTCCGCCTTCAGCTCCACATCAGAGCTCCCTTCCTTCTCTACCGGTTCCCCTCCCTTCCGTAAGCAGCCTTGATGCGCAATTCTCGTTCTCTGAACTCCAGCTGGCTCTTGATGGTCTCGCAGATTCGTCTCCTGGGGTAGACGGGATCCCGTACTCGTTTTTGAAAAACCTATCGAATGTAACGAAGCAATACTACCTCGATCTTGTTAATAGCTTCTTTGAATATGGTCTAGTCCCACAACCGTGGAAAAATCAAACGGTGATTCCGATTCTAAAACCTGGCAAGAACCCTTCAGATCCCAATAGTTATAGACCTATCGCATTGTCATCAGTTTTATGCAAGGTCACCGAGCATATGCTGAAACACCGTCTTGAGTGGTTTGTAGAGAATAGAAACTTGTTGCCCAAATTTCAGTTCGGATTCAGAAAAGGTATGAGCACTATTGATAGTCTTAGCATTCTAACAACTGATATCCGTATATCTCTGTTAAAGAAACAGGACTTAGTAGGAGTCTTTCTCGATATTGCCTCAGCATATGATAACGTACTCCTGTCAGTGCTCAGGGATAAACTTCTCCGTCAGTTGAATGTTCCGGAAAAGTTAGTTCGGTTTATATGCAACTTATTGATGGAAAGGACTATCTGTATTAAAACCCATGATTCTCTGTTACCACCTAAGACTATCTGGAAAGGCTTGCCACAGGGTTCAGTTCTTAGTCCTCTTCTATTCAACCTATACACATTTGACTTGCACTTTTCGGTTGACCCATTTTGTCAAATTTTGCAATATGCTGATGACTTAGCTCTGTATCTTTCTGTAAAATCTTTGGAAGAAGCTGAAAAGCGATTAAATTCGGCCCTCAGATACCTATCTGACTGGCTCCTTTTACACGGACTATCTCTTTCAGCTCCTAAAAGCACTGTAGTTATTTTCACGAAAAAACGATTTGTTCCCCCTGTCGTTATTAAAATCAATGAAGAAATTATACCTTTAGAAAACAATGTAAAGTTTCTGGGAATCTGGTTGGATTCAAGGCTAACTGGTATTACTCATACTAACTTTGTTTCTCAGAAATGTGAAAAAAACATTAATATACTCCGCTCTCTATCTGGAGTTTGGTGGGGTGCTCATCCATACTCTCAAAAATTGATTTATAACGCCATAGTTCGCAGCCATTTGGATTATGGACTGTTTCTACTAGACCCTTGTAACAAATCTGGCCTTCAAAAATTAGATAAGTGCCAATCAAAATGTCTTCGTATAATTCTCGGAGCGATGAAGTCATCCCCCATTAATGCTATGCAAGTCGAGTGTGTAGACCCTCTTCTTTCTATTCGCAGACAATTTCTTGCCAGTCGTTTTTTGTTCAAGCTCGTGCAAAATTCCGAGCATCCCCTAATAAGCAAGCTGGACCAATTATCCTCTATTTTTAACTGCTGTAGTCGTTCTAATATAGAACTTCCATGCCTTCTTCGTGCTTACCTTCAGTTCACTCGTCTTCCTTGCCCACTTTCTCAAAACACTATCTTACCTATTTATTCTTCACCTTACGATGCCCTTGTGTTCCGACCTAATATTCTCTTGGACTTTGGTATTAACAAAGGTACTTTAGAAGCTAATACATTTTTTAAACGTAAAATTTCCTCTGATTATTATAACTGGGTTACTATGTTCACCGATGCTTCCAAAGTCCCAGATGATAGCCCAGTCGGTGTAGCTGTTTGGATTCCCTCTACGAAAATTATCTTAAGTTATAGATGTCCCTCGGTTACATCAGTTTTTACTGGTGAAGCTATAGCCATTTTTGAAGCCATTTCATTTGTCAAATCCCATAACATAAATAACTGTATTATATTCTCTGATTCTAAAAGCTGCCTTCAATCCATTTTGTCCAATCCTTTCCGCTCAAAATCTAGATTTCCAATTATTCTTAACATTAGAAATATCTTATTTCAATGCCACAAATTAGGAATTAATATTGTTCTAGCCTGGATCCCTGGCCATACAGGTATTTTTGGTAATGAGTCAGCCGATTCATGTGCCAAAAATGCTGTTCATTCTGGCTCCCTAGACCATTCCGAAATTTACTCTCATGACATCATCACCACATTGTCTTCTATTTTATTTAATTCATGGACTCAAAAATGGCAAATATCGAAGAAAGTAAAAGGTAAATTCTATGGTGACATTCAACCCGAGATCCCCCATAAACCATGGTGTTTTAAATTTCGGTGTGCCAACAAATGGACCACATCAATTATTTGCCGTCTACGTCTTAATCATTGCTGTTCGCCCTCTTTCTTGGCCAAACTTAGGATTAAGGACAACTCGCTTTGTGAGTGCGGTTTGGATGAAGGAAACGTGGACCATATTTTCTTCAGCTGTCCCAAATTACGATTCTCTTTATATGATATTTTACCCCCTTATGTTCCCCGTCCAACCTCCATTAAATGCCTTCTCTCTCTTGTATTTACCCGATTTGTTTATGATCTATGTAGGTTCATTGAGATAAATAAAATAAAGCTGTAGCGTATTATACTTTTAACAGTTCTGTTCCATATTCCTAATTTACTCATTCTATTCCTTCTACCACTGGTAAACTGGTAACACATTACAAAAGCTGTCATATCATGTTTGCGTACAAAATAATGTTGGGTTTTTTAATACTTTTCTTTTCATCACCAACCAAGATACTTAACACAACCTCCTGCGTTTGATGGTCTATTATTCTACACGTGATATTGGCAAAATTGTGGTGGCTCCTCCACAAACGCCATTTAACAAGAGTTGAAGTTGAAGTTGATATTTATTTTCTATTAATTCATTATTGTCACAGAGTACTATATTATTGTTTATTTTACCGAAAAACTAATACACTATTCAAAGATCTATTTATTACACACGACCACACGTGTTGTTGGCAAAATTATGGTGGCTCCTCCACAAGAGCCACATATCAAGAGTTGAAGTTTATTTTGTGTGCAACTGGCAACTGCTTATAGCGAATAATGTGATCTGCCGGTTTTAGGAAGTAAATGTTACTCATATCCTACATTGGTGAACCAAGGGAAGTATGAGAAGCTGACTGATATCCCAGTGTTCCTGCTGCAAAGAAACCGAAACTAGATCCGCTAAAGGAAAGTAGCGACCATTCACTATCACCCAAGCATAAGAATAAGAGATAAAAACATTCAGACTTCTGAAAATACTAAGGAAAGTACGTTTAAATCTATCAGGATATCCAAAAAATCTATTTCAAGCAAAACTAGTGCAACATAGTGGTATTTTACATGAACTTTTCTGTTTTATATTCTATAGTTTTCTTAGTTTATTTAATTTTTAAGTTATTTTTAATGTATTATAGTTTTAATATAGTTTCTTAAATTTTATTTATTTTAGTTCTTGATGTTCAGTAGCAACAGCGATGTGGTTGTTGGTGGTGCTAGTCAACCTTCAACATCGCTGAACACCCTGGAGAGATGCCCGCTCTGTACCCAGGCGCGCTTTTTCAAAGGTAAGCGGGGTCTTAATGTGCATATTGGGAAAATACATAAGTCGCAAAATGCACCTTCAGACTCTGCTTCCATACCTATTTCCACACCTTCTAATACCACTTCCGACCCTTTTTGGAAAACACTTTCAAATTTAAAAAAATCCGTTCCGGTTCTGAAGCGAGTTCCCCGCGGCGCCAAACCTCTAGTTACTCAACACCTGGCTAGTTGCGTTCGCCAAGCTGTCCGGGAGAACTCACAAAGCGCCTGGGAACAACTGCTTACCTTCCCCTACAAAGTTCTTCACGTGAAAAAGAATCCGGCCACAAAAAAAGACTTTAACAGCTCAAATTAAAGAAAATTGTAATGTTTCGGCTCCAAGTTTTGATTTCGATTCTCCCTCTCTTAGAATTACCTCTTCACGAGGTATATCCCATTTGGTAGAAACGAAGTTAGGGGACGGTGATATTAGCGGAGCTGCCAGGATTCTCTTCAGCAGCGATGTGGTGGCACCTTGTTCTTCAGAGACTCTCGAAGCTCTGAAGACCAAACACCCTGCCCCAGCGTATGATCTTGCTTTTCCCGACCCTCCTGATCCTGATATTCACTCCCTCACCATTTCAGGTCGAGAGGTAATCACAGCCGTTAGCTCGTTCCGGAGCGGCTCCGCTGGCGGTCTCGACGGCCTGAGTCCGCAGCACCTGAAGGACCTCATTTGTTCAGGCGCCGGGGTAGCTGGTGAGTCGCTCTTGAGGGAGCTGACGGCTCTAGTTAACCTTATGCTCTCCGGCAAGGTAAACGAATCTGTCATCGATATTCTGTATGGCGCCAATTTATGTGCGCTACGCAAGAAAGATGGCGGCATTCGTCCCATTGCCGTGGGAACCACCTACCGCCGTATGGCAGCCAAGATTTGCTGTAAATTTTATGGTGAGGCTGTTTCGGAAAAATTTCAGCCCCTGCAACTTGGTTACGGTTCCAAAGGGGGCTGTGAGGCTGCCGTACACGCTTTGTCGACATACCTAAATTCTGGGAAAAGCGAGGCCATTCTGAAGGTTGACATAAAGAACGCCTTCAATTCAGTTAACAGGGACACTTTGTTGGCTGAGACTAAAAAAGAATTACCCGAAATTTATAGTTTCCTTTGGCAATGCTATAGAAATCCATCCAAATTATTGTTTCGAGACAATCTATTAGAATCAGCTGTTGGCTGTCAACAAGGTGACCCTCTCGGGCCAGTGATTTTCAGTTTAGCTATTCACCCAATAATTCGAAAGCTAAATTCTAAATTCAATGTTTGGTATCTTGACGACGGAACCTTGGGAGGTGATGTAGAAAATATTTTAGCAGACCTAAATTTCTTAAAAAATGAACTACATTCTATTGGCCTTGACCTCAACCTTTCAAAATGTGAATTATTTTTAACAGATAACACTGACAGACTACTGACTCTCTCTAAATTTAACGAAATAGCTCCTGGAATTCAAATTATTGAGAAAAGTTCTCTCCGTCTCCTTGGTTCTCCAATCTTTGATACTTCCTTTCCCGACTTTATTGCAGAACAAATTAATAAATTCAATGACGTTTCGGAAAGATTGCTCCAAATCAATATGCACTCGGCCATCACTATAATTCGTTTCTGCTGTTTCGGCCCTAAATTAACATACTCTCTTCGTGCTTCCCATTTGTGGAAGCACCATCAACTTTTAGTTCAAATGGATCAAATTATCAGACGAACTTTGTCCTTAATTCTGAATGTGGCTTTGGATGACCGAACTTGGGCCCAAGCCTCTCTTCCCATCCGCATGGGAGGGCTCGGAATCCGCAAAATTTCTAGTATTAGTTTACCGGCTTTCATTTCCTAGGTCCACAGCACTGAGAAATTAATCAGGAATATCCTGGCTTCCACACTGATTGATTTCAATGTGCCGTGCTTCACTGAGGCTATTGATGCCTGGAATCTTGCTTGTCCGAATTCTGACCTACCTGTTATACCATCTTCCCAGAGGCGGTGGGACGAGCCGCTCTGCAGAGTAGTTCTGAATAATTTACTAACCACGTCTGCTACTTCTGCTGAGTGTGCTCGTCTGCTGGCTGTGGGAAAGTGGGAATCAGGTCTTTGGTTACATGCTCTACCGTCCTCAAATCTTGGCACTTTGTTCGACGACACCACTTTCCGCATCGCTGTTTCACTACGCCTAGGAGCCCCTTGTTGTTCCCCTCATCGCTGTAATTGTGGGGAAGCGGTCAACAGCCTCGGGCACCATGGTCTCTCTTGCAGCCGTAGTGCGGGTCGTTTTGCACGACATGCCAACTTAAATGACATTATCCGACGAGCCCTTGTCACCGTCGGCGTTCCAGCCGTATTGGAACCCATTGGACTGGCGCGTGACGATGGCAAGAGACCGGATGGCATGTCATTGTTTCCTTGGAAGATGGGTAGGCCTTTAGTGTGGGACGCAACTTGTGTCGATACTGTCGCGCCATCCCATCTTCCCAGTTCATCATGTTGTGCTGGCGCTCCCGCTGCGGCTGCGGAAAACCTCAAGCGGCGTAAATATAGTCATCTCGGTGATAACTATATTTTCGAGCCGTTTGGGTTCGAAACTCTCGGACCATGGGGCCCGTGTGCTCACAGCCTTTTTAAAGAAATATCGAAAAGGCTCGTTGACGCTTCCCGCGACCCAAGGGCTGGCTATTTCTTTGGTCAACGGCTAAGCATTGCCATACAACGAGGCAATGCCGCCAGTATCTTAGGTACGTTGCCAGCCGACAGCGTTGAGGATGAATTTTTTGATGCTTTATTGTAGTTTGTATTTTAGTACATAATTTTGTATATTTGTTGTAATTAATTGTTTAAATATATCCTAATGTTCCCACTACCCTTTTGTAGTAAAATTTTAAAATGTATCGAATTTCTTCATTAGATTCACTCATCTTGACAGTACGAAAAACAAATGAAAATCACACATTTTCCTAATTTGAATTTTGAATTATGTTCTTTAAAATTTAAACTTTTAATGATACCAAAACCAGCCAGACACAAATAGTATAACCAAAGAGATTTTATTACAAGTTCATTCATATTATAATGCAAAAAGACTTTTTCCCCAACCTTATGTTATAAATGTGAAAGTTTGTGAGGATGGATGGATGTATGTTTGTTACTTTATCATGCAATAACTACTGAACGGATCTGAATGAATTTTACTAAGTACAAGTAAAATAAAACATAGGCTACTTTTTATCCCGAAATTCCCATGGGATCGGGATTTACGCGGGACAAGATTCCCACGCGCACAAAGTTGCGGGCAGAAGCTATAATCTATAAATTACCATACGCTCTATTTCGTCTGGTTATGGTTAGTAGTAGTAGGTAAACTGGTTTATTAATGATTTATTTGTTTTTTAAATCAAGCCAGGCGAATGCCAAATTCTCGACAAGGAAGTATTTGAAGAAGCAAGCAATTATAAATAAATAAATACCTATAAATAAATACTTTATTCGCTAAACAGGTGTTGTAGTATAATCGGGAAAATACAATTAACTTATGTCCTAATGATCATTTTAGGTTTTCACTACATTTATACAGGTTTCATACTGCTTTCCTAGCTGGGCTTGTTAAAAGCCTGTGGTAAGTATAAGCAGTTGCCACCCCCAGCAAGTTTCGTAAACCAACTTAAAACTATTTTACAACTGTACAAGTAGGCACTACAACTTATAAATAGTAACTAAATTTTAGTAGTACGGGATCTGTGTTGTGTGTGAGTATACAATGTGTAACGGAAACCCCATATCTATCGAAAAGGGCTGAAGACAACATCTGGTATGGAGTCTCTATGCACAGTTTCAGCACAAAATAACTGACTCAAAGAATTGATACCAAATTATTGGTTTCATATATTTCTTGAATACCAATCATAACAAACGTGTCACAGCACTACAAGGGTCAATTCGGTTTCGGTAACTGGTATCAGTGTATTGGAATTTGTAATAAGTTCTACACACGTAGACTTAAGATTACAAAACCCTTGCCATATGAGTGTATGATAGTGACAGGCCCGTTGGTATAGTGGTCAGTGGCCCTGACTGCTGTGCGCAAGGTCGTGGGTTCGATTCCCACCTAGGACAAATGTTTGTGTGATGAGCACGGTCATTTGTTCTTTGTCTGGGTGTAATTTATCTATAATATGTATGTATTTAGAAATATATATGTATGTTTATCAGTTGTCTAGTACCCATACCACAAGCTCTGCTTAGTTTGGGACTAGATGGCGTTGTGTGAAAAGTTGTGAAAAAAAAAAAAAAAAAAAAAAAATCATTTGTTATCATCCAAAGAAGCCATGCACTTGGTATGTATATACCCTTTAAATTACACGTTGTATGAGTGTATAAAGGTGTAATGTTTATGTGCGCATGTGAATGTGAATGTGTATGGATGTCTGTGTGCGTGATTTATGATATGACTCTAATATAGTGATAACAAGTAACGTTCGATTTTCTCATAGGTCTTATGCATTAAGAAATTATGGAATTAATTAGTATATCACAAAGACATTTTGACACTCGATTAGTAATGACCTGGGCCTCAAGTCTGCTGTTACAATAGTGTCAAAATAGTCTATCATTGATTACAAAATTGTTGATTTTGACAAGTTTGGTAATCTACTAATATAACGGCTTTCCAATGGTCAACCACTGACACTTCATTGAACGAAATAATATGTAAAATTAAATAGAAATAAAATCTGGCATGAATAAATGTTCAAATTTAGGGGTAGTTTTTCGAAAATCATTACTACTAACGGGTTTTATAATAATGGCAATACGGCAATGTCATTCTAATACGAGACTACTGACCAACCATTATGAATTTAGTAGATTATGAACTATTAGCAAAATGACAATGGGATCGTGATGGAATGACAAATTTATAAAAATAGCAGACTTGGGGCCCAGGAGGTCATCCTATCAATGTCACTGCGGGGTGCCTACCGAAAACCAGCGCCGAGTGTCTTTCGCCCCGCAAATGCTGAGTTGAACATGCTCAGCGCAATTTTAGTTATTATTTTGATAATGTTGTAACTTTTTATTGTAATTGTTGTGTGTATAAATGTGTTTCTGTTCTATTCAATATGCTTGGCTTATTCCCAACTGTATCGTTCTACCCTTGTAAAACATTATTGCGGTCTATCGAGATGTAGACGAGTACCAGTATTTTTTTATTGAGCTATCTGACTTCCACGACGCAGTAACCCGCGATAGGATACCCCTTGGGTTTCAATGCTTGAATTACTTCTCCAAATCTCCTTGAGTCTTATTGCAAAAATTTTGATTTTGATATAGTTGAAACTATTGGGTTGAATTGGTCTATTATAAGTCTAGGGCACCAGTAACTTTCATTAATTTGTGTATCCCGAGCAAATGGAAAACGAACAAAGATCGCATTAGGTGATAAGATCGTAATTTGTAACGCTCTTTTAAGTTGAGAATTCCTTATTTAATTGCGTTGTAGTGTACAGTAGAGTTTATTTATCTATTAGGTTTCTTAAAGGGGCTGCTTACAAACTTTGACATGCCTATTTTGATTGTCCAGATATCACCAATAACCTATGTTACATTGTACCTAGAACTGTTATGTGTCGAGAGGCGCGTGTGCCTCAGCTTTCCATACCGCAAGGTGCAGAACTCACGCTGGTGCACGGGCGCCTCTACGACGTATTGTTGATACGTATACCCACTTCATTGATTTAGATATATTCGTACTTACACACTTTAAGTTCAAAAAGATGGCTATTGAATCTTTAGAACAGTCATTTTATACCCATTATATAAAATACTGATGAATAGATACTTCTTAATTTTCTGTATTAAGTAATAACAACGCACGCATTAAATAATTTATCCTTATACCATTATTCCGCGGACATTGATGAGGGTTACACGTTTACCTAGTTATAAATTTTATTTCGTCACACTTATATTGTAATGTGTATCATAAAATAAAACAACGACTCCCTTCAACTCTCTTTAAGGGGGTTATATTTTAAGGTTTCGGCTTGAAAAATTAGGCGTCCGAGTACGTATCGAATCTTTCTGGAGATCAATAGACGATTAATTGTCTCTTCAAGATACCAGATGGCTGGCCCTTTTTACGGTCAAAGAACAGCATTGCCATTCAACGTGGCAATGCAGCCAGTGTTTTGGACACATTTCTCATTGACAGCAATGTTGACCTCGAATTCTTATTATATTCGCTTGAACGTAATATTTATCATCGTTAATATATTTTTAATAGGAATTAAATTTTAGATTGTAAATTGTTTTATTTGCATATTACATACCTACTTTATAGCACACCAAGATCAAACATAAATAAAGGAAATCTCAATAAAAACATAAAATTAATTAATTAAATTATAATTTTCCATTAAATTAAGAAATAATGTTAATAAATAGGTGTGTTTATATTTTCGTATATAATACAGTATATTCTATCTGTCTATCTGTACAATTTGCGGCTTTATTGTATTCTGCAGCTGTATATTTACTAATTATGTTTTGCTAACTAAATTGCTTTGGAAAACTACTGAAAGTTTGTTTATGGTCACATAAAATGTTTTACTAGGATGACGTATTTTTTTACATAAGATCTGATATCTGAACAGTAATTACATTGGTTGCAGGCGGTTTTTGAGCCGCTACGGTTTCCGCCCGCGACTTGTATTCTAAAAAACTGCGTATTTTTGTCCTTTCCAGCGTCCATCCAAAACTTATTTCGTGAATATCGTAAGCGTGCACAAGTAATATGTAAATAGACAGAGTTATTTCCGCAGTTAAAATATGTAGAAGTAACTCTATCTGGATATCCATTGTCCATTGATACTTTTGTATGAGTATCAACAGATAGTTTACTTCAACAATCAGCTAATAACGTTACCACTACTGTCTCACAGGCCCCCTATTCTCTTCCTCGATTTGAAAGCAGTGTGTGATGATGAAAACTGTAACCATCGGGTATCCATTGTCGTCACTCCCCTGCTCTCACTCCCCTGCTCCACTTCAACGTATAGATTATTTTAATGGTACAATAAATTCAATACTCTAATTATTTATTTCATCTTTTATAGCATCTGCCATAGGACGTGACCTGCAGTGGCCAGATTGGAAAGCAATCAATAGACTGCGAACCCTAGTAGGCCGCTTCAGGCAAAATTTAGCGAAATCGGAGATCATAGAACAATGAAACCCAGAGTGATTGCGATGCTCCTGACCAAACCATGCCCTATCTGCTGGAGTGTCCAAAGTGCCCAAATACGTGCACCTTTAATGACCTCAAAACGCCACTGAAGCCGTGACTATCGTAGCTACTGGCTACCGACTGGGCCCAACAAAAAGAATATAATTCATTCTATTCTTGGATGTAATCTGTCACAGATTTAATTTAAAAAAAAATGTGATTTGCAAACTATAGTATGTTTGGCATGAGTGTTGAAGTTAGAAGTACTTGAACCCACGGTGAATAATTAAAAATACTTGTAGTCGCCTAGTAGTCTAAATTCAACCATTATTTCTATTATCTCAAATGTATTATTATAGAAAAATATTACCTTTCGGCACTCCTACTTGTGAAATTTAACCATGCTAAACATAGACATTTTAATTGTTTACTTACCCTTACGCTGACCGTGTAATTTTCGTAAATAATATGTTTTGCTTGTTCCGTATACTGAAGATAATTTCTGGCCATTGTCCTTTCTTTTGTATCTGGTCTTCTATTAATAAAGTCTTTTGTTCGCATTGTATTATTATCATTGCTATAATCAGATATGCAATAACGAAACAATGGATCAGAATCGTGAATGCACTGACTATGGACATCCATGCGTTGACAATCAAAAAGATAAGGACATGATCTACCTACGATGTACGCCAGGTAGTACAAATGTTTTGCAATTTTATGGTGAATGAACATGAAACCCATTTAGAATTATTGTGAATCCTTGATCAAGGAAATAATAAAAAAAAAATTACCAAAATGTTTTTGGCATCGACTTCCGAAATTAAAGTTATTTTTCACGTTGCAGTGTTTTTAAGGAGTCGGTTTATTTTTTTGTTGAAATGTTTTTATTTCACTCTTTTTACTTGGTCGATTTTTAATTTACCTAGTTACAAGAGCCTAAATGTCAACTACTTATAATCATTTACAAAATATTGCTTTTCCCAGTGTTGGGCCGTTAATTGTTGAGGAGTTCTCCTGGTACTTCACCATCAGCTCTACATCACCATATGCATTGTGACGAGCATAAAGTGCTTAACATCAATATTCAAGTAATCGAATCGCAATCCACTCAATACTTATTATTGAGTAGTTTCGGCGGCCATCTGTGGTCTTCATCATCAGTTCCACTTCCTCAAATGGTACTTTTTGAGAGCAACTGCAAAAGATACTATAATAAATACCCAAAACGTCATAGGTGTGCCTATAATATTTGAAGAATTCCCTCGATTTCTCCAGGATCCCATCATCAGATCCTGACTTTTATGAAAATGGGACCAATTTCAAAGTATAGGGTATACTTTGAAATTGGTCCCATTTTCATCAATCAAAAAAAGAATTTTCCAAATCGGTTCAGCCGTCTTCGAGTAATCGGTGATCATACATAAAAAAAACTATACGCGTCGAATTGATAGCCTCCTCTTTTTGTCGTCGGATGAAAATACATACCATATATATAAATATAATATATTAATATATACTAATACATATCAAAATCATAATAGAGAAAGGAGGGGAAAAAAATTATAGTGAGAGGTAATGGTCTTTCACCGTTTTTTTGAACGTAGGTAATGTTTGAGCACGCCTCACATCTATGGGCAATGCGTTCCATAAACGGGCTGCTTGGATAGTGAAAGATTTTTGTGACTCCATGATCAAGGAAATAAAAATAGTAACATGATTTATCATCAGATTACCCTATCTCCTATTATGTCGGCGTCGGCTTACAGTCCAACCAGATCTTTCTTTTTTTAACGTGGTAAAATTATCAAATAAGTCCTCCCACCCCGGGCAGGGCGGGAGGGACTGTCAGACTTTTACTGACTAAAATCCACGGTGTTCCTTCAATAACCCTTTACGTACCGGGGTCACGGTAATGGGATAAGTCCCACGACCCCGGCAGGCTTCGGCCCTCTACAGGGGGGGCCTCGTCATAAGTCCAACCAGATAGATTTTTTTTAAATTAATGATTGTCTTGCGTTTAAGTACCATCTAACATGATGGTTAGCGTTGAGTGGCCGAAGATGAAGCACGCTTACCTAGAAGTAACCTATTCACTCTTGACGTAAAGACCCCCAGGTTATAGCTATCAGGAAATACAGTCTCTGGCAGGAAATTCTGGCCCCTTGTTCGCACAATGAAAGTACCTATGCTCAAAACGTTTTGGTACGTATGGGTGGGATATTCACCTTGTAACGATTTTACATGGAGCGGCTGCCTTTATGACCTCCACAAACCTGTAGCTGTGATGGAATATTGATATGTTAAGAGGGTCATCCATCCACAAACCATCCCGGGTAAGCGTTGCTTAACTTCGAAGATCGACCCGTGTGGCTATTATTATTTATCCTCGAGCTCCTGAAATATTCTAACATGAATCTACGCTAGATATTTTTAGGGTTCTGTTGGTCTGAATTAATGAGTGGAACTCACTAGTGTATCAGTCTGTCCATTAGTCCGTCTTTATGTGACCTATACACGGAAGCATAAACTTAATAGTTACTTTGAGAAAAAAAAGTTTATTCAATTCTACTCATTTTAAACGATACATTGAATACAAGCGTTTATTATGAAGATTCCGATAACATTTTTTGTACTATTTCCAAAACAAGTTATTCAATAAAATAGACGAAAAAATTACGAAATATAATAAAAATCGGAAAGCAGTACACAGAATACATTTACCTACCAACTGTGTAGTCTTAAAAGTTCCGGATTAAAGTGGCTATGACATACGGCCGGACGGACAGACAGACAGACAAATATGACAAATCTATAAGGGTTCCGTTTTTTACCATTCGGCTACGGAACCCTGAAAACTAGGAAGTTGTGACGTGTTAGCGTATCCGATGATGTCGGCGGGCGGGCAAGTGTGTCTGCGAATATATTTTTGCTTGCAATGCTTGCTTCGCGTTTTTGTTACAGTAGCATTAAAGTTATTAAGGTTCCGTAGCCGAATGGCAAAAACTGAACCCTTATAGTTTCGTCATGTCTGTCTGTCCTTCCGTCCGTCCATATGTCACAGCCATTTTATTCCGAAACTATTAGGACTATACACATGAAACTTGATAAGTAGGTAGAAGTATTCTGTGAACCGCTTTCCGATAAAAAAAAATTAAAATTAAGGGGGCTCCTCATACATGGAACTGAAACTGAAAATATTTTTTTTTTCCATGAAACCTATACCTGTGTGGAATCTATAGAAAGGTCTTTAAATATGACATTGAGGTTTCTAAAACGACTTTTTCATAAAGACAATCGTTTAAAAGATATACTTAAATATGTGTGGGGGGGACATACATTTTACCCTCTAACTTCTATAATAATGAAGGGAAAAATCTAAAAAGAAATATATGATGTAGATCGTAATGTAAACTTTAAAAAAAAAGTATTTTGAACGAGATCGGGTCAGCAGTTTTATAGATATAGCATATTTTCTAAAACAGCAAATATAACTTTGTAATTCATAAAAATACTATGAAAAACAGTTATTTGGCGTAGTTACTACGGAACCGTTCATGAGCGAATCTGACTCGCATTTGGCCAATTTTTTTTTTATGTTCGGTTTAAGTTTCAAAGTTCATATAGACTTATATTGCTGCTAATGTATTAATAAATCATTAAAGGTCGAATATAGCCTTGAAATGTTTCGTTTGATGATTGATTTTTTACACAAACAGGTACTAATAAACACACCATAATTATAAGAAACTGGAAAAAAGAAGCTATTTTGTAATTATGTGTAGAGTTTATTCTCTTTGAAATCATTATTTATCACTACGAAATTCAAAATCAAAATTAAAATATTATTTCCGTTTCGGAGCCATATAGTTTCGAAATAAAAATTACTTCGCTATAATTCACTTTCATTGATTAGGTATCACTTTGACCTTGAAACGACTGGTACCGGTAAGTATGGAATTTCAATAGAATAAGATCTACTATAGTTCTAGTAGTTACTAGTTTTGTAATATGTTACAAAACTAGCACCATTAATTTTTTTTTTATTTTAGCAAAGATTTTTAGCAATGTGTGCAGAATTCACATTACTAGCAATCTTGTTAACCCCTCCAACTAAGCTAAATATGCTTGTGTCTGGAGTTCACGGCAATAGTGTAGGGTGGAGTTCGAACTTGCTACCTCTCGATCACAAGTCCGACACCTAAGCCATTAGGCTACTGACGCTTCAAACGACATTCCTTACATGCGAATTTAAGAAAGAAAATTATTTCTGATTTGACGTCACGGCATCATTTACTTCTTTTCCTTTCATATTTCATCATCTGGGCTCGCTCGTTCCATCGTAGACCTCATCTATCGCTTACCATCAGGCGAGATTGAGGTCAAGAGTGAGCTCATTCTAAATAAAAAAAAAAACGACGGGTTGCACTCCGGGAGTGCCGGAAGAAGTGAAAACTTGAATATTAACGTTGTGCATTTTTGATATTTTGGAATGGTTAGGGAATAACTTTGCACGAATTGCTTTAATCATCAGTATAAAAGTACTATCATTTATGTGGTAGAATACAATATTTATTTATTGCGCTATCGTACACAAACATGACAATTTATATTACATTAAAAAGTTTATCTCTTAGACTCTCCGTTCGTCTTACGAATTTTCGATCAGGTCACGTGTCCTGACGCGAGTTTAACATTTTTTACCCATTACAAAAAAAGTGCACAACGCCGCTAAAGAAGTTTTCACTTCAAAAATATTCCTAATACCATCATATTTTTAGCCTGCCTCTACCTCTCTATCTATCAACATGCTACATGCATGTCATCCCTCGTCATCACATCGCCATACCAAGACGAGCGACCCCCTTAAATATAAGAAAAAAAAACACAAATCAAGTAGTAAAGAAAACGCCTTTACAGATGAAAAATACCGGCCTTACATACGTTTAGCTACACAACTGGTTCGCTTTTTCTCAACTAAGTTGAGGTTCGCTACCAGTCTAATCAGACGCAGCTGAGTACTAGTCAAATTCAAACTCAAACTCACAATGTTTTATTTCACATAGGCCTACATTACATGGGCACTTACGAAACGTCAGCAGTTAGGGCACGGCTCGAAATTGGTCCTTTTCTATAGAAAAGAACCGGCAAGAAACTCCACAGTCATTTTTTTGTTTGTCTAGTCTTTTCAAATCAAATATATTTTTTACAATGTATCCATAATACAGGTCAATTAGGTAGGAGAGGACAGTATAGACCAATTAATACAGCACAATGGAATTACAAATAAAAAATTGTAAAACAAATCTAAGAGTCTACAGTGTTCTCTCATTCACAAAAAAAGCTTTATGTTATATTAAAATAAGCTTGAGAAGCGACAACATTAGACTTCAATAATGAAGGATAATAGTGTTTTACATCTCCACAATCCTGTAGCTGGACAACACTTTACCACTTGACCAGACTGATGTCAGAATTTCTGGCTTCTGACTACTGCCGTAATGACTGTCAAATATGTATGTACATGTGACAACAGGAACCAATGGTTTAGCATGTTTTTCAAGGCATGGAGGAATCTCAATACGGTAAAATCGTCCTACTTTGCTCCTTTGTAGATAAATTTGCTCCAATTCTGTAAAATGTTTTTCGCCTATGTTCAAATACTTGCAACAAATTGTTAGATAAAAAAAACTTTTTACCAAAAAATTAAAACTGACTCCCAAAAAACACTGCAAAGTGAAAGATAACTTCAATTTCGGTAGTCGGTGTCTTTAGTTTTGTATTTTCGTTTTAGGCACCGAATGATCATACATTAAAAAAAAATACGTGTTGATTTGATAACCTCCTTCGACCTTATTTCGTCGGTTGAAAAGCATAAATATGGTCCAAAAGCTTTCATAGTTCAGATCGCTTGTAAACCATATCTAGGAGTTAAGTTCCAACGGGTAACTTTGCTAATAATTCATTGTTTTTTTAGCAAATTTATTTCAACTAAATAACTCCACATTTAATTTAATTTAGTTATAACAAAACGTTAAAAAAGATTCTTCTTTATACAGTATGTTAACTAACAGAGGGCGTTCCCGTTAACCCGTAATAGTATAAGCACAAAACTATTAGATCGCCGCAGACGCGGCCCGTCATTCATAAATAAATTGCGACGTTGCCGTCCTTCAAGTACACGTGTACAGGATGTTTCTTTTACGTATCAATTTAATATTTTTAGTTAATATTTTAATATAAAAAAAAAACATTTTGTTTTCGAATGACAATATTTTTTTAGCTTGTATGGATGCCATACTATTGCAGGCAAAGACTATAGGTTATATATTCTCTGATTGCGGTTTAACGGGAACGCCCTCTGTTAGTTAACATACCTACTGTATGAATGCATCAGAACATATTTAATTCTTAAGAATAAAAAAAAATCACAATTTTGGAGAAAATATTGAAGCAAATATTGGAGAAAAGTAGGACCATTTTACGGTATGTTAAGGTGGGACCACCCATATACGTACCGACCTTGGGAAGTGGTGCTTAACATACAAGCTGTCATTATTTAGACATGAACTCCTCCTCTTCACCCGTAGCTACACGTATCTCCGGGATTGCGGGTATCCTCTAACGACATACCGCGCCCCCGGAACTCAAGGGCAACTGAAGGAACGGGGTGGGTTTTTAGTCAGTAGAAGTCTGACACTCCCTTCCACTCCACCCAGAGCGGGAGAAGCCATTCGATGATTCGCTCACCAGAAAAAGAAAAAAGTATAGACTACTGTATCTGGGGCAAGAGACTCAAAAACAACAAGCGACAAATATATTGAAATACTCGACTGCCTAAAAACAATAGTCGAGTCTGAACGAGCTAAGCTAAAAATACAAAAGCACACACGATCAATAATCCAATATGTAATCGAAGCCAATTATAACATTTGAACCGTTTGAAGGAACGATTCGTCAATTAAAAGACGGTTAGAGGTTCGATATGAACAATAATAAGTACTCGTAATTACCAGTGATCGGAATAGGCTGAGTATATTTACCTAAAGTTTAAAGAACAGAGACGGAAATTGGAGACTTCCTTATGACAATTTTTGTTTTACCGGTAAATTTGCTGGAACCTTAACTATGTAAATAGCCTATTCCGATCACTGGTAATTACGTATACGTACGTAGGCGGTCCCTTTACGTTTTATTTACTATTTAGGAACACATGAAGCCTTCACGAGTGTATAATTAATACTAATAGGTAGGTGTTCTAAAGGTTAGGTACGTAAGTTCTGTTTTCTTTTAATTAATGGAGCTTGTAATTTAGGTCCCTACCTAGTAATTAAAAGAATCTGTAGAATAAACCCTTAGTAGGTAAAGTAATTTTATTTATTTTTCGACCCTTTATAAGGCAATAAATTACTTATTAATTTTGTTTAACTAAAATAAGGTTTAATTAGATCCATACGCATTAAATAAGTGGTATATATGCAAAAATTGTACCATTTTTTTTTAATTCGGATGTTTTTTTGATCATGATTGATTCAACTGATTTATTTTTATAAATGCTCACTTATAGTTGTCTCGACTGAATTGAAACTGCATTTTTTAAAATAATTTTATAAACTTTTCTCCTCACCGGGAAGCTCACCTGTATCGTGGTTATGTTTACAGAGATTTTAACTCACATTCAAAAATGACTAGCAGGCGGGACCCAATTGAACCTAATATGATTTTGATTAAAAAATGGGACGGGTCCCGCCTGCTTGTCATTTTTTTAAATAAAAATGTGCTTTTCAGTTGAGCAGTCGGGTTTTTTTTTATATTTTATTTTAAATAAGTTTTATTTTTTTATTTTAATCTTTTTAGTATTTAATTCCGTTTTAAAATGTTATATTTCCTAAACGGGTGCTAAAAATATAAATATGGCACCTGGTTGTCGTTGTGGTGATTTATTTTTATTTTAATCTATTCTATAACACTCGCGGCATCAAGACAAATCCAACGACTTATCATTTATCAAAATCTGTTCACTGGTTTAATAGTTACGAGGGAACAAAGGAACGGACATACATACATACGTACATACATACATACATACGCGGTAAAAACATAACCCTCCTCCTTGCTTCGCCGCAGTCGGATAAAAACACCCACAGTTGGAAAAACTATCTCGTAGGCATGTTAACATTTTTATTCCGTCCCAGAATGGAACCCGTGATACGCATAGCGTTTATCACTCACAACGAAACCTGCCGCTTACTCTAACGTAGTTAATATCCGATCCGCTTCCACGATCACTTTTTAAGATTGTTCTGAAGATCAAAATGTCCAGAACGAAGTCCATAGAACCTTGAACGGACCGTGTTTTCATAAACCTATAAAAGAATGTTCTATAAAATAATCTTTAATCAATTGAGCTGCTTCTGCAGTGCTGGTGTCATGGTGTAACTAGTTTTTGTGAATAACGCGATTCCTTTTGTAAGTTATCCATATTGTAAACCTACTTGTCCTTTTCCCAACCATGTTGGAGTAAGTTTCCAGTCTGACCGGGTGCCAGCTGCATCCGGTCAGATCAGTACGGTAAAATCGTCCTGCTTTGCTTCTTTGTATGTAAATATGCTCCAAAACTGTAAAATGTTTTTCGCCTATGTTCAAATACTTGCAGCATATTGTTAGATAAAAGCATAAATATGCCCCAAAAGCTTCCATAGTTCAGATCGCTTGTAAACCAATATCTAGGAGTTAAGTTCCCATTCCAATGGTTTGCTCATAATTCATTGTTTTTTTAGCAAATACTTTTTAATGTGGAGTTATTTAGTTATAACAAAACGTAAAAAAAAAACTTTTTAGCAAAAAATAGAACCGACTTCGATATAAAAACACTACAAAGGCAAAAATAACTTTAATTTCGGAAGGCGGTGTCAAAAACGAAAATATATACAAAACTAAAGACACCGCCTTCCGAAATTAAAGTTATTTTTGCCTTTGTAGTGTTTTTATATGGAAGTCGGTTCTATTTTTTGCTAAAAAGTTTTTTTAGTGGGATGGTTTGTAATTTATCTAGTTACAAAAACCAAAATGTCAACTACTTATCACCTTTTACAAAATATTGCTTTTCCCGGTGCACAGCCGTTAATTTTTGAGGAGTTCTCCTGGTACATCACCATCAGCTCTACTTCACCATATGCATTGTGACGAGCATAAAGTGGTTAACATCCGTACTCAAGTAATCGAATCGCAATCAACGAAATACTTATTATTGAGTAGTTTCGGTGGCCATCTGGGGTCTTCATCATCAGTTCCACTTCCTCAAATGGTGTTTTTCAAGAGCAACTGCACAAGGTACTATAAGAAATACCCAAAACGCTATAGGTGTCTATAATTTTTTTAAAGATTTCCCTCGATTTCTCCATGATCCCATCATCAGATCCAAACGTGACGACAATGGTACCAACTAGAAAGTATACCCTTTCAAACAAAAAAGGAATTTTCCAAATTGGTCCAGCCATCTCTGAGTTATGAGGTAACATACATAAGTTCAAGACAAATTGTAAACCTCCTTTTTTTGAAGTCGGTTAAAAAGATGTTCTTCTTTATATGAATGCATCAGAACATATTTAATCGTTAACAATTTAAAACATATTCACTAAATTAACACTGAATTATTTGCTAAATTTGGAGCAAGTATTGTATAATAAATAAAAGTAGGACCATTTTACGGTGCCAGTGTTTTGCATTAATTATGAGTGTGGCGGCCATTGGCATTACCACGGAATAGATGAATGGCATCACCATAAACGCTTTTTGCAAGTCATGGTCATCGATTAAGTTTCATTCCTACTTCCCGTGCAATATAAAAAAATATAAGCCTTTATACTTAACATAGCATTATCCTACCACGTAATCACTGCGGGGACAGAGCCTTCGTGCCTATGAGAGAGAATCATTATGTTTTCTAGATAATTATGTACATAACTCACGATGTTTTCTTTCACCGCTTTGAGACCGGTGGTGATGATGAAAATTATACAAAGCTGCTTGGGTTCGAACCCGCTACCTACAGCTTGTTAGTCATACCTGTAACCACTGGGCCACTGCTCCCTCTATACAAAAGAAGTTATTAATCCATATCCATACCAATATTATAATTGCGAAAGTAACTATCTGTCTGTCTGTCTGTTACCTTTTCACGCCTAAACCGCTGAATCGATTTAGATGAAATTTGGCATGGGAATAGTTTAGGATCCTGGGAAGGACATTGGATAGATTTGAACCCGAAATTCCCACGGGATCGGAATTTACGCGGGAAAAACCTCCGACGCGAACGTAGCCGCGGGTAAAAGCTATTTTTAAATAATGAAATAAAATCTAGCTTTTACCAAAGGTGTTTGCCCGCTTGAAACTCGAAAATAATTATACGGTAACATTACATATTTGCCAATAAAATGTATAAACAGATACAACATCTAACAGCATTCAAAAGATCATCCAAAACATTTCATCGATATTTTAAAACACCGGAAACAGCCTTCCGAAAAAAATCCTATCAAAAAATATACATAATACACAAACAAATATACAGAATACACAAACAGACACGTATAAATCATTAAAATAATTTATTCAAACAATAAGGCTAGCATTTTTTTTCCTCGGAGATGACGCTGACTGTACATACAATACATTGACAATGTTGGTTACTTATGAACTGCGCAAACGCACGCAACGACTATTCCCACATAATAGGTCATTCAGTATTATGATGTATTCGCATCTTTGGCAAGGCTAGCTTGGAAATTTGTATTTCTATCACGCTTTACGAGTTATGCTAAATTTTATGAGCAGGATTATAACATAAAATTAAATCAGGCGTGTATTCCTCTGATATCTAATGTTATATTCACATGTAAATAGAGTTCTAGATGGTTCCCGGTTGATTTCAGTAAGCCATAAATCAATCACCTCAGCCACAGACATTGGCGTATCTAGAGATATTTCCCAGGGGGAGCCTTGCCCCCAGTAGTAGACGCGATGATCGCTTATCAAAGTTGCGTCAACTCTTAACGTATGAAATGAAAATTTTCACATAAATTAATTTAACATGTATCGCATAACGGAACCTTTCATGAGTGAGTCCGACTCGCACGTGGCCAGTTTTTTCTTTTTTTAGCAATAATTGTTTGTTAGTAAAAATTCAAGTTGCTTCCGCCAGAGATTAATTCCTTACAAATATTTTAACATTTCGACATTCGCTGTCTCTCATCACTTATACCAATCAAGAGTCAATAGGTTACTTCTAGGTGCTCCATCTTCAACCACATCATCACTTACCATCGGGTGAGATGGTGGTCAAACGCGAGCCTATTCTCAGTAAAAAAACCCTTTTTGGAAACCTGCATACATTAAGGCTGTACGAAAAAATTATCCGTCAAGACCTACATAGAATTATCGTCGATGTAAAGGCTTTTGCCAGGGACCAACCGGGTAACAATATAAGATATTCCAGGAACTGTGCATTAAAAAAATTGCAAAGCACTTATAACGTTGCCCTGTCTAGTCATATCTTCCATTACTCACTTCAGATCTGCTGCAAAGCTGAAATACGACCATATTGACTCATGATTGGTTGGTAGAAAATGTCTACGGCATTAAGTCCGGTTTTGTACCTATGTGCATGAAGTGTAAATAAATAAATAAATATTGCAATTTCGTTCCATTATATGGAGTATATAATTGGACCCCTCGGAAGCAGTAACTAGGAATATTAATCAGAGCACAGTAACGGTCAGCTCGGTTACGAAAGCCCACGTAATAAGTTACCGGTAACGCGGCGTAACGTGCGTTTCCTCGTTTGTTATACAATAATCTGCTGTGATTATCAGCTGCTTGGTGTTATAGGACACGGCTGCGTAACTTAGGGTGGTTTGAAAACGCGTAAATAGTTAGTTGCTTTATTTTATTACTAGCTTCTGCCCGCGGCTTTGCTCGCATGTATAGGTTTTATAAATTACTCAGGAATAATGTAGCGTTCTATTAATGAAAGGATTTTCAAATTCGGTACAGTAAATCCAGCGATTACTTTACAAATTCACAAATTTTACAATGGCCCAGAATTTAGAATTTAGTATTAATAATTATAACAAGAAAAACAAAACAAAAGAGTATTTAATAAAGTTTATCTAATGTTTGGGGCTGCCCCACTTGTCCTCTTAGATTTTTTGGAAGCAGTTGGGGCCTTTTTCGGTGGGAAAATCATCAAATGATTCCTCCCACTATCGGTGGATCGGATGCGAGTGTGAGACTTCTACTGATTAAAAACCCACCCGGCTCCTTCATCTGTTCTTATACCCCTTTCGGGCCCCGTCAATGCTGCAAGTCCTAACCGCAAGCCCGCGCCTACGATAGCCGGAGATCAGCCCGCGATCCCTGACTCCCGAGGCGTCTCCTGCGGCGGACGGGGCGCGAGGCAGAGAGTTGTCTCTTCTCATGCGTCCAACCTCCTTCTCGCTAGCATGACTGCTACACAGGAGGCGACTGCATTCCATTCCCCCTCGCCTCGCACCATGGTTTGGAAGCAGTTAGGGCTGGCGCGTATATTTTAATGCTTTTTTTACTACGGTTCTTCGCGGCTTCGTTCAAGGGAACGATTAGTGCTGTGTGTGATGGGCTGTAGCCAAGGGGCTACAGCCCATCACATACAGCACTAATGTTACTTTATTCAGAAAAAAATGATATAACGACGACGAGCTCTTTTTCTCTCCTTTTTGTACCGTAAATAAATAAAACTGTGTTTTAAAAAAATGGATAAATAACCATGTATATATATAATACTATTGTTACGAGCTGGGGTTCGTGATAGAAATAATTTACGCCAATTAAACCAAAATTAACACTTTAATTAAATAAACACAAAAATAAAAATTAACACAGTTATTCACACTACGATACTTGTCACTAAATACATATAAATCGCACTGAAATTCACTTATAGATCTCAGATTATATCGTCTCGTATCTGGGGATAAGATACTCTCTGCGATTCTTTTTCCTTTGCGAGCTATTAATACCGCGATGTATGTGTTCCAGAAAATTCTCGATATACTCAGTACTGCTACTCGCCGCCAGATGGCGTTTTAGTTTCTTGAAGTACCTACTTATCAAGAAGCGACTGGCGTAACACTATGTAAGAAGATTATCATCATTTTTTTAAATCACCATTCATTTTTGTCCCCAACTGTACTTGTCAGCTTCTGTTTTATCATAACAAATAACTCTCACAAATCATCCAAGATTTTCTGACAAATAAATTGGAAAATTATCGTCATAAGAATAATTCGTAGTAAAAACATTTTTACTCAGTACAATTTTAACTAGGAAAGAAAAAGCACGTCCATTTGTTCTTGAATGTGTTTTGTGTTTGTGTATTGTGTTTCAGCTACTTTCTGAAATGTCTCAAATAACAACTTATAACAACGCCAAATATACGGTCAGTGTGAATCAATGCATTTAAGTGTTTTACAATGTTTCGAGATATTGAACGCAAATCATAAAAAAATAAATAGTGTATTTAGTGTGATATTACAAAACAAAAGCATAATATAAACTATATTATGAGTCATCAAAAAAACAACATAATTACCTAGCGTATTTAAATGCGAAGTTTTATTAAATGCGAGAAGCAAAAAAAATTTAGCACTTAGATTTTATTATTTGATTATTCTACTTTTGATAGTATACAATTTTGAAAATAGAACAACATCAACAAATTACCCAAACGAGTTCAATCAACCTTCAAAATTTTATATTTTTTATTTAAGAAGGATGGCTATTGATGTATATTATTAACGCCTAAAAACTCTTATAAACAGTTATAAATAAAAATCGTATCTAAAGGTCAACTATTACGCAAGTCACCACTTACCGTAAAAATTGTATTTTCAGGCAGTTGTTTTTGGTTTTCAGGCCGCGCGGTCATTTGCTTGACACGTCACCGAATCAAGGTCACCGAATAATCAGTTTTTATAAAGAAGTTTTTAATGCCTTGTGATTTAGCAATGGAGAACGTGCCTAGTATAATGTCCTCTACCGTTATATTAAAAGATATAAATTTAAATATGTATAATGTCCGTCAAACTGACACTAACAAACTACAACAGCTGTGCCAAATTAAACTGTTATCTCGCTTCATCTCTAGTCCTGTGTGTGAATGCGACCGTAAACCTTGAGAAAAACTAGTTGGAATTTAAGCAAATGGTTACTTATAACGGACTAGCAGAAGCGCGGCGTTTCGCTCCCGTGGACTTTATCATGATAAAAACGTTACCCTCATTTTTTGCTACAGCCATACCAAATTTAATTCAAATCCACTCAGTACTTTCGAAGATTTGCGTTTTACCCGACTGCAAAAGAAGGAGGTTAAAACGCACGGGAGCGAGGCCCCGCGCAATTGCTAGGTAGTGATGTGCGTTGAATCAACGAACTAGTTGAATCAACCGTTGATCTCCTGTCAACGTATTAACGTTAACTGTATATGGATCAACTAGGTGAATTCATCAACGACGTTTATGAATGCGTCTCGTTCAATAAACGAGAACGCAAACGCAACGTGCTGAGCAATTTAAAAAACTTACATTGTAAATAACGTCATAGATTGTGAGTGACGGTCATTTGAACTCTAAGTAACGGATGAACGAGTTGATTTTCGAAAACTTATTTTAAAGAATAGTACGTATATTGGTATAATGGCGCGCCCCGACGCGGCTGGGTGGTCCCGCTCGTACAAGCCGAGAGAAACCGGTCAATACTAGTTTGTTTCCGTTTACGAACGATATTATCAACTACCAATGTCTGTCTACACATAAAGGGTTTAAATCTTATACGGGTCGTTACTCACTAAGTTCGAATTAGTTTTGACCACTCCTGTGAGCCGTAAACACTTCCGCACTACTCGCTAAAAATTCTGGAAAATAAATCTAATAATGGCCCCGTGTACAGTTTGTTCGTGTGATAAAAAAGCCGGACTTCAAGTTTACGGAAAGACGGCATAACATTTTATCAGTAAGTTAATAGATCTATGATCTAAATTAGATTACTTTTCTGATATTATTTATCGAAGTTCATCTTATACAGGTCGTACTTTTATGCATTGCACATTCGCGAGCGCGCGATGATGTCTTTTATGATTGCGTCTCTTTCTTTTGAAAGTATTTTTTTCGCTATAGAAAACAACTACAACAAACATTGTAAATAATAATTGATTTGTGTACCTACATACAATCAGATGGTCTTATAAATACGCCTGAGTAGAATATGGTTTATAGCTAATTGTATTCTATTTAGTCAATCCTAAGCCTGAAGAGAAAGTATGAAGGGGAGGTCATCTTACTAGAACCATCAATCAAACGTTTTCCAATACATAAATTGAACCAAATTGTTTCTAAAATTGATCGCGCAATCCTTGAATAAAAACTGTTCAATGAATCAACAGTTTACGTTGCAAGTTGACATTAGTAGCACATTAACTCGTTAATGAATTTAACTAGTAGATTAACCAGTTGACAATCGTAAATAAACGTTAACGTTTCGTTAACGGAAAATCCGTCAACTATCCATCACTAGTGCTAGTACTAAATAACAGTAAGCGATATTATTCAATTATTAAAGCACATTTTACAAGTGTGGAAGAATCACTCTTTACCGACAGTTTGACAGCCTTACGTCTAAAGTAGTGGTTAGGTTATTTCGATGTTCGAACATCATCATCTTTGTGAACATAAAAACGATTATAAACTTTTCTTAGTGTTTTAAAGTGATAGGTATTATATACTTGACTGGCTTTTGCCCAAGACTTCGTTCGCGTGACAGATTTCGCCCGCGTAATTCCCGATCCCGTGGGAATTCTGAGATAAAAAGTAGCCTATGTGTTATTCCAGGATGTCAACTATCTTCTTACCAAATTTCATTGTGATCCGTTTTTGCATGAAAGAGCAACAAACATACATACATCCTCACAAACTTTCGCATTTATAATATTATAGAAGGACTCAGCTGGATCCCAAAATACAAGCTCTTGATGTGTTTCTTTTTTCTTTTTCTTGAAATAAATGAATCTATTCTATTCTTATTATATACGAACGTTCAGATAAAATTGTTTGATTTAAATCAAGTAGGTACGTACCTAACTGTGTCAGGAGGATCTCGTGGCTAACTAAAACAGCTGCATGGGTCAATCTTTAGGATTAAGGGCCTATACTACCTCTGAGGTAGAGTGAGAAACGCTGAGTCAGCGTTTCTCACTCTTTATCTCTCTCCCACACTACTGGCCACGGTCACGCGAGCAAGCGAGACAGGGTGGCAGGGAAAAGACTCCAAGACACCGATAATTTAGTTTATTTCTTTTTACTGTGAAAATAATGGTAATTTAAAAAAACTAAATAACATAAGACCTGTTTTATAGTAAGTTCAATAATTATGCAAAGTTTCATCATCTAATTTGAAGTTATTTTTGAATATCAGCAGTTTATTGTTCGGTTTGGAGGTAACTTTGGATTTTTTTTCTATCAAGAAAATTTAATGGAATCGTATTTTCGTCAAACATAGTACCTAACATTAATCCTCAACTTTACCATATATTTATTTCAAAATTATTGCTGCAGTATTTTCGACATAACGGAGGATCATGCTAAGCCATTTGAGGTAGTATAGGCCATTAAGCCGTTGTTCCCGGAATCCCGGCTATCATTTGTACATCAGAACACCTGACACTAGTCTTGCCAAGAGGTATCATCAGGGCCGGAGTAGGCAACTGCCTAAAGGCCCCGCATCAACTAGGGGCCCAGGCCCAGTGCACGCACCAAGAAAACATGTTTCTTCGAACGAGAATTTGATGTGCATGTGAACTTAGGGACCTCACTGTTATCTCACAAAATACAAATTGTTAGATTTAGTAGTAGAATTAAAACAATTTTAGAACAAATCTGGGAATAAGTAAACAAATACAATTAAAAACCACAGCCCTTACAAATCAGTGGCCCTTAATGTGCGTTTCCTCAGCTCACACACGATTTGGTCAGTCAAAGTAAGAAAAGGGGCCCCGAGAATGCCATTGCCTTAGGGCCTCTGACAGGGTTAATCCGGCTCTGGGTATCATGTTACCCAGCAACTGTGTGATCAGACAGGCAGTCGCTCCATGTAAAACACAGCTGCATCCGGTTAGACTCTGGCCCCATCATAGTTCGAAAAAGGCTAAGCAAAGATTAGGTTGTCTGCTAACCTAACCTAACAGTGGTAACATCTTATTCCTTTTTCTTTCGTAGGTATAATCAAAATATCGATCAATCAACTGTTTATTGAGACGCATAACAAGAACGTGTAACAAATTCATAATGCGACTCTGTAATGCCACAGTAGGTAGGATATAATTATTAATATACAAGGAAACAAATAGTATCTTTAAACACTTAATTAAATTAGGTGGAATTACAAAAGGAAAGCATAAATTTCTTCAGGTACAGGTACAGATAGGTATGAACCTAAAATTTTATTATTAATATTGTTCTTCTATTAAAATGTTACTCGTTTTAACTCGTACTTGCCACGCGTTTTTATTTAGACTACTAAATTAATTTATTAGTTATCTACCCATTTCTAAATGAACTAAATAAATATGATATTAACAATCAAACCTACGTAGGCACTAATGAACTACTATTTTAAACACATTAATAAAAGTGCACTTTTTATGCTGTTAGTAATGATCTGTAACTAAACAAAACTGTTTATTAACCGACTTCTTAAAAAGGAGGAGGTTCGCAATTCGGATGTTTGTTTTTTTATGTTTGTTCGGGCATAACTCGGTCGCTTGCAAAAATTTGAAAAGTTCTTTTTTGTTGGAAAGTGTACTTTCCAAATGGTCCCATGAAAATTTTATCGAAATCGGACTAGCCATTTCTGAAAAATCAACAAAAGTCTAAAAAAAACTACACTGACGATCTTTTCGTTTTCTTCTCAGCATTCGCGCATAACTCCGTCATTTACGAACCGATTTGGAAAATTTTTTTTTTGTTCCAAAGCCTATGCTTTTCAATTGTTCCCATAGTCACCAAGTTGGAATCTGATGATGATATCTTGGCGAAATCGAGGGAACTCATCAAATTTTATAGGAAAACGAAAAGTGGTTTTGGTATTTTCTACAACAAGTGAAGCATTTGCGTTTAATAAGAACCATTCTACTATCAAATCTGATGATGAATCCAAGAGACAGGCACCGGAACTCCATAACAAGACAATGTATCTTAGCTAATGGGCTTGTTGGAATTTTAACGGTATGCACTTTCCAAGTGTACCACGAATAATAAAAAAATAGAATCGTTTTTCATTCTTAGTTTCAGTTCGACGCTTTTTTTAACCGACTTGAAAAAAAGGAGGTTCTCAATTCGACTTGAACTTTTTTTTTTATTTATGTTACCTCATAACTCGGAGACGGCTGGACCGATTTGAAAAATTCTTTTTGCGTTTGAATGGGTAAACTTTCTAGTTGTTTCCATTGTTACGAAATCAGGATTTGATTATGGGATCCTGGAGACATCGAGGGAAATCTTCAAATATTATAGGCACACCTATAGCATTTTAGGTATTTCTTATAGTACCTTGAGCAGTTGCTTCCGAAAAGTACCATTTGGAGAAGTTGAACTGATGATGAAGACCACAGATGGCCACTGAAACTCCTCAATAATAAGTATTTCGTGGATTGCGATTCGATTACTTGAGTACGGATGTTAAACACTTTATGCTCGTCACAATACATATGGTGATATAGAGCTTATGGTCAAGTACCAGGAGAACTTCTCAAAAATTAACGCCTATGCATCGGGAAAAGCAATATTTTGTAAAAGGTGAGAAGTTGTTGACATTATGCCTTTTGTAACTAGATAAATTACAAACCAACCCACTAAAAAGCGTGAAAAAAAATTTTAGGAAAAAATATAACCGACTTCCATATCAAAACACTACACGGCTTTGTAGTGTTTTGATATGGAAGTCGGTTCTATTTTTTGCTAAAAATTTTTTTCTCATACGAGAAGCATATTTACTAGCGCTACCCATATTTTATAACATTAAAGAAATATCACTAAAACTTTACAAATATTTTTTGTTTGCAAAAAAACCGACTTCAAAAATCCATAAAAGCACTAAAAAGTTAAAAATGATTAATAAACCTAACCTAACTTACGATTAACCTACAACAAAATTTAACAATTTTTTGGAGTCGGTGCCGTAAATACATTGCATGCCTATTACCTGTAGACAAAGTTGAATACTCATTTATTTATAGTTTAACATATCTATAACACGTAGATACCTAATGAATTAATTATTAATTTGATTTTACCTCATTATTTTAATATTTTGTTTTGTCCTCGTCGCCAGTAGGATAGTAGGTACTACGCTACTTCTGATGATACGAATCGACTATGTTATAAAATCCTGCTATCACAACGTTACTTTATCCCGAATATCCTAAATTTACAATCAGTCTACTACGATAAGAAATGACTTTAAAATCATTTCTTATCACGAGGTTTCATACAAAATAACAATTTCTTCAACTTTTTTTAAATATCTTAATGTAAGCAAAAAACTTCAATCGTATATATATATATATATATATATATATGCAAGATATGTAGGTAAAATTTAAAGGGTAAATACATACCGAGTGCAAGGCTTCTTTGGATGATAACAAACGATATGGCAAGGGTTTTCTAATCCTATATCTCCATGTGTGGAGCATATTAGAAATTTCAATACATTGATACCAGAGGCCGAATTTTTCAAATTAAGAAGAATGAAGAGAATTATCGTTTTATTGGCAAGTGACGTAAAAAGTGATGACCCTCATAGTGCTGTGACACGTTTGTTATTACTGGTATTCAAGAAACATATGAAACCAATAATTTGGGGTCAATTCTGTGAGCCACTTATTTTGAGCTGAAACTTTGCATAGAAACTCCATACCAGATGTTGTCTTCAGTCCTTTTGGATAGATGTGGGGTTTCCGTTACACGTTGTATAAGAAAATAACCTAATAGGGACTCTTCCTCTCACCCCTTTTTGCAGGGAGATAATCATCAATGACTCCCGTTCTAGTCACTCTGGGTGAAGCGGGAAGGAGTCCTACTGACTTAAATCCCAGTTCCTTCAGTTGCTCCTACTTTTCAGGGCCACGGTATCTCGCAAGAACAATCCCTCAACCTCGGCGCACAGTTTGGTCCTAGCCTATGTTATGTCCCACTGCCGAACAAAGGCCTACCTACACTTTCTTCTTCTAATCCTCGGCCCTATGCGGTTTCTACTGTTGGACTTCATTAAGTATATTTTATTGCAAATCATAACTATGTAGCTTCTGCCCGCGACTTCTGTTCGCGTGTGAGTGTTTTCCCGCGTAAATGCGGATCCCGGGAGAATTTCGCAAAATCCCGTCTTAGCGCTCACATACGATCGTATAAAAGGAACCCTCATGCAAAATTGAGACCCCTAGCATTTGTTATTTCTGAGATTTCGTGATGAGTGAGTGAATCAGTAAGTGATTTTTTATCATGGTCATCTGCAGGTCAACTCTGAGGTTGTCAGCTACTTAACCGGACTTGCCTGTGGTTGCCTTAGTCAATAAATTAATTAAAGCTTCCAGCCACTTTTCGCTTTTATATAAATTTACCTATATGCTTGACGCGATGCTGCTATTCTCCATCATAACCATTGTTATGATTACATAATATTCATTTGTAGTTACTTACAAAAGTGTCAACTCCATTAAGACGGCTGCAAATTCTTGATTTAAAAACAAAAGCAAGACGTTATATTTTACTACAGGCTTGAATAAAAAAAAATTGCGGCTCTGTAGGTCAACTATTTTCATCATCAAAGCAACTTGTTTAATTTTATTACTGGTTCAAGTTTTGACTGCACCGAACCGGTTTATCGATTCGTTGAAACTGAAGTTGTTTTTTATGTATATTGTATTGGTCAATTGCTTTCCAATGAATCAGATTCAATGTCTTATAAATATTTACTAATGGAAAATTCTTGAACGAATGGCGAATTCAAAACAAACAAATAAAATTCCACACATCGGCATTTCAATTTTTTTTAGTTTTAATTTCTTCCTGCTCTCAATGTATGTGTATTTTATTTTTAATATATTTTTCTATTCGATAATTGTTATATTAATTTATAAATACTTTATTTTCCTATTATGTTATGTTACGAGACCTATGGATTTTTCTTTTTTATTCACATAACTGATTTTGAAATTCAAATTGAAAACCATTTATTCGGTGATAAACACACACAACAACATACAATAAAAAACATAAAGAAATAACCCAAAAATTTTCGCTGAGCATGTCCACACCGAAAGGGATTTCTTAATCGCAAATATTTTGTATACTTATCGTATGGTAAATTAATGTTTCGGAACTCTAAAACTAACTACTTAGGTCATTCGCAAAAAAATGCGTCAATTTTGTATGATACTATACGCTTATTCCCGAGGGAGGAATGTGCCATGCGTCCCGAACCACAGATTACTAAATAGTTATGCCCGAACTCAAATTGCTTCAAGTACCTAACTGTAGGGATCATAAATAAACTTTTATAGACTGATTTAACGTGGGTGGGTGTTTTACCTAATTATTCACAAAAATATATATTATACTGTTGTTTCATTGACATAGTTTTAATCTTAGCTTTTTTTTCTAACAAAGTACCGTACAGATTTATCAAACACGTAGCAGATAATGTGTACGAACACTAATACAGATTACAGGTTATTTTTATCAATATCAATATTTGCATAAATAGACTCAATATGATAACACAAATTATCAACAGACACAATACAGTTGTCTTTGATTATGCACCAATTAGTAATTGAATACTTCTATTAACATCTTCAATCAAAACAAAACCAAAAATAAATAAAAAAACGTGACAGCTAACAACAAAAAACAGATTCTGCACGCCTCTTCTAAATTCAAAATTTAGCCTAGTTTTGATTACTGTTCCAAATTCAAATCAAACAAACGCCAAAAAAAATCGGGAATCGAAAAAACAATCAAACTATTTAGCCTCAATCGAGGCAAAGGTTCAGACATTCAGCCAGTAGTAAACACTCATTTGTAGCAGTTAGTTGAAATGCCGGCGCCGACGGGGCAAGACGCGAGTGCTAAGGACAGTGACGTGCACGTCATCGATATAGACGCGGATGTCGATCAAGTTGGTGCTACAATCGACATCGATAAATCGGATATACCAGTGATACACATAGATAAGCCGACGCAAGTGAACGCCATGAACGGGAATGGTAAGTGTTATTTAATTTCATGGATGCCTTATTTTTAATTTATATATCATTAGCCATAATACATTTTTAAAATTATTAAATTGCAAATAATAACGCCAATGCGAAATACGTCTTATTTTTTCCGGGCAATTATGTAAATATGCATTCGAAAGTTGTAAATACTAAATTATGAAACTTTCATTCATATTTTTCTATTCATTGTAGATACAATGACACCATTATTATTTTATCATTTATTTCAACACAACTTTGGATAATTGCACTTATATTTACTAAATCGTAACAATATACACAATATGTATTTTTCTTGAGTCCCTGCTACAGTTCTATTTTTTAACTGTTAAGAGGGAGTCTATGAACGGAAATTGAATTAGAGAGGCAATTCCTTAGTAGTTATTTATAAGAAACTATCGTATTGAAATCGCAGCGTCAAACTATCAAAATTCCTCCAATTTCCCAACAATTTAACAAGTTCTTGATATTTATGTCTTGATTAAGATGAGATCTTGAATAATACGAAAATTGGCCTTCAGGCAACTGTTTGCAAGTCATAATAATCAAAAATATTTTGTTTAATAAGATCAAGCTCGTTCCGTCATCGGACTACAACACGAACGGCGATGCGGCATCGTTACACGGTGGAAATTCCACCACAACACTTTTTGGGAATACCTTCATTGTGCTTACAGCTACGGAGTGAAATTTCCTGCCGGAGTCGGTATTTCCTTATGATAAACTATGGGCATTTATGTCAAGAATGAATAGGTTATTTCTAGGTAAGCGTGCTTCATCCTAGACCATACCATCTCATCATAAGATAGTAGACAAACGCGAGCCATCTTTTTGAGGAGTCCTTATTCATCTGATATGAGGAGGCCGTAGCTTTTACACTGGCAGTCGCCTGGTTGGATCAGATTATGGCTAGGTCAGCATATCGACGGTTAAAAGGAAATAAGGTATAAGCGACATTTTGGATTGGTATTGTTTTGAAAGCCGACTGTTTCTTGTATTCTATTATCTTTTATTTTGTCATATTTTCCGATTGGAAAATTAAAAACTGTTTTAGTTTTCACGATGTTTTAATAAAAAATACATCAGTTTTTCTAAAATTTTAAACGTTGAACGCCTCTCCTCAACAATTCTTTTTTTGTCGCTTATACCTTATTTCCTTTTAACCGTCGATATTAACACACCGATATTCCCCCCTGACTCGGCCAACACTGCAAGCTGTCAGTCCAAACTGTAATTTATACATCAAGTCCGCTAAATTAAGTATAAATAAATAAATACATCTTTGACAGTCATTACGGGTAGTATACGGGTAGGACTTCTACCATTGGTCGTATTATGCAGTACCTACCGGTGTTTTGGAGGTCAGATAGACAGTGGCTCTTTACAAAATACTGATACAAATCTGCATAGAGCAGTGGTGGTCCAATAGTTACGGCAGCGATTCGCGAGTTGCATGTCGTGGCGTTCGAACCTAGTCAGGCACATTACTCAAAATACATACTCTAAATCTGTGATTCTTTTTAATATTAAAAAAACTTGTATATTTCAATAATAAGATATGCTTTTTTCTAAAGTGGTGGCCCAGTAGGTTCGAACCCAGAAAGGCACATTACTTAGAGTAATTTATATCATTACCACAGCTCTCCAAACGGCAAAAGAAACTGGCATGTCGTAGGACCAAAATATCCGGAAACATCCACCAACTAGCACTGGTCTTAGTATGGTGGATTACGGCCCATTCCCTCTCATAGAGGCTGAAGAGACCTGTGTTCCAGTATAGGCCCGCACGGTATAGGCTGATTATCTTATGTTATGAATACGGTTACACTGGAAGTCAATAGAAGTAGAAAATGTTAGGTCTTCAAGTTTTGTCTCGGGTTTAATAGCAAGGTCCTTCTGCAAGATAAACATAATATATCAATTAATATTAATACTATTTACATAGTGACCTAGTATGTGAATTCAGGACATAATTGTCTATTAAACTGGTGTTAATTTTACTCACGATTGTATTTGAGCCCCGTATATGACAGTTTTGCCCGCTGAAGGATCTCTACTTTCAGTTTTTTTTTATACATCCATATTTCATTCCATATGGAACACAAGATTAAAGGAAAGCAAAAATAAATATAGTCATAAGAATTAAAAACAATTTAGAAAACAAATATCGATATCTTTGAAGACTACCATTAATAATTCCATTATTATATATACAATATAATAATATACACATATTGAATTAGTGATGCATGATAATATTCAATTTTATTTTTGATTTTGCTATTTGATAAATATTCATTTTATGTTGTATGATATTAATAGCGTATGTGGCATTCAATTTCTTCTTTTTGTGTATAAAATTGCAATATTTTGAACACCGTAAGAGAAAATGCATTGGGCTTATCTATACAAATAAAGCAACTTACATGATTATGATGATATTTATACCCACATTATTGGGAACTAATTATACCGATTCTATTAATTTAAAAAAATACGTTTAGTTGAAGAAAATATCAGTAACATTTTGATTTCATATAACATCTATAAGTTGAGTTTGTATTTGATTTATGCTCTGTTGATAGGCTCGCGTTTGTTCGTCATCACACTTATACCATCAAGTGTGATGGCGGACAGCGATGATGTGGTCGAAGACAAAGCACGCTAGCCTATTGACTTAAAGACTCGCTTTTTATTATTATTCAATTTCTGACCAAAACGGTAGCATCTAAAATAGTATCGCGTTACTGTACATGATGCTTATCATCAATTTATTATGAGACGGTGTCAAAATACCCTAATTAAATATTTATATAACGTGTAATTTAAAAGGTTCAATGTGGGTAGAATGACTAGTAATCTTGTTAACCCCTCCAAGTAAGCTAAATATTGTTTGTTCCTGGAGTGGATTCACGATCACGACAATAGTGTACTTAATCGGTGGGGAACGATCCCACGACCTCTCGATCACAAGTCTGACACATAGCTTTTGGGCTCTTGACGCTTGAATGGATTGTATGGATACAACAATGAAAGAGAAAAAATACACAGTTAGACTGTGATGAATTATTTACTTAATTTAGGGTTGCCATCACCAAATTTGCCGGCCCAAGACAAAGACTTATAAACCCCGGACATTTGGGTCAAATCCGTAGAAAAATACAATTTTGAACTTGAAACTAAAAACAACTACGTTTAATTATAGTTTTTATTTACTGATAAAGTGATAACATTGTAGAGCTTTAGAACTTTTTTAATAAGAGTCTCTTCCTTTTCATTTAATCAACGTAACATAAACAATGAGATGAAATACCATAGGGAAATAATAATACAGATCGTGCTTTTTGGTACTCGTAAGACCAATGTTTGTCCGGGTTTTACCTGGACGCTTATTGGGAAAATCCCCTCGGACGACCCCGGACGCTCTTCAAACTAGGACAAATCCGGGAAAACCCGGACGGATGTATCAAATACACTATACGTAATACAATATAAATAATACAAGCAGAAATATGTAGTTACAACATTTATAGAGAGAGGTAGAGATTAAATAAATAAATAAACAAATATTTCAAAATAAAAAGTTGGATGACACTGTGCCGTATCGGAGTTATAGTGTTAAAAAAACTTTTTTGCAAAAAATAAAACCGACTTCCATATCAAAACACTACAAAGCCAAAAATAATTTTAATTTCGGTAGTCGGTGTTATTGGTTTTGTATTTTCTTTTTTTTCACACCGCCTTCCGAAATTAAAATTATTTTTGGCTTTGTAGTGTTTTGATATGGAAGTCGGTTTTATTTTTTGCAAAAAAGTTTTTATTTTCGCGCTTTTTAGTAGGTCAGTGAATTTTCCAAATCGGTTCGTAAATGACGGAGTTATGTTAAACGCAATGCAGAGTAAACGAAAAGATCATCAACGTAAATATTTTTTTTAGACTTTTGTCGATTTTTCTGAAACGGCTTATCTGATTTCGATAAAATTTTCATGGGACCATTTGGAAAGTATACCCTTTTCAACAAAAAATTTTTCAATTCGGTTGGCAAGCGACGGAGCTAAGCCCGAACAAACAGAAAAAAAAAACAAACAAACATCCGAATTGAGAACCTCCTCCTTTTTTAGAAGTCGGTTAAAAATAATAATATTATATTTATTTCAGACCAAAGATCCATATTTAATTGTTAGTACAAACTTAAAACCTATGTGGGGCACATGAATTCCCTGATGTCACATGTATATCCACCCAGTAACCTAGAAAAGGACCATCGATTTTGTCCGACAACTGACATGGTGGCGAGAATACTGTTAGTGCTGACTCTAAATCGCTGTAGCATCGAGGCGCATCGCTTCCGCATGATGGCATAGAAGTCATCCACCTGTGCTTCAGCAAACATACCTGATGCACTGCAAAACCTAGGCAACCCTATACTGAATGCACAGTGTGTTGTAAGTCTTCTGCGTATACTTAACCCACAGGCTGCACGAGTAAAATGATTGGCAATACGCCCTAAAAAGAGTCAGTTTGACTCTTGTAGTACCTACATCGTAAAAACTTTATAAAGGCGATATACCTCAGTATTACTATAATGCTCACACAGTTACTTGTGATGCAATCACTTGCATAACACAAAATAAACAAAAACATTAACAATTCAGCGTGAAAGTATATGATGAAAAAAAAGCAGTTTACGATTCACTTGGCTGGTCTTATTTTAACATTATCTACGAGTACTTGTTACAATGGTCTTCCATTAACAAAAGGAAACTAAGATGTTATTCTTATTCGTATTATTTTTTGTACACTCAAAAACATACAAAGTAAGACACCGTTTCAAATCCCTACTACTTATACAACGTGTAACGGAAACCCCATACCTATCCAAAGGGGCTGAAGACAACACCTGGTATGGAGTCTCTATGCACAGTTTCGGCTCAAAATAAGTGACACAAAGAATTGATACCAAATTATTGGTTTCATATGTTTCTTGAATACCAATCATAACAAACGTGTCACAGCACTACGAGGGTCAATAACTTTCCATGTCACTTGCCAGTAACACGGTGATTCTCTTCGTTCTTCTCTGCCTCTGGTATCAATGTATTGAAATTTTTATTATACTTCACACATGTAGACATAGGATTATAAAACCCTTGCCATATCGTTTATTATCATCCAAAGAAACCGTGCACTTGGTATGTATATACCCTTTAAATTACACGTTGTACATATAAACGTAGTATTGGAGTAGAATTACCTACCGGAGTCTGTCTGTTTCCTGATAATTATAACCTGGGGTCTTCAAGTTAATATTAAATAGGTTATTTCTAGTCTTCTTCTCATCTTCGACCACAATATCATCGCTTACCATACAGGTGAGATGGTGCTCAAACGTGAGCCTATTTTCCGAAAAAAAAAATTACCTATAGAACTGTCTTATGTAGGGAGATCTATCCTAAGACTGTCTTAGTGTCTTGTAAGTAGTCCTTGAATATCAGGCTCTTTACAAAAACGTTTAATTGAAAATATTTAACTACAGTATCGGACGACAATGGTCAAACGCAACTCGCAAGCCTATAAACAATAAAAAAACGACGATGGGTAAGGATTTTAGAGCTACCTAGTGAGAGAGTTAAAACTATGCATAATCACGAATGTAGCGCCATAGGTATTTTTTTCTCGAGGTGGAATTTCTCATGGATGTCCTGCGGTCCCTGTGTCCCTGGGGCATGCGAAGGGGTCTGTCAGACTCATACTGAGTAAAAACAGCCCTTGTTCCTACGCACACTTGTGCCGTGAGCTGCGGGAGCACTAAAACACTCTTAAATGCGGCCCCAGGGATTCAAGCTAACCCAAAGAAAAAATCCCGTATCCCTCTGCGGTCCCCTTTTTTCACTGTCTGGCTGAATAGCGCTGGTAGCTTCAATTCGCGCGTTGCAAGTTTTCTTTAGGTATTTAATGTTCAAATTTCAATTCTCTTATTACCTGTGGGCAATATTTTGTACTAACTGCTTAGATATTATGCATAAATCGAAAGAATTAAAAAGTAATGCAACGCTCTTGCGCTAATTGGATATTAAAACTAAAAACATAGAATAGAATCATGTTACTAAGCATCAGGCCGTTTTATATTTTTTTTAAATGGTATTAGTTGTATTGTATCCGTGCCAGGATTGTGGGAATGCTCTAACGAGATACTGCGACCCCGGAACGCAAGCGCAAGTGAAGAAACTGGGTGGTTCACTCAGTAAAACTCCGACACTCTTTTCCAACTTCACCCAGACCGGGAGAGGTCATTTGTTAATTTTACATCCGAACAAAAAACGTATCCTTGTAGATTGGAAACCACCTCCAGTGTTAAAAAGCTACATAAACTATAAAGGATATTTATTACCCAAAATCCAAGTCATAAAGGTCACAGCGAGGTCATCGTGTCCAACACCGTCGCAAGTGCATCCACTGCAATACCGATACCACAACGATCAAATAGCATTAAAAACTTGATTCTGACCCATTGTTTGTAAACCAAACTTCAAAACATCATAGGATTGTTATATTACCATGACGGTAAAGATTGTTGACACTCATCCTTCCTGTCCACTCGATATGCGCATACGCATTAAGTGTTGAGTTCCACAAATATTTTCACACGTAAGTCATCTGGGGTTTGATATGTTTGATTTACGTTTTATGTGTTATGTTATAGACCGTTGTATACGTTTTGATACACGTGCTGAAGATTCTGCCTTTGAGCTTGAGTAAAGCAACAGATTATAAAATAAATTCTGCTCCATTCATCGAATCGTTAGATGGGTCTGGGTTCAATAGTAGGGTCGAGTAAACTGAAATTTCTCAGTAGTGGCATGCAGTCTGATGTATTAATAATATAATTATTTATTTATTCAAGTAACATAACTCATAGTGGGAACAATATAACTTATGTCTATTTTAGTAAACTGAAAACATCAAACATCCTCAGCAGTCAGCAGAAAGTTTACAGCACCGGTTCACGATCACGCAATCGAGTCGGCTGGAGGTCAGCTTTATGATGTTTTTGGGGCTGCCCCACACCCTGTGTACCAGGGATGCGCATCTCTTACGCGGACTTCTGCAAACATCCCTGACGCACTACAAAAACGGGACAACCCCATCCGTACCCTTACACGTTGTTATATTAGACTTGAAGTGTTGCCCACCATTGCCACCCCATTTTATGGGACTTAAAAATAACTGATGAAAAGTACTCCGTCAATCATGCATCGAGCTTTATTTCTCTTGTCTGTAGGTCCAGATTCATCGCTTTCTATCAAGATTACAAATCGTGGATCTAGATTTTTCTAAAGACATCCATAACCCGAGTCGTTCTGCCCTGTTGTTCGTGATCTATCCATCACCGTGTGCCTCCATTTCTGGGCATCCTATGTGTTTTATAAACCCACAGCTTGTTTGATTTATTTCAGACTTGTCGACCCGTTATTCTTTATTTTAAACTAACAAAATTAAGTATAATGTGGCATGCATTCTGCAACAGCGTTTAAGCAAGGCATGCTATCAACCAGTGTAATATTGACAAAGTAATTACCACCTTCACAATTGAGGTCAATCAGCATAGATGCATTGTTACTAGACAAAAAAAAATGGTAAATATACATAGATAGACTTTTAGCCTTTTAGTTTACTTTGTAGTTTAGGTCAGATATTCAGTAACATTTAGGTATCAACATTATAATCATTAATATAGGATAAATTATAATTATTTTGTTAATTACTTTTAGATAAATAGATAACTTATGTACAACGTGCAACTGATTAAGCGCAATACGTCAGACACCCCAATTAGAATATTAAATTATAAGTCTGAAACAACATCCGTAACTTGTGTCATACAATATCCTTACGCAGACGCATACACTCATACAATGTTAGGGGCCGACGCGATACGCACACAATTTCCTTGAATTAAGAATTGAATTAATTTGTCATGATACTGTGTTTCCATTTTAAGTTAAATGAAAGATTGTTCTATCAAAATTTAACACATATTTTTTATGACGGAAATCGATTCAGAAGCCAATTCTGAACAAACTACTTTCAGGAATTGCGTTTATTCTGTTACACGTTGTATAGGGCAAAAAAATTGGTCGTCAACGCTGGTGGCTGGTAATGTGCCCAACAGAGTGGCGCTATTGAGCTTTACCTGCGGCCAAATAATCAAAATAATCTCGTCTAGATGTTATGGAATATAAATGTAAGTATTCAACGTAAGTTTGTCAAATCAAGTAGTAGCAAGAATGACTCGCGAATCGAGGGTTCCGCACAGGCTCGTTACATTCCTTTTGGCTGCGCGTAGTTGAATTCGGTACTTTTGTAAAGACTGATATATGTACCTATAATATCTACACGAAAATGTAGTACAGCAAATTTGACGGTAAAAGAAAATAGACAACATTGAAGTCGATTCAAACAGTTTTACACTTTAAAAAAACAGCAGTTTTAATCTGGTAATCCCATCAGTAACAATTCAAAATCAAACGCTCACACAATCGAACCGATATATAACAATATAAGGTTGATTGCGTAAACTTCTTACTATTCATACAGATTAGAGAAGGTATCAAACACAAATTATTATATTCGTTATATCTTTAGGCAAAATGCTTAAAACATCTTGTGAGGGTCATTCTGTCAAGGAAAACATTAACACCAAGATTTAAAACTAACGTCATATCGACTAACTAATCAACTGGCAAAATCTTAAGCATGCAAAAACGTTAAATAGACACTTTGTATGCGTAGACTTCTGAACAGTATTTGATAAATGAATTCCTTACCACCTCAAAAAATTTGCACGTCAAACAGAAATAAGAACCTATGTGACAGGAGTCGAGGATGCTCTACCGGGGCACGGGAATGTAGAATGGCAACTGAAGAAACAGGGTGAGTTAATAGTCAGTTAAAGTCTGACACTCCCTTCCACCCACAGCGGGAGGAGCCATTTGATGATTTTCCCCTCGAGGAATGTACTCATGTCTTTTAAGATCTATGGTAAATGTATGACTTTGTAATTTAACTTATTTATTTATACCTAAGTATTTATTGATATATATATTAAAAAGAAAAAAAAACATTTAAAAATATAAAAAACAGTAGCCCACCGCTATCGGGAACAGGATCCAAGCTACCGGTGGTCAGGGCTCTTGAGAGAGGAACCTCCTAATAATTCGCGCCGTGTCCAGAAGTACTGCTTTCTGGATCAAGCACTTGATCCAGCTGCCCAACGAGAGCCTCCTAAGATGTTTTTCGACGCTCTTGGCTATTATGCCATTGGCTGAGACGACTATCGGCACAATGATTGCTTTATCCACATCCCACATGTCAACAACCTCGTGAGCCAAGTCAAGATACTTAATTTGCTTATCTTTCTCGGCTTTCACGAGGTTCTCGTCATGAGGGACCGCTATATCAACAATCACTGTGCGATGCTCTAATTATGTTATTATTATTTCTTTATTTCAGGCTTAAAGGGCCCATTTAAAAATACAATACCAACAACATTGTTACTTTTGTGTGCCTCTCGTTTTAAGTAGTTGGAAAATATGAACCCTCATATATTGTGTACTTTGGTTTCTATCTGGCCAGCTATAACAGGAAATTCTGGTGTGTTTTATAATTGTCACTTTCCCCACCTACTTAATGATCAAATGTTACTTATGTTTTTTTTTTCTGCATGTAGCGTCATTAGATAACGAAGAAATTATTTTTTTAGCTTAAAATCTCATACAAGTGAACTGTACCTACAATGTTGTCTTGACAGAGTAAAGGTTCTTTGAACTAAAATAAATTAATATTATAGTACCAGCTGACCCGACGGACGTGGTTTTCTGACCTTTTATAATATACAACGTGTAATTTAAAGGGTATATAAATACCGAGTGCACGGCTTCTTTGGATGATAACAAACGATATAGCAAGGGTTTTGTAATCCTATGTCTACTTGTATGGAACTTATTAGAAATTTCAATACATTGATACCAGAGACCGAATTTTTCAAATTAAGAAGAACGAAGAGAATTATCGTTTTATTGGCAAGTGACGTGGAAAGTGATGACCCTCATAGTGCTGTAACACGTTTTTTATTACTGGTATTCAAGAAACATATGAAACCAATAATTTGGGGTCAATTCTGTGAGTCACTTATTTTGAGCTGAAACTTTGCATAGAGACTTCTTACCAGATGTTGTCTTCAGTCCTTTAGGATAGATATAGGGTTTCCGTTACACGTTGTATATGCACTAAACGTTTTGGGAATACTTTCATTGTGCGTACGGCTAAGGAGTGGAATTCCCTGCCGGAGTCTGTGTTTCCCGATAGCTATAACCTAGGGGTCTTTAAGTCAAGAGTGAATATGTTAGGTTTAGGTAAGCGTGCTCCATCTTCGACCACATCATCACTTACCATCAGGTGAGATGGTGGTCAAACGCGAACCTATTATCTATCTGTCCTATCTGTCCAACCGTTCTCTAGTTTTAGTGAGACAAACAAACAGCTATTTATCTATACTAATAATACAAAGCGATGGCAAAATCATTAAAAGGATTCCTCCCACTCTCGGTGGAGCGGAAGAGAGTATCAGATTTTTACTGCCTAAAACCCAACCTGTTCCTTCAGTTATACCAGGTACCTTAGAACATTCTCACAACCCCAGCAGTAATCTATACAACGTGTAATGGAAACCCCATATCTATCCAAAAGGGCTGAAAACAACATCTGGTATGGAGTCTCTATGCACAGTTTCAGCTTAAAATAACTGACTTAAAGAATTGATACCAAATTATCGGTTTCATATATTTCTTGAATACCAATCATAACAAACGTGTCACAGTACTACGAGGGTCAATAACTTTCCGCGTCACTTGCCAATAACACGATAATTCTCTGTGTTTCTCTTAATTTGGAAAATTCGGTCTCTGGTATCAATGTATTGAAATTTCTAATAAGTTCCACACATGTTGACATAGAATTTCATAACCCTTTCCATATCGTTTGTTATCATCCAAAGAAGCCGAGCACTTGGTATATATACCCTTTAAGTTACACGTTGTATATACAACGTGTAATTTTGAAATTTCAATACATTGATACCAGAGGCCGAATTTTTCAAATTAAGAAGAACGAAGAGAATTATCGTTTTATTGGCAAGTGATGACCCTCATAGTGCTGTGACACGTTTGTTATTACTGGTATTCAAGAAACAAATGAAACCGATAATTTGGGGTCGATTCTGTCACTTATTTTGAGCTGATACTTTGCATAGAGACTCCACACCAGATGTTGTCTTCAGTCCTTTTGGAAAGATATGGGGTTTCCGTTACACGTTGTATAAAAGAAAGTCGTGTTAGTTACACTATTTATAACTCAAGAACGGCTGAAGCGATTTAGCTGAAAATTGGTCGAGAGGTAGCTTAGAACCAAGAGGACACATAGGATATTTTATCCCGGATTTCCCACGGGATCGGGATTTACGCGGGAAAACCTCCCCCGCAAACGAAGTCACGGGCAAAAGCTTGTAATATAATATATTAATATATTCCACAACTTTCACACAACGCCATCTAGTCCCAAACTAAGCAGAGCTTGTGCTATGAGTACTAGATAACTGATAAACACACATATATATATTTCTAAATACATACATATTATAGATAAATTACACCCAGACAAAGGACAAATGATCGTGCTCATCACACAAACATTTGTCCTGGGTGGGAATCGAACCCACGACCTTACGTATAGCAGTCAGGGCCACTGATCACTAGACCAATAGGCCTGTCTAATGAAGAGATCCTGCATCAATTTGGGCTGATTGTGACTGCGGGCCTATATGAAACAGCTTCATCTATCTAGACGAATATTACAAAGTGGAAAAGTTTGGATTGGCGGGCGGATTTGGATGAAATTTGATATAGAAGCAGCTTGAGGAAGATTATAGGCTGTCTTTTACCCGACTTCAAAAGAAGGAGGTTATTTTTTTATCGTGATTAGTGTTGCCCAAACGAGAGTCTCGCAAGAGTCTTGCAATTAGCGATTATCCTATTGCTATTTATTAAACGGTAGTTGAGATCTCAGAACAATGTAACAGACTCTGTTACATTGTTCTGAGATGTGAAAGTTTACATTAAGATCTACAGATATGTATTTTTTTTTTAGATTTTTCACTCCATTATTATAGAAGTTAGAGGGGACACACCAGGCGCGTGCATAGGATTATGACAGGGCATGCGGCGGAGTAAAAACACACAAAACTTCTTCTTTTATAGATTTTTAGCATAGCCACAGCCACGCATCGTAGCATGGTGGCGATAAATAAAAGAAGAAAAAATAAATAAAAGAAGTTTTTGTGACCGATTACTCACAAAAACTTCTTCTTTTATAGATTTTTAGCATAGCCACAGCCACGCATCGCCACCATGCTACGATGCGTGGCTGTGGCTATGCTAAAAATCTATAAAAGAAGAAGTTTTTGTGTGTTTTTACTCCGCCGCATGCCCTGTCATAATCCTATGCACGCGCCTGGTGTGTCCCCTCTAACTTCTATAATAATGGAGTGAAAAATCTAAAAAAAAAATACACATCTGTAGATGTTAATGTAAACTTTCAACCAAAATTGGTCTGAACGAAATCGGGTCAGCAGTTTTTGAGATACAGCATATTTTCTAAAACCGCAAATATAACTTTGTAATTCATACAAACACTATGAAAAAAAAAGTTATTTAGCGTAGTTGTAAAAATGTAAATAAGAAATTTTTAAGGTTTTTTTTATTCGTCAAATAAATATACATATTTTATTATATTATTATAGTTACTACGGAACCCTTCATGAGCGAGTCTGACTCGCACTTGGCCAATTTTTTTTATTATTCATTCGAAGATAAACATCTATTTAAGCCATGGTCATGTCGCCGACTGAAAATGTAAGTTTTTAATAGCAAAAGCAATAACTTATGTGATGAAAAAACTAAAACGGTTTCGGACCTTTATTTACTAGTGGTATGAGACCTTGTTTCTAGCCAAATTTTATAATTCTAGGTCATCAGGAAGTACCCTGTAAGCTTTGATTGACATGCGAAATAATAAAATATATACCTGCATATTTGGCCGTATTTTATCAAACGATATCTTAAAAGCTTATTTTTTTGAGAGTTCCAAGGGGTCATGGACCTTCGTACTTGAAATTTGTATAGACTCGGTACCTCGATGCGTTTTTGAGAAAAGGGATCTTGAAAGAATAACAGACAGACAGACAAAGAAATTATCCTATAAGTAGTCCGTTTTTATTTTGTTTGGGGACTTGATTTTTTCAATTCATAGTACCCAAACTTTTAGGTGCAAGTCCGACTCACATTTGTTCGAAAAAGGCCCGAAAATTTTAGTTTTATGAAAAACATTATTTACATTTACTGTTCAATCCAAATAATCTTTTTCGTCAGTTGCGTTCAGGTGCTTTGACGCTTTATATTAACTTCTACGGAACGCCACATTGTGAGTGGTCTGATAAGCACTTAACAGGTCTCGTGTGTTTATTTTTTTATTCTAGTAATAAGGTAAGGCTGAAACCTAATATTAAGAGCCGCACGATCCGGCTTCAAGGTAAAGCAACGATCATCGAGGTCGGTCTGTAGATTGGTTATTATAGATAGTCTATTTCATACCGAGGTTCCTCCGAGAGATATAAAAAATTGGCCAAGTGCGAGTCGGACTCGCCCATGAAGGGTTCCGTAGTAACTATAATAAACATACTTAATATATTTTTTTGAAAAAAAAAAAACAAAAAACCTTACAAATTTCTTAAAACTAGCTTATTTACAATTTTTACAACTACGCCAAATAACTTTGTTTTTCATAGTATTTGTATGAATTACAAAGTTATATTTGCGGTTTTTGAAAATATACTGTATCCCAAAAACTGCTGACTCGATCTCGTTCAAACCAATTTTGATTGAAAGTTTACATTAAGATCTACAACATATGATTTTTTTAGATTTTTAACTTCGTTATTGTAGAAGTTAGAGGGGGGGACACACATTTTACCACTTTGGAAGCGTATATCTTTTAAACCATTAACTTTATGAAAAAGTAATTTTAGAAACCTCAATTTCATTTTTAAAGACCTGTCTATAGATACCACACACGTATAGGTTTCATGAAAAAATATATAAGCAGTTTCAGTTCCATGTATGAGGAGCCCACTTTATTTTAAATTTTTTTTTTAAATTTTCTCTTAAAATCGGAAAGCGGTTCACAGAATACATCTACCTACCAAGTTTTACTTGTATAGTCCTAATAGTTTCGGAATAAAATGGCTGTGACATACGGACGGACGGACAGACAGACAGACGGACAGACAGACAGACGGACCGTCATGTCGAAACTATAAGGGTTCCGTTATTTGCC